>OZ005669.1:5589045-6789045 GCA_963930725.1 Candelabrum cocksii
TCTGGAACTCTGCAAGAAGGTATCGAAAGCATGCCATAATGCCAAGCGACGTTGGATGAAAGTAAAAGCGGTACAAGCTGAAGAAGCAAGTAAAGGTAACAACAGTCGGCTATTGTTTCGTATAGTGAAAGAGCTGAACGGCAAACACACGCCAAATCCATCAGTTGGACTGCTTGATGCAAACGGTTCAATGGTATACGAGTTTGACAAGATCCGTACGCGTTGGCGCGAGTACTGCCAGAAACTGTACTGTAAAGATGGTAAAAGAGGTGTGAGTACACCAACGACCATGCCGACAATCGCCGAGTTGAGTGCGTCCCAATTTGTGTTTGAGCCACACGTAACGCATGCGGAGGTATGCAACGCTATCAAAAAGCTGAAAAATAACCACTGGACTTGATCAGATTCCGGGTGAAACACTGAAGGCAGGTGGGGAGACAATGGTACGTGCAATGACTGATATCATCAAGGATATATGGGTAACTGGAAAATGCGCGATAAACATCAATAAGGTGTTCTTGGATTCTGTCGACTGCTTCAGTTTTCTCGGCTTGCAAGTGAATATGGAAGGAAGCAGTGACCCTGAGATCCGGAGGCGCCTGGCGATTGCCAGAAACAACACCTGCCAACTTGCGAATATATGGAAATCTTCGGATATTGACATAATGACGAAAAAACGGCTGGTCAAAGCACTTGTTTGGAGCGTGGCAACATATGGTTGTGAGAGTTGGACACTGAAGAAAGAAGACGAACATAGGATAGCGTAGCGTTCGAACTGTGGGTATGGAGGCGTATATTGCGTGTTAGTTGGAAGGACAGGAAGAACAACATCTGGATTCAAGAAAAAGTGGGCGTGCCGGCTGATCAGGGTCTACTACCTGAAATGAAGCGTCGAAAGTTGGCGAAATACGCACACTGGAAGAGAAGACCGGAGAGCTTAGTGGCTGCAAGCATCGAAGGGGAAGTCCAGGGCAGAGGCAAGCGAGGGAGACAAAGGAGACGAAGGATGGGCTGGATCGACAACATCAAGGACTGGACTGTGGGAGGAATGCAGGCGGCACGAACGGCAGCGAAGGACAGAATATCTCTACGGCCCCTTGATGGGCTATGACACAACACATTCATTCATTCATACATATTTAAAAATATTTCTAGCTTTGCTTTATATTCAAAAAGGAATTAAAATGTTCTCAATATTTAAATATTTTAATAATAAATAAAATTATTATTTCTTTGCCTCATACTCAGCAAAAGACAACAGAGCAATGTCTTTATTTAATTTCTGCTTGAAGGAGTTCATAGAATCTTGATCGACAGTTTCATTTGATAGCTGGTTCCATATGATAGCTGACCTGTAAGCAAAAGACTTTTTGTAGGCTTTTTTGCTGAATGTTGGTAACATCACACGATGGTTGTTGCGCAGAACACGACGCGTCTTCTTTTCAGCTTGCCATTTAGTCAGACTCACCAGGAGCTCGTTTTTGTACAGCTTGTAAGACAGACACGCTAGCTTTCTCTTGTACATTAATCGAAAGATTCCCATTTTGCCAGTTTTAACACATCAACAAATTTGATAAGCTGTTGCCAGTTCGAAAAATCATTCTTGCAACTCTACAGTGTAGATCGTTCAAGTGATCTAGTTGGTTGTTGCATCCATTCCCCCATACTGGTAGAGCATACGTGACACTTGGAAGAATTCCTTGGAGGTAAATTGATTTGAGTGTTTTCGGAGACATGTCCCTCATTTTGAATAGTTTTGTGATTTTGACAGCAAACCGTTTGGTCGCTGTTGAGATGTGGTCTTTCCAAGACAGTTTGTTGTCTATTTTAATGCCCAAACATGTAGCATTTGTTTTGGCGGTTAGTGGAACACCACCTAGAGTGTTCAATGTTGATTTTATAGAAATTTAGGTTGATGAACAACAGATTGATGGCCAAGTTCAATTTGAACGGAAACAACAACAAGTTCATTCCGTCAAACCAACCTAATCAAAATAATTACTGGTGAGAAGAACTCTTTTATTACCAGATGTTTAAAAAAGACCACTGCCACGTCTCCACAAAAAATATTGTTTACTGCACCAAAAAGTTGGAACTAAATCATGGTATTTTGGCGTTATGTGGACATTAAATTCAGCGTTGTTATTTAATTTTGCAGTCACATGCTTTTCAAAGATTTGTTGGGATTAGTTTTTTAATGTCTGTTTTGTATATCTTTTAGATGCCATTCCAAAATATTCAAATCACGAGGTCATACGTTCCATCGGAGACGTTCTAAAACGCGCTTCTGATCGAAAAGATTGGGGCGGAAGGACTTGAAATGAGAATATATAATATGTTTTAAGAATGTGTTTTTTCTTTGTCTGTATTCATTGGTTGGATCAATTTCCCCGTGTTAGCGTGAGCGTAAAACTTTAAAAACTGGAATGATAAATTATTTTATGCCGTTCAAAAAACGATTGAAAAACAGTTGAAAAAGTTTCAAAATGGTAATATACGAAAACTGAAAAGACGTCCTAAACAGACGTTTTTATCGGACTTGAAAAAGACGTTCTAAACAGACGTTTTTATCGGCCGTGAGAAAGACGTCCGAAACGGTTCCCGTTTGGCACCATTTTAAGACCAAAAACGGACGTCCCGTCCTGAACGTTTTTTAGACGTCTTTTTGCTGGGTTAGTGTATTTATTTGAGACATAACACCCTTGAAAGTGTGAAGGAAATTAGCCTGTATTAAATTAGATGTATTGACAAAGGAGCTTCAAGAGTTGCCCGTACATCCAAATCTATAACAAAGATGTTGTCGTACCAATGAGGGAAGTAACGAATATAGATAAATTTTGTGAAATCATGGCTTCAAAAGAATGCCTTCAAGAGTTCCAAAAGTTGTTACAACTGTACAATGTGACCCGTTGTGACTGTGACCCCTTCATCTGCAACTGCAGAAAGTACTTTTAGTATAATGCATTGCATCAAGACATGACTTGAGATCTAATATGATAGCAGCCTAACAGCCTAAGGAACAGAATGTTTGCTAATTTTCACAAAAAGCCCATCGCCAATGGTTGCCATAGAAATTGTTTTTGGTTTTGTGATATTAATAACGAGGACATTGCGGACTTTATTCTGTTGCGCAGTTCCTGCCAAAATGATTAGAATGACATAAACTCAGCCCCCGAGTAAAAATGCTTCCTACGCCCTTGGAATATCTTTCCCTATATAATGGAATCAATCAATGCAGTTGTGTAAATAAAGCCTTTACGAAATGCATTGAATCGCAAAAGTCAATCATTGCAAAATAGAAACCGTTTCCATGTTGGGAAATCATTTTTTTTGTTTCGGGAGAAAAAAAAGATGTCTCCGAAGGGATGAGCTCCTTGGAAAGAGACAACCGGAAACAATTTCGAGCAATTAGACAAGAAATGCATTGGAGAAAAACACAGTTGTAAATTAACGGGTATGTAGCTGCTGCAAATATGAATGGCGATAAGTTGCCAACGTTCGTGATAGGGAAAAGCAAGTAAAGCTTGTTGCTTTGGATTCAGAGCTTCGGCCCTGGTATACATAGTGTGCAATATTTTGTAATTAAGTATTTCATTTTCAAACTACAATAAAGCTAATATAATTATAAAACTTATAATCCCAATAATTCGAATCCCCGATAACTGGAACTCGTGTCGAACTTGCCTTTCCCGCTTAATAGTTTCTCATAAACTCTCGATAACTGGAACATTCGCTATCTAGAACTATTTTAGTCCCCTGCTAATTTATATTGTATAGTATACACGTGTTTCTTTCTCGCATTAATCGCACCCACTTTGTCACATAGCTGGAAAAATTCTAGCTAACTAAGACATTCTATTCTAACTAGGACATTCGCTAATTAACGAATAAAGACTGATTCGTTATACCATAGTCATAAAAAAGAGTAGTCTGGAGATTGCGCGCGTTCCCGCTTATTTTGTTATAAACACTTGATTCGCGTTTGTTTATTGTCCCCAGGCTACTTATCGGTGCATTAGCGTTTTCGATTTCAAAAAGATTTTGCAAAAGACACAAATATAACACGCCAGGTGCAAACTGTTCGATATTTGGTTGTTCTACCTCTAGAAAATCAAAAGGTGTTGCTATATTTCGTGTCCCAACAGGAAATGATGAATATAGCAGCCGATGGAGAAGGAACATTGTTGATATCATTACGAAGGACAGGGAGATAGATTCTGGTCTAAGAAACCAAATTGAAAAAAGGACACTACACACCTGCGAATTACATTACCCTGAAGAAACACTTATTCGGAATTCCACAAAAACAACTAGAATTCCTGGAACCCTACCCGCACTAAAACTTCCAGTAAAGCCGTTTTCAAAATCCCATAATGAAAGAAATTCAGCTAGCATTAAGAAACGAGAGAGAGTAGCAGAGAGTGAAAACACAGAGAACATAAAATTTAAAGATTGTTATTCTTCATTCCAAGTATTTTCACAAAGAGTTAAAAATTTGAAATTACCGATAGGATGGGGAATAGAACATGAAGCCAATCAAATTTCAATCTACTTGAAAGATGATGAACATGTTATTCCGAAATTTGAAATAAAAGTACAACACAACTTAGACTTCCATCTCTTTGTATTTAATTGGTTAGTTCCTGAAATAAACTCTATCCGATCTACATACAATTCATGCATGAAAAACATTACATTGGGTTCACTGATTTATGAGATTACTAATTTACAAATTTGTCGTGGAGTTTCCTACAAGTCTGATGCTATATTATTACACCATGTTCCAAAGAAATTTTTAAAAACCAATGAAGGTCCTTTAAAGAAATCTGAATATTGTCGACCAAATAATTGCAAAGTTCTATCTACTTAAGCTGATGTTTGTAAAGTATGCCAGGTAAAAATTAAACAACACAATCGTTATGAAATTAAAAAGCTAAAAAAGCAGCAAGAACCTGCCAAAACCAATGCACCGCTATCATTGACATCGCCTGACCGACTTAAGCTTACAGTTCAAGGTTTACGTATTGAAAATAAGGAATTAAAACATAAAATATCGAAATTGCAAAACAAGCTAAAAAAAAATAGTGTTCCTACAAGTAAAAGTCAAAGTTTCAAAATTTTACAGAAAATGAAGGATATGTTGTTGTCTTATTGGATGAGATGAAAATACAAGAAAACTTAGTGTGGGATAAACATTCTGGAGAATTGATTGGTTATGTTGACTTAGGAGATGTTGCTTTGAATTCAGCAGCATTTGATGATATAGAAACTATCGCAACTCATGTTCTGGTTTTGATGGTAAGAGGTATCGTTAATCCAATCAAATTCAGTCTGGCTAATTTTGCAACAACTGGTGCTAACTCGACCCAAATCTTTGCAATCTTCTGGAAAGCAGTTAGCATTTTAGAACTTTCATGTCAACATAAAGTTCTTGCTGTAACATGTGATGGTGCATCTTCCAACCGAAAGTTTTTTAAATTGCATTCCAGAATGGAAAATTCTGATAATCCGTGATATTGTTTACAAAACACCAAATCTCTTCAGCTGTGATGGTAGATTTATACATTTCATTGCCGACATGCCACATCTTATTAAGACAGCTAGAAATTGTTTGGCCAGTTCAGGTGCAGGTAAAATGAGCAGACATATGTGGAACAATGGAGATTTTATACTGTGGACACATATTACTAAATATCTTCTATGAAGATCGTGAATGTGGCTTGCATCTTCTACCAAAGTTAACATACGATCATGTTAAACTCACTCCCTATTCTGTCATGAATGTACGCCTTACTGCACAAGTCTTAAGCAATAGTGTTAGCCAGGTTTTAACAGAATATGGGTCTCTTGGCAGCAATCAATCGAAAACCGCACTGGTAATTACAGTAAAACTGTAAAAGCAAAAATGTTCATTTTAAAATCACTGTCCATTCAATCTTTAACTGTATAAAATTTATATTGCATAACAGGATATGTAGTTATGTGCTCACTGAAAGATTTAGTCAAGATCCCTTTGAGAACTATTTTGGAAGACAGAGATCGCTAGGTGCTCGTAAAGACAATCCCGCACTACGTGACGTTGAATATAATGACAATGCCATTAGAAATCAGAAAGTCTTTCGATCAATTGCTGGAAATGTTGGTGGTGTGGATAATGGATCTGTTGAAATTAACAAGGAGCCTCTTCCTTCTCGCAAAAAAGTTAAGCTCAGCAGTCAATAAATGTTCTTGGAGCGTAAACTAATTGATATATGTTTCTTTTATTGATATTTAAAATCCTCCAGTGTCTCTTTATTTTATGAAAAACCTTCTTTCTACTTTCGTTCTTGCTTCTATTTTGGTTTTGAGTTGTTTTGAGATTAAGTTCTTATGAAGGTATATATACGTTGTTATTTACTAAACTTTTTACTTTTTTTATTTGATTGTAGTAAGGAATTATGATGTATAGTATGGTTCAGAAAAATTACTTTTCTTTTATCAGAACCAACTTTTATACATGTAAACAAATATAAGCAACAAATATAAACATAATATCTTCTTAAGTACATTTTCATATTCTATATAGATTCTACCTACCAAAGGATAACATAAATAATTATTATTTGCAGTGTGATTCAGAGAAATTGCATGCTATTAAAACAAAAAATAATCTATTATTATAGCAGCAATTTCTCTAAACCACGCTTTACGTAATACATATTTTGTTCTAATATTATATATATAGAGAGTTTACGGTAAGTACTAATATTATATATATAATTTATTATATTTGATAATGTATATATATATATATATATATCGCGTTACGGTAAGTACTATCTCAAATATAATAAATTAATATAAACTCTCTATATATATAATATTAGAACAAAATATGTATATATATATATATATATATTTACATACATTTGTCTTTTTTTATTTTATGTCAGTAGGACTATAAGAGTCTATTTATCAAACATATCTATAAATTTATAAATAACATAAGACTTCATTCTTGTTACATTTAAAAAAGAAATAAAAATTAAATATATGTTACACATACACAAATATATAAGAATCCTGACACATAAAATAGTAACTTCAGATGATAGAGTTCATAAACAACAACTGCCATCTAACTATATTTTTTAAGCTTTTGTTGGTAGAATAAAAATTGAAATGAATATATACCATTTTTATGTCAGAGTCCCTTTAAGTTTATATAATATTAATGTCCAGTGTTCAATGAAGATGATTGTTTCTTAATCTCTGTTCGAAGTGATCTACTTTTCGTATTGTCTTTAGCTATTTTATGTAATTGTTGTTTATCTTGAGCATTTACCAAATAATCATCTAAATCATCAACAGTATTAATAGTATTCTCTGCCATTTTGGAAATCTATGCACTCTCTGTGCGGCCACGCTAAAATATCAAGTTCATTTCGCCCCGGCCCGAGTCTCCAGACTACTCTTTTTATGACTATATAGTTATACACGTATTTCTTTTAATAAGAAACCCAGACGAGGGGCCGCGGCGACGGGGGGGGGGGGGGGGGGGGGGCATGGCCCCAGCACTTTTTTGCAAAGCAAAAAAAAATCAAATTGAGAAATTCAGATTTGAGCGTTTTCGAATAATTTCTCTCAATTGCAAATAAAAATAGCGTAGGTATGTTAAAAGTGAAGACATTACATTGCACATTTTAACGAGTTATAAAAGTTTATCATCACTTCAGAAAAATGTAAAATAGTTTTTGCTTTTTATATTGGCCGGTGATATTTACCCGACAGTCGTGTACATAACGAGGAAAATTGTTACTGCGTACCCGTCTGTCGTGTCCCCAATGAAAAAAAAACTGTTGGGTGCCCGACGGTCGTGCCCGGACTGAAAAAATGGCGTGTTGGAGGCACGACTTGCGGGTGCGCAATAATCAATTTCTTCATTGGGTACACGACTTGTCGTGTACGCACTGAAGAATCTGACTCTTATGCGTACGCGCGGCAAAAACGTGGAAGGAGCTAAATCACGGAAGCCGGCGCGTTGGTCGTCGTTTACTGTAAAGTACGCCAGGTCCCGGCAGCCACAAAGATCAGTGCTTTACATAGCTTTGGCATGGGGAAAGGGTATGCCTCCATGGCAGTAGTACCCCTGGTGGCCAGGATGGGAGGTATGAAGGATAGAGGGCCACTGCCAGGGATGTCCAGCAGAGGTCCAGGCTATGTGATGTGGGATTGGACCATGATGGGCAGGGGTGGAGGAGGAGTGCTCCACTAGTTGGGAGGGAAGGTTGTCATTCCACATCTCCCTTGGTGGAAATATATTGTATGAGACTTGAGGAAACTGGAGTCCCCAGAGGAAACGTAAGCAGACAGGCCCCTTCTACTACATGGACTTGCCCATGATCGGAAGTGAACTCGGGACCTTGGAGGCTGCAGGCACATGATCTTACCATTGTGCCACTGTTATTTTGGATCACTAACAAGACGGAAACAGATACTGAAACGAGCTGTCCTCAAGTAAAAATGGTCAAGGTTTTTCCAAGTCATGAATGAAATCTAACGAATATTTCACACAAAATACACTTAAATTTAATCACATCAATACATTCAAAGTACATAATCAAACAATTCAATCCAGGAATTAAGTAAAATACAGAGTACATGTACCTCACTAGTAGTACACAGGCAAATCATCCTAACAAAATTACACTTGTCCCATGCCAGATTAATATGTTTATACATATTTCCTATACCATATCTGATAACAATTTGGTTGATTTTATTAGAATACAATAAAAGACTAAGAGGTGTCCATAAACTTTTCAACAAAACTGTATATCTGTATCAACTTGAAATTAGAACTTCCTTAGAAGATGAACGTTTTTTCTCTGGTCTCATAAAACAAATTGATGAAGACTTTAAAACACTTCTATCACACAAATGAATGAATTGACTAGATACAAATGGTTGACTGAGAGAATGGCAGGCAACAACAGAAAAGAACTTGAACGTTTTTTATCGTTTTTTTTTTATCAGATAATATTAGTGACTAAGTAATACAGTAAACACATTTGTAGGTGCCGTCCTCACTGTCCTTATCTTCAACATCATCAAGAGGCAGACCGACACAGCAGTTGTGCATCCATCGACTACAGTGATCACACTGGGTCCATTGAATCTGCTCCCCAGAAGGCTTCTTACAAAAGGGAAAATCACAGATTTTTTCAGCTACATTACTTTTTGCATGGTGCAGTATTCTTCCTAGTATGTACTGACGATACGTTTCACAGTGGAACTGTCGCATAACAACTGGTGGGACATCCTTCAGTAAGGCCCCAGCATTCTGAATACCAAAGGAGAGAGAAAATATAAACATTTCATCAGAAGTTAACATCAATGATACACAACAGTGTTAAAGAGGTTTGAGAGTGATCATCCATGAAAATGACTTAATTATCACATCAGTGCCTGCTTAAATGCCAGCGGTAATAATTGTAAAATACACTACAGCGTTCTGCTCAGTGCTGCTGTAACAACTAACAAATCAGAAGTAGACTGCTGGGTCAATCCTTCATCTTACCATCAGAAGAAACACTCCACAGCTATTCCCATCGTCCTGGGTCGAAACTTGATACTTCTTCACGGCCCAATCAGCATTACAGCCACGAGCCTTCACGAACAATCTGAAAATAAAGATTAATTCAATGAGGCCAAAGCTATTTTTTAATTTTCTTTGCATACTGAGCAGGACTAGGCGGGGGGGGGATTTTCTTGTTATCAGGGTCTTCTTGCTATCTAGATAGGATGCGTATATTGGGTACCAAACTAGTAGCTATCAGGACCTTAGTGTTCTAGCTTCTAGGGTCTGAGGATTCTAGATGCCAAGACTTGTGACTATAGAGAATACGAAAATTTAGCTTTCTTGGTCCGCAATTCATACATACCTCCAGGATTTGAAGTACACATCATATCGTTTCTCATCCCAATTTAGAGAATTCAAGATCCTAACTGTGTTAGCAGCCATGTTAGCAACAAGCAGGAACCAATGGGAAGCTGTACATATTGGCAACAGAATCCATCTGAAGTCTTCAATAGCCACCTGAAATAAACAAATGTTCTTTGCAATTAGCTATCCCAAATACTGAATGGCCCACATGTACTGGCCATGATTTAGACTAACTAGGTAAACAGGAAAAAACCAGTAGTAAAAAGCACCCAAGATTTATCAACTTGACTTCACTGACACCATACTCAATGATGCCCAGAGAACTTGGAGGATCAGATGTAGTGAATGGTACTATGTCACTGTTTGAAATTCTCATAAGGCCTTTTTTGGTTTGGAACAAATATGGCCGACATATGGCAGCACAGCCACCCCAAGTAACTTGCGGTCAACAACAAATCTGGAATTGAAACTTGCAGAGTGACTAAAAATAGTGTCCTGGTAACACAAACATGGGTGACTACATGACCAGCCTGCCAAGCATGGTCACACACATGTACATACCTTTCACACACATGTTCATACCTTTTCACAAACCTATTGATGGATGGTTCATACAGTGATACCATGTCCTGATTGTTAGCGTTAAACAAGAACTCATGAACTGTAACCATGCATACCTTATCATTCAGCTATTTCGCCGGCTCCAGTGTCCTCAGATCTTTATGGTTCAGACTGTTGTTCCCCACATAGAGGTTGACCTTCATATCAGTATGGAGTACATCAGCCTTCGTAATGTAGGAGTGGGCATCGGTCAAGTGGCGTGGAGTTTCCTTCAACGTTTCCAATACAATAAATGGGTTGAGATCCATCTTGAATGCTCGTTGCAAGACAGCAGATGTAACTATAAGAACATCCACATGTTTTCGCCCTGGGTCGTCCATCAATTTCAGTACATAAGGCATCATATCAAAGATAGCAGACTCATCTGTGCAGCTGAGGAGTGTGTAAGCACCTGAATGCTTTGCATTCATCATACTTTTGACATTATTGTAGGCGGTGGAGCAATTTATCAGCTGACACTTGTCATACAGTACTTGAAGCTCAGAGGTGGAAAGCTTTGCAAAATGTTTCTGATATCTGAATTTAGGATTTGGAACTTGGATAGTTTCAGTCTTTTTCTGTGCCTTTCCTTTGTTCTGACTCTTTTTTCCTTTGCAGTTTCTGTCTTTTTCTGTGCCTTTGCTTTAGGTGCCTTTTCCACATTATCACCCTTTCTCTTCCTGGTTGTGCTTGTCTTTTGTTTACAGTCAGATTTTCTGGGCAGGCCAGTAGCCGACAGGTTGGTGCCTTTAGGACGTCCTTGAGTCTTCATCTTGGCTGGAAGGTGTACAGTGGGCTTTTCTATCAACAACTGTGTGAAAGTTTCACTAGAGGGAGGAATCGTCAATTTCTCAGGGGATATCTGGTTATTGTTTCCATCCACAATGTCGTTCATCGAAGACGTTCCACTAAAATCTGGCAACTCAAATGGTTTAAGGTTAAATTTGCATTCGATCCCAGTGGAGCTGTCTTCATCAACATTCATCATGTCCATCGGCTCTACTAAGTCCAGTTTGATCACTGGTTCCACTGACACAGGAGTTGCTTTTTCTTCTTCCGGATTTTGTTCCAGAATAACCTCCAACAATGAAGACAATGATGAAGAGTAATCAGCTTGGCCGGTTGGTTCTTCGCCTTCTCCATTAACTTCCATTGCTTTCAAACTAGAGTCACTGGAAGCAAGATCTTGTTGCTGTTCTCCTACTTCTGGTTCCACTGGCACTGTTGATGAAAAACTTGAATTCCGTAATTCCGTAATCCGTAATTCTTCACCTTTGGTGACCATATCCTTGATCCTCTGCATTTCCTGAATGTAAATGTCAAATTTTGACTGACCATGATCAGCCATGGCGCTGGAAACATCCTTACAGACATTTAAGGCTTTTGTGTACTTTTCACAGCGATTGAGAATACGTGTATTGTTCGTCTTTCGCATTACATTCACAGGACTCAGCAGCTGCCGGTCACAGGTAGGGTCCTTATTCGGGACAAAAACTTGGTGAGCTTTCTTCCAGCGGTTGAACACTAGTAATTCTTCAAAAAAAGGAATTGAATGATTGCATGACTGTGACCTTGCAAAAAATATGTGTTTGCAAGGTAACAGCATCATTGAGTTGTGCGTGCAGGAACAAGAATCTATCATTTCATTCACTACATAACTCGCTTCACTATTCGCGACATGTCGAATGGCATAACCCTCTTGAATCTTCTCGCAAATGAACTGGCCCAACATCTTCTTCTTCTGGCTTAGAGAATCGGTAATCTTTCTGGCGGCATACGAAGTACACGTTGCATACACCTGTCTTAAAGTGTCACACAGACGAGTAGCACAATACGAAACAGTTGAATTTGACAAAAATGCAGTGTGCAGAGTATCATATTGCTTTTTCTCGCTGAAATGCACCAACACCTTGACACACTGAGCGAGTGAATGTGATGACTTCATTGTGGTCTTAAGCTTTTGATGGAAAGATTCCAGGCGGTTCGTAGTGCGGTTTCCGAATGTAGTGCTTTGCTTCCTCCAAGCGCAGACCCACATTTCACGACAGTTATGCCAATTTTTTGTAAAATACTGCAAAAAATTGCTTGGAGCGACCTCTTGAAGCTTTTTGAAATGTTCATCATACTTGGCCTCTGTATTGGAATACACAAGCTTCTGTATCAATTCTAGAATGTCCGTCTTTTTCTGCCCTTTGTATGATGTTACTTCCTTCTTGAATGTCTTCATGACATGAAAAAGACACAAGTGTATCTTCGCATTAGAAAAATACTTCTTGATCAATGTGATCTCCGTAAAGTCTTTATCAACGAGGTACAGCTGGTTCTTGCTCAGCAACTCCTTCCCGACAGACTTCTCAAGAGCCTGAAACCCATGCTCTACAACATCTGCACACTCACTGGCCACAAAGAAATGTGCAGTGGGGATGCTACATCCATGGCCATCCTCCACTATGATGGTGAAAAGGGGCATCTTAGAACTGTTCACACAGTATGTTGCATCCAAAAGCATCATTTCAGGGAAATTTTCCACAGCTTTTTTCATAAACGGCAATTGCAGGAATAGACACAATATTTTGCCATCTTCATCCACTGAAAGCTGCACCGAGGCGTCTGGTTCTTTCAACAGAATTTCATACAGGGTTGTCATCAATAACTGAACGTCGCTGTTTTCCCCAACATTTTCCTTCTTTAACTTTGCCTTCATGTTATTGACGTCACGAGAGGTCAGCATATTTTGGGATACCTTGATCAATGTCTCGCAGAATTCTTTTGGAGGCACTGACAAGTTCAGCATTGTCCTTCCCAGATCTTCACACTGCTGGTCAAATCGACGTAGTTCAGGATACCTGATGTAGTTCTCCCTTGCCACTGCATGATTGTGCTGCAATTTCACCTCAGTAACAACCAGATGACGAGTCTTTCGATCAGCAGTGGTGAGGAAGCCGCTTTCACAACCGCTCTTATATGTTCTGTAAATAAAAAAGATATGTGCATCAGTCAGAGACTGCAAAAGCTCTTTTAAAGGGACACTTATGGCATAAAATGCCACTCCATCCCAGCTTATTATGAGGTACCCTTAGCACTGGGTTTTCCCCCATTTCCTTTTACAAGTGCTCTTATATGTTCTGTAAGTTGGAGACCATCATTGGTGCAACGTCTTTTTCCACGCGATGCAGATGCCACTCATAACAAAGAATTCAGTGGAGAGTGTCATCGTATTACGGCCCACTATAGCTGGTCATGGTTTAAAATGACATAATAAAGTCCAAGTGACGTCAGTGCGTCATTTCTCCGGCTGATGACGCATCAGGCCATCATCAACTCCGACACTAACTACCTAAGGACTACTAACCGCTGATTCGGTCTGGTTCTTGTGCTTCTTGAACGGTACTGTCCGCCATGTTTGCAGGTCAACCGAAGGCGCGAATACTTCAGCTGCAATGGAAATTCATTCTCAGCCTTAGGGACAGATTTGTTGGCTTGCTCGACCGTTCTGCTATCGGCTACAACATATTTGCAAAAGGTTGAGTCCTCGAAACTCGTCAGGAACTGTTTAAATTCATCATAATTGGCGAACTTTTGGCCCACTGAAATTTGAACGGCCTCCTCATCGGTAGCGGCCATCTTGGTTCTGCAGAGGGTAACTGTAAAATGCGTTCTTGGCACGACGCTTGGGCAGGCGGAAAACCGATGACATCACAGGCGAATCAGTCGTGTACCAACGAGGAGTTTTATTCGTAGCGTACACGACTGTCGGGTAAATAGTCACTTCGTTTTATATTTTAGTTTTTTATAAAGAGAGTCCTTCAGTGCGTCGTAGATTTTGAGTGTTTGGATTATTTGTCCTTTTTTAAGAGAATTTTGGTTGGTCTAGTTTTGATGAAATCATGGAGCTACATTACGAAAATTTGAAATTTCTTCCGAATTTTTTATTTGCACCATACATGCGTTACTTTTTAGGATGTATGTTTATCTTGTATATCACATGAACGAGAAATATTCTTACTCTGCAAATAGTTCTTGTTTCATAATGAATTTGTTAAAACTGGTAAAAAGAGGCTTGTTTTAGCCAATCTAAAGGGGCCAATTTTCAAAAATTTTCTTTGCCCGTCGCCGCCAACCAAGGTGGCGCCTCTTTAGTCACTATATTATGTGGCCCCTCTACTTTCAAAGTCGAGCCGCGGCCCCTGCAGACGCCCTCAAATAGTTAAGAAACTGTAGTACTAAAAAAATATTTCTTAAGAAACCTTTTCGTAAATGTTTTGTGTTTGCCGTATTTTTTGTATTTTCGTTTTTTCAGTTTCAAGTCTTGCTGACTTTTCTTACTTTGTTTAAAAATATGTATACAAAATTATTTAAAAAGAGCGCCAAAAAATTGGAGGAGCGGGGATTTGAACCCCGGGCTTCTCGCATGCGAAGCGAGCGCTCTACCCCTGAGCTACACCCCCATTACAAGTACTGCAAAATATTACTTATTTCAAACAAATTTATAAACTAATCACTACTATTAAAGGAATTATAAGTATTAAACAAGAACATTTTGTGAAATATATTTAAGCTTCTGTGTACTCGTAAGACATGCTGCTGACGAAGAAAATCTGTTTAAATAATATTGATGTATTAACAGACACGTCCTCAGGTCACGTGACTGCTGATGTCAGCAATAATATTATACCGTTGGAAAGGAAATTTCACGCCGATCAAACTTTTGCTTACAATGCTGAAAATCAGTCGTTTTCGTACGGTGGCCGAGAAGGGCCAAAACGCAATAAAAAAAATCCAAAAACAAGTTAACAAATTCGAAAACAAGATAAAAAATTGAAAAACAAGATAAAAAATTCAAAAAACAAGATAAAATTGGAAAACACAATAAAAAATCGAAAAACAAGTTAACAAATTCGAAAACAAGATAAAAAATTTAAAAAACAAGATAAAATTCAAAAACAAAATAAAAACCGTGCAGACATGTCATAGAATAAGATAGCTTTCAAAATAACATGGCAATTTTTATTTTGACTGGTTTAAGCGAGGCAAAAAACCCCAAGAACTCTTGATTACTTGAAACTATATCATTTCTATGAAATTTGTTGTTTTCGCGGAAAGATGGATGAACATTTAAGAAATATTGAATCAAATTATTCAAAACATAACCCTGAAAAGACGACTGTGTCTTTAAAAAGAAATATTATTCGGGTTCCGAAGTGTTATAAAATCATATACTTTGAAGAGTTTTTTGTTTTTTAACCATTTCTAATGAACGGCGAAACTTCAATTTGATACAGTATACTCCCGATAAGTGGGACTTTCACTAAGTGAGACGGTTTTTCTCGGTCCCTTAAACTTCCTAACCTAATATAGGCATTCGCTAAAGTGGGACATTCGCTAAGTGAGACAGATTTCGTGGGTCTCCTGAGTGTCCCACTTATCGGGAGTATACTATATATCGTTTTAAAGTTTCCACGTTTAATTTTTAAAACGTTTTTAAATTATGCGCTGATACAAGACAAAGTATTTGAGATTCTACTATTATTTTAGTTTTTCAATAATCTAGTTGGCGAGCTTCACAGGAATCTTCAAGCAAATGTCTGCTGAGAGTGGTTTTTGATAAAGAGGAAAGGAATGATATATGTATGGAGCAGGAAAGTTTGATAGGTGGCCATCCAGGAGAAACTAAAACAATTGAAAAAGTTACTTCCAAATATTGTTGGGGTAGAATTGGCGCAAATATTCGAAAATGGATAATTTTTAGAATTATGTTTTTTAAACAATTCAAATCCTGTTTGTAAGGTAAAAACTTGCGAGCAATGTTAACGAAACACCACTCTCAGTATACCTGCCACTGAACTTACACCAATCAAAGTAGGTTTTAAAAAACTAAACTATGTATAGTATGAAATATCCACTTACTCGTTTTACATAGACTTCCCGTGTGGGAAGTAGTGGGTATTGACTTGATTGGGAAATTGTCATTAAATAAACAGGGTAACGAGTACATTTTAACATGTACAGATCTTTTTACGAAATACCCTGTTGCGTACACCATACAAAATAAAGAGTCAGCCCCAGTAGCGAAATGTATCATTAATATGATCTCTACGTTTGGGTTTCTTACAGTAATTATCTCGATCAATAGTGTATGGTCTTATAAAAGATCTTACAGGGTTCATGCAGCTTTGTAGTTTAAATCTTTCCTGATTTTTCTAACTATTTGTTAGTTTTAGTTAAACAACGAAATGTATAAATTGCTAGGGATAGAAAGAAGACGACGGCCGTTTATCATCCTCAGTCAAATGGACAGGATGAAAACATATAGTATACATTTTTCCATCATAAATGTTCATCATCATCTGGTTGAGCTAGCTCGGCTTTAAAAAAACAAAAAAAAGCTCATGAATGTTGATGTCTACTTTTAGTAGATTCTACTGAATTTATTACACATTTACTTGCATTTTCAGGAAAGTTATCGTTGAAAACATTTTGAATTGGGACGAACTTTTAGACATGGTTGTGTACGCTTTAAGAGTCCGAAGACATTCTGCAACGAAAATCTCCCCGTTTGAGACGCTTTTTCCAAGGCATTTTGCCCTTTACAACGAGGCAATAAAATCGAAAAAATCCCAAGAATTCAGCAATATTTTCAGTTACATACCGTAAAGCTTCGATTAAGCGCCCGAGGGCTTATTTAATATTTTGGTTTTTAGGAAGTGCGCTTATTTGAGAGGGGCGCTTATTCGAGGAGGGGCGCTTAATCGAAGCTGTACGGTATTGCGATTTAGAATAAATTCAAACGTCAGTCATCTGATGATGAATATTGGAACCTTTTCGATAAAAATCGGAAAGAACTGGAAAATATGTCTAAGACCGTTAAAGAGGTATTAGTGATTATCGTATAATTATTTTATTCAATTAAGCTTCAAATATTCATCTAAAACTTGCTGCCCAAACAAAATATAAATATTATTACGATAAAAAAATTAATTCATAAAAATAAAATAAAAATAAAAATAGATGACTAAAGTTTTAGTTTTAGACATACCGGGCAGAAGGAAAAAAGGTATTAAAATTTCAGGATTGTTCAAAATCTTTCGGCTGATAAACTTTAGCATTATATACATAGATTTATATATATGCAAAAAATAAAAGTAAAAATTCGTCAAAAAATTAAAAATTTCCACTGCAGGCTGTGCAATACGATCAAGATATAAAGGACCGTTTGTCGTAGTTGACAAGACTAAAGCCTGAAATTATAGACTGGTAACGCTACACAGCGATGAAATGCCAGGATATCACAAACGCAAAACATTTTAAAAATGTGTTGACGGGATCCACAAAATCCTAAAATAGAAATAATATATAAACATGCTACCCTTCAAAGTTCATTCATTGTCATTATCCTTCGAGCAATTTTAAATGAAAAATTTTGAAAAAAACTCCAATATTCATTTTGGATTGGATTTTTACAGTAGGTATGCGGATCATGTAACATCTTTGACCTCATGGACATAAGCACCCATGCTACTTACTTATGGGGGGGGGGGGGGGGGGGGGGTAAATTTATATATATGTTCATATTTTTCAAAGTGACTTTGTTTTATCCAAAAAACTTACTTTTTTACTTGAAGCAGATGAAATCCACTTTGTACATGAAAAGAGTTTACAACCTGCATCAATCGATAACCAACCTAAAGGTATAACAAAAATATACTTTCTCAAAGAAAACTATTTTTATTTTTAGCAGACAAAGGCTTTTAAAAACGAGGTTGATTTCACCATTGTGTAGAAAGAATTTTCCACAAATCATTATACTGAAATTTGACGAGAAAAATTTAAACATAACTTGCTTAAAGAACCACAAAAGCCAGAAATTTTGTTTGCTACGGATGAAGAGTATTATTCGCTAAAGGAAAACATTGAAAAAGAACACAACTGTGTGGACGACTTCAACGCAGCAAATAAAAAGTTTCAACAATTTATTGCATATAAATTCACATCCAGGGGCAAAGTTAGAGAAAAATATTGGGGGGGGGGGGGGGGGGTTCAAGGGTCATAAAGGCCGAGTTTGCCGACAAGAATTTTTTTATTCAATAAATACAAAAAACTGAACAATACATAAAAACTAGGCCAAAGGATATATGAAATGTGTGTTTATTTGTTCGATATTAAGACTCTTTTGGTCTTAAGTGTAGCCCAAATGGTGGCTAGTTTTTCAACACGTACATTATCGGTGACGTCTCTCTCACAAGCCATTAACATTAACTGTTTAAGTCTGTCGTCAAGCATTTTTGATCTGGCTACCATTTGTGTTCGTTCGATTGAGATTACTCAATAAAATAGTTTGAAATGTATGCTGCATGTGATTTTTTCATCATTTGAATTAGTTTCATGTGAAAATGTTTTGGTTTTAGATTTATTCTATGATAGATTTGAATTTGTTAAATCTCGCGTACCGTAAATGACTGAATAAGCGCCCTCTGCCGAATAAACGCCCCTGCCGAATAAGCGCCCCCCATTGAAGTAAACATATTAATAATAAGCGCCCCTGCTGAATAAGCGCTCCCCCCTAGGTTGTAAGGGGGCGCTTATTCAAACAAACGTATAAAAGACAAAAATTGATATTAAGACGATATTATGATATTATTAACTATTAAATATAGGCATTTTTCTTACATGCTGATTTATGTCAATTTCTATGTCAAAATGTGAATATGTTCTTGATTCGTGGAATTCATTATCCCCGGAAATGATACGGAATTCGTTCCAGTCATGTGCGTTGAATCTGCCAACTGATGGCTCAAAAGACGAGAATATACATTGTTTTAAGGAAAATCAGCCATGCAAGAAGGGAAAGGAGATACTTGCCTCTCAACTGTCCATTTTGACAGAAAAAGATGAAAATCCTTTCACCGAAATCGACGAAGTTGTCATTCCATCGATAGTCAATATTAACCACAAACATGCATGTATGTCCGTACGAAAGTCACTAGATTCTACTTCATGTGTCAACTTTCATGGCTACTTTACAATGCGAGATCACAAAATCAACACAAGAAACAACGGGTGTATGATTGAGCTACCAAAAATGAAAACAGAATTTGGCAAAAAATCTTATAAGTATATGGGAGCAAAGATCTACAATGAGCTGCCAATGTACATTCGAAAAGAATCAAACTTTAGTAAATATTCAAAATTACTAAAGGAATTTTATAAGTGCTGAATTTTTCTTTAATATTTTTAACTCATTCAATTTTACTCTTTTAATATTTAAGTTTTTGCATTTTATCTTTTTACCACTAATATAAATATAACATAATTATTTAATATTTTTAATTTTTCAACAGGACGCACATTGATAACAGCATGTATTATTGTTGAAGTGTAATTTATCCTGTATAAATATTCGTTTATAAATAAATAAATAAATAAATAAATAAGAAGATGTCAACGAGGCTACTCCAAACTTTTTGCAAATTGATACTGACGACGAAGAGGATGACGATATAGATATTTGCAGCTAACATTTTCATCAGTTTGTAGTATTTGAAATTTTATTTTGACTTTTATTAGATACTATGTTATTTATATGTTTATCGATTTCTCGATTCAAATGAATAAGCGCCCCTGCCGAATAAGCGCCCCTGCTAAATAAGCGCCTCCTCTGAAAGTTAAAATTTCTAATAAGCGTCCGGGGCGCTTATTCAGTCATTTACGGTAATTGTTACATTTTTCAAGCAATTAAATCCGTCACAACGTCGACGACAATGAGAATGAATGAATGATGATTCACTCACTCTGGTTGTCAACGCCAGTCAATGAAAATTGCGTAATGAGCATACACGTAGAAATCAAAAGTTATTGATCCAATGATAACATATAATGACGACGCTTTTTGTTCAGCATTACAACAGAAGAAAGAAGGTAGAAAACAGGAAATTTTCATTTTACCGACAGGGTTTAGGAATTTGCCGACAAACAAAATGATCAAAAATCTCTGTAGGGCAATTCTTTAAAACCTGGTACTATTTTTGTCTCTTTTTTCTGCAAGTCACTAGCTACTGTTTTGGAAGTAGGATTAGAATCAGCCTGCTGGTACACAATCTTCAAAGCTTGAAATTTAATAAAAATGTTGTCATTGATATTTAAAGTATATCTTTCTGCAATAAAATTGAACCCACTATTTCTAACAGTATTGTCTGTTTGGTTTTCTGCCACACAAGAAACAACTCTAGTGCTTAATTTTTAGGAATTTAGACCAAAATTACGCCCGAAAATGTCTTTACATTACTTATAAACATATACCATCATATAAAACAAAATCTAGTTCGCAAAACATATACCTAATAGACGTTTACCGTATTTACGTTTTGAGACGGATTTTCGCACATGCGCAGTATTTGGCAGACCACAAATCAAAACATTGACTTCGTCTTCGCCTGGCAAACAGAGTCATCATGCCAGATTTTTGTTGTGTTGTTGGATGTATATACAAATAAAAGAAAGAAAGGTGTTAGTTTGAGTTTTTATAGAATTCCATTTGGAACAAGCGAAGAAAGTAAAAAGAAACGAGACTTGTGGGTTAATGCTGTTAAATGTGACAAATGGACTGATGATATGATTGATAACAGCAGAATATGTAGTGAACATCTTATCTCTGGTATGCAATACTGCTTTCTTATAAACATCATTAGCTATCTTAGCTACCTTATAGCTAGCGGATAAATGATTTTCTCTTTAAATTACTTATAGTAGTTGTTCTATTTTAGGTAAAAAAAGTGATGATCCAAGTCATCCAGACTATATACCTTCAATATTTCCTCACAAATCAAATAAAAGATCTCCTCATAGAAACATAGAAAGGTATGAGCAAGCAGCAAAGAGAAGAGGAACAGTTACTACCACTACTACTGAATCTACTAGCAGTGGTACCGGTACATGCTATGAATCTAGCAAAACAGTCATTGAATCATTTTACTCATCACATCATGAAGATAAAGGTATAAAATATGTTCTTCAATAATCAAATCTTTACATGCCGTTAAATGACCATGATAATATATTTGTCTGTTAAAAGATATACTGTTAATCTTGACTAATATTTATTATACGGTACTGGTATATTTCTTTTTGATTTTACCTTATTTAGGCTCCCAGACTGAAAGCAACAATTGAACAAGCTGAAGATTGAAAACAAAAAACTGCCGAGTGCAAATGCTAAACTGCTGTTAAGATTGAATAAAAGAATTTTGCCCACATATACTCGAATCAATTTTCTTATCAGAAAATAAAGAACAATGTTCATCTGTTGAATTTGTATACTGGTTTGCCAAATTGCAATTATTTTGAATGGTATTTGTCTTTATTTTCTGAAAGAATACCGAAAGGAAAACTATGTAAAGAGGATTGTCTCCTGATGGTATTGATGAAATTGAAGTTAGGTTTGCTTGGTGATGACTTGGCAGTACGATTTTTAATCAGCAGCACAACAGTATGTAGAATTTTCAGAAACTGCGTAAAGGAAATAGCTGATATCGTGAAACATTTAATTGTATGGCCAGAAAGGGAAGTAGCACGGAAAAATCTCCCAGAATGTTTTAAAAAAAGTTTTTTGAACTGCATCGTTATAATTGACTGCACAGAAATCTTTATTGAACGACCCTTCAACCTTAATGCACGCGCAAAAGCATGGTCAAATTATAAGCATTACCATATTGGAAAATATTTAATTGGTGTTACTCCATGCGGTTCAGTCAATTTTTTGTCTGCTGGATGAGGTGGTAGAGTCTCAGATAAGAAAATAACGATTGAGTCAGGTTTTCTTGGAAAACTTCAACACGGTGATTGTGTTTTAGCGGACAGAGGATTTATGGTCGAAGAAGAGATGGCAACACGAGGAGCATACCTCAGAATTCCAAGATTTTTGAAAGGAAAAACATAATTGTCTCCTCGTGATGTTGATATTTCAAGACAAATCTCAAATGTCAGAATACATGTTGAAAGAGTTATTGGGCGGTTACGAAAGTTTCGTATTCTTCAAACCATCATACCAATAACTCAAGTTGACATACTTGATGAAATGATGGTCATAATATCATCAATAATAAATGTGAATAATAGTGTTGTCCGTATGAAATGAGTTTTTACTATTATTTTATTTTTCTTCTAAAGGTGTATCACTTACTCTTATGTGCTTAATTGTGGGGGGTGGTCATTTTTCTAGATTTTTAGTAATAAAGAACAATTACACTGCAGGTGCGAGATTTAAAAACGTAAACAATTGTATACAGTAAAAATCAAATGCATTGTTATTCCTTCTATTAATTATACCTTAATTTTTTAACACCTAGACATTTCAATATAGACCATGAATTTTTAAAAAGCTTAGTATGGAAGTTAATAATAAAATGACGAGGGGTAGGTCTTGCAAAATGAACCCCACCACAATTAAGCACATAAGAAAAAGAAAGATTGGATACTCAATATTTATATCATTTAAATTTTTAAAGGGTTTGTTATTTTTTACTGTTGTATGTAGGAGATTATATATATATATATATATATTTTTGAAGGCGATACTCCTTCCTTCATAAAGTGCTTGATGTAGTAACAGAGCGAATACACAAGAAAAGAAAACAATAAACTAAATAAACTATTGTATATATATACTAATACTTTTCATAAATGACATGAAAATAAGTATAAAATACATTATAAACTATTTGCAAATAAAATTATGGAAACTTTCTTTTACATTCTGGACAATACCATTTGCCTTTTGGTGCTCTTATTACATCAACACAACCATAATGAAACCATTCAATGGTGCATGAACCACTGTCGCAGGCAATCATAGGAGAAAAACTTGACCGGTTACATATGCTGTAATATTTTTCTGAAATGACACTAGCTTTATCATTTTCTCGGGTGACAATTTCATTGTAGTTTTGATTTTAACAATGAGAAAAAGTCGGTATCTTGTTTAACAGTTATCAAGAGTTTATCTGTCTGATTTTTTTCAAACAAAAAATAGGCAATAATTTTATTCAGTGACCATCAATTAATGCTGTACTTGAAAGTAGTACAAATGCTTCGTTTTCATTTCCATATTCTTGAGATTGATTGGAAAGTTTGGGTCATCATTTGCCCCATCTAGACCTGCTTTATATTTATATGGGCATTTGATTTCAATTGTGCCTGTACCATGACAATCACATGATATTAATCCATCAGGTGATGCACCAATGAATTGACAGTCACTCATAACATGCAGCCCACTTTCTGTTATTGATACATCTGCATGCAATGGGGTAATTATTTCTTTTAATGATTCTAGAGCAGAACTCAATTTTAAAATATAAAATTTGACTTGGAAACCTCACTTAAATGAACTTTGTAAAAAATTAAACCGATCAAATATCATGCTTTCAAAAATTAGATACCACGTTAATATAAAAATTTTAAAAAGTTTCTATTTTTCAATTTTTTCGTCGCATTTAACATATTGTTGTCAAATTTGGAGCCAAAAAGGAAGCTTAAATTTAAATAAATTATGTTCTATTCAACGATCAGCTTTAAGAATTATAAATTTTCAACCTTTTAGATCAAATGTAACTGCTGCTTTCACTAAATTTAACATCCTTTCATTTTCGTCAACTATCAAACTCCTCAACATTATGTTTGTTTTTTATTCTTTAAACCAAAATATCCCCCCTTCGATTGGCAATTTCTTCACAAAACTTTGCCATTTTCATTCTTATCCATCTCGCAATGCCCTAGCTAATGAACTTAAAATCTCTTCATATAATTCAGTTTTTTATGGTAAATACTCAATTAAGTACCGATGCATCATTGATTGGAACAATTCAATCAGAGACATTACAGATATTTTTGATGTAAATTATAAAAGCATGCATTGGTTAAATTCTATTTTTGATTTAAACAGTAAACAATTTTCTAATTTAGTCAAACTTAGCATTAGGAGTAAATCAATTGTTTAGTTTGTGTTATTAAACAAATATATATTTTGCTTGGTGGTTTGTATTTTATGTTGTGTGTTCTTGGCAAATTATATAATATTTATTTTTTCTAGATATTTTTTAGGTATATTTCTACTGTGGTGTCACTACATTGTTCAGCTTTATGCTATTGAGTGACACCAACCATATATTTTTTTTAATTTGTTTCTTCTATGTAATTTTGTATTTTTTATATGGTAAATAAACAACAATTGAATTGAATCAATTATTGAACTGCTGGTATGTTCAATTCTGGGGTATAATTCATAATGTTATTGACAAGAGTCTTTGGGAATTTTTCTTTCAATTTTGTATTGAATGCTAGCTTAGAATTCGATGCAGTAAGTCTCCCAACTCTGTGTAGTTTCCATGCTGGGTTATTTTTTTGGTTTCGAGTGACATTTTCTAAGTTTATATAGTGTTGCTTACTGTGTTGCTGTTCAAAGCACATGTAACGTTCTTTAGCCTGCATATTACACTCTTCTTTTGGTAAATTAATGGCACCTGGACAAAATAACAATGTTAATGGTTCTGGAAGAGTTATTGCTTCAATTTCATCAGCTGTATCTGTACCAGTACTATCATTACTTTCATCACTAGAAATATTAATTGTCCTAAGAATGGGAGATTTTTTTGATCTTTTTTCCAAAACTTGTAATTCTTTCAATTTTTGTTTCCACTTTTCACTCTTCTTTGTAGGATCTTTGAAACTGAAATTGTGCGAGATATTTTTGTTTTTGTCATCATCAACAGTTGGTATAGTATTGCCTTTCTTAGGTCTCTTGAACGATATGCATTTTAATGGTGCTGGTACTGCTCTTTTCCTTGATTTTTTCCATTGACAAAGAACACTGGTACACGCCGTTTTATTTAATTTCAGTTTAGTGCAGGCTTCCAGTTTGAACATTAATGCAGCAATATGACCAAGACTAAAATATGACAACATACATTGTATTATTTAAATGAATGTTCATTACTGATAAATTACTTATGATACTAAAGTCATCAATTTCAAATACATATACCGGTACATCAAAACAACTTATTTAATAAACTTTTAATATATGTATACTAGTAGTAACAATACTCTTATATTTACCCAGCAGGACAGCTGCAGTTGCCTGTTAATATGTAGCCTTCTGCCTTTGTTAAAATGACCCACACTTTGTACAAAGCTGTCTTTTGACCTTGTCGCTGGCTAGGCAAAACCTAAAGATAATATTTTTGCATTCAAACAATTTACCATATAATCATTTTTATTATATGTAACAAATGTGCTGCTGTGTACAAAAAAGCTACCGGTACCTCTGATTTGATGAAGCAATATTTTTTGTTTGTGTCGATATCACTGTAGAAAACATCTTGTACATGACCAAAAAGAAAAAAGTTGTATGCATCCAGTGACTTGTATGCCTTTAACGACTCATGAGTGAATTTACTAGGCATATTTATCAGATATATTATGATATCAGCCATTCCTATGTCTGGTAGAAGTCCTACA
The DNA here is from genome assembly GCA_963930725.1 of Candelabrum cocksii. Lineage (NCBI taxonomy): Eukaryota > Metazoa > Cnidaria > Hydrozoa > Anthoathecata > Candelabridae > Candelabrum > Candelabrum cocksii. Next base: position 5,615,081 of record OZ005669.1, read on the forward strand.
TCATCCTTCCAGTCAGTCAAAGTGTAGGGGTCAGGTAAAATTTCTCCATCCACAGTTAATTTCTATTTATAATTTACTTGATTGCTTTGACACATAGACTTATAATACTCAGATTCTTTCCACATCTTTACAAACTATCTACACACCCCAAGCTCTATTGAAATAAGCGTCTCACACATGCTCATACGTCCGTTTTTGGTCTGCCACTCTCTACCACGTCCGCAAAAATATAAACAAATGACGTCAAACGGGTTTCGTCTATCGGGCGCTATTCTGGTTTCGTACTCATATATATATATATATTAAGCGTTGAATTACGATGACAAACAGAGTATACATGACCAATCTCCATCAACAATTCTATCTAAATTTTGACATTTTAAATGAAACCAGCAATGGCATTCGTCACAGCAAATACTTTGAAGATGAGGTTCATTTTCACCAATTTCATTTTCCTTGTATAGCACATCCTCGCATGATCCACAAAATTCTATTGGATTAATTCCTAGTACTCTTTCAATGACGTAACTTTTGAAAAACATTTCCAAATTTTTAGAAACAGAAACCCAGAGGTTTTGATCAAATTCAATTCTATCAAGATATCCTTGCTGGTCCAAACAACAAAATATCCACCACATGTGTTTACTAATGCCATTTGTGAATTAATTTGCGTACGATACTGATGAATTTGCTTCAGCATAATTTTTCCTTCGCACATTGTTAAGAATTCACAACTAGAATACCCCTCTGAAATTGTTTTATCTTTAATTGAATATATGGACATTTAATTTCAATAACCGATGAGCCATGGCATTTGTACTTCATTATGGCATCTGGGGAGGCTCCAATGTATGCTCTGTTTTTCTCCACAAATAACTCACATTTTTCAACTTAAGTCAATGTGTTTAGTTGCCTCGTTTGCATAAAATTGTTTTAATGCATTAGATTATTTATTTACTATACCCCAGTTGATACTTTCTACATGACTAATACTTTTATCACGTTACAAAATAGTTTAAACTAAATGGGTTGTTTTTGGATGAACAGTTCCTTTAGATTTTATGATTGTGTTCATTTTTGTGTGGTATGTATGATGATTTGATGTTGTTAAGCGACCTTTGCGGTGCTCCATCCACTGGAGAGAGTCTTGTTGTGATTGTGTCAATTTTTCTACCAGTGATACCTCTTCCACGTTGAAAAATAACTTTTGCAAGAATCTAGTGATCTTTTCATTTGATGAATTTAAAGTGAAATTCGAAGAAGAAGTAATAATCGCATTTGCAATCCCAATTACAGTTAGATTTTGACTTTTAACAGAAGGTATTGCTATTCCCTCAATAGATTTTAAAACAACAGCACATGGGTTTGATTTTTATATTGTTTTCAATAGATTTGATAAACGTTCTCCTGTCATAGTTTTTTGTAGTTTTTGTCTAGGATCAAAGTTATTGAGTTCAATTGATCTTGTGTATTCTTTGCTTTCCGTATTATCTGGAACTTCACCCATTTTTGAGCGCAATCTTTTCCTTATAACAATATCTTTGATTTGTTTTGGCTGTATCACAGTTTTTGTGGACTTGTTCCATCCACAAAAAACTGAGGTACAAGCAGGTGTACAGTATCCATGAGTATTTGCATATTCTACTTTATACAAAACAGCTATTACGTGATTACAACATCTGCTTGCAACTGCCATACAAGAGCACCAAGCAGTTACAATATTGCCCTTAGTATCTACTGCCAACCAGAGTTCTTTTTAATCATGAATTAACATTGATGCTCTAACATAACAGTACAAAAGATGAACTTTTTTCGTTTAGTACGTTAAAATCTCTCCAACAAAGCTACTATCAAAGTAATTATAGGCTGTTTGATCTTTGTACTTCCCAACATATTCAGTGTCAAAACCTCTAAATTTAATATGTATTCAAAAATACTTCCCAAAGAAACAGGAGGCCAATTTGTTATGTCATCAATTCTTTGATCAGCAGAAATCTGCCTAGGGTCTGGTAGGTTGAAATCAGCAAGTTTCTTGCGATAATCTTCCTTTAATATTCTACTTTGTTCCTCAGTTGAATCAAGGATAGGAAGATTCATTTCATGAGCTGAAAATGCTCGAGCTACAAGCTCAGCCTTTTTGTATCCCGATGTTGATATACCACAAACAGTTAAAAAATTCTGTAGGTTAATAACAGTCATATTGAAAACGTCTTCGTAAGTGCGATCAACCATACTTTATTTCTTCCTTTTCAACTTTTATAACACTCTTCCTACTACCAACAGCCCACGATTTTTTGTAAGCATAAAAGTAAATAACGTAGGTCAAAGTCCAACTTGCTACCCACGGAAAATGGCGGCAAAAACCCGAAAATGGTTTATTCCAAATGCACGTTTTTGTATTGTCTGTGGCAGTAAACTGACAAGAACAAAAACACTTGATGAGTACATAAACGAAAAAAAGGAACATAAAAGCTCTTTGGTAACGTCTTCTACAAAGTTTGTATCTTCTAACACAAAAAACGGACAGAATAAGTTAAAGTCGACTCTAGTCAAGCCAATAACAGTGACCATAAATGTTGGATTAATGGGACCTAATGCAAACATTGAGTTAAAGAAAAAGAGAGGTGTTTGGGCTCATATATTTGTATCTCCTGAAGCAGATGCAGAAACTGTGAAGAGGCTGGCTCTCGAAAAACATTCCATGCTTGACCAATAGTTTTGTGCATTAGATCAGTATGATCTGCTTTACCCTGACCAAAAATTATGCTATCATATGCCATCTGGCTCTTGTGAAGAAAGGTTTACAGTTGCTAAATACAAATTAACTTGTATCTTTGCTTGCAAGCTGACCGTTCAGCAGTAACAAATGCAACAACTGTAAATGTTGTAAAACAGGACAACGTTAATTTGGATTCTCAGAAATTTGGTGACTATTTTTCTCCAATCCAGATAGGAAGTAATAGTATTTCTACTGACAAAGATCTACCCACTCCAGTTCCCGATACCACAGAATTATTTGAATCAGCAGAAGAATTATTACAGAAGTGGAAAAAAACTTAGATGTGATTTTAAATCCTCATAGACCACAAGTTGCATGTCCCATATGCCAGAAACTCTTTCCAGCTAGTGAAATACACTATCACGCAGATAACTGTGCTGAAATGGAAAGGGCAATCCATATCATAGGCAATAACAATACAATCATGCTAGAGTCTGATTCGGAACATGAAGAGATTGACTACTACCAAATTAATACCCAACCAAGAAAATTAGAATGTAAAGAGAGGGTAAAAGATATTATAGATCAATGTTCTGTTGACATTAATAGTCCAAATTTGAAAGTAATCATACTCCGAGGAAATTGTTTTAGAGATTTTCACAATTTTTTTAAAAAGCCTTGGAATGATAAGAAAGCAAATTGTCGATACATGTTTCAATTTGCAGGGGATTGAGGTGTCTCACGAGAATTCCTCACAGGTTTGAATGTATTTCTTCTTATCCACTAGTTTTAAAATATATATATATATAATTATATATCGTATATATATATTTTTATTTTTTGTTTTTTGTCTGATCGTAAAATCGAGTTTCTCTTAAACAAAAATTATTAGATGACTATATATACAGGTGTATTTTTGTGTTATTAATAATTCAATTATTTTATTTTCTGTTTTCATAAATCCAACATTGATTACAGAACCGGCTTTGTATAATATATATAAATATCATCATTTCAATTTGTCAATAACCAGTTTCTTTTTTATTGTCTGTATATATAGAGGCTTTGGAAGAAGTGAAAATAATGTACTTTAAAGGTGAGGATACATCAGTAGAACCTGTTAACAGTGCACATGCCATAGTAGATGGTACAATGAAAAGTATTGGTCACCTGTTTGCTGCGTCAATCTGTAATTTTGGACCAGCTCCAAATTTTTTGGCTCCATGGATATTTAACTTTGTAGTGGGAGGAGTGGATAAAGTACTAGAAGATTTACCACAGAGACTCGTAGATAATTCTAATTGTGTCTTGGTAGAAGCTTATAATGAGGTAGGTATTGAGATATTTTAAAGTTTTATATCAATGTTTTGTAAAATTATATATATATAATTTAATAATATTTTTATGATAAAGTATAAGTTTTATCTATGTATATCATCTATCATAATTGTATGATTAGGTATTCATTAAAGGTAAAAATCTTATAAATACAGAGAACATCCATGGCAAATTTCTTCTTCCATATATACGTAAAATGGTTCTCTGTATTTATATTTGCAGTACATTAACTTTAATGTAAGATTATTTTTTTTGACAGATAGTTTTGGCAACAACAGCTGAACAGTTAAGATCCGCTGTGACAAGTGACATTGGGTATAATGCCTTAGAAGTAACTGGTTATCGTGGAGTACCTACAAAGGTAGCAATTACAGATAAAGACAACATTTTGAGGTATGTGTATCGTTTATATAAATCCTTTAAACTATCTGCAAGAATAGAAGGAAATTTTTCTTTTCTAGGAAGTTTAGAGCAATTTCAAAAATTTGAGAGTGCTCCACATGAGGCAATTTATAAAGTAATTGATTGGAAAATTGATTTGAAATTGATTTATTTACTTATTAGGAAAAACAGATAAGCTATCTTTGAACCTAATCCTTAGCATTGTAATTTCATTGATCTTAGAGGAAACATTACAAAAAAAATATTTAATTTAGCTTTTTAGAGCTATCCTATTGAAAAGAATGGAACCATACGTTGCAGTTCTAGAGTAAATAGTCCAAGGACTAAATAAGTTTAATCTAATACCGTCCATACGCAGTGAATCTGATGTATTCAAACTAATCTTCTGTGAATCAGATTTCTTGACATGGACATACAACTTATTCACTTATAGTGTCAAAAATATGCTCAGCTTCACATTCATCATAGCCAAACAACATTGGCACTTAATACAACTGATCAGGAATTCCACTAACTACATGACCTTTCGATTTTCTTATAAAAATGTGTATTCCAGCTTTGTGCAATGTCGTTCAATTCACGTTGAATCAGCGGCGAAAAAGAAAACCACGAGCACTGTAAATATATTCGGCTGCCTGTAACAAATGTGCCATTGTCAATTTTGCTTTTGAAAAAGTTAATAACCCAACCAGAGTATCTTCTTCTAAGTGAGGACCACCAATTTTAGATTCGTTGATTAGCAATAGAAGAACCATATCGATGTGCATCAATGTTGTCATGTAAACTACATTGGATTCCTGCCATGATACCATTTTCAGTTCCTGCGTCAGTTCGTAAAATTCTGGGACACATTTGAAGTTCCTTTATTTTTGCTAGGAAAATACTTGCTGGAATTACAGGGTTGTTATTACTTTTACATACTTTAAGCCACAGAATCTTTCTTGAAAATCCATCCACACAACCATGGATGGGTAAACCATAAGGTTTCAATTTATCGTATCCATATGCATGCCATGTATCATTCGCTCTTCTTGCCTTGATGTATATCTACGTTTTTTAAGTACACGTGATCTTTGATTCTCTATCCCTTCTGGATGGAGATGTCTAAGGAGTTACATTACTAGATCTCTGTGACATCTTATTCCATACTTAGATCTTAAAAGACTTTGCATTCCTCTATAGCCAAGTTTCGAGGCTGGACCACGAAGTTCATTTCTCATGATACCTTCTAGCGTGTCCAAATTGACATTTTGTTTCCTTTGAACACCATATTCCTTAAATCGTCTTTTTAAAATTCTCAGACTAATATGTATATCATGGCGTTCTTGTAGAAAAATTAATATTGCTTTATTTGTGTATCCATCACTGAAATACTTTTTGATAAGAGTTTCCAATGCTTCATGTCCATATAAATTTTGGATATCAGCATCTCTCCTGATAGCAAAATACCCACATCTTTCACAAAAGCGATAGTTCTCTAACCTTTGTTCATCACAACGTTCACATAACATGCTTCAAGTATCAACACAAGTTTGAATTTTTGTTAACTTTGTTATGTTTTTCATCTTTTATTTTGTTTTTGAATTTTTTTATCTTGTTTTCGAATTTTATCTTGTTTTTGAATTTTTTTATCTTGTTTTCGAATTTTATCTTGTTTTCGATTTTGTTAACTTGTTTTTGGATTTTTTATTGTGTTTTGGCCCTTCTCGGCCACCATATTTTCGAGATATATGTTGTTAAAGCATTTTATGATTTACTCAATTTTTATTTAAATTTGTGGATTTTTGTCTATGAAAATCAATGTTGATTACAACAATACAACGTCACTATTTATTACACTAAAGATACACGTTTTTTATAAGAAACCTAGAGAAGGCCTTAGTATCAAAAGTTTCTTAATTTTTTAAAAATTTTAGTCCTAAAACTTTCTTAACTAGTTTCTTATTCTAAAGTTTGGTTTACAAAGAAAAAAAAACGCAAAAAAAGAAAATAACAAGTTCGTTCGATTACACGTTCGATCAGGATGGTTTTCACATTTATAAATACATAGCTAATTGCAATACAAATAACAGCTTACATTTTGATACAGATCGTGAAAAGACGTGTTCTTAACCGAATTTGGGTGGCTGATTTTAAATGTGAAGTTAGATTTTCTCTATCACGTCAAGTTTCCGAGATACTATGGCCGTAGCAAGAGCGGGGGGGGGGGGGGGGCAAGGGGCCATGCCCCCCCCCAAAAAAAAAAAAATCTTTTCGATTTTATTTTACATATTATTAAGTTTCATGGAAGTAAAACATTTCACAATTAATTTTCTTCTCAAGGGATGAAACTAGCCTTATAATGTGTTTTTAGAGCTTTCAGATTAGAAAATTTTTTAAAAATTTTCAAGTTGTTACGGCCCTGTCTAGAAATGTTATTGTTGAGTTTGAATTTCCAGAGTCAGTTCGTGTGATTAAGATGGTAGCCTTGTCTTCAAAATTGTCAAGTGATTGTTTATATAGTTTTGCTAGTCTTTTACTCTTTGACGATAACACTTTTGGTTATATTTTACGTTTAATGGCCTGTGTTGAATTGTTTTTAAATGCATTCTTTTATTCAAACCACGAAAACATAGTTACCACTTTTGAGAACAACAGAGATTTCACACATTTTAATTTTGGATTTTGCTGCTGGATCTCTGATATTTCTTTCAATAGTCATTAAGAATCCCTTGTTGATATGTGTAAACATAAGGCAGTTCATACACGTCAGCAGAGTGTTTGGTCCTTTTACACTTGTATTGCTGCTCTTTCATCTTTAATCAGAAGAAATATTGAAACATCATCCAGTTATAATCAAGTTATTAACGATTTTGAAAAACTAGCTGAAGGTGTAATTGATAGCTTTGCTAAATTGAGCCCTTGCCGAATTAATTTTTTGTAGTTTCGCACTGCCATCATTTGTATATATAGTATATGTATAAAAAAAAACTTTGAAATCATGCAATAAAAGACTTGGTAATTGAAATAAATCCCACTTTTCTATTTTAAGTTAACGATAAAATGTAAATCAAGCTTCATAAATTACGGTGGGTAAACATTGCCCAATGAGAATTTTATGCATAATTTTCAAGATTTATATAGGTGTTCACACACATTATTGTGTGAGGAAGTGAAACCTCTAGTTGGATTATGTATATACTTTTCAGTTCTGTGTTCTGATTATTTTTTTCTCTATTATATTTACTAAGTATATACAATATATATGTTTCCATGTTATCATGACTATCCATTAGTGTCTGTTTTATTTTGTTCTTGTTTGACTGTCTATGTCTGGAGGTTTCTTCCTAGGCATGCTGATGAGACCTGATATTGGTCGAAACAGTTAATGTATGTATACTTAATGTTTATGCTCATGTTCCTGGATCTGCCCCTGGACTCAGGTGATTCTCGTTTTGAATAATTTTTATTTTATTTATTTTTTGTCTCTAGCGAGAATCAAATCTGGGCCATTGCGGCCAGAAAACATAAGGTTTAACCACTAGACCACGCACGCACAAAAAAAATATTTTGGGTGTCCTGGAATATAAATAGTCAATTGTTTTTCCTGTGTTGTTGGAGAGATAAAGCAGGTGTGTCAATATGTCTCTGTTTACATTAAAGTTGTTTTTCCTGTATTTTAGATTCTCAAAAATGGCATTTGATCGAAAGTTGGCAAAAGAACACAAGGTAACGAAACGAACCTAGCTTCATTGCCTCCCTGCCGACAAGTGCTTCAATATCACTCAAAGAGAGCCAACTTCATTGTACACATGTGGAGAAACTCGCCACAACCAATGGTTAACTTTGCCTCGCATTAGCAACCATGTATGGATGCACACCGAGGAAATATTCTGGATGGAAGAGGCGTTTCCAATCGATGCAGGAAATGAATGATGATGAGGATTACGATGGTTATCTAATGGCAAGGGACAAGGAGGAGTGTAAGGGATGAAGAAATTAGTTATATATATATACCTTATTCGTACAAAATTTTGCGGGGATTTAATTTGGCGATGAATCAAAATGATTTTTTTGGCGTGGATTTAATTTGGCGATGGAAAGAAAGTTTTTAATTTGGCGTGGATTTAATTTGGCGGTGCAGTAACACTTCAAACGTTGTTTGTAGTTAGACCAATATTATACGGGGATAGGAAAAAGAAAGACCGGTGACTGGTAGAAATGTAAACAATCGATGCTTTAAATATGAAACAAAAGATAAAGAACAATTAAAAATCTTCATTAGAAGATCAAACGCGTTTTTCGATTTGTTGCGAGAACCATGTAGAGAACAATTTGAGAAAAGTGTTGCAATGTTTGTTCACGGTTAAATCGAATGGCTGGAATAGCTGAGTCATATTAGCTGGTACCAACACAATGTTAACATTATGCAGTTCCAGTGCCATAAAAGAAAAGAAGAAAGTTACAGTGACACAAAACGATCACCAAGATATAAGATACCTTTTTCCAGCGGGTGCTAATAGAAAAGCAAACAAGGATAAGAAAGGAGAAGAACAATGGAGTGTTATAACTATTTTTTATTCAAGAATATTTATACAGGAAATGCCTATTCAGTAAAAAATATACTGCTATCAAGAAGGGTCCTGTTAATAAATTAGTTAAAAATTAGCTTAAAATATATATATAAAAATCAAAGATGCTCTGTCAAAGATGTTCTAAGCTTTAGTGGAAGTTCGTTAAAAATCTTTGCCCCAGTAAAGTGAAAACCTTTTCTACCAAACTCGAGTTTGTACTTCGGTAGTTTCAATGAAACACCTCTGAATGAAGATTTATTAACAATATTGTCTTTTGCTCGTTCAGTTAATAACTCCAATATTTTTTGTTTCGAAGGCGATAATAACAAAACCGTGGTACTGCAATAAGTCAACAAAGGCACTACTAGAGTGTTATATGCCATATTGGCTGAGTAAACTGTTAACGAATTTCTGATTCGTGATAAAATCTTCAAACGACCAGACGCTTTTCGAAAATATTCATCAACAAACTGGTTTAGGTTAAGTGATGGATCTAGTTTCACTCCAAGATATTTATACATATCGGTGTTGTGTTCAATGTTTCATTTACAGACAGCTTAAGGTTGGAAGGTTGATTGTTTAAACGTTTCTGTGTACCGAACAACATACATTCGGTATTGCCCTCTTTAAGTTCATTATAAGTTCATTGTCTCGAAACCATGATGATATTAATTTTAGGTCTTTAATATGTCTGTTTTCGATTATCTGAAAATCATCAGCGCTGACATATAAAACAGTATCATCAGCATACTTTATTACTTCTGCATGTTTAAGTAATTTTACTACATCAGTAAAGTAAATTAAAAATGACAAAGGTCCTAATATGGAACCTTGGGGTACCCCACAAGTTTAGGGTAGTAAATCGGACTGACTACAATCGTATGAGACAGATTGTCGTCGATTGAATAAATAATCAGTGAGCCACTGAAGCTCGTTTTCCTGGCACCATAAAACTAACCGGCGTGACTGATTGCGTCGAACGCTTTACTGAGGTCGATAAATACCAAACCAACTAATTTATCTTGATCAACATTTGCTCCTACTTGATCGATAAACATGGTAACTGCAAGTTCAGTGGAACTTCGTTTACGATATCCAAATTGCTTGCAAAATAGTAATTTGTTCGATTCAAAATAGTCAATTAACTGATTATGAACAAACTTTTCCATAATTTTTTATACTGCAGGTAGGGTGGATATCGGTCGATAATTGTTTACATCGTCCCTCTTACCCGATTTGAATAGGGGTGTAATTTTGGCTTTTTTTCCAAAGTGTTAATAATATCAGCCAATGATTTTGCCAATAGTTCTGACCCGTCTCTCAAAAACCGAGGTGGGATGTTGCCAGCACCAGCTGCTTTTTTAACTTTTAGCTTTATTAGTTCCTGTTTTGTTTGCATAACAGAAACATATTTAAACTGAAAAGTCGTTGTTACTTGTGAAAGGTACGTTGTAGTCTTTTCCTGATTATTCCAAATAGAATCAGTTAAATAGATTGCTGAAGATTTAAGTCGAGTAGCTATATTCGAAAGGTATGTGCAAAACATGTTTGATGTAAGCTTTTTTGTCGGATGTACGAGTACCATTGACTAAGAAATATTACATTCTGTACAGGTAGATTTGGTGGAATATATTGACTTTAAAGCTTTCCAAAAATTGTCTGCGTTAATTACATTTCCGTTCATCAGATTTTGATGGTATCGATGTTTCGCTGACTAATCCACTTCACGTTTTGATTTGCGAGCTTTTTGTAACAATCTGTCTTTCAAATTTAACTCTGATGAGAGTGTTGAGTGTTGAGGAACCACGGGCAAATGCGACCAGTTACCTTAAGGGAATAAATTAATGCGAGAATAAATTAATGCAAAAATAAATTAATGCGGAATTAATTAATGCAAATGACACCCGAAAAATTTTATGTTTTGCGGAATTAATTAATGCGAATGGGCCTAAATTTCAAGATTTTGCGGAATTAATTAATGCGAATGATGATGATTTTCGTAATAACTAATGAACTAAAAAATTTGTTTAACGCAATATTAAACAAATAGTAGTAATGCTCTTCAATAAAAACAACTTTTAAACGTCTTCATCGCCCTCTTCTTGTTCGTCATTGATTATTTCAAAAATGTTTCTAACTTCTTCCCCATCGCACTCCCACTCATCGTCATCTGAATCACTTTCGCTTTCGACTCTAGTAACAAAAACCTGGACATCATCTCTGTTCGACTGCGTGTTTTGGTTAATTTTATGGTCATTATCAAGTAGGGGATCAACTTCGAAGAATGGGTCAAGAGGCTCAAGGCCTTTTTTTCCTTTCAAAAGAGCCTCAGTGATAAAGGCTGATTTCCAACCATTGCTAATTATTTCCTGACCGTCTGCTGACGTCAAATAGTTGTACAGCTCATTGATCCATTCAGCGTGTAAGGGCTTCAAAATTGATAAATTCATTTCAACATTTATATCTTCTATGGGTTTCCCTTCATCCAACTGCTTGGCTATTCTCGAACTGTACTCCGTGAATTTTCTTTTCACGAAGGCTTTTGCGGAACCATTTACAGTTAGGTCCAAAGGCTAAAAGATATTGGTCATGTTTGCAGGCACTTTAGTGAGTTTGATATGATTTGCCTTCAGCTTTTGAAGTACTGGATCGGTCATCTGTCCAAAAAAAACATCAATGATTAACAAAGCTGGTTGATCTTTTGGCAGCTCAAGCATCTCGCGCTCTTTTTGATATCAAAGGTGCATGTTTATTAATGAGAGGAATTAATTTTTATTTCATAAAGCTCCAACACATATTTACGTCTAAGAAATCATACATCGGATCGCAATTTATTTTTTGTAGGTCGTCACAAAACAGTTTTTCGTTATATTTATTCATGTTCCGACAGGTAAATGGTTTTAGGAACAAACTTCTGGCTGTTAATTTTTCGTACAAAACCTATCAGATTATAATCACTTATGTCTGTTTGAATTACTGAGCTATTGATTAAATTTGGTTCATTATTTGTCAAGACAACGTCTATTAGGGTTGATGACGTTTTTGTTACTCTGGTTGGACTTTTACTTGTTTGTGAATTATTTTTGCCAACGACCATTTATAATGTTTTTTAGCTCTTTATGGTCGTTGGCAACAAGATAATCACAGTTAATACCTCCAGATATGATACATTCTTTGTTAGCTGCAGTAATAGACGTTAAAAAGCTATTAAAAGCAGTATTAAACAATCTAGATAGATAGTTGAATGAATCCGGGGGTCGATAAATAACACTTGTTATTATACTGCTTGACTTTGGAAACACTACTTCGATGGAAAGAACTTCAATTTCTTTGTGTTCCAGATCAGGGCAAACGAAATTAATATTGTCACAAATATACATTCCCACTCCACCTCCCTGACCATTTGTTCTGTCTCTTCTAATAAACGTGTACCTCGGAATTTTTATCTTGCTATTAGCTATTGTATCACATAAGTGTGATTCTGAGATTAACAACATATCAAGTTTATAGTTTGCAATAATTTCCTCGAGTTTGTAAAAATTGTTTATTAAACCCCGAATATTAATGTGACAAACCTTCAGTCTCTTTGAGTCTGTTGTAAACTTTAGTTCAGGAATGTTTCGCGATGAGGTGCAGGGGCGGATCCAGGAATGTTTACGATAGCTGCAAAAATATATACGCCGAAAGCGCTGTAAGCCCCCCAGTGGGTTTTCGGGAAAATCTTTCAAATTAAGCCTAATAGAAAGCGTAGAAAACGATTCAGGAATTAACGTTTGTTGTATAAATATAACTGAATTAAAGCTTAATTTCAAATTATATACATGTACTTATCGTATATGCGAAAACGAAGCAAAGAAACATACACAAGACTGTTTCGCCCAATATCAGGGCTCATCAGGATGCCTAGGATTGAGTTAAAATCCAGACATCGACAGACAAAATTTAAAAGTAATGTAAAGGGGAACGTGTACAATATAATTGAAATTTAGCTTCTGTAGAAGGAGAAATAGGTTTTGAAATAAGATTTTGTGATTTTTTTAATTTCAGAGAAGCTTTATGAGAATATAAAACACAAAGTAAACAAAAACAACCATTTAGAGAGGGTGAATACTTCAACCAAGAATATTTTACATTATTTACATTATTTTTATTTTACCTTTAGTCTTTATTAAATCATGCAATTCCGTTTCACTGACAGCCTTTGATTTCTCAAAATAGGTTAAAATATTGTATTTTGAGACCAACTTAGATATAGAACAAGAAGTTGTAGCAGAAGAAGAAATTGGGACAGAAGAAGAGGATGGGGCAGAAGAAGAAGTTGGAGTAGAAGAATAAGATGAAGTAGAAGATAGAAAGGCAGAGGCCGGAGCAGAAGAGATAACAGAAGAAACACATGAAGTAATTGTAACTATAACAGTGCTATGAGATGTAGCCATAATTACAGAATTTGTCGTACTTGCTACAGAACAAGATGTTAATAAGCTGTTAATGTTAATAAAGAACTTGGTGTAGTTATATGAGAGTCTTCAGATGAAGAAGTTTGAGATAAAGATTTATGTTTCAACTTTTTATAAATATCATAAATATTTTTGTTTCCCAAGAAAGGGCTATTTGAAAGTAACTCAGACTTCTTCTTCTTTGTCATCATGCATTCTGACAATATGCTTGACCTCTTGAGAGAGGTTTCAACATGTTTCAGTTGATGAAGACGAATGAGTAGAACAAAATGATTGGCTTCAAAAGCTTGCTTGGTTTCAAACTTTGAAAGTTGACAAAACAAAATAATAATTTCACCATGAAATATAAATGAAGGATCAGAGTAAAACTTACGAGGAAAGATTAACTGATTAAAAAATACTGAAAATATTTTAACTTTCCAAAATCAGGATATTGTAAAAATATTTTACGTTGAAGAATCGAGGAGAACCCCAAAACACACAAAAATGATGACCAAATATTATTCCTACACATCGAAACTGCTTCCTTCCTGACAAGGTCTTCATCTTTTAATCCTGAATTTTTAAAAGATAAGTTGTACAGTTTCTGGTAAATTTGGTAAACGCTGCGCACATTTTTAATTAATATTCTACAAGACATAATATTGTAAACACTACATACTGCTAGCTTTTATCGACCACAAAGTTCAGTTGAAATTCACCTCACCATTTTTTAAAATACGTTAACGCAAGTTATTAAGTGTAACTCATCACGTAATGCGAGTCTAGCTCAAATTGGTGGTTGTCTGGATGAGCGATTTCAAACGAGTCAAACAACGTGGGCCCATTTGCCAAACATCAGAAACATCGTCAAGAAGGACATTTGTTAGTTACCCATGTTAAATATACAAACTTCTACTTCAACCACAAAGAAAACTCATCTATACATAGATTGTTTTACAATCAATATTACAGAACATGCATCGTTTTCAAGCCATAAACATCTCGGACGACAATGAGACGCGGTAATAAGAGGTTGCAATGTCAACTCAAATCGAGATTCTAAATGGAGACGCATAAATGTATACATCTCTCTATAACAATCTATTTTTATTAATCTTTAAGTCGATTCAACATTCAACTAAAACGAAAACAAATGAATAAAAAATATGAAAAATAATATTTGCAATGTCATTGTGAATTATCCATGTAAACCATTTAATATGAAATATTAAAATTGATAGGTATAGTAGAGAAACAGAAGTTCAAGAATCTTACCTTTGTTATCAGCAACTATTGGGGAAAGAACTATTGTTATTGGTTATCGGGAAAGAAATTTTGTTATTGGGAAAGAATTATTATTCTTGGTTAACATCAAGGTTGTTAGATCAGAGATCCAGAACGCTGAACAGAAATGAATGTTGTTTAGTGAATTGTTGCTTGAATAGAATGATAAAATATTGTTTTCAAGCATTGTATGAACTTATAATTTGATGAAAATATGGAATCAGGAAGCAAATATCAGGAGGTTATAATATGAAATGAAACTTTGGTTTGTATAATTAACCATATGTGCATACTGCATCACTTTCATATGACCAGACAAGTGTCAATTTAGGATCAACTAATTATTCTCTAAAAGAAGAACAGAAGTGTTCTATGTAGGTGCCAATGAATGAGAAAAGGTTATAAGATTATGCACAAAGTTTTTAAGTTTCAGATTCAAGAATATTTCTCCATTCCATACGGTGAGGGTGGGATGCTGAAAATGTGTCTATTATATAATTGATGTCAATATCAACATCACAATGTATATGCATTACCACAATGCCATTGAGTCTATCATCTCCCATACTGTAGTACTTTGCAAAATATACATTTTCAATCTACGCAAAGCAGAAACTCTCACATGTACAAGTGGTGACAGGCATAGTCCCAAGAATTTGCAAGGCAGTAAATAGGTAACATATGTTATGAGTATCAAATTTCAGCAATGTACTTGAGATATAATCTGGAACATCAACATTGTTTTCCTTCCAAAAACATTCCCACATATCAACCTCAACATAAACATTGCTTGGATTAGGAAGATCATCAACATACATGTCACAAAAGGCTTTAAACTTGTGTTTCCATTCTTTTGAATTGGAAAGAACATAACCTGGAATAATAGCAAAACCATTTTATGAATGGCATCCCATATTTACCTTAAAGAAACATACTCATCCAAGAAATTCATTGATTCTCCATTTTCAAATAAAATTTTCTGAAGAGATTCTACTGTGGTGGCTGCTCTATTAAAAGTTTCTCCCTCATCCTTTAAGTGGATAGATTGAAAACAACCGTTTCTCAGATGCTTTAAAGGGTTCATTCTTTGTTCTTCAATGAAAATCTCATTTCTATCGTTAATCGCTTGGATAAGATCTATGATCAACAAAGAAGAGAAAGGTAGCGATCTGATGATATAAACTAAAACATCTTGCAACAGTAAACAAACGAATGACTTTTAGAACTAAGTAATTAACCCCCTAGATTAAGTAACATTTCAATTGATTATGGGGGGTTCAAATTAAATATATATAGAGTTCTAAAAATAGTTTTGCAACCACTGATATGAAAAAATATTTTATTATTTTATTAATATTTTTTAGTTATTTTTTTGAGATCAGTGTTTGCAACAGCGAACTCGCCAATGACTTTTAGCCTTACGATGTATCCCCCTAAAATATAAAGAGACAACCGAAAATCAGGGGGTAAAATTTGTTATTTTAAGTTATATCTTTTAACACTAACTGTTGCAAAATGCTAATGTTTTGTTGCAACTCGTTCATTCAAACAATAATAAATGTAATTTTCGCCTAGCATAATCGGACATCGAGGTTTCAAACGGAAATTGAACCCGATATGGTTGGAATCTCAAGCGTCTTCCGTATTGTTGTGAGTGTGGCGAAAAATTCAACCTCCAACAAGCGCTCTCATGTAAGAAAGGTGGTTTTGTGTCTCTTAGACATAACCATCTACGTAACATCACCAGCTCGCTTCTAAATGTAGCATGCAAGGACGTATCCATTGAACCACAACTGAACGAGTTGAATGGCGAAACCTTCCAACACTCATCATCTTCGATATCTCAAGAGGCGAGACTGGACATCAAAGCGAGAGGTTTTTGGCAAGCAGGCCAATTAACATTTTTTGACGTAAGGGGTTTTAACCCAATGGCTAAGCGGTATGCAAACCAGAACCTTGACAAGGCTTATGACATCAATGAGAGAGAGCGAAGAAGCGTGTGTACAATGAGCGGGTGATGCGTGTAGAACACGGAACGTTCACGCCCCTAATTTTCTCGGCAACAAGGGGCATGGGACGAAAGGCGTCAAAGTTTTACTGTCATCTCGCTGAGATCATTGCTGAAAAACTCGATTACGCCAAGACCATCACGTGGCTAAGAAGGAAATTGTCTTTTTCTCTATTGAACTCAATTGGGATCTGCTTGCGAGGCAGTTGTTCCCCATTCTATAAGAACAACAGTGATCTAACAAAGTCAGTAGTTGATCCTGACCCGGAGACCAGCGAAACGAAATCGTTGATATCCGGTAACTGAAAAAATTAAGAACTAAGAGACATCGTATTGTTAGTAGTTTATTTTATTTTATGTACAATATGTATTTGGCGTACGGGACTGCACCCGGTTTTAAAAAAAAATGTACATTGTTAAAAAAAAAATAAAATTGAACCCGCTCTGTATGTCGCAAATATATTTTCGCAATTTATTGCCAACATAAAATAGATTATTATTTTAATTTGCAAAATTGCGAGACGCTGTAAAGTTTTGATGGATAATTCAGTAATTTTTAATTGGATTGATAGATAAAAACAAAATCAATTATTGTGTAGAAAAGTCTTAAAATTTTCATTGTATCAACTGCAACAGTTGCTACAGTCTAGATCCGCCCTTGTGTAGATAAATACAAATAGACTCTCGGTTGTCAATGATATTATTCCTAAACACTTCTTCTGGGTGTGTGTCTCGATAAAACCAAACAAAAATATTTTGAATGCATGGCCTTTTTTAATGGATTTTTTGTTTTTGCATTTTGATATGCTTTGCGTTTCTTTTAATTATTTTACTGCGATAACGATTTTATTTGATCTTTTATTGCAGTAGCTACTTCATGAATTGTAGCTAGAAAAGATTTGCAAGAAAACTTTACTTTTGATATATAAAATGCATTCTATTTGTATACACTGACACGTTACAAAATGGCAGGAAAATAAGGGGCGACGATGGAGAACGCAGTTTACAGATTTAAATCACTTATCTTTCTAATTACAAATGAATATAGGTACTTGTTATTGTCCTACTCGCTGTTTGTTAAAGACAACGCTTAAAAATGACTGACTTCTTTATGACATACAATGTCGATGAACAATTGGAAAGAAGTCGATTACTTTATGAAAGTTTGAAAGATGGTTCGTGGGAGGTTGCTATGCAAAACGAGAAAGCGACATTCTACATTAAAACATTTGAAGAGGATATTGTGCCTGTTAAAGTGCTGTATGAAATTCGGCTGGAGATTCCGGCAGAAAGTTGCAAGAATTACTTAGAAGCAAAAGACATCGCTTTCCGTGATAAATGGGACCATGGCTTTTACGATTATGCAAGATTAGAGGAAAATGAAAGAGGCAATATACTGTATATGAAAGCTGCTACTCCATTTTGTTTTAAAGAACGAAGTTTTGTGATCTTTGTGTCAAAGGCAGCTGAAGTAGACTGGTTTGGGAAGAAATCGTTCTTTATTTTTGTCGGAAATTCTTCTCATCCATCAAAACCTCCGAATCATGATGGAGCCATTCGAGCGACTAATGGAGGCAACTTTTACGTCATCACACCTGACGAAGAAAACGAATCAAGGTGTCGTGTTTTTGGCATGACAAGTAACAACTACGAGGGATGCATCCCAACATTCGTCGTGAAACGTGCCGCCCCTAAAAGGTTTTTTAAAGTTTTCAGTCATATGGAAAACGCCTTTAAAGACAATATGTTGCCGCCAGTTTAAATATATTGAGTGAAAATATTGTGCTTGAAAACAAATGACCTTGTTTAGTTTGATGCTATAGATTTCTCCATATAGACGGATTTCTGTGTTTACGTTTTGGTCGGCGCGACGCACATGCGCAAAAAATCGGGTGCAAAACAAACTGACTTGCCACCATTTTTACTTTCGAAGGGAAGATAAACGAAGCTATTACTTATTTAATTGAATTTTTTTACTGATATTTTGTATTTTCCATCAACACTATGCCTTCGTGTTGTGCCGTAGGCTTCACAATAAGAAGTACGGCGCTATTCTGGTTTCTCCCCCCCCCCCCCTAATTTTTTTGCTCAATTCGAATTATTTTTGTTATTTGTGATGAAAGAAACAAAAAAGAATAACAATTAACCAATAAAACATAACAAAAATTAAATTAAAAGTTTAAAAAAATAGCGATGAAAATTTACATAATGTTTACCTTTGCTAAATGACATAACAAAACCTCGATGAAATTGTCTCGATCATTGCAAACATCACGCGTGCGTAAAAAGACATGGTTTCTATTGACCGTCAAAATAATTCAATGAAGAAAAACAATTTTTTGCTTGAAACATACGAAGTTATGTTTGTTGTGCATGTTTTTTTTATCTCTTGGGTATTTAGTTCTAGTAGCATTATACGCTTCTATCTTAGCAAAAAATAATAATAGGAAATTAACAAATAAGTTTGAAATGGACTATTGTAGACGATTTTACAACAAGAAAAAAGGCGTTTTAACAAAACGCCAATTTTGATGATTTGAAGTTGTCGCAGCATATACATTTTAATTTAACATTTAACGGTAATTCGTTCTCCAATTGAAATGTGTTAAATCCTTAATGTTTATCTCCTCTCCTTTGTTCAATTTCCGCAAATCGCATTTATTAAAAAATAGAACGTCGAAAAAACCTTGAAAATTGCGGAAAAAATGTTTTCTACTTTTGTCAGTAAAAACCATCAACGTCTGAAATGAATCAAGAAACATACCGAAAACAGAAACGTTGTTGATAAGTGCGCGATACAAGAAACTTTTAAAGATATTACATACGTAAAAAATATAACAAAAAAGGAAAACGAAAAAGATTTTCATGCAAGGTGATAATAATTTATCATTAGTTTTAGAAGATAATTCGAATTGAGCAAAAAAAATAGGGAGAGAAACCAGAATAGCGCCTAGAAGTACAATGGAAAAAAACATGACTTTTATCGAAGTCCAAAAAAAAAATCGAAAGCAACAAGAGCTAGGTAGGTACTATGGTTGAGAGCAATCAAAAGGTTGGAATGGGGCCAAAGCCAAGTTGAGAATGCACGTATTTGCAGTGAACACTTCATTTTTGGAGTTTTTATACTTTCTCATGCTTTAAAATTACTAAAAAGGACTAAATCTGAAAGGGGTTTCAGTGCTAGCTCTATTCTCTTTCCAGTTCTTTGTTGCAATAAATTATATGTCCATGGTGTTAAGAGCCAGACTTTGGAATTTATTCTATGTACGATACGATTCTATGTGTGATGTATTTTCTTAAATTTTCTTGGGTAAAAAATCGGATGATCCCATCTCCCCAGATTTAGTCCCTTCCATTTCCAAGCACACATCACACAACAAGTCAGACAAGATCCAAAGGAAACAAAGACATGAACGAATTTTAAATATGATCAAAAACCGTTGTAGATGATGATGATATGAATGTGTTGATGATATGGATGTAGATGATATCCCAGAGCCTGAGAAAGTTGTTGCTGAAAATGAAGAAAGTAATAAATTTGATATGTTATATTATGAATCTATGACTCTGTCAAGAAGTAGAACAACTTATGTTGTGTTTTAATTCTTGAGACAGAATCATTTTGCAATCAAACGACATGACTTGTAACAAAAGTAGGCTTGGTAGTATTAAATAATTTCTTTTATTTTCTCTCTAGAATTTTCTGTCACTGTTTTGAATGCAAAAAATGCCAGTTTAGAAGAGAACATTGTTTACCTGAAATAGAAACTTGTAAGAAACACAGCAGATGTTGCAAATGACACAAAATGACTCTTTAAAAAGGTTGTCCGAGATCCAAAAATTGCGTGGAAATGTGACATCAATTTCAATTTATTGAACAACCCTTCAACCTCAATACTCGAGCCAAAACTTGGTCAAATTATAAGAATACAAATACCATCGAGTATTTGATTGAATGTGCACCATCAGGAGCCATCAACTTTATTTCGGAAGGATGAGGAGGCAGGGTTCCCGTTCATTTCGTCGCAGATCATTTTGTCACATTCATTTCGTCGCAGTTCATTTCGTCGTAAATCATTTCGTCGCAGTTCATTTCGTCGCATTCATTTTGTCGTAAATCATTTCGTCGCAGTTCATTTCCTAACCCTAACCTAACCCATTTCATAACCTTAACCTAACCCATTTCATAACCTTAACCTAACCTAATCTATTTTATAACCCTAACCTAACCTAACCCATTTCATAACCCTAACCTAACCCATTTCATAACCCTAACCTAACCTAACCCATTTCATAACCCTAACCTAACCCATTTCATAACCCTAACCTAACTTAACCCATTTCATAACCTTAACCTAACCTAACCCATTTCATAACCCTAACCTAACCTAACCCATTTCATAACCCTAACCTAACCCATTTCATAACCCTAACCTAACCCATTTAATAACCCTAAGGAAATTATCTGCGACGAATTGAATGCGACGAAATGAACTGCGACGAAATGATTTACGACAAAATGAACTGCGACAAAATGAATGCGACGAAATGATCTGCGACGAAATGAACGGTCACCGGAGGCAGAGTGTCAGACAAGAAGATCACAAATAAATGTTGTTTCTCTTAAATGTTATTGAGAGTGGTGACCAAGTTGTGGCTGACCATGGTTTTACTATTAGCGAAGAATTGCCTTGTAAAGGAGGTGTATTGGTAATTCCAGCTTTTACCAAAGGTAAAGACCAACTATCTGCTCATGAAGTAGATAAAAGTCGTTCAATAGCCACACATATTGAAAGGGTAATTGGACGAATGCGTAAAACCACCACCCTTCTAAGTATGCTTCGATGTGAGGAAAGAACCCTGTTTGCTAGAATTGACAGGCGAGCGTTTCGCACACAGAACAGCGAACGAGACAAACGAAGCAACACTCAACATAAGCTTTTGGACCCAAGGCCAACGAGTATTTTTAGATGTAAAGGGTGTTCAACCCACATGGAACCCACACGCCACAACCCAGCGGCACAATGGAATGGAACTTATAAAGTGCTTCACAATGAATGAGAAAAAAAAGAAAAAGCATTAAAACGAACAAATTCTTCAAGTAGCAAACGGATCGGACACGCCACTGGTATTTGCATCGAATGGCGCGATGGGCGAAGAATGTGCAGCGTTCTACAAACGTTTATCCGCGATGATTGCCCAGGAACGCAATACGCCATTTTCACAGACAGCAAGTTTCATCCGTACGAAAATATGCTTGTCGCTTCTCCGTTCGACAATCTGTTGTATCCGTGGATCGCGCAGACTAAACGAACTGGAGACAACGCTATCCGATCAAGCAACGATTTGTGAACAATAATCAATGAACCGATAAACATAATGTCCAGTTAAATCCTTCATTTCTGAGAATGTTTTTTGTTTTGTAAAAATAGTTGTGTGTGTGTTTAAACAGTTCAAAATATATGTTTATTAACAATCTATAACTGGTTTCTCGTTCATCTAAATAGCGAACCATTTTTGTATGGCCACTTGAAAATTAGTTTATGGGGCTTAGTTTTCATTTCATTTAAGTAAAAGCTAACTAAAAAGTGTTATGATATCCGCCATCTTTGTTTACTTCTGCACCCAAAACCGCGTGGAGCCTAGAAACGACAACAATGCTACGTCACTAGAAATCCGTCTATTAAAATAATAGGTGTGAAATTTAGTTGGGATTTTGGCGGTGATATTTTCCTCTTCAAATTCAAGATAAAAATTGACTGATTTGTCATTTTACCGATAGTGGTGGTTGATTTTTCTCCTGACAACGCCCTAGCAACGTAATTTTACAAGTCCTACTTCTCTCAGGTCCCACTACAATCCCTGTTTTAGTATAACTTCATTTGAATTTTGCCGTATTTTATATGCTGTGCTGTGCCTGTATTTTGGTGCAATCTAGGCCATGTGTCTCCTGAAAGTGGGTGAAAGAGGGATCCAAACTCCGTCTTAACCTGCTCAAGTGGGGGTAAAATTTTCAAGTTATTTTTCGCTGCGCGCAAGTGGCATAAACTCTCTTTCACTCGATGGAAATCGTGGCCAATTTAATTAGCCGAACGCGTGCGGTCTTGTTCAAAATCTTCGGCATGTTTGAGACGAAAAACGCGCGCTCTTCCTGATTGGCTCATTCATTAAATTCTATTTTATCAGACAATGAAATAACTTAAATGATACGCTTGAAGATAGACTAACTGCAATCGAGTGTGTTTTGAATTTTTTAAACATCACTTTGCCTTTCTTGTTTTTGTGCTGATTTGTTGAGGTTTGCGTGGGAGTGAATTTGTGAACTAATTTTTACATCTTCTTGCAAATCTATTTTGTAGCGAAATTGTGATTTTAATTTGTTTTTGTTTTACATCTTCGTGTGTTTATTTTCATACACAAATTGTGTTGTTGTTTGTGGTTTTGCTTCGGCTTGAAATTGTTGATTCCGGTTGATATTTCAAAAGTTATATCTACAGTTGACTCTCTCTAATTCGACACTCCGTAATTCGAACCTTCTCTAATTCGAGCAAATTAAAAGTCACGGTCAAATCTTCTTAAGAAACTCTCATAAATCAACCCCCGTAATTCAAACCTCTCTAATTCGAACAATTTTTCTTGTCCCTACGGGTAAAATTATTCCTGTAATTCGACTTCTTGAGATGTAAAAAGGCCCAAGCAAACCATCCTTCTAATTTCGAATTTTCATTCGAATGTTTTGATTTTTAAAAAGAAAACACGCCACCATACATATGAATACGCCAATACGACTCTAAGTGGCCGCGCGCGCTCAACGGGACTGGTAGCGAGTTTAGGATAATAAAAACTTTGAGAAAATGGTAAATATATTAACAGGTTAGCGAACGAAAACACCGGCCAAAATAATATTTTTTTTTACTATAACATATCCGTAGTTTATGCAAAAATTTATGCAATAAATTTCCGTGGTTGCATGCATAATGTAAAAATAATTTTAAAAACGCGCGATTATGATAACATAATTCCAAAACACGCTGGATTGAAATTTTGCAAACAACATGAGTGTAAATGAGCTTTTTAATAATGAATATTGTTCTTCTGATTTGGAAAATAGCCATTTTGAAGAACGTGACGAAGGTTTGTTGACTGGAAACGACCTAAATAACAGCAACGGTAAGAAGAACAAATTTTGATTGAGTTAATAGTTGTGAAAAATTGAGAAAATTTTTGCGAAATTTATTTTTGCGGATCAACGATATTTTCGATTTGTTTAGAATTTAGTTTTGCCGATCAAATCCGCAAAAATTTCTTTCCGAAAAAACTTCTTTTCTTAAGGTAATTAATAAATTGACTTATTAAATTAATTTCTTTGTAGGCGATAAAAAAAATTGTTTTCATTTGTGACACGTATGAAGAAGCCTTGCAACGTGTTCGCAACTATGAAATATCAACGACGACAAGATTTGAAGTTCATAAAACTCAAAAGGATTTTGGGAAAACAAGTAATTTGTTAATTTTTTCCTTCAAACTTATTAACGACCACGAAACAGAAAACTGGTACGTAGTTTTATATAGGATAAAAAGGTAGTGCAACAGTTATTATGTTTTGGAATATAATTTTTTTTTGGAAACTTTTACGGTATTCACTCGCAAATATCTCACGGAACAAAATCTTTTAATATTACTTACTGATTACTTCCTATCTTTCATAAAAAATTACTTTATATCCTTTGTTTAGATGTGCTTGCAAAAAATCATAAAGTCTTTTGGGAAGACAAAACTATTACTTACAATGGAATGCCGCTCATGATTGCTACGTATAAGGTCCTAGATTGCCATCACGGGGTTGACAGGAAGGAATTTACAAAAAAGAAAATCAAGGAGGCGAAAGAAAATAAAAAACTGGTATACAACAAATGATTTGATAATAATATACATTCGCGTTTATGTTAATAAATCCGTCTTTTATAAGAACTGTATGTATAACACAATACAGTATGACCAAATATAAACAATACCGTAGACAACGAAAGAAATATAGCATTACATTACAAAATTTATTTTAGCTTTAAATTTTTCTCTGTATAGGCAACGGATCATAACTATCGAAAAGACTATGCACTTCTTCAAGACTCCAAAAAGTTTGACTGCCCTGCTCAAATTGTGATGAGCGAAGTTGCACAGTTTCCTCACCATAAGGTGATTAACTTTCTTTACAAGCCTCTTCATATCTCTCGCATTACATAATATTGGATTGATTTATTAACAACTATTATTTGCTTCTTGTACACTATATATCGTATCAAATATATTTTTCAGATAAATGTTAATGGCGAATATCAGAAAAGGAGAGCTTCCAAAGCTCTGAGAGCAGAGATTGATACGAACACATTGGATGAGAACAGTATCGTTCGTAAGATTGTAGTTGCCATTGACGATGTAAGCTGTCATCAAAACCATCCAATCGGAAAGGTAAGCCGGATTCAAACTAAAACGAAAAGATATTTTAAATGAAAATTAGACAACATTTTTGAACAATTATATAATTCCTATTTCAGGGTGAATTGATAGCACAGAACATTGATCCAAGATTATCGGCAAAGATGGAGGAGTATGTTAGAGAGGGTATCACAAACGTGAGAGAGATGAAGAGGCTTTTAAAGATTACTGTTGATGATATATTTGGAAAAAAGAGTTTACCACCACCAAATAATCGAAGGTTCTGTCCTCGAAATAACGTTATCAGATCTCACATGACAAAAATAAAGCAACAACTGAGGCAAGTTATTATTTTTACGGTTGCTTGATACACATTTAAATTTTGAAAAATGAAGCATAATAAGAAATTAGTAGCTTAATTTATATAAAGGTATTCAATGATCGATCAAGAATGTCTTCAAAAAAAATCGAAGCTTGGAAAGAATCCCAACCATTTACTTTCGACTCAAAAGCGGTGGATCTAGAGGCAAAAACAAAAACGAAAGATGATGCCTTCCTATTTATTTATCAAGCAGACTGGCAAAAGCACCTACTTAAAAGATATGGCGGAGAAATACTTTTACTAGATGCAACTTATCGGACCACAAGATACGCGCTTCCCCTATTCTTTTTAACAGTGAAGACCAACGTAGACTACCAAATTGTTGCTACCTTTGTTACCGAGAGTGAATCACGGAATGCAATTACAGAGGCACTTGATATAATCAAATTATGGAATCCGAGTTTATCGCCAGCATTCTGCATGACAGATTACTGCAACGAAGAGATTGATTCTCTTGAGGATGTTTTCACTGGTAAGAGTGTAATATATATAAGATAAAATTGATTTTACCTTTTATGCAGAAGTTGATAGTAAAATAATAAATAATGTTGCTTATAGCTTAAAATTTTTAACAATCTTTTCTAGGTTGCCAAGTACTCATATGCGACTTTCACAGGGAACAGGGATGGGAACACTGGTTGGTAAAACATACAAATGGTTGCAGTGAACGAAAAGGTGACATTCTTTCCCTTCTTCGAAGGATTGCAAGATCAAGAGAACATCATGAAGTTGATGAAGCCATAATAACACTTCAAATCTCTGTATTCTGGAATGATAATACATTTGTAAAACTAAAAGATTATATGAGCAAATACTGGTTGTCAATAAAAGAGGTTTGTTTAAATTATATATTTACTCATTTACTCATTGCTTAGTATTAACAATAAACATGACATGCAATTTTATATATATATATATATACAATAAATATTTTTCTTCCATTCAGAGATGGGTCTGGGCTTACAGAAAAGAAAGATTCCTTGTGAATGTGAATGCGAATAACGGAGTGGAACGTCAGAATGAGTCATTTAAATATTCGTATCTTCAAAGGTACAAAAACTCATCCATCACTAGAATGCTTGCAATATTGATAGAAGAGTTTCTTAATGACAAATATGAAAGGCAACTACTATTTAGTACTGTGTTTGATAGAAATAACACTTTTTACTATAATTTTAATGCAATTACACATATATGTAACAAATACTCTAAAAACCCTGTTGTAGCAAAATTGGTATATAAAGAAAAATATCATTCAAAAATAATAGATTAATTACTCACCCTGTATACTGTACATAAATATACTATTGTTAAAGAAATATAGCATTATTCATGGCACGCATTCCTTGTGGAAATGAAATTTATTAAATTATTTTACTCTGATTTCTTTTAGTTACTCTGAAGCAAATTTCAAAATGGATTCACGATACAAGAGATATTCTGTTCCCAAATACCTTTTGAATCGACCACACACTTTTGTTAAACATTGCTTGGTTTTAATTTTAATTTATTTATTTGTTTACCATATATCATGACATCACAAAAATCATAAAAAAAATAAATAAATAAAATAAATAAGTTCAGATATACGGTTGGTGCCACTCAATAGCTTAAAGCTGAACAAAGTAGTGACTGGTTTGATGCTTGCGTAGTACTAAATTATTGTGCGATAACAGGGCAAAATAAAATGATTTAGGCTATTAAACGTGTTCTAAAATTGAAAATTTTCTTTGACGGGCAACCATGGTGGCCGACAGTTTTGAAAATTTTCCCTCTCCCACTTTAAAATACGCGTCACCGGCCCTGTAATAGACCATCAGAAATATTTGATTACTAAAAATCATTTTATTTCTGGAAACTCTTTTACATACCCCAAAACATTCAAGCATGGATGTAACCGCTCTTGTAGATAATTAAGTAGAGTTACTTTTAATAGGAAAAAGATGTAAATATAGGATAAGCTGCCTTTTTTTCTTTAATAACGACCCCCTTTTTAATTTCACCCTACGCGCCTGTCTTGTTTATTTTCAAGCTATCAGATGCAACAATATTTCTCCCCAATAACCGAGGTCCAAATGTGTCCACGATTGAACGAATCAAAATTGAAAGAACTCATACAGGTGTTTATCGCAATCTCTAATGCAATTTCAAAATTTCATTTTAAACAACAGATTGAAATCGAACGCTGATTTTTGAGAATTTCTAGTAGTTTATATCCTATACTTTTTAAGTAGCTATACCAAAGATCCATCTGAAAATAAAATGTTTTCTTTCGTATTTGAAAGTTACCAAAAAAATTAAGGGAGCCAAATTAGCAGCATATCTTTATGGGTTTTAAGGGGTGCTAATGGTGGAAAAGGTAAATATGAACGGTATGTTAAAACTATTTAAAAAGGTGATGCAATTTTAACACTTCAAATGGAAAATAGAAAAACATAACTATCAATGTCTTTTTGAAAGTAAAAGAAGATTTTGTTGTAATCAGGGATGTCTCATTTTTTCCTTTTCATTGGTAATGCTGTAATAGGGCCATATATTATGTCTTCAATTTGGAAGATAGAAACATCAGGAAGATACTCTGGAGTTTCTTTCATGGTCGTTCCTAAACCTATTGGCTTTAAGCAATTAATCTCGACTGAACAAACTGTCATCTTCGTCACCCAAGAAACGTTTCCTCAAGCGACCAATGCATAAGTTACTGGTGTTCATATCCCTGCCTACCATTTACCAAGGATTTCACTCTCTTGTGTTGGCAGAGAAAGCTGCTGCCATGTTCTCAAAAGATTCTTCGATGGGTTTACTGCTTCATTTTCGATCTCATTCTCATTTCCTTCATCTCATTGACTTATACTTTTCCTTTGCACAATTGCTTCTGCCTTAGAATTAGGCTTAAATACTATTATAATATTCAAATATAAAATGGGCATCAAATGAAAAGTTAAAATATCCATATAGAATTGAAGTCCTGGACATATTATTAAACCATAAAAAGGTAACTTCTCATGAAAAATACGTTTGCTTCATTAAATAACACACAAACAGCCGTGAAAGATTGTAGTTTTAAGGGGTAAGAGTGCAGTTTTAAGGATTTTTTTGAGTATGAAGATGGTTTCCTGAAAAGAATCCTTCTAAAATTGATTAAAATAACATTATATGGTGAAAGTATGCAAAACCTGAAGTCAATATTACATCTTGATAACAATTTATAGACGAAAAACCGTTTTGTAGTTTTTAAGGGGTAAAACAAAAATGACCCCTTTTCGTCATAAAAATTTGGCAAAACCTTTGAATCAAAAACCATAACCTAGGATGACAATTATATAAAGTTGACATTCACCAAAGTTTCAGCTTATCAACTACTCGCTATCTGGTGGTAGTGGGTACCCCTCTTTATGTCGTTTTTAAGGGGTATCCACTGGTATATACTGGAAACAACATGAAAATGAAAATGCAACTATCAAGAAACATGTATTGAGTTTTTCTTGCTGCGGTTCAATATTCGTATGCGATGTTTGGAGAAAACTCATTCACTTGACTTGTAAATATATTATCTTATGAATGTTAACCTAAGAATACAAAACAACAGAATAATAATAACAGTAGTCCTACATTCCCTCCATGTTCGAGTGCTACCCACTCGGATAAATAAAAACAAAACAAAGATATCCTCTCCCCCCCATGAAAGTTGATCAACGTTCCCATGTCCCAGATTCAGAGACGTTTCGTGAAGAAGCACGGACCTGTCGACAGGGTCGTGGTGCATCAGGTGAGGTGTCTGGTGCATGTACCACGTCATTGACGACCGTTGGAGGAGACGCAACATCGTGTGTGCAAGACGATCCGTTATCCACTCGTGCTGAAGGATCGGAAGACAATCCGCATGGATCGTCAAAATGCGGTGGTAGTTGATGCTCTGTCGAAGGAACTATTGGCGTCAGTCGTGGAGGAGCCATATCGGTGGGTAGCAATGGCTCGTCCAAATCAGGGAGCACCGTAGGACGAGCATTTTCTGGGAATTGCGCGATGGCCATCATCACTTCGGTGAATTTACGCAAGAACTGTCCGTTCCGTAACGTTTGCCGACCCGAACCGTCAACTTTCACAACATATTGCTCATGGTTTCCCAATTCCACGACAGTCCCTGACCTGTCCCATTTCTTCGGGTATCGACCATGTTGGTTTTGTACGTATACGCGACCTCCAACAGTCAATGGCTGTAGTGGGCGAGCGTGATCATTCAGCAGTTCCGAGGTGCGAGAGAATCGTGTACGCATAGCATCCTCCCGCTTCTCCCAAGCTTCACGCCAAGACGGTCGGACTGAAGGGTTCCAGAACTCGGCTTGCCGATTGACGAAAGAGAATGCGTTGCGGATAGGTCTGCCGAAGACCACCTCTGCTGGCGAAACATTACAATCGGTCCGGTGTGTTCCGAACTTGCAATAGTGCGCGCAGGAAACCATCGTTATCCAGTGATCCATTGGGATTAATATTCTCCATTAGGAGACGTTTACATTTCTTTACTGCAACCTCAGCTCGACCATTTGACTGTGCAAAGTAGGCCGATGATACGCGATGACGGACCCAATTATTCAGAAACGTCGATGTGGTCGTCGCACAAAATTCCGGACCTCCGTCACTGGACAGTTTGTCTGGAACTCCGAAAGTGGCAAACAGCTGACGGAGGGCAGCAACAAGTCCGTTAACCCCCGATAGAGCTGTGCTTTGTGGAGCTTTGAAGACTTCAACCCAACCGGAAAGACGATCACCTGCTAGCAAGTAGTGAAAACCGCTGAAATCGAAAAAATCTGCAAAGATTGAATCGAATGGTGTCGAAGGTACAGTAGCCGGTACCGAAGGTGTAGCTACTTGTGAAGGGGCGTTTCGGTTGCACGATTTACAGTTATCACGGATTGCTTGAATGTCGTTCGTCATACCAGGCCAAAAACCGATAGCCCTGGTACGAGATCCATCGCTGACACACCTTGATGTGCTGAGTGCAAGATCTGAAGTACTCTACTACGCAACGATGAAGGAATGACAATGCGGTCTTAGTACATGATTGATTCATCCAGTACATGAAGGGAGTAACGGTACTGCCAAAATTGGGACGCTTTGACATGGCGAGTACTGTTACCATCCTGAAAACCGTTCTCGAGGGATTCGCGAAGCTGACGCATAGCTGGGGTTTTCGAATGTCTGCTGCAATAGTGTCCTAGGATATGCTTACGAGGGACGATGTGTTATGGCGGATGGAAGCAGCGAGTATGTGCTCGGAGTCATATGGTTCCTGAGATGAGTCGTATGGCAGAGGAAGGATGCCGTATAGTTGCGTCAGCCGCCACGTTAGACTTTCCAATTAAATGAGCCACATTGAAACACCAGGGTAGGGTGCGCTGTTTCAACCGGAATATCCTTGAGTTCGATATCTCCTCGAGTGTACGGTCACCAAGTATCTTAACTAGGGGCTTGTGATCAGTCACTACCACGAGGTTAGTACTTCCCTGTGTGAAGTACTTGGTCTGTTCCAAACCCCAAGCAACAGCAAGGCATTCGCCTTCAATCGGTGCGTACCGTTGCTCGGTAGGTAAGAAGAAACGGGATCCAGCGAGTACTATCTTCCACCAAGTAGCGCAGCAATCAGGGAGTGGAACTTCACACAAACAGTGTTTTTGTAGGAGAAAGTAGCCAATCCCCTGACGGGATCAATAAAGTCGCAGACAAGTCAATCGAATATTTCAACACCATGACGTATGACATCAATGATAATCCCTTTGGATGAATTGAATGCAGAATCAAGCTCCGGTGTCCATTTGAAAACGCATTTTGGGCTTAAGAAAGGCTTAAATGGGGCATTGAAATCTCTCAACTATGCGTAGTTCGAGACTTGGTTTACGAGGCCAAACCAGCTTCGTATATCGGTAGTCGACTGTGGTGTAGGGAAATTACAAATAGCGTCAATGTACTTTGGCAGTGGCTCGATCGACGTGTCAGAGACACAAAATCCAGCAAAGTCAACCGTCTTGGATGCAAACTGGAATTTATCCGGGTTGAGGACAATACCGTATTGACCGATAAGAATGAGAAACTTCATCGTCCTCCATCAGTGTTCTCATAGGTCATCATCATAATGGAGCGTGCCGTCCACGATACGTTCTTTGCGCTCAAAATCCAAGAGGATGGCATCAAAACGGCGATTATAGCCATCCCCCGAACCAACGAAGCCTTATGGTGTAGTCTGATATCTCCATCTTCCAAATGGCGTTATGAAAGTAGTTAGGTGCCTATCGGATTCACGTAAGGGGACGCTGTGGAAGCCGTTCCAGGCGTCACTGGCGGTCTACCATGTATTTGGTGGGATACGACGAGCTAAGTTGAATGGCGATTCGGAAGCGAAAGTTTCTCTTTGGCAATGTTTGTTTAGAGGTGAAAGATCAACAGTCCTATTTGTCGCGAAGGTCCTCTTGCACCTGTTTTTGCCAGTGAACAGGGATCGTTGCTAGAGTGTGTACCGCTCTGGGGACAGCATCGGATTTCACATGAATCTCAACTGGAGGACCAGTCATGTGAGGTAACGTGCGATGGGGACATGTGTTGGATGTTGACGCAGAGAAGTATTCGAGAAGCCATCCTTTCATGCGTGTGTTGTTTTCAGGACAGCATTCAAACGGAAGTTCCTTAGGAAGTTCTGGCACCATCGTGCGAGGTGGGCATGAACATGTTTTTCCAGGCAGGGCAGTAGGTTTCGAGCAGCCAGCATTCATGGTTCGTTAAATGTCACTCCGTATCTCAGTCGGCAGAGTATCTGGTGGAGATTATGCGACATTTGGGAAGTCTTTCGAAACGATAGCAAGGTCCATCATGGCCTCCATAGAGAGGTAAAACCCCTCGGCATGCTTACTGACATAGGCGATTGTAGCACAGCTGTGCTGCATAGTGCCTTCTGCAGCAGTCCAGCACAATCTTATGGGGATACCTCCCTCAATCAATATTGGTGATTTGTTAGCAGCAACCAGATCAATGGGCATAGGGATGAGATCCTCTGTGGAAAACCCAGCCTTGAGAAACTCCTGCAACAACTACAAACAGGATTGTGCGCCAGAATCGACAAGGGCTGTGATCATGGTAGAGTGTACATCAGGACATTTGCGTTTGAAGTGTTTATAATCAGATGGAAGTGTATATAGCTTCCAGTAGGGTGATCCACAAATCGGGATTTACGCCATCGTCCTAAAAACGCTATGACGGAGTGCAAGATCTTTGGAGCGCATCGAGGATACTTGTGCAAAGATTGCTCCTGTCTCTCCTGGTTCCCCGTTGTTGTAATTGCGATTTGGGCGACGTTTGCTTCGATTGAGCCTGTAGCAGTCACTGCAGTGGCGGTGTGATTTTGAATTCCACCCTGATCTCCCCTCTGAGAACAGTGAAAAAGGTTTACCGCAATCTGGGCATGGGATGGACTGGTTTCGTTGGGATGCGTTACTTCCCTCCATGGTTTTCTTCTGATGCTTGAAGGAGGAAATGCCACCAGAAGATGTGCTGGCTGGAAGCGACGGAAAGGCATTCTTGGCCATCTCCTTTGACTCAACTAGCGAAATGACGTCGTTAACTGGTTTATCCAGGATACCTTGTGTACCCAGCATCTCACGTCGGATGTCTGTGTCAGCCATCCATGAGAGTAGTACGTCTCTAGCAATGGAGTCAGTAAAGTCGACAATGTTTGTACGCGTGCATTCCGTTGTATAGTCACTTGTTTAAGCTTTGTCACGTACCCTGGCTGCGAAAGCTCTAAATTGTTTGTCACGATCCTGCTTCAAACTCATGAGCTCTGCTCTTGTTACACCTATTGCAACAGCAATCACGGCTAGACTTTTCATTGCTGCAAGTAGTTCATTTGTGGGCTTGGAAACAACCGTGGGATCTTACTTTAAAAGACTGTCACCCAATGTCTCACCGGAACATTGAAACAGTTGTGTAGAACATGCTGCAGGGTCCGATGCAGAACCCTAGACAAAAACATTCCACCGACGCTTGAAGATGTTCCACTCTTCCTGATTTATGCCAACATCAACCTTGGGGCGCTCCAGTTTGGGGCCACGATCATGGGTAGCAGCAGTTGTGCCTTTGATGTGTACAATAGCATGGGCATTCAGAAGCGTGCATGGGACTTGTTCCGAAACATCTGGAGTGCAATACGCGCATCCATTGACTGGACATTCCAATTCAATCGTAGCCATTTCTTCCGAGTTTTATAAGGTTAACATGGAGAAAACTCATTCACTTGACTTGTAAATATATTATCTTATGAATGTTAACCTAAAAATACAAAACAATAGAATAATAATAACAGTAGTCCTACAATGTTAACAACGCAACTGAAAGCAATCGAAGGAATATTCTTGTGTAGATTTGTGCAAGTGGCATGGATTGACTCGTGAACGATTGGTCAAGATTGGTTATAATAGCACTTGTGATGATAAGTGCGGGAGATATGTACCAAATCAGAGATTTAATGTTGATCAGTCTCCATTCACATTCGTCATTGATGTGAAGCGTACGTACGACCACATTGAACATAAGCACAAAGAGTAAATATGGATCGCTCAACCAGGATCAGGTCTTGACAAAGGACAATGCACTTTGCAAACAATGACACGTGCTGAAGGAGAGCAACCTCGGATTGCCATCATTTTTCGTGGTCAAGGAGAGAGAATTAGCCTTGATGAAAAGATGGTGTGGCATCAAGGAGTTTATGTTTTTTGGCAAAGTAATGCTTGAGCAGACACTAATGTGTCTCTCGAATGGGTTAAGGAAGCACTCTCTAAATCAGTTCAAGGCCTTTTTTGCTCTCTGCTTGGATAATTTGACGAGCCAGGATAATGACGATTTCAAGTTTGTAGTAACCGAGTTGAATGGTGTGGCATGGTTCCAAACTGAAAAACGCAACAGACCTGTGGTAAGTTGTCGATGCAGGTCTGTTATTAAGAGTATACATAAAGCACATAGAGAATGGCAATACAAAGAGGAAAATACGTAAAAATGGCGATTAGCAATTTTACAGCATTGGCGAATTCTCATTACCTATTACCCAAATATATGTGAAGGGGTGGCAAACAATAAAATTAGGTACTACAATGGCCATATCCAAAGGTATTTTGTTAAGTTTGATGACAATTCCGAGGATTACATTAGAGAGGGCGATATTGAATCTCACCATAATTCACTATTCCATTCACCTCACTATATTCAATAACTTTATCAATTATTCATTATTTCCGTATTCAGTTATATTTAATTGATTTTGTCATATAAAATTCCTTTCATAAAGAAAAGAAAATTTTAAATGTGTCATGGTTGTTATGGTTCCGGAAAACGTCACTTTATCTTTCTTCGAAAATAACAATCATTTCACATTTGCGATTTCAGCGTTCGAAAGGCGATCTTGTGAAAGAGAGAGATGTTTCGAACAAATCTGTTTATACTTTTCAGGTTATAAAACGTTATATTCTTTGTTCAAGAGTTTTTAATTGTGTTTCTTTGTCTTATTTCTTTGCAGTTTACCAAACCTCGTTCGGAGTGGAACAGATGATTTCTGTCCATGTCTTCCGGATAAACAATGCCCCGGTAATAGTCGGCAATTATCGTACATTAAATAAATTAAGCGTTTTGTATATCAAAGGAGGAAAAGGCTAACTTCAAAATATTTAGCTTGTTGAAATTCAGTTGTAAATATTTCAATAGTATATATATAATATATATTTCTCATTACAGCGTTTAATGATGCCTACCCTTCACTTCCTATGTGGATATTTTACTTTGACGAGGCTTTCATTAATCACGGCGTAGAAGAAAGTTTGACTCTAACTAAAGGACCAGCCGCCAGCCTGGTAAATGTAGCGTCAAGACCAAGCAAAGTTTTGTATTGCGATGGAACAGATATTTGCACGACCGCCGAAATTCTATTTAATGCTCCTCATGCAAGATCCTTGAGGTAAGATATTTTAAGAATTTTCCTTTCTATATATACCTTGTTTTTAATTTAATAATCCTTCATAGGTATATTTCGTCCGGTGTGACAATAATGTTTTGGGTCAAGATGAACAAAAGGGAAGACGAGCTGCAAAGAATGGCGTCATCGGCAAATAAAACAACAAATGTAATGATGTTTCCGGTACGTTGAATATTTTAACTTCCACCACCAACATGTTTTAGCATTTTGCAATTTTAGACTGTGGGTTTTAACATCACCTACAACCACGAGGATGAACAGTGGTTGTGTAGCATCAAGGGAAGGTAAACAACGTTTAATATGGTGGAACATTTATTTTATCAATTACCAATTACTAACTGGTTGATTGTAACACGAATTTTGTAAATTAGGTGGAAGAGGGGTGAAATTAAATACTCAATGAAGAACAGCAATACGTGGAACCATATTACGTTGATGGTTCGCAGTGATGACACTTTGATTTTTCACAACGGCTATCTCAATGCAACGCAAACATGTGATTTGGCTTCTTTTTAGTTTTTATTTCAAATTCACATTAATTAAGTAATTCACAGGAAAGAATCGCAACAGCGATAATTGTCTGATGAAATGATGAAATCCAGCAAATGGATCATAGTATATTTTTAAAATTTTATGTTTTAACAACTGCATTGACTGTTAAGGATGAAAGGGACTTTCAACAACCTTTCATTTTCACAAGCATCCCAGGGCAAACAGTTCACTCAAAATTCTTCATCGACGAGTTCAAAATTATGCGTTTCCCTCTAACTGAGGAAGAGGTACTTGAGATCTATAACGATGGTGAGTTGTTCTAGCAACTATGTCGCATTGATGATGATGATTAATATTTATTTCTCAATCATCAAACCATACAGTAGAATATAAATATATAACTTGTTGTAAAGCCTTAATGCGCCACTAATATATTCAATAAAAAACAACACAACAAACAAACAACAACAAATAAATATCCTATTATATATATGGTTTGTATGAAAAGGAGAAGAGACAAAACCTAATACTAAAAAAGTAATTAAAAAGGTTGCCACCGTATTGTAAGAAATCAGCAAGATTTTGGTTGCAGTGAAATCAGAAGAGAATAAATTTAACTTTTAAATAACACAATTTAACAATATATATTTGATATATGAAACCATAAACAAGTTGATTACATTCATGACAAGGGGTTTAATCTTCATTACAGAAGTGTTGTAAGTCCACGGTGAACAAAGAAAAGAAGCACTCACTCTTTACGTGTTATTTTTATTTTAAAGGCACAATTTTACAGAAATTAAATTTACTGAAGATTGGTGCGTGTGAACACGGAATCCAAATTCACTAAAATATGTTGTTAGTATTGTCATACCAATGATTAGCAATGCAATTTAGATTGAATATTTCATATTATATAAATAAAACAATGTTTAGTTTAGTTTATATATATTTATGAAACTTTAATTTAAAATGTACAATACATTAACGGCACTAAAGTGGTAAATATTTTTCTTTCATCATTCCCATAATATCATGGCTCCCATACATTGTAACGTCCACATTATAAAAGAAGGATGGACTAGGTGAACTTGCCTAGTTTCTATAATTGTAGGTTATACTGAACAGAAAGAAATTGAAACTTGTAGCGCAAATTTAATGGAATGCTTGGAGATAAATGACAAGCCCACTAGAAGGGGTCTCTTTATTCATCATCTTTCAAAGAAATCAGAAATAGTGGATTGTTTACAGCTTCCAGAACTCTCAAAATGAACGAGACTTTAAAACTTGTGGATAACATATTGCATCTTAGCCCACCAGTTATTATAAAACATGCAATATTTTTAATAAATGCGTCTTTGTACTAGAAGCTTTAACGACCATTTGAGTGAGATTGCCGGGTTCTTCTTCTGTGGGTCAAAAGACATTGTCTCGCAGAGCTAGTTCCTGTTTGCCATTGAAGTATTTGGTGAATTGCGAAAGCTGATCGTAATACTCCGTACTGCAGTATAGTCCATTTTTTTCCAAATATTTTGTCTGATATGCGTTTCTTCAACTTCTGTTCGGTTGTCTCGTTCTCAATATGGCGCCTAGCGTTTTCTTCCAAGTGACGTGTGCACAATATCATTGTTGCGGGAAATTTCTCTTATCGGAACCGATTATAATATCTTTCACCTTGCCTTTAAAATAAACTTTTTACTCCCTGAAATACTAAAATTTAACAAAAATAATCAAATTTTAACAGAAAAATGATAAAAAGACGAATAAATCGTCAACGCTAGTGCATTTCTCATGGCCGTAAATCGTGGAAACAAACTTCTCCAGCTTATCTCTTGTTTCTTCCATAATATGGCCAAACAATCCCAAGTTCGCGAATGTTTCTATGAACTCTTCAGGTTTTCCTTTCGTTTTCCTTTCCAAAAAAAGGCACAAACGTAATCATTTACGCTAAAAGCATGTATGCCGGACAACGCTTGCCTCTGTAACTGGGTCAGGCTTGTAGAACTCATGTCGATAATCTTCCAACTTTATCAATAAAAACTCTCTTGTTTTCGAACTGGTGAAATAATACATCGTTTTATTCTTCAGCTTCATCTTTTCATCGGCGATAGCTTCTTCCAATAAGTTGAACAGCATTTCTTTGTTTTGTCCATTTCTGTGGAAGTTCACCATATCGGATGGTAATTTCATGCTGGTAGATTTGAAGACATATCATTTTCTTTCAGCACGAAGTCACCTTTCACCACTCTTCATACTGTTGGATAAGTATGTGTCGCAAACGATGAAACAATCCTTAATGCAAGTTGTTTGATGGTTTCGCATTCTTTTAACTGCGTCCGGATTGTAGCTGCAAGATCAAGCAAGTAGGTTGACAGGTCCTCTTTCGGTGGGCGGTCTTCATGGCTCAAAATAGAGAGTTCAGTTGTTTTCCTTATAATTGCATCGCTTTCATAGTGTTAAATTTATAGGAGCAAGTGGAACGTCATCGCAGCTTTGATATCGAGTGGTGTTTTGTGTTGGCTTGAGAGTGACACTAATCTCCCGAGAATGACAAAGGAAGAATACGCTGGGGTCCAGAAATTAAGTCAGTTTCAGTCAATTTTCTTTCGAAATTTTCTTATTTTATATAAACTAAATTTTAAAAGATTTTGGGGACAAAGCATTAAATAAAAAATTAAAAGCATTTTTCCGAAATTTGGACCCCCTGGTTTGTTAATATATTAATTAATATATTCAGAAAAGGTTCCAATAATATTTTTTGTTCACAATTAAAAAATCTATCAAATGGTATATAAGGTTTTTCAATATGACAATGTTTAATTTTTGGTGATTTGGGGCCAGTCACGTGTCTTTAAGTGCCAAAATGGGTGTTCCATACAGATTTGGACTGTATACCTCAAATTTTCGAAATCTACACCCAAAAATTGGCTAAAAAACGTTGGTGAGAATTTCTCAATCATTTTTTGCGGACACCCCACCCCATGTGGTGCTCTTGGACTAAAAGGATGGTAACGACAGATGGTCCAACGCATGGGTCGGGACGATGTCTTTGAAGCCGCACAATGTAGTTGAAGATCTTGAAGTTGGTGTTCCCTATAAGATTAATGATGGTGCTTTCCACATTGCATCGCAGTCTTAACTCTTTCCTTCCCCACTGATGATGTTCTAATGCACCTCCATGCGATTTCCTGCTGTTGCCATAGATACAAACGTTGCTAGGGTATTTCCCAATGTACTCTACTACCGCCACGTTACTGCTACCATCCAACCATGATATTCGTTTCTGGTAATTGGAACTCTCACTCCCATCCCAAAATGACTTTAGGATTGCAAAAAATAGCCATTTCTAGACTTTGATTTTTTAAAATCTACATCGTGTTGCTGTTTGAATGCAAAAAAATAAAAATAAGAGCCGATCAGAAGCCTTGAGCATTTCCATTACAAACTTGTGAGTAAAGAACTTCAGAAGTCTTCCGTATTTTATTCCGTTAACATTGCATCGCCCGCGCTTGTAAGGTGAGAGACTCTCACAGAAAGTAGCTACTAATGCAGATAGGACTTTTATTTTCATGTTTTAATTATGAAGTTTTAGATATATGTCATTATATATTGCTTCATATATATTTCTACCTGACTTTTACTAGTTATTATTAGTTGCCTAAAGGGTAACCATCAACTGTCGCAACACATACTGACTGTACGCAGTAATCAGCAAGCTGATTTGGTACTCCTTGCCGTTGTCTTTCGATCATCCGCCAAGCAGTGGCAATGATTGCTCCAGAGGAACAGTCTTTCGTTTCCTGCACCACCATTTACCTCCTACCTGCAGTCCAGAGGAGGGATTTTTATATCCGGGTTTACTCCCTATCTGATTAAGATTTGGTCTGGTTTCAATCCTTTGACCTGTCTGGCTTGGTTAGACCTACCAAGAGATATTCTCCCGTCAGCATAGCTCTCAGGATTATAGAGACTCACAAATCGATTCACTACGTCAAGGTACTTAACCATCGGAACGGAAACTGACCAACTGAGGTCGTCCGGATTTACTAGTTTTAAACGTAGGAGCAACCCAATAATTTATTATTGATTTATGATTAATCTTTACATGATGTTAACATTAACAGAAGAAGACATGTTGGTCGTTGAACATTTCATTGTTCTTCTTTATGATCACGCGAGCCCATCAATGGATGTTAATGAATGCCATCGTAGTTTGTTTACAAAGAAAGGACGTTCTGCTCAGTCTATGCCTCCAATAAATATACTCAAGTTAACAGGGCAAACCGCTTAGCTGGGCTAATTCACAGAATGTTTATCTATATGGACCCTCTCATTTTTAAAAAGCTGTTTACCTCATTAGTGCGCCCTCTTCTGGAATACTATGGAACAGTAAACAGGATTATCTACTTACTAATGAATAATGGCTTCGTCACTCCACACATTTATTTACTTGATAAACATTTGTGCAAGGAAATTTATTATTGATTGATTTTAATTTCTACTCAATTCTTACACTTTTTTCGGAACCCAACACTACGTTAGCCAACTTCCAGCGATTGTTTCATTAAATCTCACATCTTAGTGTGTGTTATGTTTTCATATTTATGTGAAATATATTTGTTTTCATTTCTGTGAGAATAACTGTTATTTATTTAAATTTCATTTTCAGCCTCTAAATTTATTGTAAACCTTAACCTTAACCCGAATAATAATAATTTTGTCGGTAGAAAGGCCTGGTATTTTCTAAGGACTACGGTAACACCATATAGAATAAAATATCATAAAGCTTTTAAAATCTTTGAACTGAGCCTTTTACACAGTGCTTCCATCTGGGGCTTCTATCTTCTAACAACTTCATTTTGAGACAATAGTTCTTATACTACTTTGATTCAGCTTAAAATTGTCGTTTCAACGGTATATAATAGTCAGTGTTAAAAAAATATGAAAAATGCTGACGTCAACATTGACGCATTTGAACCTTAATATCTCAAAATCAATGGATTTTAAGACCATAATTCTTTTGGTAGTTATTACCAGAATAATATTTTTTTTCCAACGGTGTAAGATTATCTAGGTTTGAATAAATAAATATTCTGACACAAAAAGTGCTGATGTCAGCAATCACATGACTCTCTGACGTGCTCGCTCAAAAATTTGATACGTAATTATGTTCTGAACATTTGTACCAAGTTTCATGATTTTGTCAAAAACTAAAGTACGAAAGTGCTAACAGTTCTCATTACAAGTTACATATCACAAATGAAATGTGCAGCATGCACTAATAAACTGTCTGTTTCTTTTCCTTATTTCGTGGTTACCGAGTGTCGACAATATGACGATTGGTTTGTCGACAATATGAACATTGTTTTGTCGACAATATGAAGATTGTTTAGTCGGTGCAAAAATTTTCAAACAAAGCCACTCCTCGAAACGTTAGAGTAAAGAAATTTCTTGAGCAAATCCTAATAGATTTGGTGAACTTATCAAATCAACATGTTTAACACAATGGGGAAACTTACAGGTACATCCTATCATTTAATGACATTTTTAGCAGGTTTCATTGGCTTGAACCTCTTTAATTCCCCAGTCATGTTTACCCATATTTGAAAAGAATATTTTGCAAACATGGTTCACCTGATCTTCTTAAGAGCGAGAATAGAGAATTTAAGAAAGAAGTGAAAGCAGTAAGTCTTCTGGTCTTAATGTTTTATTAGAAACACTTTGTTGGAAAGCATTTTCGCGAGGAAAAAATCGCGTTTAGCGTATTGACAATCATTTAGTGGCATATAGTTGCCTGTGAATCTAAAGTTAAATTTATAAGAAATAATTTTGACGTAAGTTTTAGAGGGTAACTTTATTTCTTCTCTTATTTTAGCTGTGTAAAAGGTTTAAGGTGAATATGTTATCTTCTCGACTTTACCACCCTTAATTCAAGACAAGGTGGAGCGTTCCTTTAGAGAATAGAGGAAGAAACTGCAGTTGACTTGATCGATCTTGGGGGAAAAGGCGTAAACTGGGTATCGAACTTACCAAACTACGTTCTTGTTTTGTTTATTTGTTTTTTAACCAGGCTTCCAGATCGCTCATTAAGCATTATCATGAAGACCTCGATCCGCGGTTTTAGTTTTTAGTTTAGTATTTAATTGCTCCCATTTGCGCTACCGTTAGTTTTCATGAAATACGGCGTTTTTTATTTATAACCGCTCACTGAACAACTTTGATCTGCTCGTATCCAGAACCTTTCGGTTAAGAGACAAACGCCATTACCATTGCGCTATCGCCGGATATCGACGTAAAAACTCTCAATGAATTATCGAAGGAAGAGCTAGACTGGAGGTAGACTGGAAGAGCTAGACTGGAAGTCCATTCGAGGTTTATTACGGAAGAAAGCCAAATAGCCTATTAAAGGCAAGTTAGAACTTAACAGATGATGCGATAGTAAAGCCCTTTAACCATCATAAATCACATCTGCAAAAAGTCATAAATAACAAAATCTTGAAAACAAAAAAGCTGCGCGAAAGGGCCTATAAATGTGCATGAACGAATGATCAAGAAACATCAGAAATGTTACAATAACGCAGTTTACCAAAAAAGAGATCGTGCCTTGGTTCGATGCTGTAAAGGTAAAGGTAAATATGCACCAAAACAAAGGTTAGAGAAGTAAAGGGGAAAGAGAGGAAAAGTAGCCAACACACAGAAAGCTATAAGATTAAATGGACTCATCCAGGTTTGAATACAATCATGGAGCAATGGTTTTCTGTAGAAGACATAACTCACGTGAAAGAATCCAAAGCGGAGAAAAACGGCAATCATGTCAAAATACATTGCAGCCCGTACTACTACCTTTAACTTCTTCTGATCGCATCAATGCATTGAAGGAACAAGGTTACGATATCAAATATAATCCAGCTGGTGATGGAAATTGCCAGTTCAGCGTTCTTAGTAGGCTCCTTTCCTTAATAAGCATAGAAAAACCTGCTATTTCTATACAAAGAGAGATAGTTGTGTATCTCGAACAACATGACCGTAATATAGAAGATATTCCATTGAATTTATTTGCAGAACCGTGACAACAGTACTTGTTACGAATGGGACAAAATGGTTTGTCAAAGATCAAATAAC
Organism: Candelabrum cocksii; assembly: GCA_963930725.1. NCBI lineage: Eukaryota > Metazoa > Cnidaria > Hydrozoa > Anthoathecata > Candelabridae > Candelabrum > Candelabrum cocksii. The sequence goes on from OZ005669.1 coordinate 5,658,262, forward strand.
ATTACAGTCATTTTGTGACATTTGTAATGCAAATCTCACTGCTATTTCGAGTTTCAGCCCTAAAGGAAAGGTTGGCATTAAGTCAAAGTCGGGATCCTCACTTTATAGCACAGCTGTTGGACATTTTGCAGAGTCACAGGGAGAATACTATGTCTTTTTGTTGACGGAAGAACAACCCTCTACCAGCGATGACAAGACCGACATGGACTTTATGCTAAATAAGCATGTAGACCAAGGAGAAAAAGAAAAAGATTGGGAAAATTTACCTGAAAAAGATTTAGAAAAAAATATTTTGAACGTTATGGTATCCTATAAATACTCCTGGTCAAATCATGTATGTTTTCAGTATCAAAACATCCGAAAGGTTAGTCAAATATTTAGACGTATAGCAAATGGTACCAGGCAACATCTTCCTCATTTACTGTTCAATGGAAAGTTTTATTTCAAAACCACGCAATCTCTGATTGTGAGTGCGCTAAGGTTTGTGAAGTTATTTGGCTCATTCAGTCGGCTAGTTATGGACCTCAAAAGAATAATTTCTCACTGTCGATGGAACTCTGCTTGGTTGCAATTGTAGAAAAGTGCTGGTACATTTTAGAGAAAATCTTTTGGAAAAGTAGCAATCACAAAGAGACATGAAACATCTCTATGTCACCATAGCAACAGCTTTATTGTTTATTTAGTATATTGTTTATTGCTTACATTACTTGTCTTTTATGTTTAGAATTAGTTGGACAACAACTTTTAAAATTGTCTTCAGTGTTTTAAACTTACTTGTTGATACATATTTCATGTATGTTTACATTATTGGCTTGACACATAGAAAACATGTCTGTGTAATTTAATTTCTGCAATATTTTATGTTATTACAATTTGCATTAAGAATTTTTACATTTTGCGTTGTTATTACATTTCAAAATATGCTATTTCACTTTAATAACTTTTCTGTGTTGCACTAGTACCAGTATTAGATGTGGAGAGATAAACCACGGTTTTATTTTCGCCAACATGTCGGCTTCAAGTTATAGCCATCATGAGGAAGTGATAAAGAGAATATAAAAATACTAAAATAAAAATCTAAAATACAAATATAAAAATACTAAAATAAAAATGTTGCATAATCGTAATTACAACAAGGAATGTAGAATTTACCTACGCTTCACATCTTTCTACATTCTTTGTTATAATTTCGATTACCCACATTTTTTTTAGTATATGGGGGGGGGGGATTAAATTTTATTTATTTATTAAAAATATGTTTCTCCTGATAATATTTTAGACAATAATATTTCTTTAGAACCAAAAATTACACGGTAGGACTGATATCCGGTGTGAGCATTATCAGATTTGTTACCAAGCTATCACATCACAAAATAGATAACATTAAGTTGCGAATAGCTACTACATGAAAACTATTTTTCATGTCGCCACACTGAGAGGCCGAGCAGGTGAGGTAGTTTGAATGTTAGAATGTATATCTGTTGATGTGCGCTGATTTCAGGAAGTCAGATGGAGAAAAGAGCTTTGCATTTTACTGTGGAATAAAGGATATGGTTGGTTAGCCAACGAGGTCAAAGATGTTACATAACTTACATAGCATACATTACTTCTAAGTGTTATGTTGGGTAGTGAAGGGATGAAAAGGAGTGCTGTCTGTAGTTTAGGTTCGGCTTAGGAAAATTTAATTTCTTACAGTTGTAGATTCATGAGGTAGAATGTATGAAGTATTTTTACGTTGTTTGTGTAGAATTTAGACATGGACACATATAACGTGATAAAATTAATTGTTGACTACTCAACCCTACAAACAAATGCTAACAATACCTTTTCATGTGAGATGGAAGGAACCTTGTCGTGGTTCACATGCTTAATTTAAGTACAGTGCCATCTACGGGCTGTCTTAAAAACAAATTCTTCCTTTTTTGAAAAAATAAAACTTCAAGCATCAAATATTGTTGTTTTTAATTTTTACACCTCAAATCCTAGGTCCCTAAAACCCCGTTCACCAGGACCACCACATATCTAAATACTTTTGAGCAATTTCTTCAAAACGCATTTTTAGATGTTAACGTTTTAATTTATTGTTTTTAAGCTTAGTTTTTACTTCTGATTGTTATTATAGACTGAAATTAAATAGAGCACTTTTTCAAAAAATTTGTTAATTATGAATGAAAACAAAAGTTTCTTGTTTAAATTTTACGTTTTTTACATAACCCTAAAAAAATCCTAGACCGCCCCCGAGGAGCTATAATTCCAAAACCGTTGCAATTCAGACTTTGAAATACAGGACATTCTCAAAGATGATGAAATTTTGAGCGATGCTTCGCGTACAAAGTTAAAAACTCATTTTTTGCCAGAAAATTCATGCATAAAAGGGTTACAGGAAGAATTATGGGCGGATAAGGGGTTCGACAATGCCTTAATTTGCAGAATTATTTTTTTGCGAATAACTACATTACAAGAAAATCATAATCAATAATATTCGATTATAATAAAATCTTCAATGATTGAGAAAATGTTTCTGATAGGTTCACCGAATACTTTTAATGACATTAATAATGTCGAGACAAAAATTTGAAGCTCTCGAGGGCCGAAATTAACATGCACCAGAAAATGCCGGATCAGAATACAATTCGCGATCGATTCCGGCTGCCGAAACCGAATACACTGCGTATATAATAATATATCGAAGTTGTAATATAAAATAAGTTCTGGCACTAGCGCTTCCAGATGAAAACCAAAGGAGGGGGGTGCTTTGAGAATGATTTGTTTACATTCCAATTTGCCGGTACCGAGTTTTTCGATGAAGAAATCAGTGTCATTAATAAATCTGGAAACGTTGAAGATGTTAGACAAGAACCATGAGTTTGGATGATGAGCAAATTTATGATAAGCATTTAAAAGAAGTCTTTGATAGTTGTGATTTAAGATCGAAAGGCTGCTTGAATAGAAATGAGCTGATTGATTTAACTCGAAGATTACATTTAACCGATCACATTCCATTACTCTTAAAAGAACTTTTGGGAGATGTTTATGCTGAAGGAGAGGTATTGTCGAATGTTAAATTTAACAGATTGTAGTACATAACAAAAACTTTGACATTAGCTTTAAAATCATGTTAGATGTGAGACCATACGTTCAAATTTAGCATTCAAAAAGGGACATACGAGAAAAGGTTTAAATATTCAAATCAATTAATCAAACTGATTTCCCCATCATAGCATAGGATAATTCAACATATGTAAAAATCCATTTTACAAACTATCTGGACTGCCCCATTCTTACAGACATTGAATAAGAGTATGAATAAGACTATTAAATTTTTGAAAATATAGGGAGAAAATACCTGGTAGATATAAAAAATAACTATTACAGTTAATACACCATTTTTAAAGTTGTCCCTTCACAGTGTCCTTCACGGTCTTGTCCCCCCATGTTTAAAATGAAAAAAGTCCTCCCCCCCTCATTTTTCCCCACCCTGGGTCCAAAAAATTCTTGTCCCCCCCCCCCTCGAGTGACTTTTTAATATAGCCAGTTGCACTAAAAAAACCTATAGGAGCATTCCGTGGAAAGGTCAACCTTGGTGTGAACTTAAAAATCTCAAGGTTTCTTTTAAAAACCCATTAAGGACAATCATCAACCCTTGAATTGTCCAAAAAAGGATATTTATCCTTTTTACTACATTTTAGGAATCCATAATGACGAAATTAGCTGTGTGTACCGACTTACCATCAATTAACAGATTTTTTACCTAATTTTGAAACTCTAATATATTGTATGTAATTATACAATATGATAATGTTTTTCTTTCTTGGAACACTTTGATATATCAAAATTTATCATGAAAAGTTTTTTCATCAGTTTGAACATTGACACCCGGAAATCCATTTAAATTATTTATGTCACCACATTAAAGTTACGTGTATAACATTACCAAGGGGAAGAGTTATGACCACGTCACCAAGTTTCTATGTCTTCATGGTGAATCATTCTATTCTGAAATAGTTTGGTTGAGACCTAACCTAGTTTATACATAATGTCTGCCTTTTCAATTGTCATTTTCTTGGAAACAAGGCGACTAACTTGTTTCATTAGTTCTCTAACTGAACTCGCAAGTAAACATAAAGTAGTTATTTAGTATCTTAAACTCAATAATATTGATTTTATTATTTTGTGCAACTTTAGTGACTTTAGTATGAAATTAAACCTGGTTTATATATAATGGCTGCCTTTTCCATGTGCTCTTCTTGAGAAGAAAACAGTAAGTTCTTATCTAAGTGTTGATACAGTAAGTATATACAAGTTATTCACATGTATTGAAATAAATCTACTATTCACATGTTCATTTAAAATATTTATTTTAATAGTTATTTATTATTAAGTTGAATTTAGATGGAGGTTCTTGTATTTGCTCTCTATTTTTGAATTTTTTTTTAGTAATACCGCTGATTAGAGATATAACACTCAAACTAAGGTATATCAAACTCAGTTGGCTAAAATTTTGCACGTTGTCACACACGTAACTCTTTTGTCACACAATGTAAATTAGTTCTAGTTTTTCTTTGCTCTATATATGTAGTTTAGCTGATTGTAATTTATTAGGTTTTCCAAGTAAACTTCACACGAAAATAAAAAAGAACTTGACTAGTCGAAAAACTTTGTCCACTATCTGTCACACATGTAACCAAACTTTTCTGGTCTGTAGAATACCCCTTGAAATTACAATGAACCTTTTAACAATTTATTTTGATAAACCACTATTGACACTATATAACTGGTAAATATCAACACTAATAATACAATCTCTTAAAAAATTATATATATAGTATTTTTAGTGAAATTTCACATCTGAATGTCACACACGTAACCACGAAATGCTCCTATAACTATAATATATATATACCTATATATATACCTCTAATAAAACTTTTAAAACAATGATATACAGCACTTTAATACATTTGTGTTGTGTCCGTTACTACTTATCTATGGGCCAGGGAGTTTAGATTCTTATAATATTCTTTCATTAGCTATTATCTTTTAGAAATAATGTTCATTCCCCGTTCAGTTATAAACCAGAAAGGAGAATTGATGCAACCAATCTTACTTATCATTAATCAATTTTTGCTTAAGGTTTCTTAATGATTTAGGCTATTATATAATAAAGGAGCAGGACCCAAGTCTTCAAAAGAATTTTTAGAAAATTAAGGTTAAAAAAAATTTAGAAGAAAGTTGTTGTCCCCCGCCCCATGCCTAACTTCATAAAATTGTTCTCCCCCCTTGCCTTCCTAATGGCCCTGAAGCCTTTCCGAGACTTAAATTTGATATTAATAAAGAAACCTTCTGAGGGGAATACCCTATTTATTGGGATTAGGATTATTTAAATATTTTACATGTGTGCGAATGATGAATTTTTGATTGTCAGAATAATTTTTCAATTTTAAATTATATAATTAGTTTGCGAGTATATACCAGTCCAAACTTGATGAAGAAGTAATTTTTATAATAGGTTTGTTTGCTGTTCTTTATAATTTCTTTCAAGAGATTACTTTCTAAGTTATAACTGCGTTTCAGACTGAATTTGCTAACTTCAGTTTTTCGCTAATTAATATACAATATAACTTGTTACGGGCATACAGGCAAATCAGAAGCAGAAAAAGCAGATTCACAGATGTGTTGAGAAGGGAAGACCAGCATAACGAAATGTTTAAGATAGCAAAGCGAATAAAGAAGAGAAATTAGGATGGTTTAGGCAAGGTTAATGTAGTAGAGGGGCCAGCTATGCAGATTAAGACGGAATGGGTAGAGGAGGCTGTTAGAAAGATGAAGATCGTTAAGGCTGCAGGAGTATCAAGGTGTTGTTGCAGAAATGGTAAGTGTCAGGAGATTGAGATATGGGAGTGGAGCTTATTATAAGTATAGCTAATTAGATTGTGAAGGATGGTGTTATCCCAATAGTCTGGTGGCAGTCAAGTGTTATAGTTAATTGTCTCAAGGGCAGGGGTGAGTTATTATAAGAAGAGAAAGGGTTGAGAGTAAATGAAGCAAAAACTAAAGTCATGATTAGCAGCAGTGAAGAGTGGTCTTGAAATTGGAAAGTGGCCTTGTGGAGGTTGCAGGAAAGAAGTTGGTAGTAACTTGATTTTTTGCTTGACTTGTAAGCATTTGGTGCATAGGAAATGCATGATTATCTAATAAACGATTAAAATGTTTGTAAAATAAATTAAAACTATTATTAACGACTGGCATTCAAATCTCCCATCTCAATATTTAAAAATTATTTTTCAAAATGTCAATAAATAGATCTTGTAATTAATTAAAGATAGATAAATGATTGAGAACATGTAAACATTGATTGGTATAGTGGAGAAATTTCCTTTGAAAGAGGTTCTCTAGCTTGGGAATGGCTTTAGGTGACGTTCAGATTATCCACCATTTGCGTTGAAGTGGTGATCTTCCAATTTCTCTGGCTGCTTTGAACAATAATACATTATATACATTTATTGACAAATGTTTTTCATATGTTATTGTTGCTTGTATTCAGGTCTCCTTTGAAACATTCCGCGATGGTTTCATTAACGTTCTGTCGCAAGCTATTGATGCATGCGGCAACAATCCTGATGAAGTCACTGAATGTGGTAAATGAAAAAATTTAACTCAAACTCTTTAAAAAGGTTTACAAGAAATGCTTTTGAGGTGAATTGTACAATTTGCAAATTTATACATTAATGACAATGGTATTTGAAATTATATTGTTAAATATTATAGTTAAAGCAGTTGTTGAATGTTTCTCCTTAGGAGTGATGGATAATAGTTCTGTTTCGTCCATTCAAAAAGAACTTAACTTCGATCAATCCATGGATAATTCAGTGTTTGATGTAACCGGATATTCAAGTGCCAATCACGTTATGGTATCAATTTTTTTATTAATTATTTGTTTTTTTTCTACTTTACAAAAACAACAAAATAATAAACCATTCATCAATGTAAAGAACCTTTGTTAGCGTAAGTAGAAAAGGACTTTAAGAAAACTAAAGAACAGTCTTAGCAAAATTATGTTTCCTTCAAAGTTGAATATAAGATTTATGGATATGTACATGTAAGCAGCAGTGGCACAGTGGTCTAAGCATTGCGCTCAGAATCAAGAGGTCCCTGGTTCAACTCCCACTCTGGTCGAATCTTGTCACATCCCTGGAAGTACTCCGCTCAGTTTGTTTCTCGGTGAAGTGGCTTATTCTAGAGTTTCTAGGATTTTTTTCATGTTTCCAGGTTAAGAACTGAGATAGGGTAGGACCTTATATAACATCATTCCCAATACACGGGACTCTGTTGAGTCATAGGCCCTGCCTCTCCTGTCTATTTCCTTTCTTAAAAAAAACTAAAAAAAGAATTAATTAGAAAAAATTGATTATCTCCATTTTATTGGGGATTCTGGCCATGAATTTTCAGGTCACTTGTAAAGTGTCACATTGATAGAACTTCAAAATTTTCAAAACTCTGTCCAAAAATGTCCTAAAAGTGAATAAATAGTATCTTCTATAAAATAGCTATGCAATACACAAAATATATATATAAAAAACGATTAAAAATTATAAAAATGGTCCAATATATTTCCAGTTTGTTTGTTTGTTTTTTAAGGAGACTTCCAGAACGCTCATTAAGCATTATCATGAAGACCTTGACTGGGCGTTTTAGTGTGTTTAAAAATTGGTCCCATTTGTCCTATGGTTTTTTTGATGAAATACAGTTTTTTTATTTATAACCACCCACTAAACAACTTTGTGATAGCATGGTCTCGAACCCAGAACCTTTTGCCTAAGAGCCGAACACCTTGCCATTGCTCTATCGCCAGATAAGATCTGTAATGAAAAAGCCACTTTAGTCGTGTACAAAGTAGAGCTTATCTTGCCAGTTGAGTGCAGAATAAAAGCAGGACATATCTGTAATAGTAACATTTTGAAACTATATAAAAGTCTCAAGATAGTTATACAGCAATAGACGTTAAAACATCAGTGTGAAAAGGTTTGAAAAGAGAATAGTTCAAGGTAGAACATGACAGATTTCTCGAGATATCTGTATTTTTTTGCTAATTCAGTGACAAATCAAGATTGAATACTAATTGTGAGAAGATCGCCAGCTTGTTATAGCTTTGTTACAAAACTACCTATTTCCTCGGCGTAAAGAAAGTTGTGTTCCAGTTAGTACTCTTGTGTGCCAAATACGCCCCCCCCCCCCCATCTATTTTTCCCGAACGTTAGTCTATTGCTGTGTTTATATGTTCTTTAGAGTTTGTAAATACGTTAAAACAGTGTCTCTTCATTTTACACAGAAATCGTAAATTGTTCACTTTTCCTGGGTTGGTCTTCGAGTAACAAAAAATCTGAAACCTAATAATTTTACTCTACTACCATTTTTGGACCGGAAATGAAAACAATATTCTGTAGGCTGTTCTGTATGAGAAAATTTGGACCGCTCCAACAGCCTTCATAATGTCAACTATCAACAGGTGATGTGTTGTTAATTTGAGAGAAAGTCTTATATCTTCAGCAATATTCAGCAGCTATTGAAATGAGAACTTTGGAATTTGAACATTCAGGACATAATCTTTGCGTAGGATGTTTCCATTTAAAGATCTAAAAATGTTATAATGCTACCATTACTTCTTACCCTCTGTATGAATTGTCTAAAATGGTTGAAAACTGCCGATTATTTTTTTAACATCAATCGTATTTATAGAATTGTATATTGTGTATTGAATTGAAGATTTTGCTGGCATAAGTTGCACACCATTTGCAAGGCACCGTTTCCAAATTAATTTTTACAGTTTTACATGTTTTTTATACACACCAGTTGGTCTATTCTGTTTCATAGGAAAATGTCACTCACACAGTGTCATTACATTCTTAGTCTAATTTCGTTGTTGATGTAATATAGCTGGAAATTATAACTTTATTCAGATTGTTATATACTTTAGAACACTGGTCTTGTTGATGAGCTTACTCCACTCAGAAAGACAAGTACACCATTCCACAAAAGGACAAAGTCGAAGTGCAGAAATACCAATGCATCTGCTGCGTCTAGTAAGTAAATACACTTGTCTACGAGACATAATTATATAATTGCTAATAAATTCTTTTCAATAAATAACAAATGCCTGTCCTACTGTCTTAATGCTTCATTTTTTTCCTGTCTTGTTTAATGTTAATGCTTAATAACTTTCATGCCTTTTTGTGAAAAAACAATGTGCGCCTTGACCTGTGTTTCAGTTTACCATGTTTACCATGTAATGTTTATCAAACATTGTGTTTCCATACATTAAAAAAAAGATTACCACGAAAACCCGTCTTTCAGATTTAATAAAAAAGAACTCTCCAACCAATAATCCAGCTAAACGAGTCAAATGTGTAAACCTTTCAAAGTTTAGAAACAAAGTTTTTACTTTGTGTGGCAAAGATTCATGCTGATTCGCTGAAGCTTTCTACTCAACTCTAATTCGTAGAAAAAGCAAAAGTAACACTTATGTTCAAAGTTGATGCAAACCTTACTGATAGTTATGGACTAATATTGTGATAGGAAATAGAATGAGAATCTGCACATGTCATTGGTGCAAATTTCTATAACAGAAATTACAGGACCCATGGGAGAACAGAAATATTGTATATATATTGTAATTATTGTACTTATGTTTGAATGGTTATCCTGTATAAATATTTGCATAAAAAAATAAAATAGCATTTCTTCAATAAATTTGACAATTGAGCAAATATTGTTGCGAGGGACATCAAACAGTCACGAAAAACAGACTAGAAATGGGAACTCTCTGTTTTTATTCTTGAACTCAATGTTAATAGCAGTATGTTATGTTAGTGCTAATCTATACATGTGTGATATGACATCCGCAAAGGAGGGTTTCAGGATACTTACAACCCTACTAACAATAATAATATTGTTATATGTACTTTTGAAAATCGTTAGTGGCCGCTAGGGTTACATTACACTTGTCATTTTCATTATTATGGTATCTCTGCTACACTTTCTTTTGTTTGTAATGCAATATTCTTTATCTGTTTCCTGTCAAATTGTGTATTCAGTCAGTTAGGGTAAGACTTTAAATGTCTTTCAGATGAAAATTGCTGGGATGCGGCTGCATTGCGGAAAATCTGGCAAGACGTTGACGTTGCTGATTGTGGCTACATAAACTTGATACAACTGTCTTCAGTGTGCGAAAACATTGGCATGGATAAATTGAATGAGGACGAGTTGGAGCTCTTGTTTACAGAGTTGGATGTTAATCAAGATGGTTTGGTTAGTTTTGAGGAGTTTTTTAATGGACTGATGATGTCTTGGAATGTTGACAAGCGGTCCTTTATGGGGGATTGCACACCTTCACTGACAGACAGTATAACAGATATTAAAATGAGCAGTTCACAAACATCTCTTATTGACAAGCAACAGGACAGTGGAGCACCAAAACCATTAAAATCAAAGGTAGTTTTTAATGCAACACTCTTCGTTTTCTTTGAAAGTCGTTTGATGTTTAGAGTAAAAAACTGTTGAAACTTAAACGAAAGCGGTCATCGCCTGGTAAGTGTTTCTTGTTAACAAATCCCCAGAAATTGGCTTGCCACTCATTGTCTGAGAAGGTAATAAAGGAATGACCTAATATACTCTATGGTAATTTAAAAAAAAGTAACCAAAGCATATGAATTAGAACCATTCGGAAGATTTTTTATCAATGAAATTATTTGGGTATCCAAATAAAGAATTAAAGAAAAGTTTTGAGATAATAAGATATGTTGGTATTTGTTTTTTTGAAAAATGATCAGTCAGTAAACCGTCAGTTTAAGAGGAGATCATCACCAGAGAAAGTTACTAAAGATTCATTCAAGTAGACATTTTGTTCATATCGGGAATTTTCCTTAAACAAATCATTTTAATTCGGATCTTAATTAAGTCGAAGTTGCATATCTTGTTTTCAGAGAGCTTTATGAGTCTGGATTTACACAATTCCGGGTAAGTTTCCCTTGCCGTTGTGCTTATGTAATGTGGTGATGAATTGAGATGCGTGTGTTGTTGTCAATTTCCTAGCTCCGCAAATATTTCCGATGTGAGAAGGTACTTGAAGAAACTGAATGTGATGGAACTTTGTGAGGTAGGCGATTAGTTACTGTGTTGTTAATGCTTTAACGGGAAGTGTTGTTTTTTTAGGATCTGTCTCCTGATGACCAAGGCAACGTGCGAATGTCTCAAATAGTCGGCGCCTGTGAGGGCCATGTGAACGATAGTATGTTGTAATTATTTTCTTGTTATTGTTCACAGTTGTTTCATCACGCTTTAGAGCTCGACAAGTCCTTGCTACAGTATTATAAAATGGAGGTCGTAAAAGTTCGGTAAGTTCCGGGAACACTAGCAATTTTACTTCTCTATAGAGTTTAACTTCTCCCCCGGCCTTTTTTGTAGAAGAGCGTTCGTGAAATGCCAGCCGAGATTTTTGGGAGGGATGGCTTTCTTATATCTTTAATCTTCCCTTCTTACCAGTCTCCTTGTTGTTGAATGTTTCTTGTGTTGAAGTGACTGAAATAATGTGATCTTCGAACGTTTTGAGTAAAAAAGGTTTCATTTGAAAACTCAGTCTTTTTTCGTCTTTTTTAAAATGAAAATTATGCGTAATGACGCTCTAGGCATAACAGCCTGGATTTTATCACATACGAAATTACTTTGTCGTCTTTTTTAGTTAAAGAAGAGGAGAATGACTGCAGGTAGTTTAAAGTTCATGGAAGTATATCGTAGTGAAACGCTTCTTAAAAGCTTACAGTTAGTAAAGTTAGATTAGTTACGTTTGCTATGTGTTGTCAAAGTTGCATACTCTTCGCTTCTTTCACAAATGTCATCAATAAGTAAATAAATACATTCACTTATAGCATGCGCATTTAAATATCTGTTAATTAATCGTTCTCTTTCAATCACCCTGTATTCATGCGCGACAGGCCGAACGTCCAATCAGATTTGAGCATGATGCGCACACCTGCGCAGTATTATAGCGTCCAAACACGTGCGCCGTTCAGTTGCGCGGTGGACAGTTTTTAACGTATCTGTTCGGAACGAGAAGTGCTTTAGTTAGATGAGGAATGTCAAGCATTACTCGCGCCAAATTGCTGCAGGATAGATGTGCCAGCCCCGATAGTCGAGGGTTGAGTCCGGAGGTTTTAAAAAGGATAATAGAGGGTCATGAGACGGAGGAAATATTCGATGAATGCTCGGTAACGCGTGATTACGATGATCGAGCCGATTTGCTTGTTCACGAGTTGACTAAATATCTTCATAGGTAGTAAGCTGAACGCTCGTTTTCTAGCCGCACTTGCCCCTGTTTACAAACTCTATGTTCATTTCAGCGGGCAGTTGGACGCGTCGAGCGCAGATCTGGGGATATTAAAAGGGACGTTAACGCGGTTAGAGAACGACAACGATTTAAAGCTGCGCGAAGGCGAGCAGCAGTTACGGCTGACTGAGCAGCAAAACGAAGAGAAGTTAAAGTAAGTGATTTTTAAAGACAATTTTCGCTTTTGATTCTCTAAGTGGGTTGTAGCGTCAACTAAATGATTCGTTAAATGGAGGTTCGATTCAGGCGTCCTTTTCCCTGTACTATATAACCACAAAGTCGCTTAGAGTTATGAATGCACTTTTTAGATTAATATTTCTCTTCGTGAAATGGTTAGGTTACAAGCGCAACTATTTTCCGAGAAAGTGTCCGCGAAAGAGCGCGAATTGAGTCACGAGCGCGCGTACGCAATTAGCAAACATCAACGTGAAACGCAGTACTTGAGCGAGAAACTCGAAGATTTGCGTTCAGAAGATGCGGAGCTGAAAGACAAATTGCGAGATGCAAACACTGTAAGATAAATGCGATGATGTGTTTGTATTTAATGTTTTGAAGGGTTGCTTTGTGTAGGAAATCAGTCGTTTGGAGGAAAGCCTGAATGGCTTGATTGATGATTTGACAACTGAGCGAAGCAAATATGCTCGATTGGAAAAAGAACTTGAAGCTACGCTAGTTTTAAAAGATAAAGCAAGTTTTCGTTCAATTAATAATGTTACTGACGAAAAAAGTTTCATTAAAATTCACGAGTTGTGGTTTGCCACTGCCTTTGTAACGCATGTTTCTTTCAGATGTTCGCCATGGAGCAAGAACTGTCCCTTTCCAACGATAAAAAAGAAGAGCAAACCAAACGAGTTTACGAACTAGAGAAAATGAATAAAGTAAGCGTCATTTCCCAAGCGCGCGTGCTTGTAACGTGTCTGCGCGCGTGTTTAGGAGATGCGCGATCAAATCGACGAGTACGCGGTGAAAGTTGAGCGTTTGTCCACGACACGAGCAAAGCTCGATTCGCGTAGCGATTCCTACATGTCGAGCTACGTGAAGCCGTCGATGGTGAGGAGGAATGAATTCGGAGAGTCATGCGAGGAGGACAAGTTCTTTTCTACGAGTTTGTACACGATGCAAGGTTGGGGTCTTCAGTTTCTAATGTTTGCATACCTAGATTTGAAGTTTTCGTTTAATTTGTAAGTTATTAATTATGAATTGTTAGATATGTTTCATTATTATGTAAACTTTAATTTTACAAGGATCTTTCATTCATTTTACCGTCCTCTTCATTGATTTCCTTAGAAACAGACGAGCTGCAATGTAAGATCATGGAGCAGGAATCGGTGATTACGAGTTTACGGCGAGAACTAGAGACTGTGAACCGACTGCTGCACGAGAACGCTTCGATGACAACCGAACGCCACTCGCACGAGGTGGACACCGTCACTGAGAAGTTCGCCAATCAGTTGACCAGTATGGAGCAAACAATGAACAGCGAGCGTGATTCGTTCGTCCAGGAGAAGCAAGAGCTGAGGAAGAAATACGAGATGAAGATCGAGACGCTGAGAAAGCAACTGGCGGCAGAAAAGTCGCACTTCGGTAGCAGTTTAGAATTGGACGCGTGCGAAGAATACAGTGAGATCGACTACATGAGAGAGAAGAGGAAACTGCTCGCCTCGTTTCGCGAGGAGAAGGATGAATTGGAGTTGACGTACCGCACACACGTGGCGAAGATCGAAGAGAAGTTGGTGCAATGCGAAACGGAGAAAGCTGAGTTGGAGTTGAAGTTCGTGAACGAAAAGGCGGAACTCGAACAAAAGTTTCGCATTGAGCGCGCAGAATTGCAACTGAATGTTTCGAGTACGAGTCGCGAGTACGAGCGCTCGCAAAAATATATCGACTTTCTCAAAGACGACTTCAACAAGAAGAAATCGCTCGAAATGTCCGAAGTGGAACGGAAGTCGAAGAAAGAGAAACTGGAAATCGAAGAGAATCTATATCTGGAAATGCAAAATTTGAAGAAGAATCAGCAAAGAGAGATAAATGAGCTGAAAAAGTCTTTTGATTTTCAATTAGCCGAGGCGAACAAGGTGTTCAATAAAGAGCGCGCCAGCATGAAAGAGCTGTTTGCAAGAGAGAAATCGGAAATCGAGCAGAAGTTTTTCCGTGATAAAAACGAACTGCGCGACGTCCTGAAACAGGAGTACGACCACAACTTAGCTCTGCAACTCGCAGATGTGAGGAAAACCTCGGTGGAAGAACGCACCGAGATCGAAGAACAGTTGGCGAAAGATAAGTACGAGTTGAGCAAAGCGCTGCAACAGGAAAAGACGGACGGCGAGAGAGCGCTGCGACAGTTGAAGGCGACATTCGAAGCGGAGATTGCCGAACAGAAGTCGTATATGAAAGAGGAACTGACCCGTGAGATCTCTATTGTGGAGAACCACCACAAACGTGAGATATCCGAGCTGCAGCAGGCGTTCACTGGTGGCGAGGCGGGTATGAAGGGCAGGATGAAGGAAGATTTCAATGATATGATCAGCAAGTACAAAGAACAATGGGAGAGTTCGCATCAGAGGGAGAAGATGCTGTTGATGGAAAGTTTTGCGAGGGAGAAAGGCGATCTGGAGATGAACTGGCGTTCCGAAAAATCGAACATGTTGGAATGTTTTGAGAGGGAGAAGATTGAAATGGAAGAAGCGCATTCCCACGAAAAGCAAGAAGTCGTGAAAAAATACCAGCGCCAGAGGGAAAACATGGAAGAAGATTTTCGTGTGCAATTCGAAAAACTACGCGAAAAGCAAGATGGTGAAGTGAAATGTTTGGTGGAACGTAAAACTGAGATGAACGACAACGCGATCGAACACATGAAGAAGGAGATGGCGTCATTAAGAGAGCAGAAGAAAGAACTGGAAACGAAGATTCAGATTTACGAGTTGAAGAGTCTATCGCAGAAGCAAGAAGCGGCGGAGATCAGTGTGTTTCAAAACGAGAGAAAATCGATCAATCAAAAGCTAGCCTGTCTACAAGATGAAGTTCACGCGTTGAAAGAAGAACGAAGCAAGTTGCAAAGTGAACTGCGGGATGTTGTAAAGGAGAAGGCGACCATACTCGATAACAGCGTGCAAGAGATAACCGAACAGCAGGAGCAGATCTCTCGGCTGCAGAGCGAAAAAGAGTCGATGCTTGAACGAATCGATGAGCTGCAGTTGGTGGAGGGTGACGCTGAGAACCTAAAGGCGAAACTGCATCGTGCTAACAGAGAGATAGTTGAGAAAGAAAGGCGCGTCGAAGAGTTAAAAAGGGTAGGTTGTATGTCCGTCCGCTTTTGTGGTGCTCTAATGTGTTCTTTTGCTTCTTTATGGGAAATTTGACCAAAATTGTGTTTAGGAAATAGCGCGAACACTATGAATGGTTTCGGTAGATGAAAGCACTGTTATTATATTTGCCAGGTGGACAGTGACAACCAGCGTCTGAAATGCAACGTTAAGGCCATCGACAACAAAGTGCACGAGCTCGAATCGTTACTGCAAGACAAAAACGTGAAGATATCGAGATTCGAAGAGGAGATCTCGCATTACGAAAGCAAGATAGAACACATGGAGAGCGTACATAGCAAGGAAATGGCTGCTCAGAAAGAAAGAGTAGGTGTCGTTTCAAAATATTGAACGTTTACTATTCCCTTTCCTTTCCAGTTGGATATGCAAGGCACTGCTTCTGCTACGGAAAAGTCTCGATATACCAGGGAACTAAACGAACTAAAGGAGCAGTTGCACCTCGCAAGTGCTTCTAGTGATCGAGACAACGCGTTGAAAGATAAGGTCTTTCACGACGCGAAGGCCGAGGTGATTAGTCTAAATAAGAAGGTCAGGTAGTTCACATACATACCTCTCTAAATGTCGTGCAGCCGTATTCTTTCCATCAACTGTTTTGTTAAGAATAGGAGAGCAAACGAGGAAGAGGAGGTAAATGACAGTTTTTTTAACGTAGTTCAATTTAGTCAATGTGTCATGGCACATGATTGGTCCAGCCAACAATAGAACGTTTCCATGAAGATATTTCTACTGTGTTGCTAATGATCTATTTCTGTCGCTTGTTGTTCTCGCCAATAATGACGATCATAGGGCGGAAAGAATACGGTGTACTAATCTATTAAATGCTGATCAACTTGTTTTATGTACTGTCTCATTTGTTTTGTTATAGTGTGTTGAGATGGTTGTATTGTGACGTCATCATTGTGACGCATTGTGTCAAGTTATCGTAACTTTATTGATTTGTTTGCTGGTGTAGATTGTCCTATCTTACCGGATTGCTTTTCGCTCTGTTTAGCTGGAGGACAAGTCCAGAAGGAATCGCAACCTTGAAGATACAATGAAATCGTTAGAAGAAAAAACTGAGAATATTTCAAAGGAGAAGTCAGACTTGGAAATAAAATTGAAACATCTAACAGCGCTACTAAATGAGAGGAAAGACGAGGTAATGATGACGTAAGCTGCTCCAAAACGGCTAATAACCCTGGTTACGCATGCTTAGGATTAGAAAATTCCCTGGGGGAACAAGCAAACGAGAGATATTTTAAGGAACAAGTAATGTATTGAACATGATTTCGTATTTATCATCTGTTGACAATATACCTTATTGCGTAAAAGACAGAAACCTTCGATTTTCTTCGGTTTTATTTGTCAAATTCAGTTAACCCCATGGATGACCAAAATTTAGGTATATGCCCATGGACTTAATGCAGGGGAATATCGTATAAGGATTGATAGAAGCACTCTAATGCCCGCGAAATATTGACTTACACATGAATGTTCTGTTCAGAGTAACGGCGCTGGGAAAACTTTGCGATCGGACAACTTAGTGAACGAGTTGTACATTGAGAACGCCGACCTTATGAAGCAGCTCGCAAACGCCGAGAGCAATCGCTTCAAAGCCGAGAAGTCGGCGCGACAACTGAGCGAGCAGAAACGAGCCCTGCAGCGAGTCATCTCGAAGTTGTGCAATGGAGTCAACACTCCGTAGATGTTATTTAAACAAAAATGAGATGTGAATATATTTTAGTGTTAATATATTTTTTTTAGAATATGAAAGAATTTAAACATAGACGTTGTAATATTCGCCGGTTTCATTTCCCACTGTGTATAACTTATTTAAAAACAAGCGTTGTTTCGTCCATTTTGTTCGTATTTAACGTGGCACCCACAACGACCCTAAAGTCGTCCCTCAAACGGGAAGTGTGTTGAGTTCCACGGACTCGTTCTCTATTGATTCGCGTATCGACCCTGAAAGAAATATGTCATATTAATTAAGTGAATTGTCTTCATTACAGACGAGGTCTCGATGGTTCGGAAGGGAAACCTGAAAAAAGGCCCCCTCATAAAAACTCAGCGATTTTTTTCCGAATATTTATACAGGATAAAAATACTTCAGTTCTATATACATATCAATATATATATATACAAATCTGTTATCAGTGTATGTCCTGGAAAGTGATAACTTCTCATCGTTTTTAGGGGAAGAATCGTCTGGTGGTTAAATTGAACACGATTATTTGTGTCTTAACTTATGTTTTGCTACTATTGCAAACACTAAAATGAATTTAGGCTCACGAGCGAGAACAAGCTGCGGAGTTGTGCGAGTGAAAACCGAACATACTAAAGAAACTGGATTTACTCGTTACAATTTATGGGAAAGGTGTTGAGAAACAAATCTCAATGCTGCTGAAGGCGTGTCTTAAAACCAATGACCTCTCCAACATCGGAATGCAGGAACTTAAAAATCACCACAGGGTGCGAAGCATACAACGAATATAAAGAAGATTAACTTCTTGGCAAGAGAAAAATAACTAGCGCACAATCAGAAGGTGTAGCATCGTCAGTCCGTTTTGCTCCCACCATGTATCCAAAACCCAGACAACTTTGTTAGGCAGGGCAACGAAATTGGGTACTCCAATAGTGAGGACAAGATGCGTATATATAGTATATTGAAAGATTGTTAATGAACTGTGTCCAAAGATCATCATGTTATGTGCTGAGCTTTAACCAGTCTCTGAATAAATCCACCGAAACTTAGGAGATGGATCTTCCTTTTTGATACCTCTAGGGAGAAAAGAGGTAGGATTTTTCATCATCGTTTCTTGGCTAATCTGCTGGGATGATGAATTCGAACGAAGCTTTGGTTTGGGAAGGTATTTATGGTGGGAAAAAAGGAAGGAATCCATCAAGTAAAAAAGTTGAGCAAGGATCATTTGCTTTCGTGTCGTGCAGAAGAATAAGAAGATATTCACATGAAAGGAGAATCAGAAAGATTTTGGTGATCAAAATGAATGATGTGAAATAAGAATGGTGTCTATCTACAAGAAGAATCGTTCAAGGCAATGCACGACGCCGACAACAAGAATGATATTTGTGAAGAAGACATTGGTCTTGAACACATAAATTGGATGAACATAAGGAGCAAATCAAAAAATTAACGCCCCCTTGAATAAACGCCCTCCCCCACCCTCCAATAAGCGCTCCCTCGAATTCATAATAAATTTTATGTTTAAGTAGCGTAATAGCATTGATTCTTTCAATATTAATGTCAATAAATTCCTTTTTCTTCTACCTCTCAGCACAATTAAATAAATTAAGCCCCCCCCCTCCCACTCTCAGAAAGCAACAAATTAAATAAACACCCGGGCAGTTAATCAAAGCATTACGGTAATGTCCAACATACTTGCGGTTTGGTCGTCCAAATGGTTAATGCATACCACAACCCAACCCAACACCGATCCAATCACTCGAACCAAATTGATGGCTTTCCATGTTGCTAACCGGTTATCGGTTGTCTCCCTAAACCACATATACATTACTATTGTCTAGCATTCAACTAGAAATAGAGCCACCAAAGACTGGGGAGGAGTTTGTACAAGCCCACGCGGTCATCGAGTTGCGCCAAGCAGACCGAGAATACGAGCGAAAAGAAGTAAGCTGAAAACAAAGTGCAATAAGTTAGCGGAAACATGAGGTACAAACGATACCTGCGATGCCGACAGCTCTTGACGGGTTGGAGAGAATCGTCATGCAAAAGTGATGCCAACCGTTGCCGATGTTCACATATCTTTAAAAAGCACCTGTGTGAAGCTACGTTTTAAATAGACAGAGAACAGCCACAAAGTACCTATCTAACACGGACAATGTGCAGACCGCCAACAAGAAGTAATAGATGGCTTGAAATGGCAGCGCTAATCTGTGGTAGTTTTCCAAGAGCGCTTCGTCACTTCTAGCGGCAAGCGTGTACACGAACACGCACTGACACGCAGCAATACCCGCGAGCAGTCCGTGCGATAAATTCGCGAAGCTTCTGTACACAAGGTGCAATTTCTACGAGGAACTCAAATTTCTTTACAGTTAATCAACCCCACACACACGGCTAATGTTTTTATATTTTGTATTTCTCTCTAACAAATATTGTTAAAAACTTGAATAGAAAGGGGAATACGAATGATTTTAAAAACCCCTTGAAAATATAAACGAACACATCTTACTAAGACCATATCCAGCATAGTGTATTCCTTTTCTTCGTCTATCAGTTGAGCTGGCGAGCGATTTACGTGCCACTTCTCTCCCTTTATAAATCCTCGACAGTCTACGGAATATATGAAAAACATCCCAGCAAGTAATCCATGCTTTTCCGTTAAAAAAGAACCAAAGGAAAATCTATGTAAACATGTGACGTACATTATACAATATTTTCACCTTTTTTCTCGATGTAGACGGCCTCCCTTGGCTGACTTGGTTGCGCGTTTGGACCAACGACTGCGTTCGAAGTGTCCTTTGTGTCAATGATGTCGTTTTTATCAAACGGAAGTGCATCTGAGACTAATTGACAGCCTGTTCAGAGGACGAACAAAATAATGAAGTGCTTACTTTCGCCATCACCATGGTAACTATCATCTTCCGTAAACCTGCGCGAAAGCTGCAAGTCATACATACACACACACATACATGCACGTGTACAATACCTTTTAACGGGTAGCTTTCTACCAGCAGTACGAGATGTTAGATTCATCTGTCCGCCACCTAAATATCATGCCCACTGTCAACAATAGTTGCTATGGTAACTGTATAGTACACACCTCTTTTCGGCTCATTTTCCATCAGTTCATCGCTTATTGAACGTGGAAGATGCTTCTTTGATTTTTTCCTTTCTAAATTCTCAACAAACCTGTGGCAAAAACAAAGTATAACATGCACAACCTACTGTATTTTGGTCGATCACTTTCGGCTTCCGGTTGTAGAGCCAATCTTTCTCGGACGGATTTTTTAGCCCTTTCAGTTTCTTCTTCGACATTTACTTTTCTGCGTTTCTTTCTACCTTCTTCATCTAAACGAAAAACCAAAATACTCACCACCTACGATAATAAAAAAAACAAAGTACCTTTCTCATTGGAACCCATAATCGCACATTACCACGTCAAGTCAAACATTTTTAAACACTACAATAAAAAAAAACATGCAACAAGAATAAAAAAAAGAATGAATTTAATTTAAATTAACGGTATAATTAGAGAAACCAGATATTTAATCAATAAAGCGGTGTAATAAAAGAAACTAGATATTTAACCTAAATAAGCGGTATAATAAAAGAAACTAGATATTTAATCTAAATAAACGGTATAATAGGAGAAACTAGATATTTTATTTTGAAAGGCGGTATAATAAGAGAAACTAGATATTTAATCTAAATAAGCGGTATAATAAGAGAAACTAGATATTTAACCTAAATAAGCGGTATAATAAGAGAAACTAGATATTTAACCTAAAAAAGCGGTATAAAAAGAGAAACTACATATTTTATTTAAATAAGTGGTATCATGTTTATTTAACAAAACAATCCGCAAAAAAATCTCCAGAAAATCATGCCCAGAATAAATAAAGTTGGCGTGAAATATTTTTACAGTGTTTTTTAAAGCAACTAATGCGTTATGTGTTCAACTGCTCTGCGAGGTTTTTGAGCAAATAGTTCCGAGCGACCTCCACTATTCTAGTGTCGACGACCAAACAATCGATTTGCAACATGGGCACGCTCCTGTGGCCTGGAGATAGATAATAAATATATTCATTAAGCTTGGCGCTCAATACGCATGCGTTACCTGATGAAGTGCTATTGTAAGGGAAATACGCAGGTAGCATAATGGCTACTTTAGGACGTTGACTTAAGCTGTAATTCTTTGCCGGGAGAACCATATAATCCTGCAAGAAAAAGCAAATTGAATCTTTCTCATTGGAAAAAAATCGCTTCAAACCAACTTTTCTTTACCTTGAGCGCGGCTAAATAGAAGGTATCATCTTTACGGTTGATGGATTTCTCAACAATGTTTCCCAATCTAAAAGCAAAGTCGAAAAATGAGAAATTCTGTCCAGAGTTTCATTTCAGACTCACCCCTCCGAACTGTTATCTTTGGTCATGAAGTTTTCGAATTTCTTTTGACCTCTGCGCAACGAACAAATAAGAAAGGTTTTAGGGACGAAAATAGAAGATAGTACCTCAAAAATTTGAAATAAGGCGGCGAAGAGATTTTACGTGATGGCAAGACAGTTTCGTTGCAGTTGGGGGGTTTTACAAACACTTTCGCAGAGTCGCTTGTTTTGGTCCGTAAGCGTTTAGCAGTTTTCAAAGATCGAAACCTCTTCGATTTTCTCATGTGAGTTTCTTTATCAGGTTTCAGGTTGTGTACCAGGCCCTCTAATGCTTTGTTCAATCTAACAATAAATGTGTTTCACGAAAAAATAGAAAACATTCCAGCCTTCAGTACCTGCTTAACTTAGTTTTGTTGAACTGTTCACCGCAATTGTCACCGCCCTTGAAATCCCTCCCTAGTTGTTCGGCTCTCTTCTGGACGTTGGTCGCGCGCAGAAACATCTCATCTGGCTGACATGGATAGTTGTTTTCGTTCTTAGGGGCATTGAAATGCCGATTGGTGTCATATTGCAGAAGGGTTCGACTGTGGCGTATTGATGAGGGCGTTATGATGGGCGGGGATGAACTGGAAGATGAGAGATTGCACAAAGACTGGCAAATATGAGTGTATATGTTAAAACCAGGGTTTTCTAGTTTATGACCATGCGAATATATATATATATATACAGCGACAAAACGATCAACTGGCAGTCACCTTCCATCCATTGTTCGGTGGCCTAGCAAATATTAAACAAAGATCTAACAGCAGGAACTATCAACACGTCAAACTCTATCCACGGGCCTGATGTGAGATTAATATCATTTCCTTATTGGTTGAAACCTTTTGAAAACGTGATTATAGGTAATGGCAGTAAAAATAGTTGACTTAATATAGAGTAATGATAACGATAATAAGATATAGATAAGAGCAAAATGTGACCTTCAAAATTAATTCATGCAACAGTATAATTGTAGGAGAATACAAAGCATCGGTAAAGTTGACAACTGGAACTTACTTGAATGGATTAAATATGAACAGCAAAAGAGCAGCAAGAAACGCAGTAGATCTTTTCGTGCCAACAGTCGGAAAACACTTCTGTCTCAGTTTACAATTCTAATAGGAGCCCATAAACATTCATAAACAGGTTGAAATTTAAAACAAAAACACCCACTTCATCTTCCAGTGCTTGGATGTGTTTTTTAAGATCCTCATTCTCTTGTTGGAGTTGCTGATTGATCTTGGTTACCGTTGTCACGTGCGATTCAAGAGTCTTGATATGCTGACGATAACAGAAGGAGGGTTCATGAAGTAATGTTACTATAAATGTGCTGACGATAACAGAAGGAGGGTTCATGAAGTAATGTTACTATAAATGTGCTGACGATAACAGAAGGAGGCTTCATGAAGTAATGTTACTATAAATGTGCTGACGATAACAGAAGGAGGCTTCATGAAGTAATGTTACTATAAATGTGCTGACGATAACAGAAGGAGGCTTCATGAAGTAATGTTACTATAAATGTGCTGACGATAACAGAAAGAGGCTTCATGAAGTAATGTTACTATAAATGTGCTGACAATAACAGAAGGAGGCTTCATAAAGTAATGTTACTATAAATACGAGGCTGACAATGAGAGAAAAAGGCTCCATGAAATCGTGTTAAAAATATATTTAGGTTACCTGTTTCTTGCGTTGCCGAGATAAATTTGCGGATTCTCTGTTTTTAATCAAACGTTGCTGACGTTTGTAGTTTTTCAACTGAAGCAAATTTGTTCACAGACATTGAGAAACATGTTAAACTTCCAAGATAACACTTTTCTGCCATATTAACAAACCAGTCAAACAAAAAAATTAGACAACACTATGGTTGGCTTAGCTTTACCATAGTCACTCAAAATAAACCCTTGTCTGGAAACACGCGATATCGGTCAAATAAACTCTTTGTTTTGTTTTTGACAGGTCACGTGATCAAAGTGTCTGCAAAACAAAACGTGGACGAAAGAGACAACGCTTATAAAAGCTATAAATCTTACATATCTTTGATTCATATTGGTTATATCCTACAACAGTTATTTTTATAACTTTATCCAAATACTAATAATGCCAGGACGAAACTGTGTGTTTCCTGAATGTACAGTGCCAAGAACAGAAAAGCACAATAATATTGGTATATTCAAGATATCAACGACAAATGATGATTTTCATAGAAAATGGAAGGATGATATGTTAGCTGTAATTTCAAGGTTTAGGCAGTTCGATAAGATGCTAAATGATAGAACCACTGCTGGAAAGATATTTGTCTGCGAAAGACACTTCAATCCAACAGATATTGAGTTAACTGGTGAGTAAAAAAAGCTTGACATTCTTTGCAATTATAAATAATTAGCTCGTTGGGATTTACAAAAAACCAACAACAAAGCAATCGATTTAAAACTGTTTGAGTAATTCATGAAAGATAAAATTAACTGACCATATTTAAAAATACTTGTTACCTATTTTATTTCATTTCTATTGTTTTGTGCTTTTTATCATTGTGATAACAATTTTATTTTCACTTTAATACTGGTCATAAGGATTGGCATAAAATCTATACACCAGACAGCTATTTTTATTTAAAAAACTGTTATATCTTCATTTGACTGTGCAGTCATGTTTGTGTTAAACACGTGTGTTAAGTCGACGTGTCACAAGAATGCGGACCAAGGAGAACGGAGAAGCGATTAATTATTAACGAGTTTTTTAATGTACACGTGACATTTTGAAAAGAGGAGAGATATAGACTCACCGTGTATTTCGTGTATTTTATTTGAGACATAACAATTGGCGACGAGGATAATAAGAACCATGGCTTCATCTGGCATAATTGGACATATGACGTCTTTTGATGTGGAAAACGAGGATTTTGTAGAGTATTCGGAGCGATTTGAAAATTATTTAGTAGTAAACCAGGTAGTGGATGATGCCATGAAAAAGGCACTTTTTCTCTCAACGATCGGTGGACCGGCATATAAGTTATTGAGGAGTTTATGCGAGAACAATACAAAGGACAAGAGCTATGAACGGATAATACAATTATTGACAGAGCATTTGAGACCTTTACCAAATTGGATTGCGCAACGGTTTCAATTTTACAAAAGGGAAAGAAAGAATGGCGAATCTGTGAATGCATACATTGCAGAATTACGAAAGCAATCAGAGCATTGTGAATTTGGAAATAACCTTAATGAATATTTACGTGATAGATTTGTCTGCGGACTGAATAGTGAGAGTGTGCAGCAGAAGTTATTGACGATTAAAAATTTAACGTTAGAGAAAGCACTAGAGACTGCAAGAACATTTGAAGCAGCATATCGAGATGCCAGAGCAATTCGTACCGATAAAGTGGCAGATAATGGTGAGACGGACAATAATATTCATAAATTAGTTGCAAGGAATCGTGATGGGAAACGGGAATGTTTTCGCTGCGGAGACTTGGGACATTTGGCCAATAGCTGTTCGTACAGTTCAGCAAAGTGTTATAATTGTGGGAAAGTTGGTCATTTGAAAAGGCGATGTCAATCGATGAAGAAGAAAGATGAGTCTGTTAGCGGGAAGTGGAAAAACGTCGGGATAAGGGCAATGGCTGCAAGCCAGGAGAGTGGTAGTGATAGTACCAAGGATGATAGTGATGTCGATTTTTTGTCTTTGTACTCCTTGCATACGAAGGTCGGGAGGGTGAATAAGCCAGTTATGGTGGGCGTGAAAATTAACGGAAAGGATTTGAGGATGGAGATAGATACAGGTGCGGCGGTGTCAGTTATGAGTGTTTCGGCTTACAATCGGGTTAGAACAGGGAAGGAAGGTCCGTTGGAGGGGTCGAATCTGAGGTTGAAGACATATACGGGTGAAGTGGTCAAACCAGAGGGTGTTGGGGTGGTAGATGTATCATACGGTGATCAAACTTGTCAGTTGCCAATAACGGTAGTTGAGGGGAATGTACCTTCTTTGCTAGGTAGGGATTGGTTGAGTCGATTTAAAGTGAGTTGGGAAGAGTTGTTTCCGATTAGTAGGGTCAACAAGGTTGGAAGTGTTGATTCGCGGATTCAAAAGTTGATAGAGGGTTTTCCTCGGGTCTTCACAGATGATCTAGGTTGTTTGAAGGGTTTCAAGGTTCATATTCCCGATGCGAAAGAGGCTGTTCCAAAGTTTTTTAAGCCAAGACCAGTTCCTTATGCATTGCGAGCAAGAGTTGAAGAGGAGTTGGATAAGCTTGAGAGACAAGGTGTGTGGAAGAAGGTTCAGTATTCGAGATGGGCGGCACCTATTGTTCCGGTGTTGAAGGATAGTAAGAATCCTACAGGGCCGATCAGGATATGCGGCGATTACAAAGTTACAATTAACACGGCTGCTCCAGTGGATTCGTACCCTATACCAAACACCATTGACCAGCTTGCTACATTACAAGGAGGCGAACGGTTTACCAAGTTGGATTTATCGCAGGCATATCAGCAGTTGGAGCTTGATGAATCTTCGCAAGAGCTTTTAACGATAAATACCCATCAAGGTCTATATCGTCCGAGTAGACTTCAGTTTGGTGTCCATAGTGCAACAGGAATATTTCAAAGGGAAATGGACAAGCGATTAGGAAAAATTCCATTTGTGAAAATTCGTGTAGACGACATACTGATTTCTGGATATTCCGATGATGATCATATTAATAATATACAGGCTGTTCTTGATACACTGAAAGAATCTGGATTGACCTTAAAAGTATCAAAGTGTTCGTTCATGCAGCCTGAAGTAACATATTGTGGCTATGTCACAAGCAAAGAGGGAATAAAACCTATGCCTACTAATGTTGAAGCTGTTCGTGATGCACCAACACCGACCAACATCACCGAGCTTAGATCTTTTCTTGGAATGGTCAATTACTACAATTCGTACGTGAAACAAATGGCTACAGTGACAGAACCACTTCATAAACTATTGCGGAAGGGTGCTGGCTGAAATTGGAACAGGAGTTGCGAGGAAGCATTGAATTCGGTAAAAAGAATGTTGTGCGAGGCTACATTACTTGTTCGATTTGACCAGTCGAAACCAATAGTCGTCCATTGTGATGCCAGTCCATTTGGTTTGGGAGTAGTGTTGAGCCATGTTATGTTTGATGGTAGTGAGAAACCCGTATGTTATGCTTCTAGAACATTGACTGTTGCGGAGCGGAATTATGCACAGGTTGAGAAGGAGGGGTTAGCATTTCCGATTAGTAGGGTCAACAAGGTTGGAAGTGTTGATTCGCGAATTCAAAAGTTGATAGAGGGTTTTCCTCGGGTCTTCACAGATGATCTAGGTTGTTTGAAGGGTTTCAAGGTTCATATTCCCGTTGCGAAAGAGGCTGTTCCGAAGTTTTTTAAGCCAAGACCAGTTCCTTATGCATTGCGAGCAAGAGTTGAAGAGGAGTTGGATAAGCTTGAGAGACAAGGTGTGTGGAAAAAGCTTCAGTATTCGAGATGGGCGGCACCTATTGTTCCGGTGTTGAAGGATAGTAAGAATCCTACAGGGCCGATCAGGATATGCGGCGATTACAAAGTTACAATTAACACGGCTGCTCCAGTGGATTCGTACCCTATACCAAACACCATTGACCAGCTTGCTACATTACAAGGAGGCGAACGGTTTACCAAGTTGGATTTATCGCAGGCATATCAGCAGTTGGAGCTTGATGAATCTTCGCAAGAGCTTTTAACGATAAATACCCATCAAGGTCTATATCGTCCGAGTAGACTTCAGTTTGGTGTCCATAGTGCAACAGGAATATTTCAAAGGGAAATGGACAAGCGATTAGGAAAAATTCCATTTGTGAAAATTCGTGTAGACGACATACTGATTTCTGGATATTCCGATGATGATCATATTAATAATATACGGGCTGTTCTTGATACACTGAAAGAATCTGGATTGACCTTAAAAGTATCAAAGTGTTCGTTCATGCAGCCTGAAGTAACATATTGTGGCTATGTCATAAGCAAAGAGGGAATAAAACCTATGCCTACTAATGTTGAAGCTGTTCGTGATGCACCAACACCGACCAACATCACCGAGCTTAGATCTTTTCTTGGAATGGTCAATTACTACAATTCGTACGTGGAACAAATGGCTACAGTGACAGAACCACTTCATAAACTATTGCGGAAGGGTGCTGGCTGGAATTGGAACAGGAGTTGCGAGGAAGCATTGAATTCGGTAAAAAGAATGTTGTGCGAGGCTCCATTACTTGTTCGGTTTGACCAGTCGAAACCAATAGTCGTTCATTGTGATGCTAGTCCATTTGGTTTGGGAGTAGTGTTGAGCCAGGTTATGTTTGATGGTAGTGAGAAACCCGTATGTTATGCTTCTAGAACATTGACTGTTGCGGAGCGGAATTATGCACAGGTTGAGAAGGAGGGGTTAGCATTAGTTTTTGCAGTGCGTAAGCTACATCAATTTTTATTTGGTCAGAAATTCACGATGTATACAGATCATAAGCTGTTGTTGGGTTTGTTTGCTGAGACAAGTGGGTTGCCTGCGCGGTCAGCTGCAAGAGTGTTAAGATGGGCATTGCTGTTGTCAGGATATAATTATGTTTTGCGATATCGTCCGGGTGATTCAAATCTGAATGCGGATGCACTAAGTCGTCTGCCACTTGATGCCAAGAATGGGGAAGTATCGCAGGAGGTTGTTTCGGTTTTGATGATGGATTTGGTTAGTGCACCGGTTACTGGAAGAGAAGTCAAGATTGAAACCAGGAAAGATCCGTTGCTTGGGCAAGTGATGAACATGGTGTTGGAGGGTATGGATAAGGCAGCCAGTGATATAAAAGAGATGGAACCGTATGTGTCTAGATGGTCGGAGCTTACTACGGAATATGGATGTGTATTGTGGGGAGGGAGAGTCGTTATACCAAGCTCTTTGAGGAGTAAGGTTCTGGCAGAGTTGCATGAGGTACATCTTGGAATGAGTAAGATGAAATCATTAGCCAGGAGTTATGTTTGGTGGCCGAGAATTGATAGGGATATTGAAGAACTTGTTCGGAAATGTGAGATTTGTCAGCGGAGTCAAAGCAATCCTACAAAGGCACCAGTGCATTCTTGGGAGTATCCGGTTAGACCTTGGGAAAGGATTCACATTGATCATGCTGGACCTGTAGATGGTAAGACGTTTTTGGTGGTGGTTGACAGTTTTTCGAAGTGGATTGAGGTAGAAGTTGTTGGAAGTACTGATGCAAAAACTACTGTTGGAGTTCTAAGGAAGTTATTTGCGACGCATGGGTTGCCGAGAGTTGTGGTCAGTGACAATGGATCAGGGTTTGCCAGCGAGGAATTCAATGCATTTCTTCAAAAGAATGGTGTCGATCATCTTTTCTCTGCTCCATATCATCCATATCAATGGTCAAGCGGAAAGAATTGTGCGTGTACTGAAGGATTCATTGAAAACGTTAAAAGAAGGGAGTATCCATACCAAATTATGTTGTTTTCTGTTTAAGTACAGAATAACACCACATACTACAACCGGTATTTCTCCTGCTGAATTATTATTCGGACGCCAACTGCGATCAGCTTTGACTCTAGTACGCCCAGATCTTCACGCCGCTGTGACAGGGAAGCAACGTGTATATAAAGGGAAGCTTCGCGCGTTCAACATCAATGACGATGTGATGATCAAGACGTATAGCGCTGATCGGAAATGGACTCCCGGTGTCATTGTGGCTGTTTGTGGAAATGTTGATTACGAGGTTAGAACGGACGAGGGGCATGTGACTCATAGACATGTAGATCAGATTGTCCGGCGTGATAGTTCGGACCGATCTCTGGTTGATGAGTCAATTTCTGTTGAAACTCCCAATTTGTCTACAGCTGAGGATTATAGGTCTGAAGCAGATAGTAGTGGTTTTGGAAAGTTGGAGAGTTATCCAGACAGTCGAGGTGAGGAGTCAACGGAGGTTGTTCCGACAGAAGATGCTGATCATGCTGGGGCAGGTGTTTTGACTTCAAGTAAGGGTGCGATTTCTAGTGAGACGATTGTGGCGGAGCCAAGACGTTCTGGGAGAATGAGACGTAGACCAGCTTACTTAAGGGAGTATGATTCTTAGGGTGGAGGATTGTTATATCTTCATTTGACTGTGCAGTCATGTTTGTGTTAAACACGTGTGTTAAGTTGACGTGTCACGAGAATGCGGACCAGGGAGAACGGAGAAGCGATTAATTATTAACGAGTTTTTTAATGTACACGTGACATTTTGAAAAGAGGAGAGATATAGACTCACCGTGTATTTCGTGTATTTTATTTGAGACATAACAAAAACATGATATTAAAACTTGGAGCACTGCCTACACAGAACTTGCCAGCTAAATCACACCAGACAATTGTTCAAGAAAGAAGACATATAAACATCGTTAGAGATATATCACCACAGAAAAAACAACCAGCATATAAAAGTTATACTGAACTTTGCAAGCGAGTTACAAAGTTAAAATTACAAAATTGGCAGTATGATATTTCGCAGAATAAAGTTCATTTAAAATCATTTGTCGTGCCATACCAAATTCCAGAATATGAGATAATTATTGACAGTTGTTTAGAGTTCTCAATTATTCTGTTAGGATGGATTTTACCTGATGACCATGACATTTATAAACAAAACTACCGCTCAATGAGAAATGTAACAATATCAATGTTAATAAAAGAAGTCGAATGTTTTCGTTTATGTTGTGGTTTAAACGACAGTAAATTAAACAATAATGATCAACTTAACCACGTTGTTCCATTGGAAGTCGATTTAAATAAAAACCAACCGACAAATACAGAAACTTTTAAGCAATCAAAAGACTGTATGATTTTGATAAGTGCGTCATCATTGTATGCTATTTGTAATCACTGTGATGTATTTTTGAAGAAAAGTGAAAAACTTGAATCTAAACATTCCAAGATATTCCAATGCATCTTTTTCACGTTGTGTTATTTTATGTAAGCTAGATTCATTGGTGTTTTTAAAAAAAGCTGCTAACAATTTATCTCCAAATTTTGTAGCCAACAATGTACAAATAGGTTGCTCTAATTCAGGAAAATATATTTCTGCATTCAAGATTATAATGCTATAATAGCTTTCATAAAATTTCTCTGCATCACTCTTCTTTTTCAAGTCCGCATATAATTTGCCAGTCACAAGAAAAAGTGAATCGGGTAGTAGTACTGACATTTTCTGTATATATTTTGCTAAATGGGCACGTATATCTTCAGTGTAACATCCGTTTATGGATAGTGCTTCTGTTGTTTCTTTTATTAGCTGTGTAAATGATTGTTTATTTAGCTGGATAATCACATCACTTGTTTCTTCATGTTTGTTTTTAATGTGTCGTTTAAGTCCACCATTCATTTTATAATGCTTTTTGCATGTAGGACACTCATAAATGCCAGTATTCGTTACCTAGAAAAACAGAAAGTAAATATTAAAATATGATAATACTAGCTCTATATAGCTAAAGAAAGGTCAAACTGTAGATATAAAACACAGCCTGGCTGGAGTTTATGAACAAATAACTTCACAAATAATATTTCTATTTACCTCAGTTGCCAAAACAGAACATTCTTCTTCAAAAATATCATCTAAATCCTCCTCGCCAAATGTATCAAGCAAGACATCTAGTGTTTCGCCTCTTAAAAATCCATCCGCATCCTTCATTTAAAATTTGTTTTGCAGACACTTTGATCACGTGACCCTCATAAATTGAATTTTCAAGTATTCGCGGTCGGAACAATAGATATTTGTTATGTTTCCAGACCAGGGTTTATTTCGAGTGACTATGGCTTTACGAAGATTCAATTTGAGCAAAATGAGACAAAACTATGGCCAACAGCAAAATGAAACCCAAGAAATAAACAATAAATTTGGTAATTTGCACAAAAAATCCAAAAATTGTTGTCCATAAAATTGAATATGCATGAAAACTAAGTCCAAGTTATATCATGCATAAGAACCCATTAAAAACGTTATACCATATACAGCAACTTACTTGGTCTTTTACTAAAATGGATTCTTCATTTTTAATACAGCACACATTCATATTCACCTATGGATTAAAATATATAATTTTGATTATTCTTTTAAAGTTCAACGCCTTCACCTCTTGGCTGCATGTATTCGGTAGAGTGCGCTCAACATAGAACTGCCCGTTATCTAAAAGAAAGAAATTATTTATATTCCATATTAAGGCTGCAAATTAAAACGCTACCAAGTTTAACAACTTTTGGTTTGGTGACTGCAATTTTAATCTCGGGTTTGATCTGCCAGCTTGGTTTGCTCCTGTGTACGTTATTTGACAAGGGCTTTGATTGAACTGCCAATTGAGATTTTTCACAAACAAAATCTTCTGTTGCTTTGGGCACACCACATGTATCATTCTTTTCTTTGTTGACTAACCAACTATCGTCATAGTGATGTGTGAATCCAACAGATAGCAGGTCTTCGAACTAAAACATTTTAAGGTATTTCTTAAATATTACATATTTGTAAGTGAGGGAATGAAACAAGAGATAACAACACAACGGGACGGTTCTCAGTGAAATATATCTAACAAGAAAGAAGCCTATCGGCTAACGCAAATATATATAAATAACCTCTGGCCATAATGGCGTATTGAGGTATACGTGTCGTTCTATCATAAACGCAAATATATACAAATAACCTCTGGCCATAATGGCAGATCAAGGTACACGTGTCGTTCTATAATACAATATTTTATATATATAACAAATATTCTACAGACAAAAGTAGTCAGTAGTTGTAATACAAGGAATTGTGACATTTAATAATTTAGAGTCAATATATTTGTATTTTGTGGCATCCATAAATGAAGAGTCTACTGCTTACAAGACAGTAAGCATGCATGAACAAGAAGACCGATAAGTCACCTCTCTATATCTTTAATATATATTTCATTATGCAAAACTTATTTCATTTGGACGGGACGGATATCCTTATTACAACAGAAAAATGAAAATTAATTAATACTATATATATATATACTTTTTTGATCCAAGAATTAAAATCATCCGTATATAAAAGGAATATAATAGATATATATATATATAAATATAGATAAACTGCTCAAATATATATATATATTATATATATATTTGAGCAGTTTATCTATATTTCAAATTAATACTGGAATTTACCGTATTAGAATTACTTGATAAAGATGATAACGGGCTGTTACTATCGTCGCTTACTTGTGCAATAGTTTCGTTACCTAAAAATAATATAGCCAGATATGTATGTTTAATATATATTGCAGAACAGGGAACATTCTATTCAAATATATGCAACATTTTATTATATTCCTTTCAGCAGAGTAGGTATATATAACTTCAATGAGATCTACAGATTATTCTAAAAGATTGGAATTATTTTCAATAAGTCTATATTTTGTTATTTCTCAAAGATAAATACTAGATAATATAAGGGTACACACAATGCAGACAGGGTTTTATTTTGATACAGATAAATACCATTTAACTAAATATATTTACTGTAATAATAATAATAATATATGTCAACAACAACAAGATGTCATTAATACGTCCATGTTTTTGATAGGCTAAGGAGTCAGGCATATATTGATTTTTATCACAATTTAAGCATAACAAATTTACAAATATACTGAAGTCTGAAAATGTGTTCCTACAGTGAGTGAGTCACACCTCTTAAGAACAAATGAACCTAAAAAAAACTAAAAAACCAAGACCAGCTAGCCTAAATCCCATTTAGCGATTGGGTTGCAATTTTAATTAGTCCTCTTATAGATTTTCCACAAAAATGTTCTATTGTTTTTACGTTTGACATAAAATTAAAGTTAAAATAAAATTTTAAATATAAACATTTAGTGGAAGAGTAAAGAAATATATTATCTGATTGGTTGGTTGTGAACAACATGCCATGCAAACACAGTGCAGCTTATTGTTGAAACTCTTAATTTGTCAGGAATTTTCCAGGTAGGTTTTATTGACATTATTTTGTACTTTCGAAGGTAAAATATTTTTGTGTATGACCCCTGGGTCAATCTCCAGGGTTTCGAAATTCTTAAATTTTTAGGTGTCATGAATTCTCGGCAGAATTGCTGCATACTGTAATAAAAGCCATAAAAATTTCTCAAGAAAAAATCATTTCCAATTGACAAAATCTAACAAAAATGTGCAGTGAATATTGCAAACACATTTAGTCATGAATTTGTTATTTTCTACTTAAAAATGATCCATGAAGTTTACACGTGCATATGCAAGGGTGATAGTGAAAGATTCCTGCGTGAAAAGTCTAAAAAGTGTTTTACAAACAACTTTGAAGAGAGGGCATTGAAGGGGAGCAGAAACATTTGAAACTTTGGGAGGGGATGCTGACAGACCAACAAATGTAGGCCAGCGAAGTCAGCCATGCTATTATATTAATAAAATGATAATAAAGCTAGCTATATATTATCTCCAAATTCATTTCTTCTACTATTTCAGGGGTGCTATTCATGTTATTTTTGCCACACATTAAGTGTGTAGGGTTTTCAAGTTTCACCTGAAATAGACAGACTATAATTTCTTAAAACATTCCATAGTAAGGGTGGGTCTTTGATAATAGTGCAAAATGCAGTTAAATACGCCACGATGAATATGGATGACACCTCTTATAGCTAGATCTTGTGATATTACTAGCAATTCACAATTGACAAGGCTAAATTTACCCCAGTCATCCGCATCAAGTAAATTGTCCTGGCAAAACCTTTGCTCTGAATTTGAAAAAAATAACCCATGTGATGATGAAGCAAGCATTCTATGAAGATAATTCCAATTGATAACAGAATAGGACCAACAGTTGTTGACGACGATAACGAAAACGAAAGAAAATCACGCCGTCATTATTGGCTTTTAAAGCCAAACAAAAAAGTAAAGTTAATTAAAGTCTGAGCGTTGCTCCAACCTTAAAACTTGAACTAACATCTGACATCTGAACACGATTCAAGTTTTGATGTAAAGTAAAACGACATCGACATCGTCCCGATGACTGATAAGAAGCTGGGAAGGGCGAAATATGGAGCCGATTTATGATTTAAAATTTTTTTAGCAGCTTAAATAAATACTGCGTGGCTCGGATGAACTGTCATCATTGTTCTCTCGGCATTTTTCCACGTATTTTTGGCTGTTGAATTCACTTTGAATTTGGTGAAATTCTAGTGATGACCTTTGACACCATGAAACTCTTAGAACGAATGACTTTAAAATGTACAAATGTATCTCTAGTAGCATAACTGTCTGGAAAAGTTTTTGTCTCCGCGTAGAGCTTTTATGCAATAATCATTTGTCATTTGACATACTTTAATCGCTCGCGAAATTTAATCCGCGCGAATAACTTTACAAAGTGTCATCCGTAAAATAAAATTCCGTTTATTCAAATTCAAATTCAAATTGTTGTTTATTTACCATATAATAAAAATACAAAAATTCATAGAAAAACAAATTACAAAAATATATGGTTGTTGTCACTCAATAGCATAAAGCTGAACAATGTAGTGACACCACAGTGGAAATATGCGTAAAAAAATATCTAGAAAAAATATATATTATATAATTGGCAAAGATACACACAACATAAAATACAAACCACCAAGCAAAACATATATTTGTTTAATAACACTAAGCTAAACAAGGTTTATCCCTGATGCTAAGTTTGACTAAATTAGAAAATTGTTTACTGTTTAAATCAAAAATAGAATTTAACCAATGCATGTTTTTGTATTTTACATCAAAAATATTTTTAATGTCTCTAATTGATTTGTTCCATTCAATGATGCTTTGGTGTTTAATTGAGTATTTTCCATAAAAAATTGTATTATATGAACAAATTTTAAGTTCATTAGCTAAGGCATTGCGAGATGGATAAAGATGAAAATGACAAAGTTTAGTGAAGAAATTGCCAATCGAAGGGGGGATATTTTGGTTTAAAGAATCAAAAACAAACATAATGTTGAGGAGTTTAATAGTAGACGAAAATGGAAAGATATTAAATTTAGTAAATGCAGCAGTTGCATTTGATCTAAAAGGTTGAAAATTTATAATTCTTAGTGCTGATCGTTGAATAGAACATAATTTATTTAGATTTATGCTTCTTTTTTGTCCCCAAATTTGACAACAATAGTTAAATGTGACGAGAAAATTGAAAAATACAAACTTTTCAAAATTTTTGTATTAACGTGGTATCTTATTTTAAAGCACGCTATTTGATCGGCTCAATTTTTTACAAAGTTCGCTTAAGTGGGGTTTCCAAGTTAAGTTTTCATCAATTAACACTCCCAGATAATTAATGCAAGTTGATTGTTTTAAACGTGATCCATTTAACATGATTTTAATTTCAGAATCTTTTTTTTTTATGATGCTTCTTAAAAATTATAAATTCGGTTTTATTAGCATTTAAAGCGATAAGATTTGCATTAAGCCAATCATTAACTCTTTGTAAATCATAATTTACTTTTTTACATAGGGTTTTTATTGACTTGTTGATGTATAACAAATTATGTCATCTGCAAAATGATGCACTGTTGAAAACTTTATACAATTATGAAAATCATTAATATAAACTAAAAATAACAAAGGGCCCAACACAGAACCTTGAGGAACGCCGCATCTGATTGACTTTAACGATGATGAAAACCCGTTAATCGTTACATATTGTTGCCGATCTTGCAAATACGAAGCAAACCATTTATTAACAATGCCTCTTGCACCGATGTGATCAAGTTTTTCGAAAAGAATTTTGTGATGGACTGTATCAAATTTCTTCTTCAGATCAACAAAAATACCACATGCAAAAAGATCAGAGTCAATAGCTTCTTTCACTTTCTCTGTTATACTTAATAAGGCATGAGCTGTTGAATACTTCGATCGAAACCCAAATTGTAATTTGTTTAGGCAATTAAATTTATGTAGGAAATTCTAAATTCGAGAATACATAAGTTTTTCCAAGAGTTTACTGATGTTTGAAAGCAAAGATATTGGTCTATAATTTGAACATTCTAGTTTAGAACCTTTTTTGAAAAGCGGCAAAACTGAAGATGTTTTAAGAATGTTTGGAAAAACACCAGTCGTAAAAGATAGGTTAAATAACTTTGAAAGAACGACAGAAATTGAATTACCTAATTCTTTTAGGATC
Source organism: Candelabrum cocksii (assembly GCA_963930725.1). Lineage (NCBI taxonomy): Eukaryota > Metazoa > Cnidaria > Hydrozoa > Anthoathecata > Candelabridae > Candelabrum > Candelabrum cocksii. The sequence goes on from OZ005669.1 coordinate 5,695,274, forward strand.
ACAATATATACCTATTGTCTATTTGGCCCAGTAGCTTTTCTATTACTTAGATTATGTATTAATGAGGAAATCTCTATTTCATCAGTTGGAGATATAAAAATACTGTTGAGGTTCGGATCATTTAGGTATTTTTTAAAATTTGTATGAGATGAATGAATTTTAGATTGGATGTTATGTGCGACTGTCGTAAAATATGAGTTAAATTTGTCAGCAATTTTCACAGGATCAGTCAGCGAAACACCATTATCATCTAGAATAACTGTTGGAACAGAATCTTTTTTACTTTTTAGATTTATTAAACGTTGTATACCGATCCAGATTTTTCGAAGGTTCTTTGAGTTATCAATGAAGTATTTCTTAAAATGGTTTTGTTTGCTGCATCTTAATAGTTTAGTCAATAAGTTTCTGTATGAATTACTGAGATTTTAACCTGATTTTGTTATTAATATCTTTAGTTCGAATATATTTGCGATAAATTTTGTTCTTGATTTTTATTGATGTCAAAATACCTTTTGTTATCCACGGTTTGAGAGAGAGCTTGAAGCTTTTAATACTGACCTTTTTGAGTGGCATATACTTGTTTAATAATCCGTTAAAAACCTCAAAAAATAAATTAAAACTGTTGTCAGTGTTAAGTTTATCAAATTCAAGAATTTTATCCCAAATTACGTTATTAAATTCAGAAAGAAAACCTTTTTTATCAAAATATGTGGTATTTCTACGAAAGATATTGTGTTTACGAGGAACAAATGTTGCATAAAAGTTAGGTTGAATGAAAAACTGAGGTAAGTGATCAGAAATTGTTGATGTTAAGTTACCAGACAACATATTTTTATCACAACAGTTATATATGTTATCAATAATTGTTTTAGATTTCTCAATAATTCTTGTTGGTAAGATAATATACGGAAGAAAGTTATTAGAAGTTATAAAGTTGAAAAAATCAGAAGTTTCATTATCAGAATTAACTTTAATTAAATCTATATTGAAATCTCCAAGTAAAAAAATACTTTTGTTTTCAGAATTAAACTTTGAAAAAAGAGGAAGAATAAAATCATTTGTAAAAACATTAATAGACATACATGGATGACGATAAATACACCCAACAATAATCTTTACTTTTTTTGGACGAATTATTTCAATAAAAATCGATTCTAAGTGTAATTTTTTATACATCAGTAAGTCATTTCTTGGTTTGTAATTTAATTTTGTAGAAATATAAAGAAGTGCACCACCACAAGATGATTCAGTAGGAGTGTGTTCAATATTATAACCTTCTAATGATATTGGAATGGGTGGTTGAACGTCACGTTTTAGTTTAGTTTCGGTTAAACCAATAATACTAAAATCAAAGTTAAGTAAACGTAACATGATACACAATTCATCAAAATGTTTGTTGAGCGAAGATATATTTAAATGAAAAATTGAAAAAGAGTTATTGCTGTCAAATTTGGAGGAGACAAAGTCATCAATATTGAAACACTTACACTTTATAAAATTTGAATATAAGTCATTTCCTTCTTTTGAATTATCAACGCAATTTGTGGTAAAAAAAGTCATTGAACTTAGAAAAGAGTTTGTTACGGTCATAAGAAGGAGGAAATTTCATATTAGCAGGAATTTCATTTGAGTCTATAATAATATTAGAGTTAAGGACTTGGAAAAGTTCATTATCCGAAATGTGACTGAATGGAAAAATTTCACTAGTGCATAAAATACAAAACCAATTAGAGACGCTTGATTGTAATAAACGGTATTCGATGTCATTTAATCCATTGCATTTTTTATGTATCCAAGAGTTACAAATATCACATTGTATTGCATGGTGGTTGTTTTTAACAGTTTTTTTGCACACTTTGCAAAAACATCTTTCCATGAAAAGAGAAGAACTAAAATTGGTTTTGTTAATTAGCAGAAATAAAAACGAACTTTGGAATAACAAAAAACATTAATCAAGCTAGGAGGGTTATTAAATATCAAAACTGAAAATCAGGATATAGATTGTATTAACATGTTCAACTAAAATTCTGTTCTCGTTTGTAGTACGTTTAATAAAAACTTTGCCATTGAGAGAGAATGTTTCAGAGATGAGATTTGCCCGCTTTAACATACGGCAAAAAAGGAAAGCTTTTCAGAATAAGGACAAAGATTTTCTCTTATAAAAATCTTTGTCACTTTGCGGCCTAGACTACGCGATTTAAAGTCTTTTAGTTTTTTCCTGTTCTAAAAGGCTTGCACACAGGCCTTCCTGTTGACAAATCTCACGATCGTTTTCTTTGGTGATGATCTTCCAGTGTGATGACACGCCTCTATATTGCAGCCATCAATCGATATGTCCATCGCGTCAAAAATTTCAATAATGGCTCCCTCGAGATGTTGATCTTCCACGGAGTTCGGAATTCCGTCAACCACAACATTATTTCTCTTGTTGTAGTTTTCCAGATTGTAAATGTCCTTCTCCAAACAAACCTGGCTTTCTTCCAAAGCATCAACCTTTGCTCTTAATCGACAGTTTTCTTCGACAAGATTTTTTATTACGACATCTTTTATGTGTAATACGCTTTCACTAATCTCATGTACTTTGCTTATCATGAAATTCTCGATATTGTCGACCTTTTTTGACATAACAAGAAGGTGTTTTTCAAAGTTAACGAGTTGGTCCTTAATTTCGTTCATCCTGGTCATTGATGCCAAAACAAGAAGGAGTAAATATGTGGGTAATGGTGATAATGATAAAGGTAATGTCAATGATTAATGTTTTAAGATAAATATCTGCTACAAAACCAGCTTTGCGGAGTTACATAATTTTATGGAGAGCAGAAATAATAATAATAAAATATAATAACGTAGCTAGTGGTATGAGAGTGGATAGATATGAAAGTTATGATAATATGTTTCCTTGTGTGGAGATACTTCGCCCGGTGGCAAGCAGTCAGGCGTTGAAATCCACACAAAGGAAACAAATATATGAGGAGATATGAGCACTGCAACGAAGAACTTCAAGTGATTTTAATGAGTTGGTAATATGTAATTACTTTTAAATGAGAGGGAGTTAATGTTGAAAAAGTGAGTTAGGAGAGTTTAAAATTCAATCAGTGAAAAAAAATGTTTCTTTCCTCACAAATTCCACCAAAATCTGCCAATTGAAGTCAAAAAAACACCCAGCAAACACCAAACAATATCCCAAAAGTAACCACTGACAATTAAAAGGAAATAAAACAAATTTCCACTTCTATACTATAAAATTAAACCACAGAATATCCACTCAAAAAAACAACGTCTTGCATGTGTCAATTCAATTCGTGAACCAATTCGTGAACATTATTCCGTCGATAATTATCTATAAATATACGAAATCACCCTCCGGTGAATGATGGATAGTACGGTAATTTAAAAACCAAAGTTAGACAATGAGACCGTTCCTTATCTTCTAATATATCCAAAATATGTTTTGCTTTCAAATTTAGGCAAATTTCTTTTGTTCTTTGTTTCCGGCTTGTTAACTTGCTTTCGTTAAATTATTCGTCTTTTATTTTTACATAGCAGCATGCTCCTTTCATACAATTTTATTGTTGTAGTTTACAATTACGCGTGCATCATAAAAGGCAATTTTCTTTACGGTCTTTGTTCTGAGTATTTCACCATCACGATTTTCGAAACGACCGTTGAAATAGTGATGGAGAAAAGACATTTGAAATACTGCAGCTGTGTTTTCTTCGCGTTTATACTTTTGCTCGTCGTCCTGCTATACAACGTTTTTCAACACGAAAAGCGACAAATTAATTCGTTGAGACGAATCGCTCTATCTTTAAAAGACAAAACACGTTTGGAAATTGAAAGCAAATTGGAGGCGGTACACGAGGAGATGCGATTGTTCTTAAGATCCAACATTACTGGAATGGAAGAACATCTTGTAGAGGAGATAAGTGGTGCGTTGCGGTTACAAATACAGAAATCCCTGCAAAATGAATTCGAAGTGTTCTTTCATAACACTGTTGCTGCGAGATTGATTCGAGATGTGAATGCCATCCACGAAAACCAAACGAAAGATATGTTGAGAGATGCGATGGAAGTGGATCTTTAATGCAAACGGAACGATAATTGTTTGTGTAATGATCAGTTAATAGATATTATGGGTTTCCTTTTTCACAACTAGTTTCAGAAATTAGAAAATAAAATTTATGATACGTTTCAGTCAGCTGGAACAAAATTTGAAATGGATGTATTTGAAGTGGAAAAAATTATTCACAATAATTTGCAAATAATTTAATAAATTTGTTTTAGCAGCCAAAATTTGTCGATGTATACGTTAAACGCAAACACTAGAATTTCGCTCGCATCATTGGTCTTCGTTGGGATTTCAACGGTTTATTATTTGATTGACTTGGAAGCCGAAATGAAATCCCACTCCAAGCAGCTCCATGATGAAATTAATGTCAAAATGATGCGTTGGAAGGAAGATATGGTCAACAAAAGATCTTTATATTCTAATAAGATGGCAAAGACCTTCCAACAAGTTATAGCAAGTCAAGTGAAAGACACATACGAAGAAGAACTGACGGTGAACGTAAGAAAAAGGTTTTCAGTGCTGTTGGATTATATACTGTATAGAGATCTTAAATGGAAAGTGGCGAAAGACGCAAGAGAAATGGTGAAGCAAACAACATCAAAACTTATTTACGAGCACCCTGAGTATCGATTTAAAAACTCTCAACAAAAGAACCTTTCAAACGACGCGGATGAAAGTGTTATTAAGGATGGAAATAATTTATGTCATCGGCAGAGCATGTCACAACACCAAAGAGTTTTATCTTACTGCATCTACGGGAAGAGAGAGTTGTATCAGAAAGGTTTGAAGGTGGTCATTGATGATGCTAAAAAAATTAAACTGTACCAAGATTGGCACATTCGAATCTACCATGACGGTACAATCACGACTGAACAGATGGCGGCGTTTAAGACATTTAAAAACGTTGCGTTTTGTGATGCTAGGTATATTCCCCGCTACGGAAACATCAGCAATATTTTGGGGAAGTTTTGGCGCGTTATACCAATAGCCGATCTGTCGGTGGACGTCCATTGTTCCCGCGATCTGGACTCACCGTTATTGACTCGCGAAGAAGATGCAGTGAAGGAATGGTTAAAGAGCGGCATGACCCTGCATACAATGCGCGATCATCGACAACACGAAGTTGGCATAATGGCTGGCATGTGGTGTTGGAACAACCAAGTCAACCGAACGCTAGGCAGGAGCTACTGGGAGCAAATCCTCCATCGAGCGCAATTGTACACACTTACCAGCGATCAACCGTTGCTCAATCAGGTTATCTGGGATCAACTGAGTAAAACCAATCTCAGCGACATGATTTTGCAACACGACTCTTATAACTGCAAATTCTTCAAAGACAGTAAACCGTTTCCGACAAAGCGAAAACTTGACAACGAGTTCGTTGGGTGTCCCGTACACGAATGCAATGAAGTTATGAAACCGTGCCCAGAGGTTTGCCGTCCTGAATATGGAAAAACATGGATTTATTGTTAAGTCCTCTACAATTCAGGCTCATTAATTTGTTACTATCTTGGATAATTTTCTGTAGACTTAAAGAGAACCTTTCAAAACTGACCTTCTCAACGCTCTTAATTTAATTATACTATATATTTTATATTTATATTATATTAATCAATTTTGATGCTGTTATATTTGCTACTGTTGACCTTGTGACGAATTTCGCTTTACGAAGTTTCTTTTTGGTTGAGTTTTAATTAAATTTCATTTTCCGTGGCACGATACAAACATCAAAATATTAATTTAACTCTAATACGAAAAATCTTCTTCTTTTGACACGAGTATATCAAATTTATCATCTGTTTATCCTTAGGAAATAATGGTAGAACTCAGGAAAAGGAAAAAAACCCACCACTGAACAATGAAAGGATATGTAATGTACAGGTGCAAGAAACCTGCAATCTTCGTCCATTGTTTCCAAAAATAAATTTGCTATTTTAACCGAGAACGCATGGTGCATTTGATGAAAGTGCAGCCAGTATTTGCAGGTAAGGAGGTTTTTTTCAAATGTGATATGTAGTAGTTATCGCGAGATACGAGAAAAATATGGCGAATATTTTTTTGAGTTTTTATGTTTTTCAAAATATTTAACGAACCTTTAGACGAGTTAAATATTTAAGAAAAACATAAATAACGAGAAAAATATGCCATATTTTTAGAGTATTTCGCGATAACTACTTTATTAATAGGTCTATATGATATCTTATAAAACACGCTTTAAAAGCGTGAACATGAACGTCGCCACAACTGATTTTACAATTACATTATTCTAACATTCGCACGTGTCATATTTTTCACTCTGTTTTTAACCAATAGGAATCCCGGGAATAGTTGCTTTAAATCAATCAGAAAAAATATTGAAATTTTCAAATGTGACCTGAGAAACTGTATTTAGAAGCTGAGATGAAGAGCAAATATCTCCTACTAACGCTCCTGTACTTAGAAGTCCTTTCACTCGAAGCTTTTCTAAAGATCGGGAAAAAGAGCGAGATGCGATTTGACGAAAACCTGCGCCATCTTCAACTTGAGTTGAGTTTATACAAAAGAACAGCAGCGGAGGTTCATTTTAACGATAGACGCGTGAAGAAGAAGAAGATCGCTAGTAAAAAAAGCAAATGTCTGCCGGGAGATTTCGGATGCATCGTTCCTTAAATTATAATATAGGTAAAATTTCTTCTAGGTTCAAGTTGTAAAAAATATTCAATGTATTTCCATTTTACTAAACCTCGCGCATCTATTCTTTTTACCGATGTCGTAATAACAATTACTGACGTCTCGCTGCTCCTCGTGTTCCTTGAATCAAAGAAATTTTAAAGTGCTTTAGAAAGAATGTATCCTGCTAAACGTATTCAATGAGAAGAAAGCGCGTGTTACGCCGAACTGCTAAATAGAACCACGCGCTATTAAATTTGAATAAAATTTATAGTAGAAACATAAAACGTGTTGAATGTGTTATTCTATAAAAAATGTTCTTACTCCTCGATACATATCTACTGAGTGTTTACACCGAGATGGTTTCTTTTATATAAAGGAATTTATGAGCACCTGTAAAAACCAAACTTGAATCTGTTTTGCGTTTATTTGGTGCTGTGTTAGAGATTTCAATGCCGTTTAAGTTGGTGTCTTTCTTGGACCATTTTGACCGTCGCAAATCTTTAAATCGAAGTCTTTATCTGGATGAACATGGTTGTCATCGCTGTTTCTTTCGACAACAGTCTACAAAGACTAGCAAACTAACCTCATACTTGTGTTTAAATTCCTCACCATACATGCCCATCATTTAAGAAATATATCTAAAATTAAAAGCATTCAAGGCGAACTAAGTAATCACCAACGAAATATACGATATAATCCGGTAGATGTCTAACCTCTAATTAGCCGTGTACGAATCGGGTGAGGCAAAAATTCAGGCAGCCATCATTAATAAAGGCAAAAAGATAAAGACTCAATGCGCTCTTACCTAAATGCACGATTTAAATGTGTTTAGACTTTAAAATAAAATACCTACTTAATATGAGTAGCTCTAGCTAACATTAAAACCTTACTTGCGGATTTTATTATTGAAATTGCTCAAAACAAGGCCTCAAAGGCCACTTATTTGCAAAAAGCTACAGGAGAAGTTAAGCAGTACCAAGAAATCGATGAACATTTGAAAAGTTATCAGAGAGAAAGCAAGTAGACGAGAGGGAGTTCCAAAGTCTAGATGTTTGCGGGGAAACACTATTCTTATAAAAATCCCTGCGACAATTTGGAACACAAACATTCCATTGATGAGAAGACGACGAAAACCTAGTTTTACGGAGAAAAATTCTGAGAAAAGGTGTAAGTGATTTTTGCTTGAACAACGTCCATAACAAAACTTGTAGAAAAGGCAAAGAGCCGGTGTGATAGGGAGTCCAGTTTAGAAGATCAATCTGCGCTGATTGCGTTGCAAACACGCCGTTGAACACGGTTTAACAAATTCAGGCAATTCGCAGGAGCACCTGCCCAAATGTGGCAGCTGTGTTCCATGTAAGGACGAATTGAAGATTGGTAAAGGAAAAGTATATATTCAGGCGTGAGGTAACTCGAAATGTCTCGTAAAATAGAACCAACCTTCATGGCAGCTGATTTTGCAATGGTAAGATCGTCATGAGAGGTCGCTTGTAAATATGCCAAGAAGGCGAAATGAATTGTTTTAATGAGAACCATTCATCAAAATTTGAAGTAAATAACCTTGCTTGAGATGATTAACGGAAAGAAGATTAGTTTTAGATGGATTGAAATTAACCAGCCAATTCTTACCCCCATTCAACTACTGTATTGAGATTTTTTTCCAGAACAATTTAACCTTATGAATGACGCAAGAAAACGGTATCAAGCAAATTCGAACTAACGAAAACCTTTCTGCACTTTCCATCATTGCAATTAAAATTACTTGAATAATTTTGTTGACCCCTGTGCAAGATTCACATTCAGATTCAAAAACTACTTCTTTTATAATGAAAACATCAGAACTGTTCCAAACCACACATTAATACCTATTACCTACGTTTATCAGCTACATTTTAGATCAAAACAACGTTTTTCCCGCTGGCGAGTGTTGAGGAATTGCAACCTTTATAGCGCATTCACCGAACACAGTATAGAGCACTGGAAATTTCGTTACGTTCTTTTGATCCATTTTCAAGTATATCACAGCTTAAAGATAATACTGCTTTCTTGGCAATATCAGCATGGTAATTGTTGTCAGCAGCAAGTCTGATGATGTCTACTGTCACAGCTCCGTTTTTCCTCTTTGTTATTTCACTTGCTACGATCTCTCTCCTTCTTAAACTTGACAGTTAATGGAAAAGCTCATAATTATCTGTAAATTTATATTCTCGTTGAGATAACATCTAAGTACCCGCACATGTCGTGAACCAAAATGCCGACACTTTCTAAGCGCAGCACAAACCCAGGTTCGATTACCATGACAGTATAACTCTGCCTGCCGCATTTTGTGTGGAAACTATCCTGTTAACTAAAACGCAACTGACCCAATTGAAACGTATCATAACTTATAGTACACATTTTTGTTTTATAAGCAACCCAGTTGCTAAGGCATCAGCCCTCAAATTAGTCAAAAAATTAAGCAACTTGCTTAGCAACCCTCAGCCCTGACAGTTAGTTAGCAACTTTTTTTCGCAGAACAAAATTACAATTTTTTTTTAAAATAAGACAGAAGAGTTATTTTCTGATTTGAAACAAATACATAACAAACTATATACATGTATAACTCACTGTAAGTAGGCAGAAGAAAAACTAGATATTGTATATATTTATGTCCAAGGCTGTAAGTTGTGTTCATTGATCGTTGGAAATGTCAAAGATAGGGTTACCTTATTACTTTAGTTTTGGCAATGTGTGAACGTGTGTGAAATATTTCGGTGATTTTATGATTCGGTATCACAAAGAAAAATAACCTTAGCAACCTGTTAAGCGACTTTAGCCCTGAAGGTGTATCATACCCTTAGCAACCTTCACCCTGACCCTGAAAATCGAGTTGCTTATAAAAAGAAAAATGTGTAGATGCGGATGTTATCATGAACCTATGCCCGATTAAGCGCCTGTAAAAATACCGTAAACCTTCGCAGATAAGCCCTGGGCTTATCTATTAACAAAGACTTAAAATTTGTGGGCCTATCTACAAGTGGGCCTATCTACGAGTGGGCTTATCTACTTATCTACGGGTAGAAAAAAAGTGCAAGAAGCAAAGGTATTGAACTAATGAAAATTGATTTTTTCTCAGAAACAAGTTAAATTTAAATTTCTTCTGAGCTATCAGAAGCTAACGAAGATAACTCTCTGACGTCACATTCATCATAGATTTCATCTCCATCACTGTCCTCATCGAGTTAAAGAACACAATGTTTATGACTACAAATATACTGTCGGTGAAGAGTTAACATGCTTAAAAGAAACAGATAATCGGCACAGTGATAATGCCATAAAGGTTGAAGCGAGTTTTGACAAGAAAAAGAAGAAAGGTGTAAATAAAACTTTGAATAAAGATAAGCTTGTAGGACATGTGCCAGAACCTCTGGTCAAGATTTTATTTCCAATGATGAGCAACTGGAAGAGATCTTATTACTGACTGCAACAATTGACGGAGAGAAAGGCCGAGCACCTGAAGGCACTTGGGTTCCTGGTGGAGGAATTGAGCTCTCATGCACATACTTTATTTATGCTGCAAAATGCCATAAAAATGTATAAGATTGAAACTTAAATAAAAAGAGAAGAAAAAACTAATGTTTTAAGCAAAATCGAGTTGTTTTTGTTTTTTCCTATGTTCGAGAAATGGGCTTACCTACGGGTAGAAATAATCGGTAAGAAAAAGAGTGGGCCTATCTACAAGTGGGCTTATCTGCGAAGGTATAGGGTACCACAGCTAATCGCATCCTGCTGTTTCCATATTTCATTTGTACATAGAAAAGTCCATTGTTGTAAACAAAACGACGCAAATTACTAATCAATTACTTAGAGCCGATGACCTACCAATTAAAATGCTGCCGCAAAGGGATCACATGATTATATCTACGTGCTATTTTAACCCCCATAATTCCATTAAAAATTTGCTCAATCCAATTTTAATAGACTTTTTTAAACAAACATGTATATATATATACGCTTCTTTTTTATGTGGAGATGAGATTTCGATAGGATTACACTATACCTGGGGTAGGCAACCTGTTGGCGAAGAACCAAATTTGGGCAAATGTAGAATGTGGCCAACTGTTCGACCTTCATTATAGATACAAATTTCAACAATTCAGTTTGTCCAAACGTACTAATTTTGATTAGGTTGAAAATAGAGAAAGCATCAATTTCGTTCACGAACACAAAGTTTAATTCAGAAAGTAAGACCCCGTATTTAGCGAAAACGTTACACTGCGAAAGGCAGGGGCTCATTTGAAACTAGCTACTTCGTGGTAGAACAATCATCTATATTCAATACAAAAACATACAATTTACAAAGCGAGATTCATGTCTGGATAGGCAAGGCCAATGCTATATAGTAATAACTAATAATAGACCTAATGTATCAATGAGCGAGACAAATTCAACGTTCGAACGCACGTTCGGAATATTTAAAAATCTGTTATCATACAATAATTACAGACTTCGCATACAAAATAAAATGTCATATAAATAACGTCACACCATGCTGTTCGGGTCACTTGCCACGTAGTTGACGACCTACAAGAGAACATAATGACGTAATCAACTCTAGACCTATATCAGCTTTGAACAATGGAAAATATTTAAATAATTTAAAAAGGAAGCTTACCGTGCTGATTCCTGGTAACATCAGGATATTCCCCAAAACGGGCACTCGACGAAGGAAGTTAATGACGATTGGAAAGAAACCCCTAAAAACGAGCAGTTTGACTCTTATTACCACAGCAAGAAAATATTATTACGAGGTTTATAACAAGACTTGCTGCACTCAAATAATCTATTTATATACAAGCATGTCTTAGTGCGGGCCACTATGTATGCCCGTGTGCACAGTTATGATAAAAGCAATTTTATTTTTGATTCTGGTTCCTATGCATGCCCAAACTTCAAAAAGTGATGCTGGCAAAAAAAATTGTCCAGAAGGTGTGCTGAGGCGTCATCTAAGCTAAGTAAATTTTTTTTTTCAAAATTTTCAAAATCCAACTGTACCAATCGATAGAGAATAAAAAATGGAGCAAAAATCATATTAATAACATATCTTGAAAATCAATAGACAATGAGTTATTCACATTTGAAAAAAGTCTAAAATCAGGACCGGTAATCTCCTTAACTACTTACAGGGGTGGTGCCAGAATTTTTCCAACGAGGGGGCTTACAGCGCCGACGGGGGGCTAATTGCTTGACTCTAAGTTTAACACAAAACTCATTGATGATCAAATGTATTGCAAATTTGGCACCTCTAAATTTAAATATAACCTGCCATGAAACTTGATATCATGATAATTGTATCAATCACGAGAATACAAGGTAAAGAATCGATTTGGGACAAGATGTCCAAAAGGGAGTTAAAACCATTCAAATCTCAAACCGCAGCAATCCGAAAGAAAAAAGACGGAAAGGTGATCCAGCTTAAAGAAGAAAAGTCTTTGCTATCCAGATTCTTGACACGTCACAAAAAAGACCCGAAATGAACCTTGAACACTGTTTAGGCAATTTTGAATTCTCCGTTGTTCCACGGTCACTTTTTGAGTCTGATGGTGAGCCTATTGCATGCACAGATAAATCAAAGATACTACACCATGTAGAAGCACTAGGAAAATTGCAAGAACAAAAATCTGACAAATCAACTGATGAATCAAATGAGTCAGACGAATCCGAAAAAAGCGTGATGATAGATGGTATGGCCATATAAAAAATAATGACAATAATAATAAGTACACAACGTCGTTTTAACATCTAGTTAACGTTATCCAGACATTGTAAGGACGTTGAAAGGACGTTGCGTTCGTACAGGGTATTAACTATCTGATGAATATTGACAAGTAATTGGTTTGAACTGATTATTCATATGAGCGGTAATTCTGACTACTATCGTCAATACCAGAGTTCAATTTAGAAATCGTGGCCTGAATCCAATCCTATCCTGTCTATTGGCCGTTGGTTTTCATGTTCCTTAATGTATCATTTTCATAATAATTTCATGCTTAAAGGATTTGGCCACTGCATTTACAAGGAGAGTGATCGAAATGGCTTCAAAACACACAGAACTTCGTCTAGTATTTGATTGATATATCAGCGACTCCTTAAAGGCACGCACAAGACGAAAACGTACTTCGGGGAACAAAATTTGCTATAAAATCTCTGATTCCACCAAGATCGCCACTATATCAGTGAAATCGCTTCTTTCACATATTGATACAAAGCAGGAACTCACTGTCGATTTAGCAGAGAAGACCAAATCTGCATTGGAAGCTGCTAATCGACAATATGTGGTCACATACGATAAAATCAGTGAAAGCAACATCAAAAACCTCCCTGAAGAAATGAAGACACACGACCATGAAGAGGCCGACACGTTATTGATCCTTCATTTTTTCCGATGTCGCGAGACGTGACCCGTTCACAACGTGTATTGTGTATTCACCTGATACAGACGTATTCTTACTCTTGGTACATTTCTACCCATCTCTTCCTTTATGTTTGCTTTTTCAAAATGGAAAAGGAAAAGACGTAAGGACAATTGATGTTCGTTCTTGCTATGAAGGAAACAGTCAAACGCAAGCTGGAGCTCTACTAGGCTTCCACATTTTTACTGAATGCGACCAAACAGGAAGATTTGCAAGAAAATCAAAAACATTTGGGTAGAACGAGTTTCGAAAAGCAGATGAAAACACACTTGACGCTCTAGCAAAGCTAGGTAAGTGATTGATCTAAACCTTCGCTTGTACTATGAATTAAAGACTGTTTCACTTTGAACGGCAGCTGGCATTTCCATTAAAAGAGTAAAAGAGTTTCCTTTGAGTAAAAGTAAGGCCTCGCTGGAAAGATGTTCTAAAAGATTTTGATTCAGGAATGGCCACTTTGTTATCTATCTACAATCAACCTTTTAACATATTTTGCGAAACTGAATTCTAAATTCTAACACTTAGGGCCCAGCCTTGAGACCATTGGTAATGATTGGCAAGATGGGTTGTAACCGCGTATGCTGGAAGTAAATGTTCAATTACCATCAAAACGATCCTAGAGCTTCGATGGTATTTATATTCCAAATTTCAGACGGACATCGTTGACTTGCCACCAACATTTCCAGCTCTAAAAAATAAAATCTTTAGATGCAACTTTGTAGCGTTGGTTCTGCGCAAGTCTCTATGTATCATGCAACATCTTCCATCATTAGATTACGGTTGGGAAATTTGTGGTGATGCATATAAGGCTATCATGACTGATGAACTTCCAGCTCCCATTGCATTGATTAAGTGTGTTCATGCAAGACAAAATGCGTAAACAATAGATGTAAATGCAGAAAAAACTGCACTTGACGATGTGCAAGTGTGTTGACTGTCAGAACAATGATACACAAGAGCATTTGGATGATGAAGAAGACCAATTAATAATAACTGAAGAGGATTTGATGTAACTTTTACGAGTTAATTAACATTTTTAAATCCTATTTTTCTTTTGAAAGTGGAGATTTTTACACTATGTTAATATTCTATTTGTTCTTTAATTTATTAAATGGTGTCATTATGGATCAGTTCTTTAATAAAGCATAAAGATTGTAATTTCAAAGGATATTGCTTACTTTGAGGAGTCTTTGATTGGTACTTTTTGAAATATTTTATTATTGGAAATATTCTATTATTCTATTATTGGTCTGTAAATTAACAGTCCTGATTTTTATCAATATACGCCATTATGGCTTTTTTCGAAAGCATAGAAATTGTAATTTTGAAGAACTTTGTACCAATAACACTTGTACCAAATTTCAGTGCTTTTCGTTTAGTAGTTTAGGAGATATTTGACTGTTTATATCTTTTTTCAAGTGTGAATAACTCATTGTCTATTGATTTTCAAGATATGTTATTAATATGATTTTCGCTCCATTTTCGATTCTCTATCAATTGGTACAGTTGGATTTTGAAAATTTTGAAAAAAATAATTACTTAGCTTACAACTTGATGACGCCATCAGCACACCTTCTGGACGAATTTTTTTGCCAGCATCACTTTTTAAAGTCTGGGCATGGATAAGAACCAGAATCAAAAATAAAATTGCTTTATCATGGCTGTGCACACGGGAAAGGATTATGCTACATAGTGGCCCGCACTATCTGTTCATGATCAGGGAACCCCTGGAGGTTTTTTTACCAGGAGAATGTCATGTGGTAAATAAGATTAAACTTTTTAATGGCAAATAAATTTATTAATGAATTATAATTCTTTTTAAAAACAAACAATGTTATGTTTATATGTAGTGAAAATATTTAATTTCCAAATTAATAATGCTCTTTACAAAAAAATACATGAAAGTAACCAAAAACAATGATTAGATATTCTTTGGAAGAAACAACAAGGAAGAAGGACTTTCCATGAATATATTGCTAGCATGGAAAACGAGCGTTAAGCCAGTAGATAGTTAGATTCAGATGTCTTTGACATAACATTTTGAAAGTATATATATAAAAATAACCATAGCAAATAGCTTTGACACCACTTATCACAGTATTTCATCAAAAACATGTGTGCACAAGCATATAGAGATATGAGGATGTACTGTCACTACAGCTCCTTCACACCAATATTGATGACACATGTTATCAAATCTAAACAGTTTTAACATCACCTTCTACGTCAATAATAATCATTATAGAAGTTACTTTTTGACAGACAACTTTGTTTTGGAATTGTTCACTCTGCAATCAATAATACTTACTTAAATAGCTGAATAAACCCGTAGATCTCAACCACCATTCCAATCACTGGCCAACCAAGCAACACCACAGTTATTCCACCCAAGAAAAAAGCGCTTCCGCGAATCTTCTCTTTTTGAAAGAAAAAGCGAAAAGTTCTCTCCAATCCAATAACAAGTGCTAGTCCAGAAATGAAAAGTATCTAAAGAAAGAAGACATCTGTGAGCATTTGAACAAACAATTGATATATATATATACACACACTTACATTTCCTATTGCTAATAAACCACGATCAAAAAACAGCATCATGCCAAGAAACAAGAATAGCATTCCAAAGCCAGTTACTCCAATCCCAATTTCTACAAGAAAAACAAAAAAACAGTGTGGATGGTTTAATCAACTATCACTTTTTGTTGAATATATCCTTGTCATTTATCGTTGCTAGGGGGAATGAACATTTTCTGAGTAAGATAAGCCCGTGATGTATGAAATTTTGCAAAAAAGACGCACCAGAAAAAACAATATTTTTACTCAAAGTCAAATTTGCAGGTTTTCAATGTACTAAGAGTACAAAATAAGACAATATATCACTACTAATAATATATACAATATTTTTATAATTTTAGTCTACAAAAATGATTTCACATTAGAAATTATTTAATTCTATGAAAACAATTTAGAACAGATAAGAAGCCATACATTTTAAACGTCCCTTGAGTGGGGGAGGGGGTGAAACGAAAAAGAAAATTATGTATATATATAAAAATCAATATTGTTTTTTCTCGTTAAAAAAAAGGTGCTCCCTAACCCTAATAAATGAGTAAATAAATGTGTGACATATTTTATTCATTTATGCTGAAAGTCTTTTTTCTTCTTTTTCGATTTTTTCCAGTTTCTGCACTAACCTGTCAACCTGGAATTTTAGAGAAGTGAACTGTTCTGGGTATATTTTAAAAATTAAAAATTTGGATCTTTCAAAATGTTTCAAAAAACCATAATGGCGGTTCAAAAATTAAAAAAGAGTTGCATGAAATAAAAAAAATCTCTTTTTTGAAGACGTTTCATTGCAGATTGAGCCAAGAGAAGGAAAGTTCTTAGATTTTACAGACTATATATACTACTTCAAGTTCAGAATTTAAGCTTGAAAGGTGTACCAATTGAAAATGTGAACAAATTCAGGGATCCAGGATCCGGTCAGAACCATTTTTTTAAATGAATTTTTGTAAGATCATCTACATAAAAACCAGTTTCAGTGCAAAAATTGTTTTGTGAACTTTGAGAACTTCAGGAAAATTGCAAATAGTTTTAGAGTAAAATCTCGAAAAATACAGATACAGTGGAGATTCATAATTTTCTAACAATACTTTTTTATTTTCGTTAACATTTTTTCGGCTATGGTCTAGCCACCATCAGAATATTAAAAAATGTACGAAATGTGGTAACATCATCTACAACATTGCACATAAGTACAATATCACTGTATCAGATCTATATAAATATAACAAACTGTCACTCAAGGTACGAAAAGCTGAAGCTGATATCATGTTTTTCCCAAGTTTTTGTCTTTTAATCTTCAAAACAATACATGGCGTTAAATCTATTCACACTCATTAATTTTGTCCTTTCGACATACTGTAACTTCACATCTCTGACAAAAACGTGATGAAACTGTAATCTCTAACATTAATGATCTTGTAACCACCTACTTTGACATAAGGTGAAATTACATTTACTGTTTTACGTTGTACATAACATTATTCAGGAAAATGATTTTGGAAAATCGAAACATGCTGAAGATGTTGCTAATTTTCTTAAAAATAATTTGAAAATTTGTGCGACTACTGTACGCTCAAAAGTCTATTGATTAATCATTAACATATAATACATAAATAAAATTATATATAGTAAAAAATTATTGTGAAAATTTTGTTTTCTTTATATAAACTTTTGAGAGTGAGTGCAGGAACAAACATTAAACAAAGATTTAAAAATGTAACAATGTCAGAAAATAAGGTTAGGTGTCTGTGTCAATCTCAACGAATATATATAATTCGTGAAGAAGCGTTCAGAGGTCGAAACATTGTGATTTAAAATTCCTGATAATACATGGGCTTGTAGCAGGCCATTTTTTAAGAGAGATTATCCCAATAGCAATATACTTATTCCGTGGTTGTGAAAATTGATATACACATAATTCAAGCTATATATATATATATATTAGTAGAAATGTCCTGAATAAAAAATAGACTTACTTTGATAATCGCTAACTGGAAGCATCTTAAATAAATATTATGTGTTTATATATATATAACAGTTCTTGTTGGCTTTTTTTAATTTTAAAAATTTAATAAAAATTTCCCATTCTTCAACACACTTAGACCCGCCACGTTATCATGTTGATAAACATTTTCCAAAATCACATTCTGCAAATTAACCCATCATTCAAAAATGAATTGTTTCCTGTCAAACAGGAGATTTATTGTTATGTTTGTTCCTTTTTTCAGATATTATATCTTTAACTAGCATCTTAAAAACATTTTTCAGTTATTATATTTTTTGCAAAATGTTTAACAAGCAAAAGCGTTTTTTCAAGTGTATTTCAATCTGTTGGCACGCAGAGGTGTTTTCTACAAAATCTAGCGATAGCGCAATGGTAATGGCGTTCGGCTCTTAACCGAAAGGTTCTTTGTTCGAGACCATGCTATCACAAATAGTCCAGGCATATTTTGGGTGAATGGCCACTTTTTAGGGGCAAATTTTGATTGTTATTTTCGATAACCTGACCTATTGGAGGGTCAGAAAAAATGTAGTTTTCAGTCTAACTCGGGCGCGTTAAGTCTGTATGTACATGTCGAATCTAACTGAAACTTTGCATAAATGTTATAGACTGGTCAAGGACAATTCACAAAAAAATTAAGGTAAAAAAAACCTGTTTGTGTAATTTACAGACCAGAAAAGTCAAAAATAAACATTTTAAAGAGTTAAAGAATTAGTCTGAGGAGAAATATATTTTGAAATTTCAAGAAAAATGTATTATGGAAAAAGTATCCAAATACTACAAAACAAAGAACAAAAAATACTAATAAAAGCTTCAATTTCATAAATAAGATACAACTTTTTATAGGAATAATCGACAAGTTTACCTTAAAAATGTCGAGAACCATCTTTTTCTGCATTAATAATCTGTTTTGCTTATAATTTAGAATTTATTTATTCGTTTCAAAATAACTTTTAATATCTAAAAAAGGGATAACGCAAACATAAGAAAAACATCTACATATCATCACCATCATTGTCATAATCACTTTCCTGTCACTTCCAATCTCCTCATCACAGCAGATCTTCAACTTCTGTCCAGAAAGGATCGTTTTTAATCCACTCTATCTCTCCTGAGTGACTCCAACCGTGGTTAGAGAAGTCAGGATAATCATGTGTAGTTGCAGTCAAACTACGCTTCCAGATAGCAACCACATAGTTTGCCCTTTGAACATGTAACTTGAGTGAAGTCAAACAAGATGGAAGCAATGATAATCACTTTCGATTGATGAATGTGTTTCTTTTGGAAGAGCTCGACTCGCACAGCCTTTACGGACACAATTTTTTTGCAACCATACAAATTGCAAACAAATGCTTCAATATCACACACCAAATGCCTATCCACTTCTCAATGGTCTCGAAGCTTGGTGAAAACAGATAAGAATTTTGCAAATTTAATCATGTTTTTCCAGCAGAACATCTTTCCCTTTTTGAAAATGCCTGATTTGCTCTCGGAATGCCATTAGATGTGTGTTATTGATAGCACCACCGCCTAAAAGACTGTCTATATTGATATCAAAATTGCCCACCCAAAAGGATGTTGGCACGATGTTTTCCTCGGTCAGAGGTTGCAAAGGCAGGATTTCTGTATCAGTCATCTTCTGAAGGACTTGTTCTCCCGTTTTGATATCCATCGTTAAGTTGTATGATAAGCAATGTTTAAGACAATGAACTATATCGACAACTTTCCAAGATCCGGTTAAATCATGCAGACCAACAGCAGATAGAAAATGCTTCAGCTGGATAACCTTCCCACTCGTAGACCCATATACAAGATCAGACGCAATAGACTCGATCAATATTTCTTGGATATTTGTTAAATTAGCCCCTTTGTTGTTAAGTGGTTGAAAAGAAAGGTATTGGAAAAAAGGTATAAATTGAATCTGGTAGTTCCTGATTGTCGTCCTTCAGTTGTTCTGACGATGGAAGCCATGATAAATCCGATGATTCTGCAAGTTTTGATTTGATATCCCTGGCAAGAGTTCCGGCTGCATTATCAAGTGTTTTTTTGTCCGTGCAAGTGATGAATTTATCGATATTGGCAGTTATGATGACTTTTATGTTTCGTTTCGACCAGTGTGGGACAAAAACTTCACGTCATCACCATAGTCGTCTAAAAGTTTTTGCTATAACTTCGCCGTATATCTCGAGTCGCCATATCCGATACCATATATTGGAATGCAATGCTTCATGCTGAGTATTTGCTCTGATAAAATTACATCTTCTTCCACGGATTTACGAACAGCGTCATAATCACCTTTTACCTTCTCTTTCTTGCGCTGAGGCTGCTTTTAGTCGAGTAAAATTTCTGTAACAGTATCTGTGGTATTTAAATTCTCGAGCTATCAAATCTTTGTCTTTGATTCGCAAGAAAAGTTCTTTGTTAGTTATTTCTGCCATCTTCTTAATGTTTTCTTGAGCATCAAAAGTTGAAATCTTTGTTGGTTCAACTTTTTGACCGAGATGTTTCACTTGAAATTTGTTGCAAAATTGACACTGTTTGCCGAAGAAACAAGAAGAAGAAGAAGGAGGAGGGAATTGAAAAAATGAATCTGGTGATCGGGACGATGGCGAGTTGAGTGGCGAATTAAGTCGTGACTGTAAGTTGATTGAAGAAGACAAACTAGATCTTCTGGTTTCTCTTTGATCGATGTTAATTTGGTCGCTCGTTTCCTCAAACGTTTTGTTACCGATAATTTATGTAAACCTGATCATTGAATAAAAGAAACAACAATTACTTCACATTAAAGAGAAGACCGTTAATAAATTTGGTTTAAAGAAGACAAATTACCTTTTGTAAAAAGGTGTTAGATGAACTCCGTGCTTTTCATGGTAAAGGGTCAGGAACAAGGTCAAGTTGTTCATGGTAATGAACACCACTAATCTTTTGTCGTTTTTGTTTTGCTTCTTTGATCCTTTCAATGTTCGTCTCTGATAGGTGCTTTATTGTGTATCTTTGCTTCTCGTAGTGAATAACACATTTCATGTTTAAATGTTTTATTTTAATTTTTCATATCTTTCTTAAAAATAAATTACATCTTTAGTCTGCAGAAAACGTAAATGAGGGTTTAGGTTTTTCTACCGATGGATAATTTTAGAATAGCCAAAACTTATTCCCAGGGCAACGGTTATTCATCTGAAAACTTGTTCCAGTGAAAAAATATATCTTTCTAAAAAAAAAGGAATTTTTCCACTTTTCCGGTCTGTAAATTACACAAACAGGTTTTTTGGCTATAATTTTTTTTGTGAATGGTTCTTGACCAGTCTATAACATTTATGCAAAGTTTCAGTTAGATTCGACATGTACTTACAGAGTTATATAGATTTTTAGTTACACTACCCAAGCAAAATTTTAGCATTTAAATTTTAGGTAAAAAAAAGTAAGGTAAGCTAATTGCTTGACTCTAAGTTTAACACAAAACTCATTTATGATCAAATCTATTACAGATTTGGCACCTCTAAATTTAAACATAACCTGCCAAGAAACTTGATATCATGATAATTGTATTAATCACAAAAAAGACCTAACGTTTAAAATGTCAGTATTTTGTTAATATTGCTATACTTCCGACGGGGGGCTGAGAAGTTCCGACGGGGGGCTGTAGCCCCCCACTGGCGCCACCCTTGGTCATTCACCCAAAATATGCCTGGACTAAAAGTTGTTGAGCGGTTATAAATAAACAACGCCGTATTTCATTAAAAATAACCGTAGCAAAGCACAAATGGGAGCAATTAAATACACTAAAACTTCGGGTCGAGGTCTTCATGTTAATGCTTAATGAACGTTCTGGATGCCTCGTTAAAAAACAAACAAACAAAATACTTTCTGTTACGTCTCTTTCAAAATTCCATGTTGGCAGTGCACTTTTTAATTCTCCTGATTGAAAAATCAAACATCATGTCGATTTGATCTTGTTGAGGTACTTTGTTTAGAGGGATTCTCTAACGCCTTAACGGCGTCTGACATGAAATGACCATCTATTTATTCGAATCTTTCCAAAGCGATTCATTCTTATTTCACAGTGATAACAATAGGAGAGGATAGAATGGTATCATTGAGGCGCGGAAGGCCGAAGATATTTCATCAAATAACTCAGATCGAGGAAATACTAGCACCTTTCTGAAGTTCCTGATGTATTTCTCTATATCAGTCATTCATTCATCGAAATGTTCACCAGTTAATTATTTATTCAGGCGCTTAGGATGAAAATCTTTAGGGAAAAGGTTTTCTGAAAAAAGACACCATTTTAGTCGAAGTTTGCGTAAGTGAAATTTTAGGCTACTATTGAACTTATGGTGTAAATTACTCGAACTGAAACAAAGTAATCCAAAAATTGCAGTAGTTGAAAAATAAATGAACCAGGTATCAAGCAAAGGTGGGCAGTTACTTTTTGAGTAACTGTATTTTCCAAAAGTAACGAAACTAGTTCCTATTTTAGCACTTTTTCAACAGTTACAGTTACTTTTGTATTGAAATTTCAGTTTCAAATTGCCGTCCATTTCTCTGCACGTGTTTGTGACATGCTTTATGCGTGTTTCCTGCGCGTTGCGCAATAATGCATTCTTCTCGCAGCTGTATCCGGGCAGCATTGCGCATGCGCGGCGCTATTTGCTCACTGCGTGGTTGCGGGCTCGTGGCTGAAGAAGGAGGCGGAGTGTTCAGTTACAGTTATATATACTATATATCAAACATTACGGTTAAACTGGACGAGCATGCAGAGCTGGCCAGGTGCAGAATTTTATGTTCAGATTTTTGAGTAACTGAAAGTAACTAGTAACTGTAACCTTTTAAAAATCGCCAACTGTAACGGTAACTCAGTTACTATTTTGGCCAAGTAACTGTGTGTGAAGAAACCGCCTATGTCGAGTTGTACTCCTGCGTGCATTCTACTGACCTAACTATAGAACTTCATATCCGTTTCTATGACGCTATAATTTACGGTCCTCTGATTCCATCCATAAAATTAGAAAAGTATGAAGACTCCAACAAACAAAAAAATATATACGTAAAAGGGATTTTCAAATCCTATATAATCCTATTAGATAAATAACAAAACATTATATATATATATTGATTCGAAGCTAAAAAAAGTCAAAATTTACATCACTAAGTGCATTAAAAATATTTACGGCATATTGGTATAAATTAAACGCGTACATTCTATTCAACAACGGTAATGAGAGCGTAAAAACAAACAAAGTTATAAAAATAATAGTAAAAAAATGTAGAAAATCACCTTTCTGTCAATCAATTTCGCGATTAGTAGCATTATTACACCAGATTTTTAATATAAAAAACTAACGGCAACAAACGAATTTCACATCAGGCTACATGATTGGAGATGCTTTGTACTTTGCTCCAACGCTCTAAAGAAAATATGAGAAAAAGTTAAAGATGCAAAAGGTAATTTTTAGATGACGTCATATAACAACCAAGAGTGACGTCAAATAAACACTTACGCTTAAAACGTCAAATTGACGGAGATATCAATAAGACATGGGAGAGGTAGAGCTGTAGAATAAATAGCGAGGGGAAGATCATCGAAAACCATTTCGTTATGGCTCAGGAAATGATCACGCAAAAGTACAAAACAAAAGAGATATATGGACGCGATGTCATCTATGAAGGCATGGTGAAGAGTGAACCACTGTGTAAAAAGCAAAAAACTGAAGAAACATCAGAGAACAGTGAAGCGAACGATTATTTTAGAGGTAGGTAATCAGCACCCCGTGTGAAAACGCGTCCATGAAACGAAGTATAGATTATGTTCTCTCATAACAGGACTTCCAGCGGAAATGATTCGTTCAGTGCTCATATACTTGGACGCCAGCTCTTTAGTTAAACTATCCAGTACGTGTCGTCAACTGCATCACGACTGTTCAACGTACGAAACGAAATGGAAATCGTTGTGCGCGAAAGACTTCGACGTCTACTTAACGACGACACGTCAGTTTCAATCATATTACCACATCTACAAATTGCTTTATTGCTCCAGGTTACTCATAGGCGCGTTCGTGTACGCGCGTTATTTTAACAAGCGCAAATTAACACCTCTACCACCCTGGCTGATGTGCTGGGCGTCGTTGAGTCGCAATCCGCCCATCATGACGTTTGGCAGACAACGAATAAAAAAACATATTAGCGGACAATACTTTAAACGTTTTCACGAACTGCCGTACGGACTGATTAAGAAGACCTATGCACTAGACGGCTTTGATGATTTGTTTGACTTGAATCCGACACGCATCCAACGCGGAACGATGTACTTTTCCTGGCACGCGATCAGATACGCAAGCACGAGGAAGTACGGCATTACGAACTACGAGGCGTACATGCTAGACAAATGCTACCGATCGCGAGGTTTTATAGAAAGAAACTATCAGCGTATCGTTGGTAGCGATCCCTTAAGGCCATTGTGACGAGATATTCATGATTTTAAAATTTTTAAGTGTAATTTCAATGAATACTATTTCTCTCTCCAAACAACCTACTCATATAACATTTTGTGGATTTCGGAAAAAGAAAGTACTTGTTTGAATTATCACCATGGTAACGCATATACCTTTTAGCTGTGGAAGGATCATCGATGAATGAATCGTATTCACTCTTCCGTTCTGAAACCTACATAAAATATCGAAAACATTGAATGATACCCTGAAGTGTGTTCGTGAATTAGGAGAGCGAGTATGTGCAAATGGACGCTTTGTCTATGGTACTTACTTAAAGAAGGGCAATGGATCTGTGGGAATAATAATAGAACAGCTTTAAGTTTTCTGAAATTATCTGTTATGTCAGGGAATGGTATAGGAAATGGTACTTGGCGAATGTTTGCTGAAAGTCTTTTAGCAAGTTAAATACTAATATAGGGCAGTGAATACAGTTGTATGCAGATTTAATATGGTACAAACACGGTTAACATTCAATCGAAAAAAAATTCAAAGATAATGAAAACAAAAGAAAATCCTGGACATTTATTCTTATGGCTTCTCGACTACCATTAGTTATTTATTAAAAATGACGGACGAATAATGCTAGTTTTTAAATAATGCCATCACCTCTTTCGAGTACATGTTCAGTTGTTTCGACTGACGACATTTTCGTTTGCTGGACGAACATCCAATTTTACCGTAACTTGATTTGCGCGTTGAATGCAGGGCCGGTCGTTTCTCGATCGCCATGGGCTCGGTAACCGACCAATTGTGTCGAATTTGTGACGAGGAAGTGGTCGATGTAGTGGAAGTACTAAACGATTTGCTCACACGTCGCGAGGACAACTTCTGTGTGGGTAAGAAAGAGAGAAATTTGAATAGCGTAATTATTCTAACGTCAATTTTTTTGGATTATGGACACCATTTCGTGTTTAAGAAGCAACAGAAAGACTTTTAAAACAATTTTAACAACAAGGGTAATAACTACAAAATAACATGTTTTGAAATCGCACTTCAGTATCTTTAAAAGAAGGCATTTAGAAGTGCTTAACCTTCCAACCTGGGGGTTTAAAACGAGTGGACGTTGGTTTAAAATTGGCGCTACTTAGAATATGGACTCGTCAAAGAAGTTGATATAGTGACAGTATACGATAAAACGCATACGGGAAAAACTACATTGTTCTACATGTTAACGACGTACTCAAAGCAGCTATATTATTATTATTTAAAAATATTTATACAGGATTAAAAACTTCAGTACAAAATAAATTGACACTGTTATCAATGCTTGTCCTGTTGCTAGAATATATATATATATTAATAAAATCTATAATTAGTTAAAAAATTAGTTAAAAAAAAAAAAAAAAAAAAATGAGTGAGAACTTATGTAACACACCTCGCCAGACTGATGGTGGTACAGTTTATCACCGCTAATCGATCGAGATGTATGCAAAGACGAATCATCTGTGAATGAGTGAAAATTATGGTTATCCACTCCCAAAGTGACGTTCTGGTTGACGTCATGAAGAGACAACGCACGATTTCCAACACTGCTGTCGGGGGTGCCGTTGTTGCCTTGGCTACGCAAACGCAACGGTAGTTTCATTGAGCTGGTGGATGAGCAGGTCAAATGCTGGAGTGAAATCACGGAAAGTTACATACAAGACAAAAAAAAAAAAAAAATTGATGAGATTATAAATTTCTTCCCCAATCATAACGAAAAGAACCGACAAATTAAAACAGAAAGTGCTCGCTAAAATACGAGGAGTAAACTAATCTCTAAGTTTTCTTCATCCCATACCCTTAACGACGAGGTTGTTGTTTTTCTTTCCTTCTGCTTGATGTAATTAACCGATGGTGCGCGTGTATTCTCCGAACGATTCAAAGATGACAAATTCGAGTGAAGCTCGCTGAATGAAATCATGTCAACTATTATCAATTATCTGCGTGTAGACAAAAAGCCAGGCAAACGTAATTTGGTATTCTATTTCTGATAAGTTTTACTTCAAAATAGTGTTCACCAATCACCAATCAGTAACCACCATACCTGATGGCATTTTTAATTTCACACGACCAAGAAGTGTGGTCGATTCTCGAGCAGAGTAAAGTTGATTTTTGCTTGCATACAATCTAAAAAAAAGGGTAAAAAAAAAGAAAAGAAAGAAAGAAAGAAAAAGAAGGCATTAAAAGAAGAAAGTATTGTATTTGTTTTGTAATTGTTCATGGTTATTACAGTTTACACACACACTGGCAGCAGACAGACCTGATTGCATAGGAAGGGTAAAAAAACAACTGTGATACAAAATAGCTTCCGTATTACCAAGTTTTTTGTAACGAATGGAATTTACCTTGAACAGTCCATTTCCAATGGCACTACCACCTAACACTTGCTCAACCAAACAATCAGCTAATGGAAACACCTCGCGGCAGTGATAAAAACTTTGGATAAACGAGAAAAACGTATCAGATATATACTGGTCACAATAAAAAACAAACGCACCAAGAGTTTTCTTTCTTCGCCAGTATCAAGATGTCGTTAAATAAAAATAATACTCTCTCTTTTGAATTTCCTCGTTCTGTTATCTACAACAAGATAGAATAATTTGATATTATTGACATAATAATCGTCAAACTATCGCAATTGGCCAAAATAACAATTGATAGCATGCAAAAATTAAGAGAGGCAATTTAAAATATCAATTATTAGCAAAACGCTCCTTCAGTACCAATGCTGCTTCAAGAGCACTGAGCAAACTTCAAATAGGGTTTGTACGTTAAACAGATTATCCAGGAAACATTTTTTCACAACTTATGAACTTATGTTGTGAAATCACTCGCATTATCCACCTGTCAATCAATTCCATGAATGTCACTTTTTGGGGGAAACAGATAGAGTTGTTTTCTCAAATATGTTTGAGATTTATTTGATTATGTTTATTTTTGATACAAAATATCACAATCAAATAGTGACTCAACTGTTTATTACAGAAGAAAATAATAAAGATGGAAAAGTAATTTTTCTTTCTCGTTTTATTGAGTTTCGGAAAGTTGTTAATGTTCACGGACTGTAATGTAGATATTTGGATATGTGATTTTAGTCAAAGTTTGTGATGGGTCAAGCATGTGATTGAATAAACAGTAATTCCCGTCAGATCTGGATGTTGAAGTTGATTTTTTTGCATATTCAGATAGTTTAGTGTATAAATTTTCTCACTATTCTCAAATTTTTATAACAGAATAAATTCCTCAGTCATAAATAATATATACAAGATTATACATAATATGTACACTGTTGTCCTGGAAGTCCTGTGGAATATAAAACAATAAAAATAAAAGATATATTATAAATAATTAAAAAAGGGAGTGATAAAATATGATATATTTGCCTAAAAATAATTACAAACTAATTAAGTAGTTGTTTAATAAAATATTGTTTGATTTTTTCCTTGAATTTGATATGGTTCATTTCAGATCTAATTTTTAGTGGCAGCTTATTGTACTCAAGTCCTCCTTGGAACTACACTGTGATTTCGTAATATCAAAACTGAAGTTGTACTGATTTGAAACTTTTACCCTTTGCAACCCTTAGTTTTTTGCTTCCAGTCACATGTTGGCAAGGCCTGTAATTTAGTAAACCCTGGTTAACCAACATACACTAATTTGACTTGAATGGTTACCTTGATAATAGGCGCCTCTTTTAAGAATAACCTTCCTAAAACAAATATCAATGTTGCATTTATAAATTTTTCATGATTAAATGGTTTAGTGAAATAGTATAGGATGTCAACATGTACATGTAAGAGAGAGAGTGGTTTTATTGCCAATAAAATGAAAATAAATCCCTCCTATTTGGTTGCATGTCATTTTTTAAAACCTTTTCATTTTCAGGACAACACACAACTCCACCATAAATCAGTGAACTGATAAAAACTGATAAGATTTTCAGATGAAGAAAACCAATGCAAATAGGTTTCACATTAAAACAACAGATTTCACTTTAATATCGATTCTTAAAAACAATTTAGCAAAAATATTGAAGATAAAAGATTTTATTATGTAACTTATATCGGTCACAATTTGTTGATTTTCTTGTTAATTTAACCCATAAGACTTCTTTCTATTCCTTTTTCAATGAGCATGGGTTTGCTTTAATGTTAAGTGTGGCAGCTCAATGAAAATATTACTTTAAGATGATGGAGATCCAGTTTTTAAACCCCTAATTTTACTTTAAGTGTTTGGTTTATATAAAAAAACTAATGAATTTATTGTAATGTTTCATAATAAGGATAAATTCAATTAATATAAAATGTTGTTTCAATCATGATCTTGTAAAAGTAAATATCACATCTTTAGTAATGTTGGACCTGGAGTGAGAATTTTAGGAGCATTGTCTCCGGAAAAACTCTGTTGTATGGAGAGCATTTTTTGAAAGTTTTCGTGCTGTCGTATGCACTCGTTGATATGGGTGGCGACCTTTCTGATTTCTATGCAAGCATCTGAAAAAGGATCCTCAAAGAAACAGTAAATCAATATTTTCAATAACAAAATAAAGAAGTATAAACATAAATTTCAATTAGAAATCTTTTAGAGGAACTTACCTCTTAGTTTCTCATAATCTGGATCAGTGTCTGCCGTTTTCTCCAGAAGACTATCCAACAACAGACGATATCTGGAACAACATGCCACTTTCGTGTAATGTTTACATAAGGGAATATTGACACTTTGCGTTAAATTTACAAACTCAAACAACAAATTTGCTGATTAACGGCATGTGAGAGTGCCGGAGAATATGAATTTTTCCTATCTTTTAATAGATTGCATATAGTCAAGTTTAAGTATATCAAAAAATTAATTTGAATTGATTGATTCAAGTGAGATGTTCACCTTGGCACCCTCTGCACAGGAGTAATGAGCAATGCTCGCAAGCGCAGACACTGCATCTCCTCGCAGCTTTCTTGAAACTGCAGCAAACGAGAAAAATCAGTGCTTTTCCGTTTCCATTCCTAAAATATTAGAGGGTATTTAATATTGCAAGAGGAAATTTGAAATGGATGCAAACATTTGCTGCATATATAAACAGGCCATGTAAAAATTTGTAATTCATTTTTCTTCTTAAAGTTTAAGTTTATACTCAATAAAGGTTGTGGTCAGGTACACCACACATAACAAGTGTTCATATGAGGATTTTTTTAGCATGCCCTTGCTTACATCCAATTTCATTTTTCCCCAATGGGGGTTGAAGTTTTTCGCTATTTAGCTCTATGTTGGTACTCAAATCATGTACAGTTAAACCTAATATTCTATTTTCATGAAGAAATTTTCACTCACAAATCAATTTTATGTTTTATTGTACAAATAAACCATCCGCTTTGAATAAATTGCAGAACATGGTTTTTCGAAACTTGCTGAGCAGAATTGAGTTTGTGAATTTGTGATCTTACACGATGCAAAATACTTCAAAAAGTATATCCGATTTTTTTATTTTTGATAATATAAAAACTCGTAAAATAGGAGGTTGCATTGCGCATGGTGCACTGTTGGATTTAAAAACACATAAATGGACATATGGTAAAGTATTAGTTATTACAACTTATTATAACTTTAATCATTAACAGCATAAGTATAAGTATTAATTTGAATTTTGAATTTGAAAACCATCGAAAAGACACGCTCCTCTTCTGAAGCATTACTGTGAGGAATCAATAAAATTGTTAACATAAACTTTGCAAGCGCTGGTGTCTACCATTTATATGTGCCCAAGTTCATTCGGTAATATTCAACTGTATCGTTGCAGAGGGTTTCTATGTTCTCCTCTTCTCAAACAGAATCTGGAATTTGGTTATCAGTGTTTGCTTGATATTTCACTTAGCATGTTGATGGAATGAGCATCTGTAATGAGTTCTGGAATGCATTGGATGCATTGGATAAAAAAATATTTAATGGGCTCTGTGCTCCTTGACTTTTGTTTTAGTTTATATGTTTATAACTAAATTTTCGTTGCTTTATTCTATAAAAGCTTTCAAAATATTCTGGTATCGTAACGCAACATATGAAAAGAAGGAAGATTTTCAAAGAAAAACGACAGACATGTTTACACGCGATGCTACAGGTTGTTTTAAAAAAAAAAAAAAAAAAAAAAAAAAAAAAACCTGTAGCATCCTTATTTTTTTAAATATAATTTTGAAAATACATAAAAATATGAAATATATATTCATTTAAGTGCTATTAAGCAATGTGGAATATTTTGCAATAAAATTAAATTTATAAATATATATACATAACTAAATATACATAATGCATACACATATATGAATAAAAAAATGCCTACATTTTATAACTGATCAAACATTTATTAAAATTTATTACCTCTAACAATTTGTCAGCTCTTTCAAAATTATTTGCATAAAGCGAATAAAGTTTCATGTAAGGGGCCAACTCAAGCAGGGCATGCAACACCCCTTCCAATTCCATCTTCTCCAATAACTGTGCGCTTACTGCCTGAATGCCCTCAATGTTTGAAAATATCCCATCGATTACGTTCGCCGGCAACACCATAGAAACTTTGATAGGGTCCAAGAAAAGCTAAAGTAGATTGATATATTTACATAAAGTTATTCTTGAGAAAGCCTCAAACTGTGTGGGACTCTAAACAATCTTAACGAGTCCAAGACTGAGTATATAAATAGATGCACAGCTAATAGTGAGCATAATATTACAACACTTAATGGTACAACTCTGAAACAGGTAGATGATTATAAGTATTTAGGATCATACATCACATCCTCTCAGAAAGATTTCCTTACGAGAAAAGGTATGGCTTGGTCTGCTTGTAATGACATGCATAAGATCTGGTCATCTGACCTCAGTAAGAAGCTCAAACTCAAGATCTTTAAGGCAACATTACAGCCTATCTTGCTCTATGGCTCGTAGAGTCAAGTTTGCTGACCATGCCAAGAATGAGGTTATCTCTTCCCTTCTTCTTTGGAATCCTGCACAAGGCAGGACAATGAATCGGAGGCTGTCATACCTTGATGTCATCTGCATGGATACAGAAATTAGGAAGGAGAACCTCAGTAATGCAATGATGGACCGGGAAGTCTGGCGTAAGGTTGTGAATTCTGTCATCTTGACCACGTCGAACAATGATGATGATAAAAGGGATTCAGTGAGACTATTTTACTTTTGTGAGATACCCTTATGTATGATAATAAATAACTTTTAATGTTTCAAATAACTTACGGTTGTGAGCAGCATCAGATGGTGCTGATACGTACGCTCTGTCTGAAATATTTCATTTAATAATTTTCTGCGTTTTTGACACATTGTATATATATTTCCCTAAAATGTAACATTTTATTATAATATTACATAAAAACACACAAATGTCTGGCATGATCTAATGAAGAGAACTTTCAAATGATCACCTATGTGGATCTGTTTACATTAGATACATTTGTGTTGTTGACTGAAAATGAATCTTTTTATTTAATGTACTTCCATTGAGACTTATACGCCGTGGTTAGAGTTCCGACAGCGGAGCTTATTTCTATAAGTAAGGTTAGGGATTGATTTAGGGATAAGTTTAGGGATAGGTTTGGGGATAAGTTAAATTTCTTAGTAAGATAGTAAATAATAAATTTACAATGAAATGTCGGGTCTATATCCGCAGAAATACAAGATCCACTGTCGGAACAATATCCTATATATATATATATATTATATATGTGATGATTACAAAAAAATATGTGAAAATTAGATAATCTTTACCATCAGAAAAGCATACAATCACATACTAAGGTTTTACCCTATCGTTTTTGGTGCATAGAATAGCCTAAACCCGACCAAAAACCTAAACTATAAAACTCCAGTGTTCAAAAACTTTTTGAGCGTTCATATTTAAGGGATGGATGACACTAATATTTAAGAAATATTTTGGTAGCTTGATGCATACATATAGTCATTGATTAAAATAGCCAACATTTTACTTTTGCTGAGATCATACATTTGTATCGCGATGAGGGCCATGTCGAGCGTTTTTTGCCTCGGCAACACGAAACAACACTTTTTCGAATATACCCGCGTCTGCAGGAAACAAAACTGTTCGGCAATGTACACACTAAAGGCCGGTTTGCAGTTCGCACGAATGCAGCGAATTGGTTGCGCGAATACAGCGAATTGGTCGCACGAATGATGAGAACTGTAAACAATTCAGAAACATAATCAAAATGGCGCAGTTAACACGAAGACAGATTATAATTTTGATTATATTAAGAAGGAGACAACGCTTAAACAAAAATTTATTTTTAAATTCAAAAAAAAAAATAATACAAAGAAGGTTTTGGGTACGAAAGCTGTTCAAGGAGAGGAAGATGAAAGGAGAGTATCATTTACTTGTCAAGGATATGAGATTATTCGATAAAGAATTTTTTCAGGCAGTTTAGAATGACACCATCAAAGTTTGAAGAACTACTTGGCTACATTGCACCCTCAATTGTAAAATCGTCCTTAAGAAGAGAAGCAATAAGCCCTGATGAACGGATGTGTGTGACGTTACGTTATCTCGTTACTGGAGATGCGCAAAGCACGATAGCTGATAGCTATAGAATGTCGAAAGCAACAGTCTGTAAAATAGTAAAAGAGACTGCAGATGTGTTATGGAATGTCCTGTTACAGAGAGGGTTTTTACGTGTACCTTCGACAAAACACGAATGGACTAAAATTGCTGACGACTTTGAATCCAAGTGGAATTTTGGAAATTGCCTTGGAGCCATTGATGGAAAGCACATTGTAATGCAAGCACCAGCTTGTTCAGGCTCATCATATTTTAATTATAAGAAAACTCACAGTATTGTTTTGATGGCTGTGGTCAACTCAAACTATGAGTTTATACTAGTGGACATTGGTGATTCCGGTAGGCAAAGCGATGGAGTTTTTAATACCTGTAATCTAGGAAGAGCAATGGAGGATAATTTTCTTGACATGCCAGAACCAAGACCACTAAAAGGCACGACCCAACGATTTCCTTTTGTTTTTGTTGGGGATGAGGCATTTCCTTTAAGAGTACCTTATCAAACCCTATGCCAAACAATCCATTGGAATAAAGGAACAAGTCGCAAACTATCGATTGTCAAGAGCCCGAAGACAATTCGAAAACGTTTTTGGGATCTGTACCTCCAGATTCCGGATTTTCAGAAGGCCCATAATTGCAAATGTTGATACAGTTGTATCAATTACGAAAGCAGTTGTCGCCCTCCACAATTACCTCATGCATGGAAGAACTTTTGATAATGGGTATTGTCCTGACAATTACGCAGAAACAGGTTGGATGCAGGAAGTCATTGAGACTGAAGGTTTGCTACCACTAGTCAATCAAGGTTCTAATAACTATTCAAAAGACGCTAAGCACGTCCGTAATAATTTTAGGGACTATTTTGTAGGTGTTGGTGCCGTACCTTGGCAATGGGATTATGTAACAAGAACACATGATCCATTTGACAAACATTGATAACATTTTTTATATATTTTATATTGTTTTTTATATAACACTTTGTTAGTAAAAACTATATATACTAGGTATACAGTAGTGTGGATGAATAAAATTAATAACTTTGGTTTAAATACTTATAGCTCTTATGGTTCTTATATACAATAAAAAAACATTGATATTTGGAAAATGTCACTCATCGCCAAATTCATACTTTATCAGTAACTTCTGAATGTCAACCTTCGCGAGCCTATTATTTTTTGGAGACAATGCCTTTAAAATAGAAATAACGCTATGGGCAAAGGCAACATCAGGGTCAATTAGCGTCTGCACCTTGGTGGAATCATCAGTTAAGGCATTCAGTAAAGCCCGGTCCACTGGATTAACCTCATGCCTTTGGAGTTTGCTTCTTTGCTCTATGGAATTACAAGTAGCACTACCTTTTCTTTTTTTTTGATATTTCTGGTGCTGGTGATGTTACACTTTCAATTGAAGTCGATGA
This sequence comes from Candelabrum cocksii, assembly GCA_963930725.1. Taxonomy (NCBI): domain Eukaryota; kingdom Metazoa; phylum Cnidaria; class Hydrozoa; order Anthoathecata; family Candelabridae; genus Candelabrum; species Candelabrum cocksii. The sequence goes on from OZ005669.1 coordinate 5,729,461, forward strand.
TAGAAGTGGACAAGGGCTGTCTGGTGGTGTAAATAGCTCATCTATGGACTCTTGCGTTGAAGCAATATTGCTTACAGTGGGTCTGTTTGCAACAGTATCTTGAATGAAAGAAAGTTGTTCAAATAATTTGCACTTTGGCAAATTTTGTGCCGCTGCCTCAGACCGTGACAATTTTTCCCTTCTCTTCACACACTTAGAGAAATTATCCTTTATGTTCTTCCAAGTCTTTTTCAGACAGTCAACTAGAAAAAAAAGAAACATTAATTATTGTTCATTATGTGCAATGAGTACGTAGGAATACATTTTTGGGTAGACATACCAAAAATGTTAAGGTATGTACTAGGTACTTATTTTTATATCATAATTTGTATATATTGCATCATTTGAGAAATAGTACATATTGCCAATATGAACAAGGCAAGAAGCACACAGTCAGTCTTCCTATGGCGCACTGTAAGGGATATATAGCAAGGTTTATATATGTTTTCAAACTATCATTCTAATATTCAGTAGGTTTCAGAAATAAGCTGTTATATATAACAATACAAAGTCAACAAGAGTATTATATACTCATATATAATAGTATCAGCCTTACCTTCTTTACCAAATAAAAGACTGAGAGCTTGCCATGCATTGTTTTTCTTTGTTAAGTCTTTATAGGCTCTATACCGTGTATCCCACAAGCACAGATACTTCCTCACCTCTTCTACAAATATCTCCTCGTCGAAATCTTGTGTTTCTTTGGGGACTTCTAGTGCAACTTCTGTATTTTGGCTTTCTTCAGAGCCTTGCTGTTGCTGTAAAAGTTGTTGTTGTTGCCTGATAAAAGCTAATACTTGAGGGTTATTAAAAATTATTTCATCCATTTTGTTCACTTTCTGAAATTGTATATTTCGTGCGTATTTCTATTTCGTCTGCAATGTTTTTTAAATCCTCGCTTTTGATTGGCTAATAAATTCTTCTAAATAAATTCTGATGTAAGTTTCTATAAATAACTTTCACGCATGCTCAGAGCGACCAATTTGCAGGATTCGCGCGAACTGTAAACCGGCCTTAATGTTGGAAATCGTATTCTCCGCTGATTAACCGTTGAAACCCATGATAAATGTACATGTACTCATCATTATATCAAAAATAAAAAATAATCCTCGTGTCAGCTTACCTTATTATGTAACATAACAATTAAATATATAAAGTTAAATATTTTTGACTTTACACTTTTATAAACAACTAGCCATCAGATATGCCACAGCATTCCCGTTGCAGTCGTAGGTTATCTGAAGTCGTCAACCGAGTCGATTTCCCCAAAGTATTTTATTTAAAACTGTAGACTCCGACAAAGATCCAAGGAGCAGCGATTATACACATGTATTTTGTTCTCTTCTGATTGATAAACAAGCCGACCTTGGTTGCTATCAGTACATGCACTTATATTTTGAGACAGAATATTGAATAAAACATAACCAACTAAGACAAAAATTTAAGTCCAATGGAATCCAAAGCAAGGCAGAGCCACTATGGAGGAGAACAATTACTGACTTTTATGAAGAAATTACCACATTAATATTCTAAATAATTTGGAATGAATTCTACAGTATTCTAGTCAAATTTCAACTAAATTCATATAAGCACTAAAAACGTGTTTACATACCTATCAATATGAAAAAACACCGTGATGGAAAGCCAAATTTTTTGAAAAATTTTACAATGAAAAAATATAATTAAATTATGAAAAAACTTGTTGAGAGGAAAGAACATCATTAAAATTCCTAATTTCAACAAAAATTGAATAGTCACTGCGGATGAGTGCAAATAAACCCATTGTCGCATTCAATTTGGATCGGCTAACATCGAAATTTGGATTCTACATAAAATTTTCGAAATTTTGATGTATAGCAACCTTAGTCACCAAAATGATCCCCATTTTTCAAAATCTGGGGAACATCTCAAGGACTATTATAAAGAGTGTAGTAACAACATAAAACTGAAATTAAAATTTTAAAACATTATGACCAACCCAGGACAAAATACCCCCTATGACACTCCCCTGTGGTCTCTGATCAGAAATATGTCTGGGTTGGGATATATTTCTGATCTATCTCCTATGACCTTCAAACCGGGACATACACACTGTAAAACCAAGAGTAACGAGTGCTTAGATTCACGAAATAGCAAGGTGGATAAGACTATGGTATTGTTTTAACGTAACCTTGTTATTTCTCGGATGTTACTGTGCCAAGTATGGATAATAGAATATGAGCATGATTATCCTTTCGCTTCCTTCTTTACTCGCAACGAAGGTTTATTTTCTAAAAAGCTGTTTTTGTAACAATATTAAGATCCGAGAAGATGACTTTTTAAAGAAATTGCACAAAGCCGTCGTTCATATAGAAATAAAGAACGATGACGGTCCCCGGTCTGCAGAGGTCTACAATCATGCCAGGTTTTAGCTTAATCGCTTAAGGAATATGGCAAGGCGGAGGATTGAACGCTTATTTTATATATACATTTTTTCTCGAAAGTATATGGATATACCACGAGTTCCTTCTTTAATGTGTGGTGTCAAACTTTATTCTTCGATTTTCCGCTTTGTAACGAGTGAGCGATGAATGTCGCGTTGTTGCTGAATGCTGGGATTCATCTCGTAAACTAATATTTTGCTTATTTCAATAATAATAGAATATGTAAAGTATATGTATTTCCATCTCCGAATGATGCTCCATGGCCTCACTCCCTTCACCCGTATGATGCTCCATGGCCTCACTCCCTTCACCCGTATGATGCACCGTGACGTCACTACCTGCACCCGTACGATGTACCGTGAGGTCACTCCTTTCACCAGTATGATGCTCCATGACATCTCCCTCTTCTCCCGTATGATACTCCATGGCCTCTCTTCCTTCACCCGCATGATACTCTATGACATCTCTCCCTTCTCCCGAATGATGCTCCATGGCCTCACTTCCTTCACCCGTATGATGCACCGTGACGTCACTCCCTTCACCCGTACGATGTACCGTGAGGTCACTCCCTTCACCAGTATGATGCTCTATGACATCTCCCCCTTCTCCCGTATGATACTCCATAACATCTCTCCCTTCTCTCGAATGATGCTCCATGACGTCACTCCTCCCTTCTCCCGTATGATGCACCGTGACGCCACTCCCTTTCCTCGTATGATTCTCCATGACATCTCTTCCTTCTCCCGTATGATGCTCCATGATATCTCTTGCTTTTCCCGTATGATGCTCCATGGCCTCTCTCTCTTCTCCCGTATGATGCTTCATGGCCTCTCTCTCTTCACCCGTATGATGCTCTGTGACGTCACACCCTTCTTCCAAATGATGCTTTGTGACGTGACTCCCTTCTCCCAAATGATGCTCCGTGACGTCACTCCCTTCTCCCGAATGATGCTCCATGGCCTCTCTCCCTTCTCCCGTATGATGCTCCATGGCCTCTTTCCCTTCTCCCGTATGATGCTCCATAGCCTCTCTCCCTTCTCCCGTATGATGCTCCATGGCCTTTCTCCCTTCTCCCGTATGATGCTCCATGGCCTCTCTCCCTTCACCCGTATGATACTCTATGACATCTCTCCCTTCTCCCGAATGATGCTCCATGGCCTCTCTCCCTTCACGCGTATGATGCTCCGTGACATCACTCCCTTCTCCCGAATAATGCTCCATGACGTCACTCCCTTCTCCCATATGATGCACCGTGATCTCACTTCATTCACCCGAATGATGCTCCATGACCTGACTCCCTTCACCCCTATGATGCTCCATAATATCTCTCCCTTTCCCCGTATGATGCTCCATGGCCTCTTTCCCTTCACCCGTATGATGCTCCATGACATCTCTCCCTTCTCCCGTATGATGCTTCATGGCCTCTCTCCCTTCACCCATATGATGCTCCGTGACGTCACTCCCTTCCCCCGTATGATGCTCCATGGGCTCTCTCCCTTCACCCGTATGATGCTCCGTGACATCCCTCCCTTCTCCTGCGTGACATCATATGTTATGTTCTGACTTATCAGAAATACAATCGCAGGTCCGACATTCAACAAGTTGAGGAAAAACCATTTTTGTTTGTTATTGTTCAAGGAATTTTCATTCGCAAATGATTATTATTATTCTGGTTAACGTTTCATTTGTTTATTTATATAGAGTATACTCCCGATAAGTGGGACAGATTTCATCGGTCCCCTGAGTGTCCCACTTATCGGGAGTTATTGCTGCGGTGATTTCAATGACGCAAGTCTAAGGGCGACCTAAATACCCAGGTGGACCTTTACGGAAATATTATCAAAATCAATTTGTTGGTTTCCACGTTAACCCATGGTTAAGCTTACCAGCTTAACTTAAAAAACAGTAGCGAGCACAAAAAATTTAAGAATATATTTCGTTATATAAACACATTTCTTAGATACCTACAACGCTAAATACATTCTCTACATAAAATGAGATAGTGATAATATTTTCGCGGACATAAAAAATTAACTGATAATTTAAAACCCCCAACTTAATCTAGAGAGTTTAGTTGTAACCAAACAGTTTTGCTATCAAAACGTTAAGTACGCAGAATGCTGTGACCGCTATGATGATTCCCTTATTCTTCCATTCGAACGGCATCTCCACTTTGGTTTTGTCAAGAGAACTTAGCGATGACGTGCTTTTGGATTTCTCTTTTATTAAACGGCGTCGGGCACGGCTCTTAACCATGACGCTATCGATCGTATCCTCGTCAAATATCAAATCCTGCTTCGTCTCGTATTCAATTCGAAGGTTTTCGTACTTCGCCTAATGACAAAAAACAACAAATGCAAATTATAAAAAGCGCGCCATGTTAATGTTTATGTAGCGCTAAGTCCTAACTTCAATGTTAACCGCAATGTTTTATATTTTCATCTTGTAGTTTTAAAATCTCGACTGAGTGATGACGATGATGATGTGTGTCGTTATAAAATATCTTAATAATTACAATGAGTTTGGCGGAGGAGTAATATAGCGAGTGACTACAGAAAAAAGTTATTACTTTTGCTTCGAGAATGGCACTTTTCCACTTCTCTTGTTCCACTTGAGACACTTGCATGACAAAAGACGTCGCCACCACCGCGTATTCGTTTAAGTAAATGAAAAGTACGTGACCGGGATCCTCCAGATCTCTTAAAACCACTTTATTCAATCGAAACGGTTGTCGTATTATTTGGTATTTGTCAGAGTTCTTTTTTAAACGCGTTAAAACAAGCAAGTCGGTGAACAGGAAAACGTGTATATCTTTCTGCAAATATAAAGACAAATCACACAACAACTAAGAGAAACGTTGATGGAAAGTTACCTTGCCCTGTTTATCTATGCATTTCATTGGGCCATCCTTCAAAAAAAATCTCTTATGGTCCTCGCCTAAACCGGGTATGCGCGCTTTCAAATCCAGATTGCAATACTCCAAAGTTATCTGAGATAAAAGAGATGCTGTGTATGAGAAAACTAACACTGTAGTAAAGCTGAGTAACCTTCTCTGTCGCATCATTGATAGGTTTTACAGGGGAGTAACAATCGAACTTTGCCAGCACGCTCAACAGCTTCTCTTGCTCCTGTCTCAAATGGACAGCAGAATTGATTTTCGATACAAACGTTTCCACTCGAGACATCTTTAAATAAAAGATATATGCATAAGATAAATAGTTAAAAAAAAATAAAAATAACACCAACTAAGTCAACAACTTTTATGCAGCTTATATGCTGATTAATTTGACTAACTAACCATATCCTCTAACAAAAACTTTTCCTCTTCGTCATCAGTTTTGCTGAGTATAGCTCTTAGAAGGAGCGAATATTTCGTGACACGTTGTAACGGCTTGATGAGGAAACCAGCCAACTTCAATCGCATGCATTTTTCGTGGTTATCACACCACTGAAAAACAAAACAGAGAAAATTATTAAATTTCGTTTTGCATGCTACCATATAAACAAAATCGCGAATAAATATAAATATTGCTTGAATTTATTATCAACGTTACATAACATTATGTTATGTTATGTCATATATTGAAATAAAAAATAATTGAAATACAAAAGCAAGGAATCAAACATCTGTCCTATTCTTTCTACATGCAAACTACACATTCCTTGTATATCGATGACAAAGCATTTTATTTTTTAGTATTTAATAACAAGATTCTTTGTTCTGACGATGGATAGAGCTTAGCAGAAACGTGTTAACCAAAATAAAAAAGTGTTTTATCTCCTTACAAATAATATATATATATATATATATACAGTATATTACACACAATCCAGAAAGCATTGAACCTGTTAGTCATAGAATCAACAGTCATATACGCTACAAAATATATTACAGTGAAATGTGACGTTAAAAAAACTGCAATCTCATGTTAAAGCATTAAAGCATGTTGACATACAAGCAAACACCGTACGTAACGAACCTCTTTGCAAACGTATTTGTAAAGTAAGACCATCACTCTTGTGGACAGATAACATGACATAAAACATTCAATAGACACTAAAATCACTATACTACATTAGAAGTTTTTTCTATAAATTGTATTTTATGCGAACAAATTTAAGATCACCTGTGCAAAGCAAAAGTGGTTTATAGACATACTTACATTGATGTACTGTTTTATCAATGCATTTGTCGTTTCGCTGTAAATAAGGTACTTCTTGTTTGAGATATCTTCGTTACAAAACTCGATATACGGCTGAAACAACTCCTCAAACTAAATAAAAGCAGAATTTATTTAAAAAGTCCGCAACTCCAATTTAATAATTTCGACATAATCAACGTAATTAATTAAATCAATTACTCTTAATTTTGTGTACTCTTGAAAAATATTGCTTGAGTGAATTAAATGAGAGATGAGATCATATGGTCAACAATTTGTTAGGTAAATAGTTTTACTTCATCAAAAGCTTCCAACAGTTGATGTGGCTTGATGGGCTCCTTGGTAAGTCGCGCATCTACCAAAGCTTCTTTTAGACAGTTCCAGAAAGCTAAGTTCACTCGGTAAATTTCATCAATATTGGCAAAAATGGAGTAAATATTAACTTCCATTAGGTAGCCCTCTCTCTGGAGATTCTGCAAGCATTTCTTAAAAACCTGAACAGATATATTTAGTAACATTACATTAAAAACATAATACCCATAGATACCCAAAAACCTTGAGAGAAAAAAATAGATTTAATTTTTCTTTAAATTCAAGAAAGAAAATGCGGAAATTGGTTGAAATGATTCTGACAGGATTCTAAGATCTTCTCTGTTACTACTAACAAAGTAAAAAAAATAATAAAAGGTTTGCCATGGCAACTCAGCATACCTCAATGACAATGCGTAAATCACCCAAGTAACTGACTTCAGTGGAGAACAATTCCCATATTGCTTGCTGTTGAACCTTCAGTCTTGATTCTTCCTCTGGAACTGATACAACATCAGAACAGGAGCTCTCTAAAAACACTTCATCAGAAGCTTCTTTCATTTCTTCAGACTCTTCATCTTCAAATCCTTCAAAACCATAAATTTCAAAATGGTCAAGCAGATCAGAATATCTTTTCTTGACATCCTGAAAAATGAAAAACATTCAAAGGTTGGAAATATTTTTAAGAAGATACTGAACATGAAAACAGGATTGAATAATAAAAATAAGGGAATAAATTTCTCGATAACTTTCAGATATTTATGAAACAATTACAAGCCAATCTTTGTTTAGAAGCCGAAAAGAACAACAGCCTTGTCACCTGTGACTTTTTAGTTTCATCGTTCATCAATGTTTTTATTCGTTCATCGACTACCACATCTTCGTTCGCTAAAAACAACTTTAGATACATTCTTAAAACTACATATTTGTAAAAAACTGTAAAGGGCTATATAAAAAAGAAACGCTTACATTGAAGCGAGCGGACGTGTTTTACGAGCGGATTTGTATTTTGTTGAAGATTTGTTGTTATTTATCGCGGCATTATTATTTATCACCTGGTAGTGCTATGGTGGAAAATAATGAGATGGCAGCGAGGAAGGACGTGTCTCTCACGCTGACATTTTTGTTGATAATTCTGAGCTTTTTTGTACAAAAGAAGAGCTTTACACAACCTGATGGAATCAGTTTAACGTTAAATGTAGAAGATTGTTGCAGTGGAGAAAGTTATTGTTTTTCTTCACTATTTTGTTACAAACGTTTATACATGAAATGTAAAAATCGTTGCTATTTTTTGTTGCTGCTGCTTATATCTGGGGATATTGAAACACATCCTGGCCCTAGAGTAGTACCTGAGTTGGATAGACTGTTTTCTTCCAAAGGAATTAAATTGTTTCACTAAAATGTTAGAGGTTTAATCTTAATCTCGAATTAATCACTGAATTTCTCACTGAAAGTAAAAACATCAGCATAATAACTTTGAGCGAAACACACACACAAGACACTGATAACTTTGACGTTTATAACATTCCGGGGTACACCTATATTGACAAAAGCAGGAAAAATGCGAAAGGAGGAGGAGTCGGTATGTATGTAGCAAATAAACACAATTTTATTCGGAGAGAAGACCTTAAAGTCAACAACTTAGAGAGTATTTTTATTGAATTACAAATAAAAAACACTAGAAATATTTTGATATAGACGTTCTACAGACCCCCCGATTCATCTCGTCACCTTTCACAAAACTTTACAGAACTTCTGCAAAGAAATTTGTCATTAGCAACAAAAGAGAACAAAGAACTTTTACTACTAGGTGATTTTAATGTTAATTACTTCGTGCCGAATGATCATAAAGAAATCAAAGACATTTTCACACTTAATGGGTTGTCTCAAGTCATAAACAAAGCTACTCGTCACGATTTACATCATAATACAGCATCGTTAATTGACTTAATACTCGTAAAAAACAGTCTTTCAATCACAAAAAGTGATGTCATACCGATGTCAATTGGAGATCATGATATGGTTGGCTGTGCTTATAAAGTTAATAATAACAATTTCTCTCATAAAAGTATTCATTGTAGAGATTACCGACGATACGACCCAAAGCAAATGATGAGAGATATTCGTGCATCAAATATAAATGAAATTGATCAACGCAACAATGTTAATGATGCTTGGTGTCATCTGAAGAAAATTTTGTACAATATTTTCCAAAAGCATGCAGCTCAAACTTCCTAAACGAAAAGGAAAGGATCTTCAAGAAATACAAATCCGCAGGATATCCAGTGGCGTTCATCAACTCTGTGATGAGATCCTTTGACAACAATGGCGGTGAGCCTCTCATCCCCAGTTGGTTGTTTGAAGTGGAGAAGAAAGTCACAACAAGAATACAAATCCCGTTTTGTCCAAAAAACGAACAATCGGTATACAAATTAAAATCCAACATTGAAATGTTTACGAACGATAAAGTAAAGTTAGAGGTAATATTTAAAACAAGAAAATTAAAGACACTTTTTCCATTGAAAGATAAAGTTTCCCACAAGTCAAATGTCATTTATGAAGGAAAGTGTTCATGCGATGAGGTGTACATTGGCGAGACAAAAAGAAACACACAAATACGCTGGCGTGAACATGATCAGCTATCTGGAAAATCAGAGCCGTCAAAGCATGTTTTGAGTAACACTGGTCATACTTTTAATTGGAAAGTTCCCAGTTTATAAATCAGGATGCAAAACTGATATTGAGAACTATCGACCTATCTCCATCCTAGCAGTCTTATCGAAAATAATGGAGCGTGAAGTTTATTTGCAGCTCAATGACTATCGCGAGGAGGGAAAACTTGTCTCTCAGTTTCAATTCGGTTTTCGAAAGGAAAAATTCACCAAACATGCTACTTTACCACTAATCGACAACATTCAAAATTCTGTTGATTCTGGATTGCTAGTTGGTGCCTGCTTTATAGACCTTAGTAAGGCATTTGATACTATTGGACACAATAAATTAATTGAAAAGCCTGAATGTTATGGCGTACACGATAAAGAGTTAGATTGGTTTAGAGATTACCTGTTTAATCGTCATATCTGTGTTTGTATGAATGGTACGCTATCTGAAAAGAAACCAGTATTCTCTGGTGTACCACAAGGCTCCATTCTAGGACCACTGTTATTCATTATTTTCTTTAATGATATAACTGACAACCTGACCCACTCAAAAATCGTGAAATATGCCAACAATACTGTTATCATTTGTGAAAGCAAAATCCTTAATGGTGTAGAAAGATTTTTAAATGAAGATCTCGACTACCTACATGTATAGTTTAAGGAAAACGAACTATTACTGAACCTTAAACCAGGAAAACCAGAAGTTCTATTATTTGGCACTTCTAAGAATTAGCAATCAAACCAGAGAGATTGAAGTGAAGATCATGGACCAAAAGATCAACGTGACTCAACATTACAAATATCTCGGTATTGAAATTGACCACACCTTGAATCTAAACTCTCATTTTGAGAAAATGTCCACTCGTCTCAAACTATTGGCGAAAATGAGAAAATTCATGACTACAGATGCTGCCCAAAACAACGTCAACATGGTTATCTTACCATTGTTTACCTACTGCTGTCTTCTGAAACCTACTTTCACTGAGATCATGGGATCTGGTCGGTGCTGGTCTTCAACAGAATACTAGCAAGTTAATTGATCATGGAAAACATTGAGATTGTTGTTTTGTTCATAATGTTCTTCTCGGAAAAATGGAACCGCCTCTCAATAACTACTTTATTATGTCAAATGTGAGGATCACCACAAGAAACACTGGTTTACTAGTTCGCCTGCCAAAAGTCAGGCTTGAATATGGCCGACGTTCCATACGGTACATGGGTGCCAAAATTTTCAATGAACTTCCTGTCAACATTAGGAAAAAATGTAAAGATACAAATTTTAAAATTATTCTAAAAAACCACAACTTTTAATTTTAACTTTCAAATTAACTTTTAATTTATACTAACTTTTAAAATTCTGATGTATTTTCATTTTTCATTTTTCATTTTCATTTTTCACTTTCTTTCATCGTTCACACAAACTTCGTTTTAATCGTTTCTTTCTTTTTAGTGCCTATTCGATTTCGTAGTGCCTATGTTTTCTTAATTTCTATTAGCCTCACATTTACATCGTTTCCTATTTTCTTTTTCAATTTCTTTTTTAACTTAATATTTTAATATTTTTACTATTTAATTTTAACAAACAGGACGCGTGTTGATAACAGTATTTGTATATATTTCTCAATTGTACATATATTGAAACGTTTTCATCCTGTATAAGTATTTGTAATAATAATAAAAATATCCTTGATGACATGTGACCAATATAGGATTAATTGTTGACAAGAAGAATTGCAACTTTATGACATGTCACTCTGATATAATAATATCTGAAGATACCAATTCTTATTTTCAAATAAATGGCTTTTGAATGCAGTTCATCATTACCTCTTACGTGCAGTGTATGCCCGCCAAATGGAAACGTATCAATATTCTGTGGCAGAGGCGTTTTAGAAGTATCCAGAAAAATACTGTGTGTTTGAAACGATAAGTCATGACTGCTGAGGATGTCTTCCAGTGCTTCTCTGAAATGAAAAAACAATCTTTTGTTATTTTTCAACGTTTTTTTATTTTTAGTTTAGTTTTTATTTTAAAGAATATAAAGATCTAAGAATTTGTTAAACTTTTTGAAACTTTTTAAAGAATTTGTTATTTGATATGATGATGACTATCTGTGACCACGGGTAAAAGTTGTGTTCAAAATAATATTTTCTAATTAATCTATCTTTCATATACTGATTTTAAACATTTTCAGAACCATCAATTTTAATTTAATAAGAAGTGGCAGTAAGACTTGTGTAACCTAAAAGTTGGCGTTTTTAGTATGCTGTTATGAATGCGTTGTCAAAAGATTTCCTCAAAATCATTACAAAAACAGGCATGTATGCGGGTCATATAACATCTTTGACCTCATGGGCATAAGCATCCATGCCCCTGCCACAGTGTTTTAAATACAAAGTTGGGGACCTTGCATGGGTTAACTCGCCACTCTTTCCGGGGTTGGCATTAGGAAGGGCATCCAGCCATGAAAACATCTGCACAAATAAACCATCAGATAATTAAACCTCCATAATTGGAGAAAATCATCTTTTGAAACCGTCCAGCCCATGCAAGCATGGAAAAGTGATGTTAAAAGGATGATATTGTACCAGATGTAGAATTACAAAGCAATTACAGGAAAACTCATTGCTAAGTTCATTGCTAAATCCACATCCATAAAATTATCTTATATTGTCTTATTAACATGTCAGATTTTCTGTACAAAAAGAGTCTCTACAGGAAGTGTTGGACTTAGTGGATGAGTGATTAAAAGTCATCCTTTCAAGTAACAATATCATATGGTAACTGGAGTTCTTTCTACATAAGTTTGATGTCAGGAACCTCTAAAAAAATTTTGAAAATTTTAAAACTTTTCAATCTTTATACTTTACTTAACATAAAAATGAGATTAAACTTATTATTTCTGATAAGCCAATAAATGTATTTTTTCATTCGGGATCATCTACGAGGTTTGATTATTGCTATTGCAAAACCTGCCAATGAATAGGGTTAGCATTGAAATGCAAACTTTCATAGGTCTACGCCAAATTTCCCATTTAAATTGCCATGTTTGATGTTTGAGCATTTACATATGAAGAGGGTGAAAATACATAAACAACCTATTTGGATCATTATAATAATCATACATGCCTAAAATCTCAGTCAGATGTAAAGTTGTAAGTTTTGAAGAAGGCATTTCCATTGTAAAAGTACATGACACTCACTTTAACGTCTTGCCCTTGCGTGCAGGCACCTTTGTGGTTTTAATATCTTCGCCGCCATTCTCAATGAATTGAATAGTGAAAAACCTTTGAGATACATCCTGAAACAATATTGAGAATGATAAAAGATTTTCTAGACTTTTTTATATATATATATGATTAAGGGAGGAAAAAAGCACAGTTAAAAATTCCGGAAAAAATGCTGCTTGATTTTGTTAAAACTCCTCTTTGAAATAAAATATGATGACTATATTTCATGTTGTTCTAGCAAATAATATCCAATGTCTACACTTTAGACATTGCATACTTCAAGTTAAGTTATGCTAAAATTTATAGCTTTAAAAGTGTTTATAAGTGGTTATACAACTATATACTAATAATTTCAATAAAATTGAAAAATCATTGTGTATATAGTTATATAATACAACTGTTCCTGTCGTACACGCTACATATATATATAGTTATCGTTCTGATTAAAGGAAAAATAAAATACAACAAAACGCAAAGGGTCGTCTAATTGCCAAGGCACCAAATATACAAGTGTTCAAAAAGTTGCTTGCTATCCATTGCCATTGGGATGATAGAAAAAAAATTGGACAGTAAATTTTTGTTTTTGTGTAGCTAAGCTTTAAAGGAATAATTTTACCTATATACAATTTTATAATTGTATAAGCTAAATAAATAAATCTATATATAAATAAATTGTATTTCAAAAAAGTATTAATCAATTTTGAAACAGAAACTAGAGTGAAAATGATATTGCATTGGACCACGCCACCATAAATTTTAAAAAATCAACCACCCTTACTATCCTATTTCTATCTAGTTTCTCCAAATTTATTGTGGGTTTTAGTAAAATCTAGCTAGTCTAAAGTTTTATATTGAACGATAAAAAACGCTCATATAAACAAAGTTTTCCTTAATTTTAACGATATTTATGTATTTACATGGTTATGATCAAATTAGTTACGTACATCATCACGATAAAATCTTGCAATATGTCAATTTAATTGCTTTATATTCAAATATGGCAGCATCGATTCTTTGATTTTTGAGGCGAATGGTTCATGAAACCCTTATTTTAAGATTTGTTTGGGTAAACTTTTATTTTACTTGATATTTTTGTTAAAAAAAGGAAATAGAAAACAAACGATATTTCCGTTATCTTATTTTATCATCATAAATAAAAAAACATGGTCATCTTACTTTTTTAGCCATTTCCAGTATTTTTGGAACACCTCTGTCGGCAAAATCTATTGAACGCTACAATTAACTTATTTCATGCCACAAAATATCATGAAATTATTTGTTAGTCTTTGAGAATTTATTTTGCACACACGGTGTTAATTATTTTCCTGTTTGCAAACAAACTCTTGATTCTTTACGGAACTACACCGCATGTTTGTCAGAGATGTAAAGTTTATAATCTCCTTTCTTTGAGTATTTGTTAGCCTGACTTAAATGAATAGAAAGCCCTATTCAAACACTGTGCCCTATACATTCAGGGGATGAATAAATCATGAAGCTGAGCTGTTCATTGCAAATCGTTTCACATGAACGTTACATATTTAGATTATTGACATTTGTATTTAGACATGCTGACCTATGTTCGATGTGCCGGCAGAAAAATCCTTCAAAACGATATATGATTTATATATGCTTCTCCAGGGTGAAAGGCCTTCTCAAGAAGGTCTTAATCTTGTTTTTGTTCTTATGCTCAATTGCAGGGCGTATTTTTTCGCGTGAAACTCTAGCGATTATCGCAGTTACAAAGGAATGAGATAAAGGGAGCCAACCAATATTAAAATTGCTAGTTCAAGCCACAGCTATGTTTTTATACCATGAGTTGTGCGTATGTTGAAAATATTAAAGAAATGCGTTTTGTCTGAAATAAAGACTGGTGTCATACCAAGAATGTTTGCGCAGTAGTTGGAGAAATAATATCCGAGGCCATATCAACGATTTCTCAACATTCACATTCCCATCTCGATATTTGATTCTTGGAATGTACGTCAAGAATTTTTTTGGTAGTCCTAAAATCGTTTTCTGAATCATACAGATAAATTCATTAAAAAGACACGGTTGATAACGACCACACAACACGAAATTAACAATAAGGGTTGATAGATTTTCGCGTTTTTATTTAATAAAATTACAACCATTTTTTATTTGTTAAAATTTTGTTAGCGCAAGTTACAGATTATCAGTTCATAACTTATTACTTCATAAAATAATCCGAGCTAGTGGCGGCTTCTATTTGCATATCATCAGAACAAAAATTGAAATTAAAAATAGGTAATCCATTTGGACTGGGCAAGTACTGAGCAACGTTCTTTCTTTGTTGAAAGCTTCTCCTGTTTAGTTGAATGTACCAATCATAAAAGAGAAATACACGCGTTAGGCCGACATCGTTACCAATATGTCAATTTTATACAAAAAATAAAGAGATTTATTTAACTTAATTACACGCTTTTTTTATAAGTGTAGACTTGATTCGGCCAGGGTCAAGTATTCTTAACTTTTAACTCCAAATCAGGCTGAAATATTCTTAGCATATTCTTATTTATTCTACTTAAAATAGGTTGTATTCTTATTTCTTGTTCCATAAAAGTTCTTAATGAAGTTTTTTCTTCTATATTGCGTACATGTTTCGATCGCGTATGTATTTATAAAAGACATTGCACAACTTGTCACAATTTATAACATGTCTTATTTTCTTCTATCAACTTTTGCAAATTCAGCAATATTTCGGCAAAATATTCCCCAACAGTTGAATTCTCACCCTGGACATATTCCTAGAATAGTCTTTACAAAATGCCCATTTTCACCCTGCTATTCTTATAAAGCGTATTCTTATAAAAAAAGAGTGTATAAACTTTTGACTATTTGTTTTTGAGGACACGATGTGATTACATTCGCCAAGAAAAGATTGTGAAATGATTGGCATGCGATTACTAAGTCACCTTTTGAAATTAAAATTCAATGACAAACTGAACAGGCTACTTGTTTGATACAAACTTTTTATTTTTGATATGTTACATATCATATGTATACGCGATAATAATTGGTGACACTTGTTTGTCAAGAACCTGATCCAACACCAACACGTGATTATCTTACTGTTACAACGGAATTGGTGCACTTTTATTGTGTAAGCCTTCTTCGTTTGGTAACAGGTTCAAAGCTTTCAGAATACCTTGCCGACAGATATCCAAGTTGTCCATGAGTAGACGCTTCCTTGTTCAACGATGGTCGAAAGTAAACAATAAACAGTCTGGGAACAAACATAAACAGTAGCGTGCTGAAACCTGAAACAAGGCTTATTATTGAGAATTTTATTCTCTGGTAAACGGGTGTTCCACCGAAATGCATGCTGGGTAGGAAGAGAATCCACTCTAAAAAAATGGCTACCATGCACATAGCGATGTTACGCGTTTCGTTGTAACTGACAGGAACCTTGCGCGTGCGTATCGCTTGATAAGTGCATGTTATGATGAGAACAAAATGCGCAAACCACCATGGGGAAAGTGTTTGCAAGTTATAGTTGCACGTCGTAAAAAGAAACAAACGATCGTTGAATTTTACTGAGTGTTGTTGTGACGATTGTCGTGACGTGAATATTGTTGCCGCCGATAAAGACGTCTGCAAGGCAAGAATAGCAAACAGCCCTAAACGCTGGAAGCGCGGTTCCACCAAATGCGGCAGACGTTTTCGAAGTGTTTCCTTGCTGAATATCTTAAAAATTCTGTACGTTTTTAAGGCTAACGGTGCATTGATCAAAGATAAAGCGACACTGGACATTAAAATGCTACATTCGCAGGCAACACCTGGAGATTGGTTCACCACGCAGTATGGCGTTGTGCAGGACAGAAAAGTTCCGAGCAGTATTATGTAGGACATCTCACCACCGGAAGCTCGAATAATATGAGTGTGGGCGTATTTGAGGAAGGTGACAAGAGTGAACAAAACGAAAATTTGTCCGAAAACAGCGCTGAATAGCAGAACTGCACCGATAGTATCCCGATCGGAAATTAGTCTTTCTCGTAGTTTATAACAGGCGGTGTTATTTCCGTTAGCTGGGTGATGCCTCGGACACACCTCGCACGCTTGTGTGGTTAGGTTGGAGAATTTGTTGCCCTTACATTTTTGACATTCAGTGCAGCACTCTTTGTGGACTCCAGTTTGCGCTTTACCATATCCTGACGGGCAGTCGTGATCACAGGTAGACAACGGAATTGAGTAGAATTTGTCATCGTAAATTTTGACGAATCTGTTTGCTTTGCTGTCCCAAACGGCTAAAAGATTTAGTTGCAGGTGCGGCCCTTCGTTTAAAAGTAATATTTCGTACTGTCCCAAAACATTTCTATTTTCATCAAACGAAAAGTTGTAACCAAGGGAACTTGTAAATGTTGCATTCGAAATGTCTGCGGCATCAAGTCTAAAACAGTATCCAAAGAAGCAAAAGTGTATACTGAAACTACCCAGTCCTTACAGCGTTCGTGTTTGCAACGTCAGATATCGCTGTCATTAGGACAAATAATTATCTATCCATTTTTTCATTTCATTTTTTTCAACAATTAATAATTTAGGGCACCTATATAGCTTTTGGTCTGGCCTAACAATCTACAGCAAAGGTATTACAACTCCTTGAATGCATTTCAGTTATTTTTTGATGATGAGATTTTGGGTATAGTAAAATATTCAGAATAACACAGCAATGTAGTTCTTGTGATGTATGATATATGTTATATACCCTTTCGTGCTTTTAATTATCCTTTCACGTACTAACATACACCGTGACCATAATTGATCGAAACATGTAAATAAATTATTGGGGTCACTTACTCAGTTTACATTAAAGTATTCAAAATTAATAAGCGGGGGGGGGGGGGGTGTCTTATTAAGAGCGGGGGGGGGGGGGGTCGGATATTTTTTCTTGGAATAATAAGCGGGGGGACATCTATTCGGGTGAATAGAGTATGCATTTGAATTAACCATGATTGAAGGCGGAGTGAGGATCACGCGACGATAACACGGACAAGTTAAAATAAAAGTAAAGTTTATTTTATAGTATTGTGATTTTATTGACTCTCATTGATTGATAACTCAGTTACAACTCTTACCTTTGAGGTCTTTTATTTGCGTGTCTCTGGTACATGTTTTTGAGCGAATAAGCCACCAAGAAAACCGCATCAATGATATATGGAATGAAGAATGAAGGCACAATCTCCATAAAACCCTTTCCAGCTGGTATTAACCCCTGATATTGGCCATTGTACGTTTTAACGAAGCGCCTAAATTCGTGGAAAAGCTGACTTTTTTGAAAGTCGAGATTTCTCGGCTGACAAGAGAGAATGACTGTGCCTGTGTCCCGGTTGACTAGAGTCCTTCTTAAGTCGTCTGTAAAATTCACACCCTCTGAAAACAGCCATGTGTATGGATACATGCCCTCCTCGTACACTCTTTGCATGAACCGGCTTCCTGTTTCCCGGTGTAGAAACAAAACAACTCCATTCACCTGCGGTTGTAGACGCAGTAAACCTTTGATTTTACTTAAATCGTTGGTGATGCTCTTCAATTCGAAAATTGCGCTGAAGCAAATTCGAGTTTTCCCGATTTTGTTTTCATTTTCCAAATGTGCCTGGAAAGCTGAAAACGCCGATTTCCCGTACTCCGTGGTGTCAAAAACTACCAGCACAATATTCCATCGTAACTCTCTCAGCAGCAAAACAAGTGCTTTTGCAAGTAAATCATCGCTGGGCAATGTGCGGAAGAAAGATGGATAAAACTCTACATTGTTCAGCGCGGAATCTGTAGCACCGTAACTTATTGTAGGAATTTTAAACAAGTTCGTAAACGTGGCAATACTTTTACTCATGCTACTCTTACGGAGACCTATTAAAGCGACGGTCCTAATAATCTCCGCGGTCGTTGTTCGATGGAGCGAAACAAAGTCATAATGCAAACAATTCCGAATGGCCGTCTCAACCGAGTCTTGGGAGTCTTGAAGGTGAACTCCTAGCGTGATATTGCCAAGGATGCGTTTGTTATTTACATGGTGAACAGCGAAAAGCATTGCAAGAGCCTCTTGTAGGCCTTTAACGCTGACGGTGGAAGTGTTGCACGATTTTTGGAGAGTTATAGGGAACATCCCAGCGATAAGAATATCTGCTCGCTCATCGTAAATGTTTATAGCAGTCAGAGCAAGACGGAAACAAATTGCAATTATCACCACGAACATCTTCTGTTTAGGTGAAACACTGCTCGCCAACACTGTGTTTTCATTGATCGCATGTGAACAAACACAGCCTGTTTCACAAAGTACATACGTATTAATTCCTGGGGGAAGCTAAAAAAAAAATTCCTTTATGAAATGTTTAGTCACAAGGTTGTGGAGCGCAGGCAATAACATTTTTTTTCAGTAACCATTTCCTCAACATTCGAATCAGCTTCAGTTCTTTCCTCGTAATTTAAACTAACCGACAAAATTCAAATCCAATACTATAGAATGATAAAAGACAATAAAAATATATTTTCTTTGAGAAAAAAAATTGATTTTAGATCAATAATAAGCTCATAAATTTAAAACTATTCGGTTAAAACAACGTTTTGAATCGACCAATAGTTATTACGTTTAGAGCAATTTTTGTTAGGTTCCTTTTCAGTATCAAATTACGTTTAGTGCAAACATTCTTTAAAAGTTATTTCCTTGGAATCAAACGTCGTCGTCATTGGCTGAAAAGTTTAGTTCGGTGTACGTAAATGTTTTCATTTGGTAGAGAGTTCTTGTGTAGGAGAGTAAAAAGAAGAATTTTAGAAAATACACCCATAATGCACAGCGAAATTAAATTACCGATCGAACACATTTTAGTACGTATTTTAATCATTGAGACAAAGATTACGAACAATAAAAAGAACTTTTGAACAATACGGTATTTATCATAAAACGCACATCTTTTTTAACTTTTAGGATATAGAAGAGATAATAACGAATCTACGCTTGGAACGTGTAAAATACGGTGTCAGTGCACCAAATAAAAAGACGGCCTTAGTGGCGAACCAAAAATTGAAGTCTTAAGATTCATATTAGAGAATCTTTTACACGAAGGTTTTACAGTCAAAACAATCAGATCAACAAGTCAACAATCAAATCAACAAGTTTCAGAAAGAACGATATATCGAAGGTGCATGAATTCTGGATTGTCAAAGATGAATGTTACAGATATCTGTGATAACAACTAAGATATTGAAGTGGAAAAGGTCATAGGGGAGTTTCCCTCTTGTGACGGAAACATGATAAAAGTCATGCTAACTAGAACCAATGTTGTGAGTGCAGAGATAGTATACACCGTGTGGATAGCGTTGGCATCAAACGTGGAAAGCGAGATCCGCTTGTGATTAGTATCAATGTGCCATAAATGGTTCGGACCCTGGACATTGTAAACTCTCCTACCTTAGAGGTAGAAAATAAGTCGGCAAAAAATTTCGTCGGTAAAAATTTTGGTCGGTAACAAATTTAGTCACTTGGCCATAATTTAGTCACTTTTTACCGACTAAAACTTCAAATTTTAGTCACTTTTTACCGACTAAAATTTTAAAATTTCTTTTTCTTTTACCAACTAGAAATTTAAACTCTGCATGCAATTACCCTTTCATAAAAACAAATGGAAAAATTAAACAAGTGAAAAAAGTTAAGCGATAAGAAAATGATCCACTTTCTTTTCATAAATGTACAACCAGGTAAATTTAATCAATATTGTTGACTTCATTTACAATTACCATTTCACTCTCATAAATGACTGTCTCAAAATTGTCCTGATTCATTCCATCTTCTTGGTTATCCTCTTCGTCTTGTGTGAATTCGTCGTCATCCTCGATTTGTATCTCAATCTCGATCTCTGTGGCCTCTTCCTCGTCGTCATCTTCCACTACTGAACCTGTGACTTCGTAGTTGTATAAGTTGGTGATAAACCATTCCATCTTCTTTGATGTTTCTTTGTTTGCCGATACAAACTTGAGCTTCAGGGGAATCTCGAGCCCACCTGAAGGTATTGGTGAATCCCGGTAATCAGTGGACAACACCACCCCAGAGACAGCTCCCATTTCGGCGGAGATAAAGTAAAAAGCACGCCTAGATACTTCTCTCGGGATGTGTCCAACGGTATCCCAAACGTTGAAATTGGCGTTTTTCTTCTTGATTGCACATGCATAGGGATCCTTCTCGATAGACTTTCTGTTCGTCTCAATTAATACGATAACACGTTCGCCAACATAGGCATGAGTCCATGACGTGTTTTTATAGACGTACCCTCTCGATGCAATTTTTTCCTCAAAAAAATATATCCTCGGTATTATTTAAAGTCTGCTAATCGACTCTAAGACGCAATTTCCATAGGGGAGATTTCGAATGTTTTTCTATATTCAAACGTTTCTAACGTACGAATATTTTTTTCTTCATAGAAAAACATTGCGTTTTGTTTTGATTTGAAGTTTGAAGTTTGAAGCGTTTATTCAAATTCAGATTTTACTATTTCATTGGAAATTTTTTACTGTGAGTGGAGAGCGACATCATTCGCTATGGGGACCAGAAATTTAAGAGATTATTTCCAAAAGGCTGGAAGTTCATCCATCGTCATCAGCAACTGCAAATATAGCGAATCCAATCCTAGCGTCAGCCAGCGGGGGAATAAGTTAGAGTTATCCATGGTAAAGTGCTGAAGGCGAGGATGCCACGTAAAAGCTACAACAAAAATGTACCCGAAAAAATCAAGGTTAAAGTTGGTGAGTATGCTTCTATACACGGAACCAAAGCGGCTGTAGACTACTTCACTAAGATTTACCCCCATTATAACTTTCTTCGTACTTCTGTCAATAACTGGAAAAAAAAAGTCAAGGACAGAAAGTTGCTGAATAAGGACATTATCGTAGGTACTCGTACAGCCGGTGGAATATCAAGGCGGATGGCAATTGCTATTGGAAATGGAGTGGTTAAAGCGAACAAGTCAGACCTTCTGAAGGCATACGGAAGCAGTTTAGAATTGACCGAAGGATGGGCAAGATCTGTTTTGAAATCTCTCAACTTTTCGTATAGAAAAGGCACTACCGGGAAGATCAACCCATCAGAACAGTTTCTCCGGGAAGAAAAGTTTACATTTCAAATGAATATTGCGAAAGCAATTAATGAACACGATGTTCTGGACAACTTGATTATCAATTTAGATCAAACACCTTTGTCCTATGTATCACCAGGAAAGTACACTATGCACCAAAAGGGAGCAACAAACGTTCCGATCAATGGTTTAGACGACAAGTGCCAAATAACTGGGATATTTGCAGTATCTATGACAGGAGATTTTTTGCCCATTCAAGTCATCTACCAAGGAAAAACGAAGAGATGCTTACCAAAGTACGTATATCCAAAGTCATTTGATGTCAACTATTCAGAGGATCATTGGTCGAATACGGAGAAGTCGTTGATTTTTTCAAAAAAATCATATTCCCCCACCTTGAGAAAGTCAAAAGTCAGAAAGGCTATCCAAAGGAGCAGATGCCGCTTGTTATCTTTGACACATTTAAGGGTCAAGATAATGAAACCCTCACAAAACTATGTACTGAAAGCCATTGCGTTATTGTGCTTATCCCAAACAACCTCACTAACAAGTTCCAGCCGCTAGGTCTAACAGTAAACAAACCAACCAAAGGTTTTATCTCTAAGAAATACAATGAGTTGTACGCGGACGAAGTATCAAAACAACTTTGCAATGGAACAAGTCCTGCCGACGTGAAAGTGTGTCTAAAATTGACTCGTATCAAGGAGTTGCAGGCGAAGTGGATACACGATTTATACGTTCACCTGAAGGACAGACAAGGCATAATCAAGAATGGGTTTTCTGCCGCTGGAATAACAGAGGCCTACGAAAACACACAAATCTATGTGACGAGAGTTGACAACCCATTTCGCAGCAACGAGTACCACATAGACTGAACAAATATTTGATAAAGTTTTTGCCTGGCTTAACTATTAGAGGATTTATCTTTAGTTGCTTTTTTATGTTGCGGGAAAGGACACAGAACTTGTTATTAAATGGTTATTTCATTGCTTGCAATTTTCCCCTTTTAATATGTAACCCCCTTCTTTTTTCTAACGGTCGGTAAAAAATTAGTCGGTAAAAAATATTGGTCGGTAAAAAAAAAATGCGCTAAAAATTTTTGGTCGGTAAAAATATTGGTCGGTAAAAAATTAGTCGGTGAAAATTTTTTGTCAGTAAAAATATTAGTCACTTTTTGCCGACTTATTTTTTACCTCTAAGGTATGCAATTTACGCATTAGTAAATCTCCTGTTACTATCACCGAATTATTTATACCTTTCCAAGTTTTGCGCAGATTGTGGACTCTCTATCACGAACTCACAAGGGAAGCGAGAGAACCAATAAGGTTTATTAGGGATGTATTTAGACTTCAAGTTTAAATGCTCAGAAGACTTTTTGTTGAAAAACTTTAAAACATTATATATAAATAAATAATAAATAAACTTTTTTGTATCAATTTTGTGTTTTTAAGCTTCCGTTTAACGGCCGACATCTTGACTTTCGAGATAGAGAAAAATTCGAGATAGAGAAGTTTGAGATAAAGAGATAAAAACAGCTTAGAGAGTACACAAATGTCCAAGGGACCGAGCTTTTTGTTCGAGATAGAGAGTTATAGTCGAGATAGAGAGAGTATACTGTAGTTCTCTTTGCATTCGCGTATTAGTTTTACAAAGACGTTTCTGTAAAGTTTGAACTTTTTGTTTAAATTTATTTTATTATATAATATCTTAAGCACATGTAAATTTATTTTTAAATTGATTTCTTTTTTTAATGGAATTTTTAATCCCCTGAGTTAGCCAAGGTTTTTGCATTTCTTTATACTTTTTGTTACTAATTTTTTTTGATGGAGCGTGCTTATCTAGCAAAGCATTGAAACTATCAAAAAATAATTAAATGAGTATCTTGTTTATTTATAACAGTTAAAGAAACCCGACTTACTTACGATTACCAAATTTCACTTATTAAATAACCGTTTTCTTCCATGCCATCATCTGGTGTTACTAAAGGAAATCCAACTATTTCAACCGAATCACGACGGGTAAAATCATATTGTTGAAGTTCGTAGTGGTCTTTTTCAAAATTGTAAATGCTGTTCAGAATTTTCTCGTCATTCGTCGACGAAGAAGACATTTTTGGTTGGTTTGGCTTTTGGAAACCTTCCACAACTGTTGTAAGGTTGGCAATCTGAAGTTGAGAATCTTTTACATTTTTAAGAAAGAGTATTTGAATATTCAGGCAATGTGCAACTTAGATCATTTTGCTAAATTTATTTAGTTGGTCGGCGTTTAACGTCATATTTTATATTATAGTATTAGTTTGAGTTATAAGAAAATTACACAACAAGAAAAAAATAGTTTAGTTATCCACGGTTAGATAATTTATTTACACACAACGATGGAGTGTCTATAGTAAGAAGTTTTTGTTGAGATTTAGAATTAGCCGCCCAGCGAAAGTAACGTTAATCAGATTATATTTAATTGCAGATTATAGTTGCTTGTAATTATGGGGAAAAAACAAACGTTTAGTAGTTCCAAAGTTATCGGTCTAAACCCAGGATTGAAACAAGGAACAAATTTGTAACTACCTCTAAAGTTATCAGGAAAACATTGGAACATGCATGAGCTTTCGACAACACGTCCTTACGCTACTTTTTATGAGAAGCAAAAAAAAAGAACAAAACATTTCAAAACCATTTACTTTCTATATGTTAATATACTAGATTTTTATGAAGAATTTAGAAATGAAAAGTTTCTTACGGAAAATTGTCAATTTTTTTTAGTTCTAAAAGTTTCTTAAATTTTTCTTAGAAGAAGAGGTCCTAGTACTAAGTTTCTTACAAACGAGTTTCTTATAGAAAAAAACGTGTATGTTGTATTGCAGATGAAACGTTTCTTCATCTAGTTCGAACTACATTACAACTAAGCGGTCTGCGATTCAATGCAGATTGAACGTATTTTGTGGCGCATGGAAAATTTTGTTTGTTTATGGCAGCTTCGGCTTTCCATATTTAGTCATAACAATATACTTTTAATTCGTTCCCAAAGGAATTACCATTAGCACTTTTATTCTTTCAAAATTCAAAGCTTGTTTTAATAGCTAGCTCATCATCATCTTCGATTGTTTTGAGTTTTCAAAATATTCTCCGGCTAGTATGAGGTTGGCAAATATGAGACGTGCGACAAATGGGGCGTGTTTTAGCCAGAATATATTGTAGTTTGATGCTTATCGCTAGAATAGCAATATTATCACTGCTGTTAGTGGTATCAACGTTTTGTATCATCTCCTAAAATGACCTTTACAATGGCACGTACAAATGTGTTGAATATTCGGGCAACTAAAAGTTTTTTCGGGCAACTATAACCTAGAGTCTTTGACTAATGACCAACATTTAAGGTAACACTTATAGTTACAACAAATCATAACTTTAATTATTTAGTTTGTTAGCTGTTATTTAAAAGTTTGTTAGCTGTTAGTTAACTAGTACCCAGCAGTTTTAGAATGAACCGCAAAAGAACATACAGAAGTAAAATTATGTACTTTCTCGACTACAATAAAGTTATAAAGGACTACAAAAAATGAAAATCAGCTAAACTCTTTAATCTGTTGTCTAAACTTGATTTTACAGTCAACTAATATATTTTGCACGTTCATATTTTACACATTTTCTACAAATCAACTACTTATTTTCTAGTATTTTTTATATTATATATAACGTTTATATACCAATAATAATAATAAAATGTCCATTGTACTAAAACTATAGAAAGAAAGCATTTGAAGAGACTTTGTCATCGAAAAACGTAGAACTTTTATTTTACGTTTATTCTTCAGAGCCTGGAAGATACAATTAAATTCATGAGAATTTTGAACATTTTAATTTATAATGATGCAACCATAATCATCTTACGCGAGTTGAATATTTTTTAGTGTTTTAGATTGCCATAATCGTAAAAAAACGGAAAAACGAAATTTTAAACCAAAATCTTTTGATTCTTTATTGCGCATCAATACAAAAAGTTACAATATAATGCGTTTAGCAATAGTATCCAAAATTGTATTTGATTGGTCCTGTTGGCAGTGGAATGGTACTTGAGAAACAGCATAATCGTTTATGGGATTGGTACGAATGTACTGGAGCACAGTTGCTGGTTTTCAAAAATCCGATTAAAGGTGTTGGTGAAACCGGATTACCGTTCC
Source organism: Candelabrum cocksii (assembly GCA_963930725.1). NCBI lineage: Eukaryota > Metazoa > Cnidaria > Hydrozoa > Anthoathecata > Candelabridae > Candelabrum > Candelabrum cocksii. The sequence continues at coordinate 5,755,539 of OZ005669.1, forward strand.
TTCGACATAGCAAGTTCAAATTGTTTTGAACTTGAGGAGTTGGTTTAGGCTGTCCTATACCCAGTAACTTATTAACTTCATTCCAACATTTTGGTTGGCATTCCTGTGTACCACGTTTACATCCTTTTAGCCATCCACTGACCACGTGATCATGCAGGTCCAATAACACCTTTGAGTTGACGTGGGAACCAACACGCAAATCACAAAAACAAGTCATTTTGCGAGCGTTTACTTGGGATAAGCTAAAAGAAACAAGGATTTTGTAATTTTGAAAAGCTTGGTACATGTTAATACTTACCAAATTAACAAAACGGCAACTAAAATGCCCATCATCTTTTTGTAAGGAAGATTTCTTCAATGAAGTTGAATTTCTAAAAGGAATTGTTTTAACGTCAAGTTTAACAACTTAATTTTCTGATAACTCACCTTTCTGGTTTCAACTGAATGATATAAAAGGTTTATTTAGGTTCATTTATAGAAATTTAAGAGGTTTGGATTCTAACAGATTATATTGAAAGCATTTGATGTGGTTTTCACAAGTGATAATAGTGATAATATCTATAGTAACGATTAAATTAAATTGGTTTTGGCACTGTTTTCGCATAATACAGTTTGAAACCTGCTTGAAATGGTTGTGTTTTCTTTTTTAATTGATCTTACATAAGAGAGATTCTATCCAGAAAGTTAATGTCTAAATTTCTATTCAAGTAATTATACCTATTAAGGTAAGTTAATTTTCACCCTTCGTCATTGCGATAGCACGTGTGAATGAGCGCACGATTCTTCCAACAACTCTATACATTTCATGGTTAACATTTGCTTAATAAAAAGTAGTAACTGGGGGTTGTGAGGTAATTATAACAATGATAGCATTCTTGTGTATGTATTTTTAGCCATAAATACCCTTGAATGGGCAACAATGGGCTTGTTTAAAACGTTGGCAGTTTTATAGAGGCAACCATTATAGGTGGTTCGAAGTTTAAAGAAACGACAGCAGGAACATCGTTTACATATAACAAATGTTAAAAAGTACACTTTTTCGAAATATATTCGAGCAAAGATGATTAGGTCACTCACTAAGAAAAAAAACAGGTCTACATATTATATTAACACATCCTAAATGTAACACGCCATTGGAGAAGACGGATTTGTTAAATACTAGCAGAAGTACCCACGACGGCGTTGCTCGTGTCAATGAACGTTTTCTAGTATAAAAATACATATATAAACGCGTGTCTACCCGTGACAATATTATATTACATGTAGACCTGTTGCTTTTCTTAGTAAGTCAATCACTTATATTATTATATCATATATTGGCTCGATGCATTTCGAAAAAGTGTACTTTTTAATGCAATAAATGTTGATTAGCGTTCAAGCCTGTGGAAGCTTAACAAGGAAACAGCCATTTTATGTACAATATCTATATATATAAAGTAAAGTTGTCTGTGGGTGCCTACACCAGTTGAACGGTTGGTCCCGAGCAACACTAAGTGCAGATTTTCAATCAGCAGGTTCAAGCGGGTGTTAAAAAAAGAAAAGGAAATCCCATACATAAGCGATGTTGTTTATTTCAAACACTCAAAACGGGATTACGCAATATTAACGGCTGGCGCAAACCAGTCCAGCATTTCATCCAACATTAAATAGTCTGTCACATAGCTGGGCTCAAATGGGAAATGCTCTTCAACTACGAAATTTTACTGATTTTGTTTCTTCAAAAGTAGTATAATTTCATAGTGTCGACTGATTTTTTAAATTCTGTGCCTAAAGTGTCAAAATATGGGTCTGAAATTTGGGCCTAAATTCCCATAGGACCAAATTTTGATATCATCCATAATTAAAACCAGTCATATAATCGGTTAGATATTTAGAGTGAGGATAAATATATATGAAAACAGTATAATAAAAAAATAAACCACTCTAGTGATATACAGCCTAGAAGTTTTTAAAATCCAGGGGGTAAAACACATAAATAGTTTATCATTTAATACCATATTTTTGTAAGATATTTATTAAATTTATATATTATTATCTATATCGACTTGCCAACAAATAAAGAATCTGAAAAGAAAAAAAAATTACTATGCCGGGGGTTTATAACTAATTATTTTTAAAAATTGTTACCCCCTGATATTTACAATAAATAGTTTAAATGCCAAATTTTACTTAATGACAATGTTTGATGACGCTAATATTATTTTTCAAGTGCAATAATTTCATTTTGGAGCTAATTTACATATTTATTTTTATAGGACGGGGGTAAAAACATGAATTTAACCTTCAAACTAGAGTGAGAGTTCTATATAAAAAAGATTTAAACTTCTAAATTAACTGTATTTTTTCTAAACATAGTTTTCATGGGTTCCCGTTCATTTCGTCGCAGATCATCTCGTCGCATTCATTTCGTCGCAGTTCATTTCGTCGTAAATCATTTCGTCGCAGTTCATTTCGTCGTAAATCATTTCGTCGCAAACTTCAAAGTGCTATATAAAGCGCTAATTAAAACGAGTGGCTTTGAGCAGTTCATTTCGTCGCGTTCATGTTCACGTTTCGTTGTAATGCAAATAATGAAATACAAACTGCAAACAAATAAAGTAAATGTCGTTCTAATGCCAAAATTAAAATACAGTTTTAAGATTGGTTGGCTAAGTTTTTTAAATAAAAATTTAATGAGTTACTATGTTAAAGTTTATTTTCGTAAGGCATTAGTTATGTTCAGAAAGCAATATTGTGTGCGACGTTTCTCAGATATTGTGGGATGTTGCCGGTGTTGTATGAAGCTACCACTGATTTGATCCTGTCATCCACCGCTTTATACTTCTTCTTCTTTTGCTGAGTCTGATGTCCAGCTTGAACTCGTTCGATTTTATTTGCTACTGCTGATTCTTCCAGGCGGAGCTTCGCGACGAGAGCTGACATGGAAGGATGAGCTTTGCTGACAACACTATTGATTGCATTATGCCATCCCTCTAAAGAATTAGTCGTTCTTGGAAGATCATCTTTGACGCGTTAAAATTGTGACCACATCGATGCTACGAAAGTTGGACGACGGCGTCGAGATCCTCTTCCGATGTTTCCTATATAGTTCGATTCAAAGTAATCAACAATTGGATCCAATTCCTCCGGAAAATTCTCATCGTTTGTTAATTCTTCAAACCCTTTGATTACATCATCTGGTAGAAGGAAAGCGAGTGCTGCTAAACATCGAGACTTAAGTGCAAATTCTGGATCTGTTCCATACCGGATTTGTAGACCTGCTGCCTGAATGCGTTTCCACAGACTTTGACTGAGATGGAAGAAACAACCATGGATTGTTGCATCTGAAAACTTCTCTTTAAATGCAAGTATTGCAGCTTGTTCAAAATCCATTGAAATACAATTGTGATTTAGTTCTTGATCTGGATTAATATCCTTTAAAAATTGAAGCATAGCAGCATATGATTCTCTCGATTTATTCTTCAGCAGAACGTAAACACATGGAATTGTTTCGGAATTTCCAAGTAAGGCATGGATAGTGTAAAGCTGAGTATATGCATTTGGGGCAACGTAGAATGTACCATCTGCAAACCAGTTTGCTGAATTAATGAACATATCCATTCCTCTTGCGGAAGCAAAAAACACCATATTTTCTGATGAGCATCTCATGAATTCTCTGTTATCGGACGTGCACTGAAGCTTTCTTGGAACTATATTCACCTCGGTTTCGTCATCGTTCTCATCATCTGGCTCAAGAGCTGCTCGTCATTTCCTTCGTATGATTTGTGAAAGTGCTGTTGTCGTCGGTAATGCTGGTGCAACCACAACAGGAACTTTTGCAATTGCTTGTTGTACAATATTCTTTGCTGTACTATCGCATTTGGTTGCTTTCGAACGAACTTCCCCAACAACTGTTGCCACTGAAACACGTGCTGAAGATGGAGCATGCAAATTGTGCGCTGTTAGTAGTTTTACAAATTCATCTCCATCGCAATGCATTCGTGCATTACACGTTTTCAATTCACATCGCCAGTATGTTTTTCCATCAACTGTTCTTTCTTTTGTATAAACATAACCCTCAAAAACAGCCTTATCACTTCCTCTATTACTTTTAACAAACGTTATCTTTGGCACGATGACTAATGAATTGTTTCACTCTTTTGAAGTCTGGGACAAAATGAAATGAAATGCGACGTAGCGATACACAATTCGCCCGAATTGTCGGGCGCGTAACGAATATAAATTGTATGTCTATAAATGTATATACGCGCATATTATTCCTTAAAAAGAATTAAATTATTACTCTAAATTACATTAGGAGAATAATCCTATACTTTGTTTTTCAGGTTAATTCACGAGGAACTCGATCAATCGTTAGACATTAGCGAGGTTACGAAATCAGAACGACAACGACAATCGTGACACAAAATTTTTTTTAGAAATAATATTTTCAGGCGAAATCTCATTGTACATTTTCGAATGGCGCGACCGATGTGAAAATGCATAATTTGGCGATGTCTATAAACGGCAACGTGTATTTTTTTTCAGTTCATGTTGCAGATAATCGAAATTCTTCGCGTGAGCAGAACATATTGAAAAAGAAGCTATTAGAGTCGATAGAAACATGTTGCTACCGACATTATCTTTAAGATTTTAAAATAATTTGTAAATGTTTACATAAGTTTTTACTAAGTTAACTGTGGCTCCATTAAAAATGTTTCGCTGGAGATGAGTAACTAAACATGACATTTTAATTTTGCGTAATCATCACTCTAATAAGATGTGTGCCTGACGATTATTACAGAATAAGTATAAAAGTATTGCCGATTTCTTTAAACTGTCTGCAAGTGTTTCAATTTTATTGTTCGACAATACAAAAATAATTCTATTTTAGCAAGGCAGTTGCCCAATACAGGCAATATATTATTTGCATTACAACGAAATGAACGCGACGAAATGAACTGCTCAAAGCCACTCGTTTTAATTAGCGCTTTATATAGCACTTTGAAGTCTGCGACGAAATGATTTACGACGAAATGAACTGCGACGAAATGATTTACGACGAAATGAACTGCGACGAAATGAATGCGACGAAATGATCTGCGACGAAATGAACGGTCACCGTTTTCATGAAATAAATATTTAAACGTTCTCTCATTAGAAAATATAATTGAAACACCTGCAATGAAATTAACAGACTGATATTAATAAAAATGCTTACATTTATTTTTTAGTGTGTATAAACATAATAGTAAACCATGCTTCCATTTTGTGAGTGAATGTTATATCTAAAGATTGCTAAAGTAAAAGATAGCATGGTAAATACCTTTTTATAACTCCGATTTGTTATTGCTGTTTCAGTTATATAATTATCCCATTTAAATATTAGGATTTATTTCTTCTTGTTTTTGTTGCAAAAGAGTGTGGAAATATCACAGTACATACAAACTTTATTTATATTAAATTTCATTACATTTATTAATAAATTAAAAATTAATATTATATTTATTAAATAATTACAACATATACATTTTTTCTTTTGGAGGTATTATGGAAGAAACCAACAACATAGATGATTTACTTGCATTGTCACTTTCCTCTCCAAAGTGTAGGGAACAATCATTCAAAGGAAGACAGTTTGTTTATACTGGACGGGTTTTATGCCAGATATGTTTTACAGGCTCTTTGAAGAAAAATTTGAAGAGAGATAAATTTGAAAAAATTACTAATGTAAATAAATTCAAAGAATTTGCAGAACGTTGGAAGTTATGTGACCATTCCTATAATCACATTAACTCACTTGTTGATTGGAGCGATACAAACTTTAAAATGGCACATAAAGCTTGTAAGGGGAAGTATTTTAAAGAAAGTTACCTAAGTTCTCAAAATAAGCTAATTCATGTGTATGAAACTAGCACACTCGCCATAGCTCCTCTAAAAAATTCCTCCAATGAAGACCTCGTCATGAACAAACCAAAAATTAATTCAAGGAAAAGTCTGCGTCAATCATGTAAATACAGATCTTCGATAGATCATCGTAGATGCATCATCTGTAACGAAAATAAGTATTCAAAGTTTATTACATGTTAGTAGTATTCTGTTAGCACTATCTATGTAATTTTCATTACCATTCTGTAAGTGGATTTTTGCAAACTCTCTCAAAGATTTTTCAGATTCATTTATATCTACACCTCTTTTTCTTAGCGTTATGTAAAGCAGAGGGACCACTCTGCCTTTTAAATACTTATTTTCGTTACAGATGATGCATCTACGATGATCTATCGAAGATCTGTATTTACATGATTGACGCAGACTTTTTCTTGAATTAATTTTTGGTTTGTTCATGACGAGGTTTTCATTGGAGGATTTTTTTGGAGGAGCTATGGCGAGTGTGCTAGTTTCATACACATGAATTAGCTTATTTTGAGAACTTAGGTAACTTTCTTTAAAAAACTTCCCCTTACAAGCTTTATGTGCCATTTTAAAGTTCGTATCGCTCCAATCAACAAGTGAGTTAATGTGATTATAGGAATGGTCACATAACTTCCAACGTTCTGCAAATTCTTTGAATTTATTTACATTAGTAATTTTTTCAAATTTATCTCTCTTCAAATTTTTCTTCAAAGAGCCTGTAAAACATATCTGGCATAAAACCCGTCCAGTATAAACAAACTGTCTTCCTTTGAATGATTGTTCCCTACACTTTGGAGAGGAAAGTGACAATGCAAGTAAATCATCTATGTTGTTGGTTTCTTCCATAATACCTCCAAAAGAAAAAATGTATATGTTGTAATTATTTAATAAATATAATATTAATTTTTAATTTATTAATAAATGTAATGAAATTTAATATAAATAAAGTTTGTATGTACTGTGATATTTCCACACTCTTTTGCAAAAAAAACAAGAAGAAATAAATCCTAATATTTAAATGGGATAATTATATAACTGAAACAGCAATAACAAATCGGAGTTATAAAAAGGTATTTACCATGCTATCTTTTACTTTAGCAATCTTTAGATATAACATTCACTCACAAAATGGAAGCATGGTTTACTATTATGTTTATACACACTAAAAAATAAATGTAAACATTTTTATTAATATCAGTCTGTTAATTTCATTGCAGGTGTTTCAATTATATTTTCTAATGAGAGAACGTTTAAATATTTATTTCATGAAAACTATGTTTAGAAAAAATACAGTTAATTTAGAAGTTTAAATCTTTTTATATAGAACTCTCACTCTAGTTTGAAGGTTAAATTCATGTTTTTACCCCCGTCCTATAAAAATAAATATGTAAATTAACTCCAAAATGAAATTATTGTACTTGAAAAATAATATTAGCGTCATCAAACATTGTTATTAAGTAAAATTTGGCATTTAAACTATTTATTGTAAATATCAGGGGGTAGCAATTTTTAAAAATAATTAGTTATAAACCCCCGGCATAGTAATTTTTTTTTCTTTTCAGATTCTTTATTTGTTGGCAAGTCGACATAGATAATAATATATAAATTTAATAAATATCTTACAAAAATATGGTATTAAATGATAAACTATTTATGTCTTTTACCCCCTGGATTTTAAAAACTTCTAGGCTGTATATCACTAGAGTGGTTTATTTTTTGATTATATTGTTTTCATATATATTTATCCTCACTCTAAATATCTAACCGATTATATGACTGGTTTTAATTATGGATGATATCAAAATTTGGTCCTATGGGAATTTAGGCCCAAATTTCAGACCCATATTTTGACACTTTAGGCACAGAATTTAAAAAATCAGTCGACACTATGAAATTATACTACTTTTGAAAAACAAAATCAGTAAAATTTCGTAGTTGAAGGGCATTTCCCATTTGAGCCCAGCTATGTGACAGACTATAAAGTGTTCATTGGCGGAGAATGGAATTTCAATACAATCATTGAATAACTTAAAGTTGAGGGTAGACTGGGGTTCAGAGAAATGGTTCGAATGAATGTAGTAGATTTTGAATTCGTCCTAAATTCGAGCAAAATTTCTCACTTTTTCTCAGCTACCTTGGTGCTGATGGAATGGAGCCCTTGGCCCATGCAAATTACCCCAATTTTGAGCGCATTCAAGCCCCATAATACTTATGGATGAAATTTATAATGAAACAATGATAACATCTATGTCGTCAATTCTGGCCTCAGGACAAAGGATTATGGCAACGCGATTATTTACTTTTCATCCCATGAATTGCCGACCCTTAAGATTTTTATCAGTGTAATGATGAAAACCACTGAGATGTGTTTCTTGTAGAAAGATTATATGCTCCTTAAGATTCTTCGATTGTGTAATATTTTCAACTAATTTCATTGGGTCTTTTGCGGTTCGAGTATTTATTGATCCAATTCTTAGATGATGGCAACTGGTTTGACTTGAGTTGTCTTCCTTTTAAGGCAGGACCTACCGGAAGAGGCGACTTCACTGTAATGAGGGTCAGTAGCAAGATGACGACCTGAAAGACGCCAGTTAAATAACCCTGCAGGGCGAGCAATCTTTGCAGCTACTCCAGTATCCTTTACGCTGTTCGTTGTTTCATTATGCTTTGTCCTTTGTATTACTATTTATTCCATAGCTCCACTACAGGTAGGATAGTGGCTAAGTGGCTTGCGAGCAGCCGAATATTTTCTCTTGAATGAATCGTCTCACTGTTAGTCATCCATATTTCTGGACTTCCAGTCAAGTTGTAAATAAATGAATCCCAAATTGCAAGTTCAAATTAAGAAGGCGCTTCATCGCACCTGTTTGATAACAAAAAACTTTCAAGTAAACGATAAACTTGAAAGACACGCCACAAAATTTCTCAATTCTAAAGCTCTAAACAAAAATAAACTATAAAGAAAGATAACGAAGACCAAAAAGTTGAATGTAATAGAAGGTGACAGTGTTTAGATACTTAGGTCTCTGAGTTACTTTCTATACGAAACATAAATAAGCAACATTGGCTAAGTCTGGAATACAATTTTTTCTTTAAAATGAGATCACGTGGTTTCACGTTCGCGACCGGTATTTTGCTTTTATGTTATAACATATATATATATAGTTCAAAGGCTTCATGATGAATTTAAACTTAATATTATTGTTAAACGTACGAACCAAGAACAATGTCTTACAATCTAATATTTTCACCATATTTACATCTTCAGGGAAATACAGTAACATGCTAAAGATATTATGCGTAGGAACTGAAAGAAGACGCGATGGTGCACTGGCGTTGAAAGCTTTCTTATCATGGAGCATATTTGTCTTTTACAAATAGTATTAGTGACAGTGATAAGTCAAAAAGTGGTTTATTTTTTATATTACATTTTGATCTTTCAAAGACACACAGATCTCTGTCTTCAAATGCCATGCCGCAAATATCTTTAAGTTTTCAATCTTTTTCTAAAAAATATTTTCTTTTCATTCCCTCTCTCTTTCACAATCCGCATCTTTACTCTTGCCGAGGAGGCTGTTGTCACAAAATTTCAAATAAAAAGGATATTGACAACATTTCCTTTTTTCGCGATTAAGCTTAGTTATGCCAAATGTGTCTTCTAAGGTTCTATATCGTAGTAGACCATTTACGAGTAGAGTACCCTGTTCTTTTGTGTAACATTTGGGGACGTAACGTATATAACATGTTAAAATGTTGAAGGTGTTAAAAAATTAATCTCGAACAATAGAGGAGACTAAATTGATATTATTACACACGTTTCGTAAATAAATGTTTTTTGGCGTGAATTGATTTTTACATTTAACGTGGGTAATCAACAAATTGTCTTTTATAAGATTTCCAAAAGAGTACGCGTGGTCCTAGGCTATTTGCGCCCACGAAAACAGCTTAATCTGACAACCAACCGATTTCAATCACTGTCGCTGAAGAGTTTACCATGAACCATGTTCCAAATGTCCACGTTTTATGTCCTGAATTGAAGCTTTTTGATAGATATAAAGGACTCTTTAACATTGGATTAATGTTTTGGTTGTAAACGTTTTGCAATGGCTTTCAACCCCTTCATTCTATATTTATTTTATCTCTTTGACTTTTGATGTTCAAGATACGAGTTGTTTCGGACGTTCTTGTTATTATTTATCGCGTTTTTAATCGAGTGAGTGTCGCCTTGTTTGAAAACAACTTCTTGATTGAGTATGTGTGAAGTAAAATTTTCTGTTAAAAGCTTTGAGTTACGGAATTCAGCGAATATGGGAATTCCTAATCCTCCAAACTTTGATGGAAGTGAAATCAGCTTCCGAAGTTTATGCGAAGGCGTGATATATTTTTGCTTCTTTGACGCTTGTTTCTCTCGTTAGAAGTACTGTTTTTGCTGCATTTGGGACGTATCCAAATTTTGGTCCAAGCTTGCACAGGTCGATCCACCATATCTTGAGGTCTTTTATACTTCCGGCAACCTTAACATTATCAGCATACCCAATGTGTTTCGCATGAAGTCGTCTTTAGTAACCGACATAACAACTTTTCCAACTATTCTACGGAGTACTTAACCAACACCGATTGGTCCTAATCCGTGGTTCTTGTTGATCGGGATCATCCTGCACGCCAAAAAAGCTTCTAGACAATTTTTTTCGTCGGTGGAAATCAGTGGAACACTTTCCAAAACTTCTATTAGTCATAATTGGACGCCATCTATCAGCATCCATGCCAGATGGACCGAACCACCTTTCGTCTTTGATGCTGCTGCTTTCATCCAACGGTAAGATGTCATTGTCCATATTATTGGTAAGTAGTTTTAATGCTGCATTTATTTCACTTTTTTACATGAAATTTCGAAATAATTTCCGTTAACTAATTAACATTAATGATATCTCAGCTATTGTTCGTGTCGATTTTGCCGTTTTTAAATAAATTTGAATGATTCTAGATCCATGCAAAAGTTCAACAAAAGTTCAACAAAGTTTCCTTTAGCCCAAGAGTTCATTCGTCTTTCAACGGCTTTTAGGTGATCTTTTGCTTTCGAAAAATACTTGACATTATCATCACAGCTTTGAGAGCAAATTCTTTAAACGGCGAATCGTTCAACTATTCGTTTATCAATCTCGTAATTTCATCTATAAACCGTTTTCTTATTCCCAGTTGGCGTCATAAAGGTTACGTCGCCAATAGACAATTTCTTCTGCATCTGTATTTTTTTTTTTTAGAAAGGAAATACATAGGAGAGGCAGGGCCTATGACTCAACAGAGTCCTGTGTATTGGGTCTATTTTTTTCACCGGACCCACGGAAATTTAGATGTTATATAAGTCCAACCCTATCTCAGTTCTTAAGCCGGAAACATGAAACAAATCCTAGAAACTCTAGAATAAGCGACTTCACCGAGAAACAAACTGAGCGCAGTACTTCCAGGGACGTGGCAAGATTCGACCTGAGTGGGAGTCGAACCAGGGACATCTTGATTATGAGCGTAACGCTTAGACCACTGTGCCACTGCTGCGTAATATTTCTCCTTAGCGTTTGATATTCGTTATCGGCCCACGAAAATTCTCGCGTTTTTTACCTCAGTTTCAGCGATGTGTTTGCTCGTTTCCTGCGATTGCGTTACATTAGTTTGATTGCAATGATTCGAAGCAATCAAGCTGCACTTGTGCGTGTGTATTTTTAGTCCTTTTTGGTTTTTAAATGTTTTTTGACATGTCTTCCACTATGCACCTTGTTGCATCTTCTTCACCCGTTTTTTTCACAGTTTTGCTCTGATAATCTAACTTTTGCTTCTTTCTTTTGGAACTTTACAAACTTTATTTTGGTGATGTTCACGATTAGAAAGTTACATAAACGTGACTTGTATGTCCCACGATGTTACATTATGTTATGTTTATTTTGCCAAATAAAATACATTTGCAATAAAGCTTATTAACAATCCTAATAGGGATACACACACATATATATGCATACATATGATTTACGTACAAATCAGTGCGTGGTAACCACAGAACGAGAAAAAAATGGCTAGGAATCCATAGAAAACCAAACGGTCTTTTCATTGGACACCTGTATACACTTATTTATTTATTAAGAACAAGAGTTTAGACGTGAAAATTATAAAATTAAAAATACGGAATTTCATCGAAAAAAAACACATAATAGATTAATAAAAAATAACAATAATAATAAAAAAATAAAAATTAACTATTCGAATTCAAAAGTTCGTTTTTAAAACGGCGTTTGGAGATTTGTAACGATCCGCACACCACACTTTCAGGTGTTACACCTTTTTTTTATAAGCACGAGGAAAGATCGGCTCCAGCTTCATTTATGCTTAGCATTTTAACAATTTCAGGTTCAATATATGCTTATGTGTATACTTATATGCTTAGTTTACACCTGTAAAAAATGACGACGAAGTATAAAAAGATCTATTTAAATTTATTGATGCATTGATTTTTGAACCACTTTAACTGAACTTTTTAACAATGATTGAACTTGATATGGACTATGATAAACGTCAAAGAATAGTCATAAAAATACCTATGTAATAATAGAAAGAACGTTATTTTCCAAATTTTGTTTTTCTTCATTTGTTCATACCTTATCTTTTTCGCCAGACCTAAGTTTGACACTTTGATAATCAGTTTTTTTATATCATAAATTCGTGAGGCTCAGTACATGCTTAAGATTTGCTTAATTTTTTTGATAATTCAGCCTCAATATGCTTTTATCCGTTATGCTTATAAAAAAGGTGTATTAGCATAATTGTTCCACAAGCGTGGACCTCGGAATCTTATTGAAAACTGCCCTTTTGTAGTTTTTCTGAAAGAGTACTTGTATTTTATATTAGAATATTATATTTATTAGAAAAAAATTGAAATTGAGATTGGAAAACATTTGGAATTGACACATTATTTACTCTATACATAAAGATTAGAATTTGAAAGATATTTATTTGGTAGATATTTAAAATCTTTAGATTTTTTAATATTTCATGGGATGAAATGTCACAGTTTTTGCCTTAATTTTAAGTTTAGCCGCTCGCTTCTGCTTATTATGGAGATTTTTGAGGTGAGATTTATGTGTGCTTGCCCATACTATGTTAGTGTATATAAGATAATTGTGGATGAATGAAATAAATTTGCTTTAAAGATGATTTATTTAAGAATGATTTTGCTCTGTGCATTAAGCCTATATTTCGAGAGATTTTTTTCTCAAGGTATTTTATATGGAAATTCCATGTTAGATTTTCGTCAATATATACTCCTAAAAATTTATTGTATTTTTCTCTAGTGATTTCGCAATTGTCGATACTTAACACTGGCAATTTTTCGGAGGTTTATGGATGAAAAATAATATATTTAGATTTATTAAGATTTAAAGACAACTTGTTACGCTTAAACCAATCGTTTATAAGTGACAATTCCATGTTCATTGTCGAATAGATCTCATCAATATTGTAACCTGACGAAAAAAGATTTATTTGTGTCATCAGCGATTAAAATTGCGGATCTATTTTTAGAGACATTTGAAATATCGTTGATGTATAATAAGAATAGTAACGGTCCTAAAATAGAACCTTGAGGAACACCGCATAATTCTGTCTTTTTGGTTTTTTTCTTTATTACTTAAGTTGATTGCACAATAAACCGCAAAATGGTCAGAAACGTCACATTTAATTACACCAAAGTTTATTTTCGGAATAATATTTGTGTTGCAAAATAAGTTGTCTATGAAAGTGGCAGATGCTCTTATTACTCGCGCGGTAGTAATAGTTGGCTACATTGCATTTTGAATGAAGGTGTTTAGGAATGTGGTAGTAACTGCGACGATACGTAGGATATTAAGGTTAAAGTTGACAAGAAGGAAAATGTGCTTGGAGGCGATTTTTACGTGAAAATGATATCGATAAATGAAAGCAAGGGTTTTAGAGATTGGTCTGTAGACGGAACATATAAAAATCTTCATACGGGAAAATAACTTCTAAAGTATAAAATTCGAAGAACACATTGCTTTGTGATGTATCGTACCGTATTTTATAAGATAATTTGTTAAGGAAAAACACACATATACTTCCCCCAGATTTGTGTGCACTACAATACAATACAATACACTTCCATAGTCAATTGCTTTCCTAAATACTTTTCATTTTTTGCCTTCAAATACAAGAATCGGACTTGGGCAAATCAAAGATATAACATGGGAATGCAAGATTAATAGAGGACACGGTGTGCAAGTACCGTACTATAAACGGTATTTAAAGAAAACTTTCTTGGGGCTAATTTTCTTGGGGGACAATTTCCAGTAATCAAATATAACTACCACAGTTGTCGAGTATTTAAAAAATCCTTCGCCCCGTTTCCTATGGCCATGTATTATTTATAAGTATAAGTTTTTAAAAGCTAATTTCTAGGTTTTGCATTTTTGGTTACCGATGTATCTTCAAAACACAATATTTTCTGATTGGTTAAAGCTTTTGATTTTAAATTCAGCAAATATTCACAATATGGTATATGTTCATTCAGTTAGAATTTGTACAATCAGACTTCAAACTAGAGTTATGGAGATTACTGTCTGAAATTTTTGCTGTAACCGCAAGCTTTTCAAAGTCAATGTTGAATTTTTCTCATAAAATCTGTTGAAAATAGTTAATACCAACTTATGGTATTTTGTGTCACAAAGATTTGCTTTTTTAGTGTTTTTGCATAGCTTTTATAAAATTGTTATGCATAATCAAAGTTTTAATTTTTCCATAGAATTTTATTTTGTGGCCTACTCTATTATTTCAGTACAAGTTTTATGCCAATTTTTATCTTTTTTAAAAATGATGTGTGCTTTTTATAGGTGTACCACTTTAACGATTCTATATCAGGCGAACACACAAAAGAAGATAGTGAAGTTTAAGGTTATGATAAGGTTTTGTTTTCATAAAGAACGTTTTCGAACTAGATAACGGCGAAGCATTGTTTATTTACCTGACTTACGTCTTATTGTATTCGCCATATATAGAAATAAATAATGAAATTACAAAACGCCGGAGTGGCTTTATAGGTGAAACCGAGTAAAAAATTCAGCTGGGAGTCTATAAGCCTCCCAGCAGGGTCCAGGGATGTAGCCCCGGAAATTTTTTGAAATAAACCTATCCTAAGTGCGGAGAATAGTAATTTGCCATTATCATATTTTATCTAAAATTGTAAAATTTAGTAATTGTAAATATCAGAAACCGTACCCCGTGCGGCGCCCCTGAATTAAACATACTTTTGAAGTCTATTATAAAAATAAATTGCTTCACATAAACGGTTGTATTTAGTTGTGGTTGTGAAAAGATTTTATTGACATTCGTGCAACTTTTTTCTCACCCACTCAGATATTTTTTTGTTTAAGATGTGTCAATTTAAACATTCATTAACAGTAAAAAAAAAAAAACTCTATGTGCACTTTACAGAGACGTGGAACGAGCGCTCCAAACATAATGTCTCCGGGCCGATGTTTACAATAACATTCATTTTTAAAGTTCTGAATTGAAAAAGAATCAGCTTATGTTTGTACTATATATATGGTTCATAGTAATTTTGTGTTATTCAATAATAGATAAAACTTTTGCGTTAATGATCAGCCAGCAGGAAAAGCTGACCAGAGTAGATAGCTTTTTTAGGTTTGGTGGGAGAGGCGCTATTCTGAATTTTGATTCAATAATATATTGGATAGGTTTTTTATGTTTCACTTGAATTATTATTTCTGCTTTCAGGTGTCAGTTATTTTTTTCACTTCATTTCATGACGATGAATGAATGTGATATATATAAATCATTGATTGATATGTTTATTAGTAGATTAAACAAAGCAAACTTTTGACTGTTGTTGAAAAGTTAAAAGAGGGTTATGATTGCCATTTTTGACAAAAAGTGACTTGATAATTGTTTTTTCTGCAGATAAAACACCATGTATCATTTTAAGGTTGTTGTAACCATGTTTAAACCAATGTACCTTACTTTTGAATGTGATCAATGACACCATCATCATGAGCGAAATAAAGGCAGTTGGGCCCTACATGCTTCAGCATGTCCTTGGAAAAGGACAAACTGGTATTTAAACAGTTTATCTGTATACACGTTGTGTTTTTTATATAAGAAACCTTAATGAGCCTCGAGTTTCTTAAAATTTGGTCATTTTGAGGTTCAAAAGATTGTTTTAATTTTTATATATATATATATATATATATATCCAACTCTCAGTTAAAACTGTCAAAATGAATTTATCTAGAAATAAATAAATTAGATCTATCCTAAACAAAGCTAATTAGCTTTAACATTAATGTTTGTCTGTATGTCACTCTATAAATATTCTATAATATCCGAGGTTTAGAAGTGTTAAAGGTTTTGAATTTCTCCAAAACAATTTCATGAATTTTTGACAGTATTGCTACATACTAGATAACGCTGTGATAAAGCTGTAAAAATTTCTAATGCAAATACAAAAATGTTATTTAGTCATGACTTTATTTGTCTGACATTATTTAGTTATTCTCTGCTTTGATGCTTGAAATTGCTGAAAAGAAACAATGAATGGAACGTGAACATTTTAAATCTCTTCCATTGTGTATAGTGATCAAAAAGTCTGTTGGAGGTCTTGAAATTCCTTTAGGGCTTGCACCAGCAATTTTTAACCCCTTAAGACATCATGAAAATAAAAATATAAAAAGTGGAAAATTTTGAAATAACTTTATTATGAAAGTACAAAATGTCTGGCAAGATTTTTTTTTGTCTGACAGAATCTTTAAGTCTATAAAAAGACCTGTTTTTAATGACAACAGTTACATATATACATGTTTGCAGTGACATAACAAGGCGTCTCTCGTTGGTCGGGCTTTGTGGGCTCTGGGGACTTTGCCTTTGTGCAAAACTGATGTGCTTTGTTGGTGTATGTGCTTACACTTTGATGGATCCTTTGTGATATATCACCGAAGTAGATAGACCTGCAAAAATATTGCGTTCAGCTGTCACAGCTTTTTCATTTACCTTGCATGTTTTTTCAACGTCATGTCTTTCAAGAATTTTTCTTTATAGCACAATGGAAACTCATGTTTGATGTTTACAATCCATCTCACACAAATCTGAAGAGATAAATATCAGTAAAGAAGATAATTACCAGAACAAACATTGACCAGTTATTCTTGAAATGAGAACGGAACGCCAAAGCTTGTAAAACATCAACAGCTCAATTAGCTACTTCATTATCAGATCTGATGCGTGAGATGTGAACATCTTTTTCAAGATGCTTAAAGAATCTTCGATTTTAGTGAAACATTTTGACCCAATGTTAAGACCCAATGTTGAACCTTTCTTGTTGTAGTACTGAAGCCAGTCATTCAATTTGACAAGGAATTGTTCTGTTTCTCGGCTACCTCCTCCATATAGTGTATATACGGCATGGCAGAAAGAGCCATGCTCGATTGCAATAACCCTTTTATTACAATGCCACTTTTTCACTTTTTCTTTATGTCTAGTTGTTTTGGATATGTTTTCTCTATAATGGTCACCTCTCTATAACAACCAATTTGCTTGTTCCCTTTAGTAGCTGTTGTAGATGGGTTATCTGTTTTGTACTTCTTTCTAACTTTACAATTGTCTTTGTTTTTATATCCGCTATTCAAGATTGAATTTTAGGTCTTAGTTCAGCTGTTTGGTCTGTTACATTCAGTCGAGTAAAAAAGACTTTTGTTTAATGCTATTACAAACAACATTAGCATGTGGTGAACAAACAAAGGTTTTCAATGATCGCTCATAACCATTTCTGAATGTTTCCTTTTTAGTTTGTTTCTTTGAAAAAATATAATTAATTGAATACGTAATTGTTTAAAGTGAAAAAATAATTTTTAAAATATTATGTTTATTTTGTGTTTTTATTATTGGATAGGCGCATGCCAGGACTGACATATCTTATTCATTTCTTAGTCTAACTATTGAGGGTTGGCCATTGTTTAGTATTTTAAACAATTTAAAGCGTTGGGATCGGCTGAATTTTTTCTTGATAGTCCATAGTGAGGGATTATCCAAAATATAGGAGGGAAAAATGAAGTTCAAATATGATCTTGTTATATATCGATCAATCAGCAATTTTATGCTGATTAAACTTTATAAAAAGGCTATACCCCAAAAAATTTTGATTTATTGAGCATTTTCTGCGGCTTAAAAAATAGTATTTGGGGTAATTTTTTCAGACTTTCCCACCTTAAACTTACTGATATACCCGTATCTTAAGAATGCTTAATCTCTATTGCAATTTTGGATCAATTATTCCCACAAAAAAAATAATATTTAAATTGGTTTAATAAGGTTGGCTTTCCAATAATGAAATGTTAAAATAGTTCACATTCCTCAGTATTTGCACAAAGTCCAATTAAGGTAATTGGATAATGCAAACCAATGAGACATCTATTTCCACTCAGTAGAAAGAGTGGCAGTTAAAACATCATTTTAAAAAGAGATCAACGATAACTTGTAAAATGTAAACAAACAATGTGTTATTCATCGCACTTCTTTTGGTAAAAAAAAGAAAGTCAAATATTCACTGGAAGAAATTTAAAAGGATTACTCACCTTTTAGTTCAAGAACTGACGTTTGATGATCACAAATTTTGTGAATACTTTGTACAGTATTTTGCGCCGGCTTAAAACTTCAACAAATTCGTCATGTTTTGAGTTTTTGTCGCCATGTTTAAAAGAAATTGTATTGAAACTTTTACAGATGAATAGATGAACCCAATAAACAGTTTTATTAAAATGTTTATTTTATTTGTTTAGAACTTTCTTTGGCCAATTTTAATGGTACCATGTTAATTTAGTCATCTTTGAAACACATAACCACAAAGTCTTTTACATGTATGTATCCAATGTATCACTGCACTAACTTTATCACATGCAGGTCTTGTTAAACTTGGTATTCATTGCACAACTAAAGAAAATGTTGCAGTCAAGATTGTTGATAAAAGCAAAATACAGCAAAGTGTACTGGCTAAGGTAAGTCGTTGAACGCTCATGAAAAAATACACAAATATTTTTTTCTTTTCAAATATTTGTTACTCTGCATTTATTGTCTATGAATTTTTTTCATATAAAAATTGTTATGTATGAAGATTTTTTGTTTCCGACTGTTGTTAATGATGATGATGATGAAACAACGATTTTCTGTATTGTTTGACTTTCTTTCCCCATGTTAGGTTGAGCGTGAGATCACCATCATGAAGTTGATTGAACATGACAATGTCCTTCGTTTATCTGACGTGTACGAGAGCAAGAAGAGTTTGTACGTAGAAAAGTTTCCCCCTGTTAAAAGAAAATTAAATCGTATAATCAAAATATTTCTGATTTGTTGAGAGAACTTTCTCTGAAACGCAGAATCATCTATACTCAATATTTCTGAAAATGTGTGGACCACTGTCTTTAAAGGGAATTGGTGCAACTTTTAATTTATAAATTGATTTTGGAAGCGAAAACAGAGAATGATGGTTTAATTAACATATTTTTTCTACACTAAGTTTATTCCAAAATTCGCAACATTAGATGCAATGAGAAGACTGGATCTGGAAATTCTTTATTTAGCAGTCAAGAACTTGGCTTTTACTTTCACATGAATTTTTAGTTAAAATGATAACCATGCAAGTTCACAGATTTGAGGGTATTTTGATTGGAGACCTTGGTTCTAATGACTTTAGAATATTACTTAGACAAACAAAATGTCAACCTAGCTGTTTCATTACTTAGATTTTTGGTCCTTGAGTATGTAGGCGGAGGAGAATTGTTTGATTACCTTGTGAAAAGAGGAAGGTTGCACCTGCCCGAGGTAATTCTTTGTCAATTAAGATCGAAAATTATAAGAAATAAACTGTTTATTAAAACCGTACCTATTAAAATTAATGTTCATAATATACCTTAATAACATAATATATAATGTAATCTTCTCATCATTTAGACAAAGTTAACAGTAATTTATTTAGTTGATCTAGCTAAACTTGTGTACTTCTTTACCTTTATGAGCACTTGTTCTTTACACTTCAAGCTTGTGTTTCATGACTGTTATTTTAGGCGAGAAAGTTTTTTTGTCAAATCGTCTCTGCTGTACATTACTGCCACGAGCATTTAATATGGTACTGAGCACCTTGTTGACTTGGATATTTTTTATGTAAAATCATGGTCTAGATTTGCACCTCTTTTAATTCATGCTGAAGTCCCCAAGATTTTATTAGCGATACAGAAGAAAACATCCATAAAATTTAGTTGCACTCCTTCCATAATTTACGTTAGCAACAATTATTATTGGGAAATTCTGAGTTGAAAACGATGTTGACTTATTTGTGCACAATAATATATATGTTATTGCATTAATTATGGTATAAAATATAACTTATAAATATAGTTAGTATAGAAATTACAATAAATAAAAACAACTTCAGAAATATGAATTCTTTCAGTCATCGCGATTTGAAACCAGAAAATCTCCTTCTTGATGACAACAAAAACATAAAGATTGCTGATTTTGGGATGGCTTCTATACAGGTGTCTATTTTCTCTGTTTTGTAATGACTCTTACCTATATGAAGACAATCTATATAAATTATTAACATCTGTTTTCCATGCTAGCATAACTAGACAGTAGTATATTAAAGTATTGAGATGTGTTAATAAAATGAAAATATAAAAAGTGTAAAATTTTGAAATAATTTTGAAATTTTTGCTTATTATGAAAGTAACACTGGACAAAATGTCTGGCAAGATTTGGCAAGATCAACCAATGTTTATATGTTTTCATTGGTTTGTCAGCCAATGTTTGTAAGTTTCCATTGGTCCATCAACCAATGTTTGTAAGTTTCTATTGGTCCATCAGCCAATATTTGTAAGTTTCTATTGGTCCATCAGCCGCCAATGTTTTTATGCTGATGACAGTTTAAGGTTGTACGGTATTTGTTTCCCAAACTGATAGTCAGCAAACTTTCACCAACTTCATTGTTTTTATTTCAGATGGAGAATAACATGTTGGAAACGAGTTGTGGGTAAGATGGACAATCGTTTCTAATTGTGCCATTTTGCTTTTTGAATGCCACATAGTTTATATGATATATACAAATACATTATATTTTTAAAGTCAAAGGTTTACTGTTTTCTGGTAAGCTTTGCTTTTAATTATATCATTTTATTGGTTTCTTTTCATCAAGGTCCCCCCATTATGCTTGCCCGGAGGTTGTTAGGGTGAGTACCTTTCATCAAGACCCAAAATGCAATAAAACCCAAAATGCAAGATGTGCTCATTACTTCTATGAGAAAGAATAAACTTGCCTTTCTGTGCTTGTATATTAATACATATATGTGTGTTTACCCGTGACAATCTGTACATTTAAACCTTCAAAAGTCGGTTCTGTTGGTAATGTTTTTGCTCCGCTTAAATTTGCCCTCTTGTTGTTAAACAACCTTTAAATTTTTGACGCAGTAATTTTTGTCAACAACAGTACATATGCACGTGCAAATTTTACACATCAATTCTTTCAAGTAGGTGAATGTTGCGCCATCTTGTTTTGGTGTGTTTGAAATAAAAGGGGTATTTTTGTTTTCGCTTTTTTGGCATGCGTCTCTTTTAATTATTTCCATGTGTTTTAGCGACTTTCTTTCGTCTTTTTATGCCACTTCGTAAATTGTTGTCAAGAGAAGGTTGGTATAAATAGTTTATAACAAAAACGTTAATCATGCGCCATTTGCTGTGTTATTATTATAAAAACTAGCAATAAGACCCAAGTGCAAAATGCACCCATCACTATTCATCATCAATAATTCTAAGACAAAGAATAACTGTGTCATCCCGCCTTTATGTGTTTTTATATAAATATATACTCGTTTCGGTGTATTATTTATGATTGCAAAATTGAATGCACCACTTCTTAATGATAGTATAATCAAGTCATCCCGCCTCTGTGTTTGTAATTGGAACAGTTAGTTTAAATTTGGAGCCACTTACTCTTTACACACCTAGAAAGGAACATTTCCCATCTTATTTCCTTCATATTTATTTGCTAGAGTAGTTAAAAGTTAATTTTCATCCAAAAAATAGCTAGTTAGCTCACTAAATTTCACAAATCACTACTTATGAGTGGACATCCATAAAGAATTCTAACCATGAAAACCTTTAAAAACCCCATAATTCAAATTTCAGATTTATAGCCACTACTTTTCTAGCCAACTTCATCATTTTGAACACAGATTAACTGTGTTTTCAGTATATAATGTATTTGTTACTTGACCACACGTGGTTCTGCATTTGATGGCAACATTTCACTAAATTGTAATGGGAAAGTATGTGTTCTGTCAAAAATCTTAGGGATACGAACAGTGATATTATTATATAAATGCTCACACCATATCAGATAGTTTTTCACAACGGCGTAAAATGCTATCCGATCGTTTTATGTCAATGTTTCATTTTCAAGGTGTTCATATTATACCGGATAAACATACTATTGTTATGCTAAAAAAAATTTCCAGGTTTATTTTTTAGTTTTTTTAAATAAATTTTCGTTTTTCTCCTAAACAAATAAATAAACATAATGAGAATAAGTTGCGTTTGAAAATACATTAAATACTAATATATTTGAGACGTCAACTAGAAAATATTGCAATGAAACATTAACAAACAACAAAATATGTATTCAAGCACAAGTGGTCCTAATTAGTCCCTAGTGACAGATAACTATTCAAAAGAAGAAAAAAAGTTAAACATAAATTTTTTATTCAATATCAATGTGAAAATCATGCTGTTTAGGTGTTCACACTGTAAAACATTGCATTTTAAAAAGCTATCTGATGCATAATGTATTACTTTTGAGAGCGTTGCTTCTTGATAGCTATCCGGTATAACAATTATGGTGATTTTGTCGTTTTAAGTGAACAAAGGGCTTATCCGTAATATTTTTGTGCCGTTGTGAAAAGCTATAAAGGTATAGTGTGAACAGTGTGAATGACTCCTCACTCCCTTAAAAAATGCCATGTCAATTTCAATGTTGGCGTTTTTTAAAGTAAAGATAATTTTTGGTCATATGTTAATTGTAGACATGGTCATGTAGCATATTTAACTTCATACAAGTTGCATATTTGTCCTCTGTAGAAACATCAAATTTCAATTCGCTCTCCTATACTTTTGCTAGCAAATCACTCATACGTTTGTGTTAGGGTATATCGTACGATGGTCGCAAAGCTGACACTTGGAGCTGTGGCGTGATACTGTACGCACTCATTGTGGTAATTCTCTTTCTGTGCTTTTGTATAATGCAGTCTTGTGTATTTCAGTAACCTTCTTTTCTTTCTTTCTCCAGGGCTGTCTTCCATTTGACGATGACAATCTTAGAGTGCTGTTAGAAAAAGTAAATCATTGATTTGTAATTACAGTTGACTCTCTCCAAGGGGAAAAATGTTTATTCGAATTATAGAGAGATTCGAATAGTAGAAAGTCTCTCTTATTCGAATTTTCAGGTTTAAAGGGTGAAAATTCGAATTAGAGAGAGAAATCGGAATTTTTGAAAAATTGAGAAAAATCATAGGTGAAAAATAAAAAATAAATTTGTTTATTGAATCTTCTTTGAACCAGAAACTGCTAACCCTAAATCAAAAAGCTTCTTCTTTTGGAAAATTCTTTACAGTCTTTTCGTTCATGTCGTTTTCGCTTATGAAATAACAGTCAATGTGTGTTACCATTATGACATTTTTTCCCTGCACGCAAAACACTTTCGTTTCCTTATCCAGTCTGTGAATATGGCTAATATGGAGTCGTTTAGCCATTTTGAACGAGAAATTAAGATGCAGTTTATCAAACCATAATTACAAGAAAATATCAAACTTCATACAAAAGACGTGTATTTACAAAAACTCAAAACATTTGAACAGAAATTCGAATTTTGAAAAAAAATAATTGAAAGTGTTAACTGTTAGTTTACACTCCGAATATTCGAATTACAGAGAGGATTTTGCCGAGGAGACCAGAAAAAAGTTTTTGAATTAAAGAGGTTTTCGAATTACAGAGATTCGAATAATGGAAAGTAAATTATAAGAGTTTCTTAAGGAAAATTGACAGTGACTTAGAATTCGTTTGAATTACAGAAAGATTTGAATAGTAGAGATTTGAATTTGAGAGAGTCGACTGTAAATATATTGCGAAAATTTCTTTTTAATAAAACCTTTTCTCGTTTTCTAATGAAGGATATGTTTTGTATTTGCAAGGTAGTTGTTGGTTTTGCAACCTTCACTTTGTTTAGGTTAAGAAAGGTGTGTTTTCAATGCCGACGTTTGTACCTACAGAATGTGCGGATTTAATTCAAAAGATGATCATGGTAGATCCAGAGGAACGATACTCAGTAAATAAATTTTTGAAGTTAAAACCATTTTTTGTTTTTTTCACGTTTTTCACAAGTACTGAGTTGTGTGTGACATTTATGTATGTTTTTAGTTGGCTGATGTGAAGAAGCATCCTTTTTATACAAAGTAAGTTTTGAATGTATCTTATAGCATATTAAGTCCACATGCAAATTGCACTCATTACTTCTGTGACAGAAGTGTTTGTATGTTTGTACATAAATATATAGAGTGGGGCTCGGCACGGGTTAGTACCTTTGGTGCAAATAGACGGGCACCACCGGTCGTTATAACACCGTGGATTTTTTAGTCATAGCAACAAATTTATGGCACCAATCAATTCAACCAATCATGTTCACGCGACATCTTGTATGGCCACCTTTTTCATTTTATTTCATTTATTCCATTAATTATTAGTATTTACAATTAGGTCAGTAGTAAGTTGTCAAATTCAGATTCGACTCTGCGGTTTTCGAGTTTAGATCATTAAATAGGATTTGAGTGTATTTCAATGTAAAGGATGTAAAGTATGGGGTTTGATGGTAGGATTGCTACCTTCAACGTTGATTGCTATTTCAATGCCATGCTAAGTAATAACATTAAAGCCAGTTATATATAAATACATTATAAAAGATGAAAACCTCTCTAAAATTCAATTACAAGCAAAAGTTGTGAAGAATAGTATTCCTTGCTTATGTTAAAGTATTAAGATTTTCCAATTCCTTTATCTGTCATTACCACTTGGAACTTTTTAATACTCTCTTCCTTTAGACACAGTGACAACATTTTATTGATCACACCTAATTGTCCAGTTGCGGTGGTAAGTATCTATTATACATTGACATCTGTATAATTCCATCCCTCAAAAGCAATATTCTATTTTTCGATTTACTTTTTAAAGGTCAAAGAGTTTGCTTCTGAGGACGATTTTGATATAGATGTTATCAAAAGTATGTCCTCGCTTGGATGCTTCAAGGACCGAGGGAAACTCATCTCAAATCTACTAACATCTGGGTAATTACACTGTTCAGGGGGTTCTAACGCCTGTGTAATCACACTGTTCAGGGGGTTCAGTATTGAGTTAAAAAATCTTCAATTTTTTTGCATATCTTCTCAAAGCCCACCGTGTTATAACGTGCACACAGTGTTCTGCGGTTACTTATGTTTATGCAAAATTATAATTCTCGTCTCAGGAAGAACACGGAAAAGGTCGTCTATTTTCTGTTACTGGACAGGAAAATGAGAAAACCGTCTAAAAAAGACGACGTTAATTCTTCGGTGCTGTTCCGAAACACTTCAGGCAAGGACTTGTTTACTAGCATAATCAAAAGAGGCGTGATTGAATTGTTACGCGGGTCTGTTATGCACTGGCGTGGTTTGATGTTTCTTTTTGCCAGCTCAACTTTTCTATACATAGCATTGCAGTTGCACAATCTTTAACCATATATCGTGGTCTTAGATAATCAGCTTTGTATATTGCACTAACCACTTCAATACTAATGTATATTTACGTACGAATTAATAATTTGACGTATTATTCATTGCTTTCTTAATTTTTTCATTTCGCACCTGTAAATATTATTTTTAGAAATATACTTTGTAAAGAACAAGTCAAAATAATATATATAATGACTACTAATGAAATGATTTCTTCCTTCCCAGCCTTCAAGCGAGGTGGAATTACATGTTTTCCAGGTTTTCATTGAGCTACCTTTTAAATCATTAATTATTTAACAAGTGCGCGAAGCTGTCTTCACAAAACATCTAGCGGGATCGTTTTTATTAGATAATTTAGCTATATTCCCTTGTGATATTGGGTTGATCCGTAGCTTACATCGAATTAACGGATTGAACTTGGCCATAAATTATTCATCAGTTTATGATTTATTCATCGCTCCCGTAAAAATGTCCACTAATTACGTTCTGTTTGCAGATGTTCCCAGAAAGAGAGTAGATTCTCCTGTCGTAGCGAGAAAAGAGTAAGTCTTTAGTTTACTATGCAATTCGGTGTTGTATATTTTCTGCACTTCGCCTTCCCCAAGGAAAGAAGCTCGTAACAATAACCTCTACACGTTGCCACGTCGCAACCGGACTGGGACCTCCATGGATACCAACGTTGTCAATCACAGACCACGCGCAGCTACTGCCCTTGGGTTTAACTCTGAAAGAAGGTGCTTAAGATTTTATCTACCTTTTCTTTGTGCGCGCGTGCGAAAATATATAGTTTAATTTAATTTTCGCAATCTCGTCTCGATTATTACTAGACCAACGTCAGCGTTCGTCTCGCTGTCACCAGACAGTCCTTCCCGTAGAGGCTTTTACACGATTACAAAGAATCTCTTCCATAAACATGGAGGTATTTCATTGGGTTTTATTGATAAACTTTTCAATGAAAACAGAATAAATAAAATAAGATCATTGTATCTATGGATATTTCGATGACTCTATAACGTTCGAAAATATTTAGGTAACTTCCCCTTTTGAAGAAAAACAGTATCAATTAAATAGCGCTCTGGACATTTATCACCAAATCGTTTTCGTTTATTTCGTAGAGAGCAGCCATATTGAAAGACCACAATCGAATGGCGGAGAGTGAGTGAGTATGAATGACGTAACAAGTTTTTTGTAAACCATTTCCCCTTAGAAATGTGAAGCGGTCGTGGTTTTTAGGCTCGTTGTTCCACGTGGACACAAGAGAGATCGAGGTAAAAATGCGAATAGAGTTTGATGGTTTCATTTATTTCTTACTGACTACCGTTCAGCCGCACAAGATACAAATTACTGACCGAACGTTTGCGCAAGTGAAAGCTGATCTGATTCATTCCATACTTATGGTGAGTGCTTCCTTATGAGGTATTCATTTCTCTCTCCACATGCGTGCGTTTTTAATTTATTTATTTTATAAACACCTGTTTTAATTGTTATTTGATTAGATCAATTTGTTATTTAAGGTTGTTAATGCTTTGTGGGCGTTTTGCTATTCTCTTCTTTAGATGCCGAAGGTTATGCACACACCCGTTTCAAACACCAAGTTCAAACTGGAATATCGGAGAATAAAAAGTATGATCCATACGTTGATACGTGTTGTTTTTAAATACTTCCATACAAAAGTTAGTTTTAGTCTACCCAATCTTCTTCTCTTTAAAATTTGAAAGGTTTCTACGGTGACAACTGTGTTTTTGTGTTTAAGATAAATCCTGGTTGCGCTCCAGCAGCCATCACTCGGTGACGTCACTGGATATTGAAATTCAAACGAACGACAACAATGATTTTGCTACCAGTTCAAATATGGTCGTGCTGCTCACTTTTCTGTCGGGTTCGCACAGGAAATACCGCAAATTGTGTCAAAAGCTCCAGGTTTTCTTTAACGAGTGTGGCCACCAAAGGAGGGAGTCGCTGAATAGTAGGGAACAGAGTGCCAGCGATAAGGACGAGTGTCGTAAGGAAAACATGGACCCCACCAAAGAGGAGAAAACTAAGCGCCGCGAGAAGGAAGGTCGAGGTAGCTACAATTTTGAAGATATTTACGACGATTCGATGCCCGAATTCGATTTATCAAAGGAGACCTTGAGGACGACTATTTTATAGTAAATTTATATATATAAATATATTAATGTAAAAACAAAGCTACATTTATAAATATTTACATATACGAGAGAATACGTTTTATACACATGTTCCAGAGTTACTCAGGCTTTATACACACATGTTCCAGAGTTACTCAGGCTTTATACACACATGTTCCAGAGTTACTCAGGCTTTACATACACATGTTCCAGAGTTACTCAGGTTTTATTAGATTTATTATACATTAGAGAAATAAATATGGAAAAAATATGCGGATTTATTTTGACTGATTTGTAACGCAAATTTCTAACGTTGGATTTAGTTGTTGCATTGGAAAAGGTTTTTTTAAATTTTATACAGATATTAGAGATCTATGATTGTAGACTGTTTTAATGTTAAACTTCTTGAACGTAGTTTGCCAGGTCTTCTTTCGTACATGCATTCCTGCATCTCATTCAAGTGATTCTTAGTTCATTCATCTTTGCATCTTTGTTTTTCTTACGGTTTTTTATAATTCCTGGTCGAAGCCTCTTAAATTATACGGAAAGACACGTGCGTACACATATTATATATCTACGTTATTTAATTTTATGTGGTTGGTTACACAGAGAGATGATACGGTTCTAGTTTTATTTGACTCACTGAAATTTTTTCGTATCGACACTTCTATGTAAAATGTTTTCTCCGTTGGCACTTACTTATGAATCGAATGAATTCGTGGAAATTCCCGTTAGGTTCCCCGTGTAGTATTCCCGTTAGTTTCCCCCAGTCATATCTAGAGGTATTTATGAGCTTTCTTTGCAAAGGAAGTTGAGTAGAATATCTCCAATGTTAGATTCGAATTTTGCTTTTCTAACTTTAACGTTCAATAAACATCGTGATTGCGAGGCAGGTAACAATGTTCAGAAAAACATGTCGTTTGAAAAACATTTAATAAACTGAAGCTATTTTGTTCCTCTTTGGTGCGTTGCTATGTTTTGTTGTTTCAAATTTCATCAGTCCTGGAAACCAATTGCTACTATTCTCAAATCTGCCGACGATGAGTAGAAATTTCGAAACCCGTTGTAAAAACATACTCCGTCAACTTTTCATTTAGAAACAACTTTCGAATGCGAACCGCTTACAGCGTAAATCCTACTATAATGGAGGAAAACCCTGAGTATGTTTGTTTGTTGTCCGCCAATCACGCCCAAACAACTGGACTGATTGAAACCAAATTTTCATGGTATGATTGTGATGCCCCTGGGATGGTTTTTAGGCAAAGAAATTTTTTTTTGACAAGTTTTTATTATATTTATTCCTCAATTATCATATTATTGTTAACGTCCGTAGGACGGGTTCATTACTAGTTAGAATAAGGCTTGATGAAACTTCACTTGTATTTTTAAAGAAAAGATTACATGAATGGTTGCCACTAATGTCATAATAATTACAGACTTAAACAGGTATACTTGTTTTAGGGGGCTCCAGCATGAATAGTGAAGCCATCAAAATTTGCGCTACGCGGTAGAACCTCGTATAGAGACACGTAACTTTGGTATGTGTTGACATTTATGGTCAATGCATTATTCTCTTGATTTTCTTCTTTGTTGCGACATTTGGTTAAACCTCCAGAGGACCTGAGCTCCACAGTGACGTTAGAGGGCACCTTTTTTGTTGTAAGTTGGACAGATAATGTGTCACTCTCTGGCTCATAAGTTTTCCGCTGTTTCGAAGAATCCGCCGCAATGATCACGTAGTCAGTATCGTGTTTTTTCACGGAAGTAAACAGTGTTTCCGTTTGGTAGCCTTTTACTACAGTAACAGAATTCTCGTTTCGGTTCCCTCCGTGTTTCAAGAATAAGTTAGTGTTTTCGATGGATGGACGATTTTCTTCGAGAATGGTATCGTCTTTGGACATTTTCTCTTTACCATTCTCTTGCGTCAATTTTAATTCGTTGACGTTTTTTAATCGCGAGTATATCCCATAATTTTTTTTGCGCGGAGCTACTTCAATATTCGACAAACTCTTCGCTTTCACAAATGTTTTCATTTTGTCGTTTGAAGAAGGCGTTTTTCTTTGCGGTTCTTTATCATGATTGCCGATCGTTTTTACATCTTTCTGTTGATTTGTAGTTAGACCTTTCTCTTGGACACTAGATTTACCTGCTAAGGGACGCAACGCAGACTTTTGACTACTCAACCACGAAGTTTGGGTTTTATTCCTCTTATTTCTATCAAATCTTTCGTCTACCACTGGCGCTTGTTTCTGTAGTATGCTTCGAAATGGTTGAAGAGGAATTTTTCGCTGCTTGGTATCGGTTTTGTTTAAACCAATATTTCTGCTCAACGTTTCTTCTTCGTCAAATTGGCATGATTTAAGCATGATGTAAGCAATGCGAGACACCTTCCGAGCTTCCTCATTCTCATATTTGGCATCATCTTCCATCCTTTCTTTCTCGTCTACGCATTCAGGTGTTTTCTTTTTTAATAGCTTTTTCATAATATTCTCTCTCAATTTTAACGATGATGAATCCATGGATTTCGAATTTGAGTGAATTTTCTTTTCATCTTTATGTTCTTTTTGTTTAACCATACGCCATAAAAGTTGCTGAATCAGCATTTCTTTCCTTGAAACACTTGTTTTTTCGTTGTCAAGTGCGCATGCACCGAGTGACTCATCATTAATCGGAATGATTTCTTTACAACTACTATCAAATTTTGACTCTTTAATCGAATCAGGAAAACGGTTGAAAGGTGTTTCATCTTGAGCAGGTTCTTTACCGGGCTCAGTAAGACGGCTGAAAGGTGTTACATTTTGAGCTGGTTCTTTACCGAGTTCAGTAAGACGGCTGAAAGGTGTTTCATCATGAGCTGGTTCTTTACCGGGTTCAGTAAGACGGCTGAAAGGTGTTTCATCTTGAGCTGGTTCTTTACCGGGCTCAGTAAGCTGGTTGAAAGGTGTTTTATCTTGAGCAGGTTCTTTACCGGGCTCAGTAAGCCGGTTGAAAGGTGTTTCCTCATGAGCTGATTCTTTTCCGGGCTCAATAAGACGGTTGAAAGATGTTTCATTTTGAGCTGGTTCTTTACCGGGCTCAGTAAGACGGCTGAAAGGTGTTTCATCATGAGCTGGTTCTTTACCGGGCTCAGTAAGACGGTTGAAAGGTGTTTCATCTTGAGTTGGTTCTTTCCCGGGCTCAGTAAGACGGTTGAAAGGTGTTTCATCTTGAGCTGGTTCTTTCCCGGGCTCAGTAAGACGGTTGAAAGGTGTTTCATCTTGAGCTGGTTCTTTACATGGCTCAGTAAGACGGTTGAAAGGTGTTTCATCTTGAGCTGGTTCTTTACCGGGCTCAGTAAGACGGTTGAAAGGCTTTTTGTTTTGAGAGATCTCATTATCAATTACAGATTCTTTATCCAATTCAGCACAATGTTTTTCAATTCGAACGGTCCCATTATCTGCCAGTTCATTTTTAATTTGTGCTTGCTCAAAATGTCTTTTTTCTTTTTTTGGTTGCGTTATGACGTTTTTGGGTGGTACTATGACGCTTTTGGGTGGTACTATGACGTTTTTAGGTGGTACTATGACGTTTTTGGGTGGTACTATGACGCTTTTCTCTTGGATCGCAGCACAATTTTTCACAGATTCTTCGACAGATAGACATGATATTTCGTTGACAGTAACGGGATCTAGAAATTCTTTTTCAACTTCTACACTTTTTATTAGTGACGCAGGGGCAGACCTGGATTCTGGATGTGGTAAATTCTCTTTAGAAGTTTCTATCTCATTATCGTGGTAGTCGTATCTTTTTATCATCGGGCATTGAAATTCACCGGGGTCTTCTTTCAGGTTTTCTCCATCATCAATTTGAATATTATCTTCCGCTCCTTTCACTTCATTTTCATTGATATTTTCTGATTTCTCCATGGAGCTTTCTTCTGTTATCTCAATATTTTCGACTTTTGTTTGACAATTGGTAGCAAGCTTTTTTGTTGGATATAATATCTCTTCGGCGGTTTTAGAGGCATATTCGTCAATGCATGCGTTAACTTCTGAAACCGTACTGAAATTGCTTTCAACCGTACCTTCCACTGGAGTCGATGTAACGACGTGAATCTGTTCCTTACAGGGTTCGTCGGTTATTGTGAGTAGATTTTCTTTAGAAGAAAGGTTTTCTGATGCTCTTTCAACTCTTATACACTTTTCTAATCTACGAATGCTTTCTTCCATTTTTTTCTGTTCAACTGGTTTACTGATCCTCGTGTCTTTTTCTAGTGTTTCGTTCGACAGATAGTCATTCTGAAGATCGCTTAGTTGAGATAGTTCCAGCGAACAGTTTACGCTTGATACCTCAGTTTCGATCACTTTGCGTTTTGCTTCACTTTCAACTTGTTCGTTTGTATTCTCAACAATCGGTTTGAATTCAACTTGATATACAGTCGTCTTCGGATCTTGTTTCAGCTTCACTTCTTCTGGGAAAGCGCTCTTCACAACATCCTTGGAACCCTTTTCTCGCTTCACTTTATATCGAGGCACGCTGTCATTGTCTAACAGCTTTAGCAGATTGGCATCTCGCTTCGATATGTCTTGAGCGATTTTCTGGTTAAAATTATAACAAGATGGCGTGTAGATGCAATCTTGTATAGGATCGTATATTCCCTCTTCCTTTTCACAGTCGGTAATCACCCAAGTGCTGTTTATGTTAATCGATCGTTTATTGTGCGGTTTATGATCATCGGTCGAATAGGCAAAGTTTTTGTTGTTGAAGTCAGTTGAGGGTGACTCTATTTATAAAACACAAACTGATATAGTTTACATTTTGGTTAGTTATACCTAAGCAACAACCGAGAGGAGCATCCATCTTAAAGTCTAAAAAGTCTTTCGTTCAAGCTAAGAGCTTTCAATATTACTTTATTATAACTTTTATTTTATTACCAACACATTTTGATATTTTTATTTTCATCTTTCCACAAGATTCTACTGCGTTACTTACCTCGAAGCAGTGTATCAAAGGTATCTACACTTTTGCTTTCTTGATCAGTAACTGTATGTCCGATCACTGATTCCTCTTTGGAGAACGTTTCGCAGTCAGTTCCAAAGTTCAATTCATCTCCTATTATTCAAAAATAATTCTGGCTGGAGTGATTTATAATCCCAAAGTTTTTACGTTTAACAAAAATAATTCTAGGATTGAAATTTCTTTAAAAACCTACCATTGAAAAGTCCATCTAAACAATCGGCTGCAGTTTCCTCGATTTTCACTCGACACGTTTCAATTGCATCCTCGCTAACTCTTTCTTTTGTTGTAACAATATTGCTTTCAGACTGCGGCATTTTGTACAGGGCAGTAACATGCTCCGAAGAAGTTACTTCTTTCTCATTTTCACCACGCTTCTTGTCCTTTAGAATTTCTTTTGCGTCCCATATAATTCCATCGATCAGAATTTTCGAAAAGTCTACAAACTCGACACTCTCGCAAACCTTGGTAATCGCGCATTTTCCATTGTCTTCAAAGTTTTCAACACTGACGCTAACCGTTGCCTTCGTACCGCCATTAGCTTCTTCCAAAAACTTTTTTGCTTCTCTCCTCTCCTCGGATGCCTGAATTTTCTGCTCTATTAGAACTTCAAGGTTAATGGGAGGCGGACTATGTTTAATTACAGCTGACAATTTTCTCTCTTGCGCCAGGTTGGTTTTATGTGCGGCATTTTGTAGCATTTTTTGTTTCTCCGGACTTACGTAACCTGTTGTTTGGTACTCCACCATTCTAGTTTTATCGACAACTCCGAACATTCTTTCTGCGTCTTCGCTAACCGATTCAGTTGTAAAACAATCGACTTCAGTCAGTAGCGAATCACTGCTTCCTTTAAACCTCACACATTTTTTTTCATCGACAATGTTTCCGTTATGGTCCAGTAATTGCCTACCCCCCTTTACATCTTTAGTGTTTTGCTGGATTTGTCTGAAAATATTTCTTTGAAACTCGATAAGATTCTCGTTCATTTCTTGTTCCCTTGCACTCGTTAACGGCTCCGCGTAAAGTTCTTCCGTTTCAATCTCTGGCACCACTTCCAAACTACGCGACTCGCTGCGCGAAAACTCACCCACTTCATCGTGCTTGAACAATGAATTCTTAAAACCTCCAATAGCACCTCCATTATTTTGTTGGCATAGTAGAATATCTGGACAGGGTGATGGGTTGGGAGAATTCGTTGGCGTTTCACTATGTGGGTGGACCGTATATGCGATGCCGCTGCCTACAAAGAAACAAAATCGCTTTAAGTTGCTGGGCAGTTTCACATGCAACTCTTAACTTGTATATTTATTAAATTGCGAACTTGCTCCTCAGCAAAGTAAATCCCAAGCAAAAATATGATGATATAAATATCTTTGCCTGTTAAATATTCTGTTAAATATATTGTTTTTTGCTTTTTTGCGTGACCAATATACATACGTCATCACCATGGAATGACCCTGCAGCAAACTTTTCCAAGTTCTCTCTTTGTTTTAAAAGAATACGAAGGACTGTGCGTCCAGTATTTTCATATACCGTTGACCGTTTTAAAACATTGATACGATATGTAATTTTGAAGGGATTGTATACAGATACACATTCTACGGAATGGAGTGTTTCTTGTAAACGGGGAATTTGTTTGGGTTATAAAAATACAAGCAAATAGTCCCAATCCCAAGGGATCTGGTCATTAATGAACATTTGTAACCAAACGTTCAATCTCTTTTATAACTAGCTAGGTAATCTATACACCGCGGTTCTATAATTACACCCTAGGTTTATGAAAATTTAATTTAACAGTTAAAGCGTTGATCACGTGACATGTGCGCGACACAGTCAACCAGGGAGTCTGTTCCCTACAGGCGTTAACTCATATGTTAATAACTGGATTACACTTATAAAATGTGGACTTAATATTGGAACGAGACCTTTCTTTTTAGGATCAAAGCAATTTTCACTACGCAAATGCGATCGTCTGGGATATATTGATTACATATGCTTTTGCATTATTCAGCTAAGCTCATAATGGGTTTTTGCCCATCCACAAATCATTGTTAATGAAATCAAACGGCGAGATATCCTTAGTTGTGATGCCATAAGCTCGTTATCTTATTTAAGACAATGTCGTCTTGTCTGTGTTGACATTGAAACCATTCCACTAATAAATACACTCCTGCCAAAATGAATGTCGAAAGCGCAAAAAAAGTATGACTGGATTCTTGTTGAATTTTGACACTCTTTAGGTTGAAAAATCATCATCTCAATTCGCAACAACATAAGGTGTCGTGTTTCGGTCCAAATGCATGCATTTTATATTTTAAATGTAAAAACCTTTAACGTGCTGTTGTATGCAAAGCACAATGAAGACCGTATAAAACGATTTATGATGCAACGATGCCGATAATTTCGTTTACTAATCGCACAGTTGAAGGAATGTAATATCACCATGGTCACAATTTAATTATTCTTTAATAATTAATGCTATTTGTAACAAATATACTACGTACACAAAAAATGTGTAATATTTAATAGTTTCTTATCGAATCCCATCTAAATGGCGACTGAATGGAATCCCGCAAAACATCTTTGTTAACTAAGGAATGTAAAGCATTCAGAAAGATGTAAATTGCCTTAATTAATGTGATTAGTCCAGAATTGTTAATAGATATGTCATGATATATACCTCAACCCTTAATAAACGATAACTCACCAGTGACGTCATCAAGTAGTTCTTTTAAAGCATCTATATCTTCTTCTTTAACATCTTCCATTCTATTGTTAGCAATCAGTTCGTGCATTGCAGTCGCCAGTTCCGTTCCGTGCAGCATTCTATCTCCATCCACTTTCTCCTGGTTACTCTTCTCATCTTCGAATGATCTTTCACGCACGCGTTTCCTGTCTAGAGTCGCGAGAGGCTCGTATTTACCCGCGTAAGTAGAGAACACGAGGTTGGCGTTCGATATCCCTTCTTCGGTTTTCTTCTTACGGAGAAACCTCGGGCTTTTAAAGAAACCTTTACTCACTATGTTGTCTAATGATTTTGTTCTTGACCGCGTTTCCTCGATGTCAGGTGATGGTGGTACGACCGGTATGGCTTCTTCAGATTTTTGTTTACTTGTTTTTTTTTTGCTTTCTTTGCTGATATCGCCAGTGGATAATCTCCGCATTTTTTTCAACCTCATCTTTGTGTGTTTTGCCCCGTTGCAAAATCTTCCGACAAGTGTTGAATAATCTGTTAACGTTTCCGATGTGTTGCAGATAACCGATGCACTCGAATTACTTGTGTATGGTACCTGGGTTCGTTTACTTGGAGCGAGCTCTCAAATCATACTGCGCCAGATGAAGCGACGTGTGAAAAATTGCACATCCATTGCGCTGAGAGAGAAGCTTGAGTATCTTCGATTCGAATGCATTTGGTTGTTTACATGATTAGCAAACAGAATAGAAAAGCTTTTAATATCGTAATCCTGTGCAATAACTGCTTAACAATAATGAATTAAATGCGTGTGTCATGACAGGTATGCGCACTGTCGGACATACAAGATAAAATAACTAATCTTTATGTTGTTGAAGAGTTATGTTTCGACAGCCTCCCTTCTGCTCTCACCGCAAACCAACATGACATGTTCTATAGCATATTGCATGCGTTCGCTATGTGTTTACATATCATTGTTGTCAAACTCTTTGTACGTTTCACTAACACACGTTTGCCAACAAATCTAATTAACAGCGATCAAATATTTTCCACTGAGCGAGAATTTTCATATTTTTCTGCTTTTTCTTGAAAAGTCAGAGTTTTCGCTAATACAACGAACGATACAATTGAATTCTAAATTGATTGTAAGTTGGACATAAACTACAAAAATATCCCATGATGGAGGTTTAATTAAATTACAACGTCAATAGGAATGTGAAGTATTTCGCAAGAGATGAACAACAAGATTGCAGCAATATGATAACAATGAAGACAGGATGAATGCGAAGTATTACATAGCTTGTGATGCAAACGTTTTTTCGCTATGTTACAATAGATATATTCACTCATATAGTATAAGAAATAAATGAATATTGATCAATAACAGGAATGGTATTTATATCCATGCGTATAGTATAAAAAAATTTTATAATATAAAAATAGACAATGGAGTCCAAGAGGATGTGCGTTTGACATCAGTTTATTTTTTTAAGTTTTCAGTAGAAAAAAATTACAAAATTATTATTGTTATGAAATTCTAGAAGAGATATTTATATATATATATATAGATATTGCTTACTAATTACTCAACAGGTAATTTATTTTTGAGGTAGGTTTTGAACACGATTGGCAGAACTTTTTATTCCTTCCAAATTTCAGGAGCTCTGTATGATATAGAAAGATTTGTAACATCCAAACCGTTTTTGGGTAAAAATGATCTGGTTAAGCAGTAATGATCGTAAGATATATCCTTCATTCACCTTTTTCGTAATATAATTATCGAAGACGCGTGGAGTCAGACACTAGAACTCTAACAATATCAATCGAAGAAAATTGGACAAAATGAAGCAATCTTCTATTACTGACTTTTTTCGAAAACAGTAAACATTATTGATTCTCATACATTAACAACGGAAAATTTCGGACTAGTTTAATTTCGGACAAGCAAGTGGTCCGAAAATGTTTATGACCAAAAAATTTGTTATCCGAACTTTTTAGTGATCAAAATTTTTAAAATAATAGGAATTTTTAAATTTCACATTTAACGTCAATCACTTGCTGAATTTAAAACCTCTAAAGGTTAGGTTTATACGGCCGCACTTACGTCGCGTCTAATTTAATTAATTCAAATCGGCGAAAGAACGGCAATAAATCGACGTTTACTTTAGACAGAATTCGGTTTAGCATTTATTTCAACTGCAACAAACATTGCAATTCGCCGTGATCACACTTATTAAAACACATTATGTTAGATTCATTTAGATTTCTGTAGCGTACCTTCGACCATTGAAATGTTTTCATGTTTTCAACTTAAAAATTTGCATAAAAATGGTTTCTGTTTGCAAAACTTTGCGAAGCTTTGCGCTTATATATCATTGACCGTTAGCGGATTGCACTGAAACGTGACTAGTGCACTGTTAGCGGACCGAACGGACACGACTAGTGAAGCGGACCAGATGAAGACTTTTTCAACAGAGAT
This sequence comes from Candelabrum cocksii, assembly GCA_963930725.1. Lineage (NCBI taxonomy): Eukaryota > Metazoa > Cnidaria > Hydrozoa > Anthoathecata > Candelabridae > Candelabrum > Candelabrum cocksii. Next base: position 5,793,594 of record OZ005669.1, read on the forward strand.
TATACCATTTTGCTTTCTTTAATTGCAATACTTTCGTTTTTAAAAACCAACATATCTTAAAAATTTTAAAACTAATCCAACCTTTTTTCGAGAGAGGAAGGCCGAAGTTTCATTGAAAAACATTCAATCTTTTAAATATCATTATGTATTTACTGATCTTAACACACTTCTCAAAAACTTGAAAAGTCAAACTTTTTTGAGGGCTCTCGAGAGTAAACTGTACATATATAACTTCTAAATAACAAGCTAAACAATCACCCACATTCTTTTAAGCCTATATATCTAACAGTTCTTCTCAAAAACGAATTTTATATCATTGAAAAAAGTAATCATTTCAGCATTAACCTATCAAAGAAATTCCAACTTAACGTGACTTGTTTCAGAGAATTGGTAAAAGACTACGTTTCAATTTCTTGCCTGAGAGAAAAAAACGTTTTCCGCAGTTGTATACATCTATAGTTAATTTCCTTACATCATTGTTATAGGTTATATTAATACTCATGTGTAGCAATATTTTCTATCGCAAAAACTTCATCTCTATCGCTTGTTTTTTATAGTAACGATGTCTTCTGTCAAAGAATTGTGTACATGATTAATTTTAAATTAAAATAACGCTTGACCCAAACTAGAATATTTAACAATATTTATCTACATTATATTTAAAAAGCCTTTTCAATCAAAATTTTGTTTATAAATCGATAAGTTGCCATCTTCGAGCTTTCATTGCACAAAATGACGCGATCCAACAAATCACCAACACAGCTCCATCAACTTCCGGGAAAGGATTTGGAACTGCACGAGGCGTGTAGAACAATAGCGTTCTGTGTTTCGCTGATTCACTCATGTCTTTTATTTCTTCAGATTTTAAATAATCACGACATGATCCCTTTTTTATGCATTGCTTCTAACTCTCTTAATTCTCTCGAATTTCTTTTTCAATGATACATGCATCTTCAAGAAAGGTTTCAAAGCACTCTTTGAGTGTTTCTTCTTCTTTGACATGCCACTGACGGTTTGGTAAATTCTCTTTGGCCTACCACGAACTTTAACACCCAGTGGTAATTTTATTCCAAGCTTTTCGTATTCTGAGAAAGAAGAAATATTATAAGCATGTGGCTACAGCCATGCTGTGGCTGCGACTGTGTCGTTTAAAAGATTTGGGAAAAATGTAAATAAAGACTTCTAAAAGTGCCAAGGAAAATGGACATCTTTTTTCAAGGTTTTAACACAGTAAGATAGTGAAATACATTAACACCCAAAAATTTCGTCGGATAAAATTTCGGCGGAAATAATTTCGGACACTTTTTCCGAATTTCGGCGGAAAAATTTTGGGACAGATTTTATAATGTACTGGGGGTCATACTTTTATGACGTCCGCAAAAAATGGCTAAAAATTTGAACACCCCTCCTCCCATCCACAACCGTCCAAATTTGATGACCCCCCTCCCCATGGACATGTGGATGTGCAAAATCATCAAAATCCCCCTCCCCCTCCCCCCATATAATCATATCGTTTTTTATAAGCATAGTGAGATTCATATTTAAATATGATTTTCATTCAATCTTAAAAATTAAAGGACTTGAAGTGAGTGAATGTGAATGTTGATAGCATATTAGTCATTATAACAATTAACTAAATTTCCTCAATAGGAGCGTGAGCCAATATTTCAAAAGTATTGAAAATCAAAGCTCTCTCATCATCTCTCTCATGGTTTTTTTGCTTTCTTTTTCGCAACTCTCGCCTCAAGCTCGCTTATAAGTATTTGGTATCCAACCGTATCGTTGTTGTTGTCTTTGTTCCAAAATAGTGCTTTCAAACTATTTGAACTCGTGTTGTCTAATTTTAATAATTCAAGAATTTTGTTATATTTTTCGTTTTCCATCGTTTTTTCTTTTGTAATCAATCATTTATAAACTGAAAAGCTACACATGTTAAATAGTGACTAAATCAAGACTGAAAAACGTGTCTATAATAGCTAATAATTACGTAAGAAAAATGTAGCGCTTTAAACAAAAGAAAAGTGTTACAAGTTCATCATAAACAAACAAAGTGACATCGATAAAGAATAGCGTGCAGCTTGCAGCAGATGACAGCTTTAAATATCCATCGATTCTTTGTTTTTGTGCTAAAATGTGTGACACTTAAAAGATACAAAAATGTGTGTTCGATTTCCTATATTGATTTTCCATACAAATTACAGCAAAAAAAAGTACTGTTTTCGAAAAATTTCGGCAGGAAATAGTTTCGGACAACTCAGAATTTTGGATGAATTAATATCCGGACAAAGAAAAATCCGAAATTTTGTCCCGCCGAAAATTTTGGGTGTTAATGTAAGATAGATGCAAATGTAGTGTCCAGAAAAATGCAAAAGCTGGATATGACAAACCCAATAAATATCTAGACATGTTTTCCCAAAACAATTTCTAAAAGTCTTTTTTGATCATGCAAACTGAATATTTTTCACATTTTGGTACATTTTGAACAACATCGTTAACTATTTTCTGCACCTCTGCCATTTGCCAATTTGTGTTATTTTTTACATTTTTACACTTAGCAAAAAGTCCAAATCATCTTTATTCAAAATTTGAAAGAACATGTTTGCCCGATATTTTTGCTGTAGTGAAGAATCTTGAACTACACATTTGGCGCAAGCATCAAAAAAACATATTTCCAAAAAAACATACTTAACTTGTCTTTGGCCAGAACCACGAGTTTTGAATTTCTTTCCTCCATGCACACATGCATATTTGAGCTCATAAAATGGCAATTATATACATGGTATATAGATAAGATATATGGTTACGCTTTTCCACACTGTCTTATATTTACGGTACCCGAGATAATCGTATCGGTAAATTTTAGTAACATCTGCGATTTCGTTGCCGTAATTTGTGACTAACGGAGAACTAGACATTTGATTACCGAGAACCGCTAGCGGTGCAGCAGCCACTTCGTTTGCAAAAAGGTTAAAGCAATGTTATTGTTATAACAATATATGAAGCGAAGGAGAAATGCGTTAATTAGAAGGAAATGTATTGCGATGATTTTGAAAATGTTTCGAAACAGACGGAATCTTATTTCCACAATTTTTGTAATGTTTTGCAGCAACGCGAACAGAATTTTAGAATTCAATATGCCATCAAGAAGAGTGCGTAACTGTAGACGTTTCAACAGAAATACTGGATGGTGGGATAATTTGTGGACAACCTATATTGATGAGCGTTTCAAGCAAACTTTTCGTTTTTCAAGGGAGAATTTTTTTATTTTTTATCCTGCATAAGAAGTAAAATCGAAAGAAGAGTTATTGCAGAAGAACCGATTAATCCTGAAATATGACTTGGAATTTGTTTATATAGACTTGCACAAGGTGACTATTTATATACAATAGGAGAAATGACTGGCATAGCTGAATCCACAATTGCACAAAAGCGCGCAACAGTAGTCAACCGGTGTCTGCGCGCAACATTAGTCAACCGGTGTCTGCGCGCAACAGTAGTCAAACGGTGACTGCGCGCAACAGTAGTCAACCGGTGTCTTCCCAACATATATGAAAAAGAACAGAGTTTTATATACACCTAACTTTGCATTTGCAAGTTCTACCCTGATAGTCTTTCGTCTCAAATACCATTTGTATGGATTAGACAAACGCGCATAACTTTATACAGCAGTTTCATAGAAGTGAGTTTGATATCTAATATTTTATATTTTGCTAATATGTGCATATTACATAAAATCATCATTTATATACTGAATTACATCATGCCTATTCATATAACGCAAAACATCGACAAATTCATTTACAGTTAAGTTCGGTCGAGCCCGATGAAGATATCGCAGAAGAGTACGTGTTGGGCTGGATTTTGCTCCACGTTCTACGATATCCGCTGGGTCCACGTCAAAGAAATGACAAAGAACCTTCCAGTTTTGTTTAGAAACTTTGTCAAAGAAAACACTAAAATTGTGTTCGTGAATTACTCCCATTGGAAATAGTTTCACGTCATCTTTTATTCTTTCCATATTGTTTAAATTTTTTGGGATTATTGTTTGCGAAGATGGCGGTGTTACCGATTCCTCGTCAGAGTCGTCCAAAGCAAGATCGCTTGTTGGCAAGGAAGGCTTTATGGCTGAATGAAAGTAGAATGGTAATCAAAGTCAACTTGGCTCACTTAAGAGTCGACTTACCATACAAATTTTGCAAGATCTGTCCAACCATGGTCTGAGAATTATTGCTCAGTTCCTGTACACTAATAACTCCGAAAGGGACATGTTTTTGACAGAGTTCCAAACTGTAAGTTAGCATCGTGTCAACGGTAACACCTTCCATCCACACGTGCAAAATGTTGGGTGACGAGTACAGCATTAAATCCTTTAAAATGTTCACCTTATACGACGTGCACCAGAGCTTCTCTAAAAACTGCAATGAAATGAGAACAATAAGGTCGCGTTTTTTCTCCACATATTTCTTCAGCGTCAGGTATAAAACTGTTGTAACGTTCTGATTCGATTGGTAAACGACGCGTTCAAACAGGATTGGTGAAGTATGGAGTGATGCACCTTTATCAAGCTTCTCAATGAAATTCTGTTGATCTCCGATGTGAAGTACACACACTTAATAACAAGAGAAATAAATGTATTTTTGTTTGACATTAACAAATTCATATGAATAATATTTAGAGTGTGGAAACAACGGTAGAACCTTTTTAGAAATAAACAAAAACCTGTTTTGTCGGTACCTGTTTTAAATGACATGAAATGTTTGTGGTCGTAAGGTTCTCCAAGAACTCGCCTTTAACCTAGGAAATATCTGACATTCACATTTAAGCTTTATATAATAAATGACAAACAACATTTTGACCAATATTACTCTAATTTGTTTTTTGGTAAATACTTAAGAAATCTTTAAGAAATGATTTAACTCAGAAATATTAAGATTAATAACCTTCTTAACTTTCTATGGCTTTGCATATGCGGATTTTGTGGCTAAAACAAAACTACTATAGCTATTTTACATATAACTATTTTACATTAAAGTCATTAGAGAATATAAAGCACAGATGTGTCAAAATTCAATAAACAGAAAATATGCATAAGTGGGAATTAATTGAAGGACGCGTTTATTAAGAAGTACCACTAAATTGGATCTCCTGAAAACACTGTTTTCACATTTTTGACTCTACTGTTCATTGAAATGTTCAAGCATGTTTTATGGGATTTCCTGGTTGACATTTACTATTTTACATAACGTCTGACCATCATTTTGGGATAAAAGGGCACTTACAAGGAATATGATACAAAAGTCACATTGTGTGATTTTCCATATATCTAGATTCTTACAACATCCATCTGGTATACATGAGTACCTTGGAATAACCTGTGTAAGGTCAGACAAGTAAAAAACGTGTTCTATCAACTAATTTGATACATATTGGCACATTGTTTTAATGACACTGTATAAATAATGATCTCTTTTTATTTATCCTTACCTATATTTTAACAGGTTGATATGTCAGTGGGTGCATTTGAGCTATATATTGTAAATTATAATATTTTAAAACATTGTTAACAAGAAAAATAATCAAATGTAACATACGTATGACTGTCAAGCAAAAATCAAAAATATAGAAAAAATTGGCAAAGATAAGGTTTTATATCGAAGAACATGTGATTGCACTGGTGGATCACATCCAACGTCAAAATGAACCTGCTTCAAGATTACTGTTGTTGTCGCCGGACATGTAGAAGTGCGTTGATCGACCAATATATATGCAGAAGAAACAACTACAAGACGACATGGGATTGACAGTAGATGAACTGAAAACAGCCATGAAAGACAGGGTGCTGTGAAAAAAATTCTTTGTGAATGCTTCACTGACTCCTGACGGAATCGGATGAACCAAGAAGATGTGATTGTGGTTGATTAGGCTTGGTATGACTTGAGTTACAACAGAGTGGCAGTATAGTCTAGGTTGGGAATGTGATGGAAGTTTTTTCATGGAAGAATAAAAAATTGACTAGCATTACTGTCAGCATCGGAACAATTTTATATCTCAAACCATTCTTTGCAACTTATGCAAGTGAAAAAGAAATGTCACTCTGTTTATGTAAACTTGTTTGAACACCACATTTATATTTGTTGAGTGCAAAAGATGGTAACGAGTGTAATGATTCAGCTTGTCTGATGGCAGTGTCTTCTTGTCCGAAGTCAGAAAATGCTTACCACCAATGGTCCTGTTCGACTCGGCAATGTGGAAATTGTAAAAACACCAAACCTGCACCTCCCAAATGCAGTTCATCAAATGAGCTGATCACAGTAGACCAATTTGATCCAATAGACAAGATGTAAAGAAGTTGAACAAACTCACAGGCGTTATCGAAAACCAGAAAACAACATTGACAGAAAAAGTCTCAACACAAATAACATACAAAGATCTTTACAAAAAGTTGAGTAATCTTTGAAAATTGTACTGCACACAAGAATGTTTACCATCTATCACTGGCCACGTATCCTTGCCACTGTTCCTGAATAAGGACCAATTTTCCATCTTGACTATTCAGAGAACATGCTACAGATGAACAAAATTTGAGCCCCAGTCTGCTCATTTCAATAAGCAAAACTATTCACAAAACTATCAATCAATCAATCAATCAATTTTATTTTATAAACTACACTGCACTGTTGAACATGTGAATCCTGACAATTTTCTTAACTTAATATAATATAATAAATTTAACACACTCTCTCTGCTACTGACTTTTCACCATGTTGACAGTTGACAAATTGCGAACTTCCACCGGGAGATTGTTCCATCTCTTTGCAACACGAGCAGCAAAGAAGTGATGACGTGGCCCAAAAGCACGTTCTTGAACAATATTCTCGTTTGTCTGCCCACGTGTACCTTGCTGGTGATTGACAATTGGAATCATTGAACAGTCTAGCCGGATAAACCTTTCAAACACTTGAAAACCTCAAACATATCCACCCTTGCTCTTCTTTCTTTGTACGGCAACTTCTCAATACCCGACACTTGTCGAGTCGCTCTCCTTTGCACCGACTCTAATGCATTAATATCTCCTCTCTGATGTGGAGACTAGGCCGCTACAGCATACTCAAAAAACAAACAAACATACGTTTTGTACAAATTGATCCAGGTTACCTTGAGATTTAACAGCAAATAAAGTCACCATATTTTTATTCTTGGACGAGATGTAGCACGATTCAGCATTTACCTCAATGGTTATTCAGCATTGTCTGGAAGGATTGTGATGTACCAAAAATTATTTGAAGAAAAAGTGATAATTGTTCCATGCAATACAAGTGTGAAAAACTTTTAGTGAGTACCAAAAGCTAGCCAAGAAATATGACAGAAATTTCATTGCTTAATTGTGGGGAATCTGGACATGGAAAAGGACTTGTTGACGCCATGAGTGCATTTGGAGTGAAGACTCCTCTTCGCAAAGCTGTTGTAACACAAGATTTTAAATACTTTAAGGCAAGAAACTTTCGCAAAAGTTTATCCCACAAATTTTACAATTTTAAAGCATTTACGAAAGTTTATCCTCACAAAATTATCCAATATTTTGCATTCGCGAAAGTTTATCCATGCGAAATCACCAACAACAAAAAAATATTTTTTTTAATGCTTATTTAATTCGTCGGCGAATAAACCGTTGTCCTTTATTTTTATACTTTTCAAATGCTAATAAGAACCACGTAGTAACTGAATTCAACACCAGTGCTCTTTATATTCTTAGCCATCATTTTTACAAAGGATTAATACTCATGATCTTATGAATATGAGCCCGTTATAGCAACAGCACTATTATTATTGATAAAAGTTTTATTGTGTCTTAGTAAATGCATATTGCTTCATCAGGAGTATTTCCTTCGTCAAGTTTGTTTCTTTCCATCTGCTTTTGAAACAGCACCCTGATGTCTTTGTACCTTAATTTTAGTGTCAGCAACCAACATAAATGTGTTTTAGTTGAACGGCTAGGAGACATTTCTTTTTCATCATTGTCATTTATGAGAAAACCTTGGTACATAAGTAATAAGTCTTTTAATGAAGCTGATTTATGAAGTGAATCAAACTTCAGGTTGAGAGTTTTAATTCTTCAGACATTTTTTCATTGGTCCATTCGCGAAAGTTTCGCGGTAAGACTCCATTCGCGAAATGAAACGTTTATATTTATATTCGCGAAATGAAAAATTTTCGCAAATGCCTTGATTCGCGAAAGTTTCTCCCCTTAAAGTACAAGTCATCGCAAGACATCTGCACAATGTTTAAAACTAAATTTGAAGGAGATGAGCGAAAGAAATACTCTTTTATAGACTCATTGCGACAGAAAGTGACTGCAGTTCCAATAAACAGCTGCATGTCATTCCATATGTGTTTTAAACCTGATGGCTCAGTACTGTGTAAACATTTGACCGTGTGATGACTGTCTATTAGGTATTTTTCTTGAGTGTTCCACTGAAATGCTTAGATTTTTTGTGAGGCGGAAGGTGATGACAGTGACAGTGTTGAATATGAAAATGAGTTTGGGGATGTTTAGAGTGAGAAAAGTATGAGCTAAGAAGTGATAGTGTGTTGGAGATTCTGCAGAAAGGTGATGTATATAATTGGCCTTTTCTCAGAATCAAATTTAATTGAACTTTTCTATCTCTGCAAAGTTGTAAGTCATGGTAAAGCAGCCAAGGAATTAAAGGATAAAAACAATCATCATATTGGTAAAGGCAATTCATACATCGAGGTAAATTATTTTGAGAAGAAGCCAAACTGTGAGTTCACAAAAGGCAATATTGTTTCCCATGTTTACCAAAAACTGTATATATATGTTCACCCGTCACAAGTTATGTCACCGAAGGTAAACATTACATTCACAGGAATGTTCACCTCGCACGTGATGAATATCAATGGCTTTGTGATAGCATTTAAACAATATCACAGTTATGAGTATATATAGAGATCTTTTTAAGTACCCTCAAGGTGTTAGCCAGGTCTGAATTGCTTACAGCGTTTTCTCCACATTGGGAATTTCCTCCCTAACCCTGGCCTTCCCAAGCAAAAAATCTTTTGACTTTTTAAAAGTGCTCTAGATTGGCCATAACAGACAAATTGAGAATAATTAATACAACTCCTACCTTTAAAAATAATGACTTTTTCGTAGCGTATTTTATTATTATATATTTGTTATGTTTTCCTCAGAAAAAAACTGCCATTATATAATTTAAACCATGCAATAATTTGGTTTGTGTTGAGTTACTGTTTTTAGTAGTATTTTTTTTTTGCTTGTAATTGAGAATTTTGAGTTCGTAGGCAATTGGGAATACCGCGTATAACGCGATGCCACAAGGCTGGCTAACACCTTGACCCTATTACCCCGCTAGCCACATCACCTGTGTTTTAATCCTAATTAACCTTTCTGTTAGCATATTTAAGTAGGAAAGTATAATGTAAGTGTGAAAATTGAAAGATTAAAAGCAATGACTATGAAATGATATATTTTCTGATTATCGCTGGTTATCAGCTAACCAGGGATCTGCTAAGTTTATGTTCTTGACACAAATGAAAGTTGCTGTGTAACTTGTATCTTTTTTTCTTGCTAATGATAGAACAATTTTTCTTCTATTTCTACAATATTAGGGTACCTATTGCACCATCATCATTAGTGTCTGATGTTATGAATATATATAGACTTCTTAAGTTGAAATCTAGTAGCCTGAATAAGGCCTATTTTTTAATTTCTGAATGTGTTTTTCATAAAAATTAAAATTAACCCTGTCAAAATACATTTGTATCATCTTAGCACATTACTGCAGTTGTGTCATTCGTATCATTTTTCTTGCGTGGAATTTCACTGTGTTTGCATGGGTGTTTAGCGATTTCACAAATACGCAGGCAAATGTTTCAAGTATCCAGAAAAATTTACTTCACGTGCATTATATTCCAATAACCCAAAACCATTGCTCAAGTGCCCCTATGTATGAAAACAACATTTAGTGGTACTTATTAATGAACACGTCCTGAATGTAGCGTTTCCATGAATATTGAGAATGTTACTTTCAATCAGTATCTTTTTTATTAATCATGTAAAGCCCTAAACAACCTTTCAACTCTTCAACCAATAGAGAGATGGAGGAACAGAGCAGTGCATTGGATTAAATTGAGACATAAAAAGCTTACATTTATGTTTCGCAATAGTAAGAACTACATCGATTTCCATAGGTCAAAACTGATGAGTGGAGCCGGCCTACTTAATTAATCTCACAACATATCTCAACGATCTAAACAAAATAAAGTAACACATAGCTTCTTCAGCAATTTCTAAGAAACTAGTTGGCTCTCTCTCATTTAACACCTGGAACCTAATTAATAATTCAGATGACTATCTATTGGACAGAAATATCATCATCATCGTTTGATATCCATTTCCATGCTAGCATGTAGGTTTAATCATTTGATGATTTATTGAAGATGTTTATACAACGCGCAATTAGCCGCAGCACACGTCCCATATAAAAACTAACCCTTGCCCCAGCAAATAACACTAACCCTAAAACCCTATAATTGTAACTATATAACAAACTAAATCTAACACTGTCCCTAACAAATCCTAATGACTAACGTTTTTACAGCTGGATGCCCTTCCTAACGCCAACCCCAGTGAGAGGAAAACAGTGGTGAATTAACCAACACAAGATAACCTTTGCAACAGTGCATAAAGAGCATCGGTGCTTATGTCCGTGAGGTCAAAGATGTTCCATGACCCGTATACCAAAGCGGTCTTTCTCTTTTAAGCTTTTATCACTTAATTTCGTTTTTCAATCTTATTTTCATTTTTTACTTTTTGCTATTCACACAGGACGCATATGGAAAACAGCATATTTTATATTTGTTGATATGTATATCCTGTATAAATATTGGTAAAATAAATAAATAATAAATTATTAAATAGATAAAAAAAAAACTTATTGTGTGTATATGTATATATATATATATAAATATTGAAGATGACAGAGATTCAGGTTTTTGTAGATATTAGAGGTTATGGAATCGCTTATTTGTAAATACAAAACAATTCGCAAATTCCAGTGACTTCACACGGCAAAGAATATATATATGCTCCTAATTTTGTATTTAATAAGTACAACAGAAGTTCCATGTAACAGATATTCTAGCTATTGTGTCATGTCAACAAAAATAAAGAAAAGTGAAAACAATAAGAACGTGTGACGTTAACGAAGCATCTTTAAGCGACCATTACTATTATCCAATAAATACCTCTCTTCGTTCTTCCAAGAATGAGATTCCCACGTTCGGGAATTTCCCAAAAGTTTTTCCTGATTATTTTTTCGTACAACCGCAAAGCGGGATTACATGCGAAAAGTTCGAGCGAATACATCTGTGCGAAAAAATGTCTCAAATTTGATTGGTTAAAATAACATTGTTCGCACGAACAAACAATTCATTTGCTCACAACCGCGCATGCCGGTGTCACAGTAAATAAGGAGGACTCCCGTAAATTTGTACTCCCCAGTCATTAAGTAAATGACTCCCCAGTCTTTCATTTCAGTTTCAATTTCAGTTTCAGGATTCAGTTTTTTCTAGTTAATAATGACTCCCCCAGTAAAATAATGACTCCTCTGCTTTTATAAGTTTTAACATTACCAGAACATGGCCTACTTTTGTCGGGATTTAAACAATACCGATATAGTGAATAGGCACACTCTGCAAAATCAGGGAAGAACTTTTTAGAAATTGTTCCTTGTTTTTGACAATTTTCACACGTCTTGATAAATTCCGCTACATACGTCTTTTACAATATTATGCCAATAGAATCTTTCAGATACTTTTTGATATGTTGATTCTCGACCTCGAAGTGAAGCCATCCCAATCCCCTTCGCTTTAGGGTTTCACCTAGGCCAGCATGAATATCCTCCATTTGACGCTGGCGCTCCTTCGATAAAACAACAACTCTTTTTTCGTTACATATACAAAACTGACTTAAAACAGAAAATTTTCGGCATGCTCTTCGGAAATTAGATTTTTTACCTTTATCACCCACTATTTGTTCAGTATAAATCTTTTGTCTAATATATAGTTCGACACTTTTTAACTCAACGTGATTTGCCATATTGTGTAAATTTATTTATTTTTATTTTTTTTTACATCATTTGACAACATGACATTTACTACAAATCCAAACGTTTACAAAACAACCTAACCAAATAAAAAGTGTTCTTTAAAAAGGATTTTCGCAGAATTCAAACACACTTCTCCGTTGATCCCCAGCTCACATAGGCTTCTTGTAGTGTTTTTAATGTCCAGTTAAACCCTCAAGATCGCGTTAGAGAGTTCTATATCGCTTATTGAATGTTCCCTCTTTAATGAGCGACAGCCTCTCAGACATAGAAACGTAGATCTTAGTAAAGAGAAGAAAATCTTTGATCTAATAAAGCTCGTTGCTTTAGCCACACTAACATTTCTCTTTTCTGCAAACATTTCCGCAAGACGTTTGTAAAAAAACGTTGCCTTCTCGTCCCATGCCACCATTTGTTGAGAATACCAACGGGGTGAAAGAACCATTTTCAACGCTGATGACGCGTTCGTTGTAATGTGCTTTTTTCTTGTCCTCATTTCGTTTAAAACATTTATTGAGTTCTAATCCTCTGTATCTCCGTTAAGGTCAAAGACCCGAATATCGAAAAATGCCCTTTGACCAGGGGTCCAGAACCCAATTGTGCTGATGTCGAGACGAGCTTCTTGGCTTCTATTTGCACTTCTATGTTGCATCTGTTCGCCTTGCAATTCGATCAGCATTGGTTCTCGCCTTACATCTTTGCAGATCTCGTTCAGCAAAATGGAGGTGATGTCGCGTACTTCATTATGCAGCAATGTGACGAAGCCACCCTTCTTGCATGATAATTCATGCTGTAGATCAAATCTGTTTCCGCATACACATTCAGTAGGTAGTTTTGGTAGTACCCAGTTATATCTGATACACAGAGCGTCTCGAAATTGCTCCTTATTGAGTTTATAGCCAAGATCTTTAATCGGCAGAGAGGTTAGCCAATTCGAAGCGCCAATCATCTTGTGGCGTCATTCAACCTTTTTTCTTCTTCTTTCATTTCAGATGGTAATTTTTCTAACTTGTCAATGTATTGCTTGCGTTGTTCACTTTTTATTGCCCCGATTGTCTTTCCGTCATCTCCGATGGTTTCTCCCAGTATCTCTTTTTAGAGCTGAAATGTCAATTGTATTGAGTTTTCGTGTTCTATTGGAGCGATTTCACAAACGTTTTTGATCCCAAGGCCCCCCGATCTCGGAGGCAGTGATAACAGTATACTTTCATTGTCGTTGACCAGATGTCCACCGTTAATGGCTGGAATGAACTGATGCCTGATTATTTTTTCGATCGGGGATAGATAGGATTCAATTTCAGGTATTGTACGGATAAAGTAAGAAAATCGATGTTGATACCCACTGACGTAGCACGCGTATGCAGATTGTGGTTGAGTTAACGCGATTCTTGTCAACATAGACAATTCATCCGACCACTTGACGACCAACTTGTTACAATACTCATTTTTGTATTCCTCACTACCTATCACCGCACCAAGATGTCTTTCTCCTCTAGTTGAAATCTGGATGGTGCTACTTCCAAATGCCTCATTCGCTTCTCCAAGAAATCGCTCTTTTACTATTAACCATGACTTCTGTGATTGAGGGAAATAACCAAATAGTGGACCTATGGTTGTTATGCTGTCCCACCATTTCTTTAATGATTTACATTTTCCAACTGCCGTTATGTCATCAGCGAAAGCAACCATTTGATCTTGTTCGGCAATAACCGTCATCATCACATCAAGCAAAGGAGTTATACCGATCGCATACACTGCCACACCCAGAGGATCGCCTTGAGTTGTTCCCTCATTTGAATGCAACTCGGTTCCCCCAATGACGAACAATCTTGCTGGTATGTTGTAGCAGTTGGTTACGTAGTTTGCAAATATTGGACACAACAGTCGAATATTATGAAGAAGAGCTTGTCTGTTGATATTGTTAAATGCGTTGGCTGCATCCACGAGTAGTACAGCTTCTGCTTCTTCACTCTCAAACACTCGACGCATCGCATGAATGGCTGCTTCACTGCCGGCTTTTTGTCCTGAGCACATTTGAATCTTACTGTATGAGTCTATTACGTCTCTCTTCACAATATACATCGTTACCTTGCCACAAATCCTCCTCAACACTTCCCTCACACCAATGGGTCGTACTCCGGGTCTTTTATCGAGCGGTACCAATCTACAGGCTAAAAATCCTTCCAGCGTTTCATCGAGTAACGTTTCCGTGCACAGTTTCTTCACGACGTTTGCTATCGCTACTCTCAGATCTCTCCCGCAATCACCGTAGAGTTTTGAGGTTATTGGTCTCCTCCAGCCATCTGCGTCCATACCAGAAGGCTCAGATCCACCTTTTGTTGAGAGTGCTGCTTTCAAAACCAGCAATTCGTCAATGGTGTCGTACACGATTGGATTTATTGTTACATATGGTCCTTGCAATGTATTGTCTTCACTAATGTCTTCACCAGCAGGATGTTTGTCTTTCAGCAATGCAATTGTATCATCGTTTAAGGGTAAGATCCCACCAGCCATGTTATTTGTTAGAAGCTTTATTGCGCCATTAACATTCCCTCTTGACATCTGGTCTTTAAATCGTCTCGAGATGCTGTCAATGTCTGTTCTTTCTGTTGCTTTTGGAAGTCTAGATTGTAATGTTTCTGCTTCATTCATCAAACCTTCGATATCACCTCTATGCCATAACACAAGTCGTCTCTCCAGAGCTTTTGTGTGTTCTTTAATTTTCGAGTTTTTAGATGATTTTTGTAGCAATAGTGCAGGCATAATGTGTATAGCTTTCATTGAAATTTCTCTTAATAGACTGTCCTCTAACCAGGAGTTTAGTAATCTGGTTGTTTCTCTGATGAAATTTTTCCCGGCTGCTCCGTTCGGAAGCATAAATAAATTTCGTTTCCAAAAAACAATTTTGTCATAGCAACTGTTAATCAACTGCGTGAATTCGCTACCTTTCACTTCGGTTCAATAGAACAATTCAGGTGCCCGTTCAAGATCATGACTTCCTGCTGAAGGTTGTAGTTCGCTATCCGATGGAGGCAGTCCAACGTCTTCATTTATTTTTACGTTTACTTTGCATTGGCGTTGATGTTGAAGTGCACCTCTGAGAGTTCGAAATCCTCTTGAGCACTTGACACACGGAAACATTGGAGCTTCTGCGGCTGCAACAGTATTTGTAGTTTGAATCAAATCAGTATTTGTCGTTTGAATCAAATCAATTGATACTGATATAACTTTCCTTCTTTTTTTTTCTCCAATTGATTAGTTGTATGAATGTCGTTTTCTTATATAATGTTTCAGCAATTCGTTGCGTTATAAAGAAACAAACAGTCAAACTTTCCGTCAATTTCTTGGACGTCAAATATCCGTTGAAAAAAAAACACGTCCGCCATCTTCGGAAGCTACTGCAATCATTTCAATTTCAATTTCAATTCCGTTCTGTAGTAAAAACACACAACTTGTTAAAATCGAACATTCAAAGTAAAACGAATAAATTAAATACAGTGTTCGAAACGTCGAAACCTTTTTTGTTTTAGCATATTTTGAGAATATAAGTTATTAATGAATAAACTATTAAACCATTAGTTATTAGGGGAGTACTTATTTTACAAGAGGAGTTATTATTTACTAGTAAATAATGACTGGGGAGTTATTATTTTCTAGTAAATTATGACTCGTGGAGTCATTATTTTAGGGGAGTCATTATTAACGGTTACACCGGTTTTCCAATTTTAAAAATGATACGCGTATCGGAGCAAAATACGCGTATCATAACACGATACCCTACTACCTTCAATTTCCAATAAACAAAATATTGACACAAACATTTAAAATCTAAACAAACATGGCGACAATTCTTAGCAGAAGAACAGTTCTCCTACTACGGCGATATTTGTCAAAGAAAAGAAGGTTTTGGGTTCGAAAATTATTTCTACACAGAGAAGTAAAAGGCGAATATTATCTTCTCGTTCATGATATGAGATTGCATGATGGAGAATATTTCTATTCACATCGGTTTTATTATTATCATCCACTTCTTTTCGTGTTTCTTCTATATCATCCATGCTGTTGTTTGTGGAAAAACATCTATTGCTTCCCGCAAGGCTTCTTGTGGTTGTTGACAACTAGGAAATATCCCTGATTGATGTAGAAGACCATTAAAGCATGCACTGGTATTTGTTGTTGTTGTGGATTCTTAGCCATTTCAAAAAAAGAACGCTGATTGGTTGATTCACTGACTGATACTACGTAGCACGTAAAAAAGTTGGATCGATTTCTACTTTATTTGAGCACACACGGTTCACTTTCAAATACGCGTATTTCAGGATTTTTATGAACTGCGCATACTTATTGATACGATACGTTTTTAATTGAAAAACCGGCTTTAACATTATAGACCAGGAGCCGGTGACGGATTTCTTTGCCCAATTTCCCTCAAAAAGTTTGGCCCATTTACGCTGTTATATACTTTCCTTATATTAAATTTCAGTTTGTCAGCTGCTCTAAAATGGGTGGATTTGGGCCCAGGACCTATTGGAAAATAGGCCCAAATCACTTTATTTTATCCCATATTCCTCATGGATAAATTTTGACCTAATTGATGGACGACCTTACGTGATTACAAAAATGAAAAAACTTACTAAAATTTCCGGGGGACCAAGCCAGACCCCCACCTGAAGTACAGGCATTGGACATTATTTCACACCATAAGCCTCAGGCTTAATTCTTATACCAGTTAATCCCTTAAAGGAATGTAATTTCGCGGATCAACATGATTTGGAAATTTCGCGGACAAAGTGTATCCAAAAATTTCGCGGGAATTTAATTTTGCGAATCCAAATTTCGTACAATTTTAAAAGTAAGAAAGAAGTTATAACCGGGAGTTTTTGGAGGGAGTTGATGTTGTTGAGGCTGCTATAGCTGTACCACCAAAGAAAAGCAAAAGAAAACACAAATCAAGGAAAAACCACCTCCACGATGTGAAGACATTAGAACCCTTTTTAATAGAAGCAATGTACGAAATGAAAATGAAGAAACCATAATTGTTATTGATTAAACATTGTTAAACTAAAAGTAGTGTTTTCATTGTATCAACCTCACAAATAAGTCTCAAATCACAAATTTTATACTTTAACATTTATACCGTAAAATTCCGAGTGTATTTCCAGTTCAAAATTCACATGGAATCACAAAACATAGTTCATAATTGCGGGGTAGGTTTATTTACTGAATTTTACGGTATCTAAAATTAAAAAAGAAAAATTAAAGAAAAATAGAGAAAATTTCGCGGACAAAGTGTATCCAAAAAATTCGCGGAAATTTAATTTGGCGGATAAGGGACATTTGGATTTTTCGCGGAAATTAAATTTCGCGGTTTTGACCAAAAGCAAGTTAAGGTATAGGATTTATGTGGATAAAAAAAAACATAAAACTTACATTGTAAGGGGGGGGGGAGGGAATCATTGTCAGATCTAGATTTGTGAATTAGAACCCAGACCACCACAAAAGTGGTTCACACAAATTTATTTCCACCCCACAATCTTCATGGGTAAAATTTGGCCTAATTGATGTACAATCTTATGCAATTACAAAACTCTCACCAGACATTCCTGGGGTTGGCGAAGAAGGCTTTTTAGAACATTGGCAAAATGGCTTTACACAATAGTAAAATATATCAATATTTACACATCTATATCCGCTTTTAAAATATTTGCAACATCTATTTTGGAATGCGGAGGTTTTCTTCTACTTTTGACTCTCGACTGCGTTTAGCTAAAAAGCAAAAAGATACATTTTTATGCATCATATTTTAAAGATTGTTACCAGCATGAATTCGGGGCTTTTGTCACGAATACGAGTTATGAATGGCAACTGCTACCAATACTTGCAGATATTTGATTGTGGGTTCAGATTTTTATTTTAGTTGACATCAAGAAATTATTGTATTTAACTTTTCTTCCCATGGCCTCCATTTTGTACAGAATCTTTCTCGACCAATCATTCGGGAGCGTTAAATATTCTCCACAATACTGCGGTCGTTCACCATAACAATACCCAATTCTTTCGTGCTTCAAAAACAAACAAAAATTGGATAAATAATGGTAGAAAATAAAAATATTAAACAAAAAAACTGTGTTATTTCCCTCCCCCCCCCCCCCCCCACCTCTAATTTAGTGCGTTGATGATTAAATTTTTCTCATTTTGAAAAGTCGGAAATTCATCTTTTCTTATTATTAGTCGACATGACATAAATTAGAAAAAATACGGTAGAAATTTCCCTACAATAATCACCTCGTTTGACAATCGTGCTTCAAATAACAAACGACACAAAGTAATATCTATAAATATTCATATAGACAGCGGATGTCAGTCAGTCATGCGGTTCGTTTTAGAAAAGCTAAGACAAAAGGAAGTTGGAGGATGTAAGGATAGAACCACTCACCTGATTTTGAAAACCTGTTGTATTACTTCATAATTAAAAAGGAAAATTAAAATTTCCTGAACTCACTAATAACTAAAATACCCGTGGGCCAAAAAAACGCACCCAAAACTCGTTTTCCGATATTATATTAGATAAAGCTTGGAGCAACAAATTTCAAGACAAGTTTATTGGATATAATAAGCAAAATTTTCCTAATAACTTATTTCGCAAAAAAATATTTTAGTGTGGGGGGCTTATTCGAGGGGGGGGGGTTATTTGAAAGGGGGGGGGGGAGTTTATTCCGTATGATCCGTAATATATGCGAAGCTTATTCTGTAACAGCGAAAAATGATTAGTAAGATATGTTGTTTCCATGGCGATATCTAAGTCCAAGTATGTCGAGAAAAAAGAAAGAAGAAATTCAGTCAAAAAAAAGAATAAAAAGTATTTACTAAAATAACAAACAATCTCCAAAGTTATTAAAAGTTATCAAGTTTTACATTTCATCCAGTTATATCAATATCTTCATACCCTACCTACCTACCTACCGGTACGACCTCACTCGGACATTATTGACCAATCTTCTCCATAAAACTATATCCTCCATTAGTGTCGGCAGGTCTTTCCTCGTCAAACCAGTATCATTAACAAGTTGGTCAACAAAAGTTATAGCAGGTCGCCCCCTTGGTCGATTGCCATGGGAGGGTTGCCATAATAGCAGTTGCTGAGCGATTTCCTCTTTTTCTCCAGCAATGTCCGGCAAATCTTAGTCTTCTCTCTTTGACAATGGTGGATACTAATGGTAGATTCCCATACATTGGTTGTGTGTGACTGCCAACTAACATTTAAGGTTGCTCTCAGTAGCCTAGTGTATTTTCCATCCAGCTTCTTTTCAAGAGTTTTTGTCGTAGTCCAAGAGGCACATCCATATCCAGCTGATCTTTAACTGTCTGCTTAGATTGGATTTTCAGACTGTGTCCATTTTCTTGTGTGCCGACCAGGCTTTAGCAATTCGACTACTGATACCTTTTCCACTGGTGTTTATCCAGGATCCAAGATATAGAAAGTCATCAACTTCTTCGAGTGTAGATCCAATTTAATGTTACAAGGAAGCTTTCACTTTGGTTTCGAGACATGTATTTTGTTTTTGTTTCGTTGATATGGAGCAGCATGTTCAACTCGCAGTAAAAACAGTTGTGCTTGTTCAATGTTTTCGGAAATAAGTGATAAGTCGTCAGCAAAATCTGCATCTGTGAAAACGATAGCAGGATATCTTCTACTTCGTGATTGGTGAAGTTTAAAGCCAATTGACTCCGTGTCTGATGTTGCTACTCTCATTGCATAGTCTAAAGCGATTATGAAGAGGAAGAGCGCTAAAGTATTACCTTGAAGCACTCCTGCTAGGATTTCAAAAAATTCTGTGACACCATCCGGTGAGAGTACTTTTGATGTTGTGTTGCTGGTGTATGGCACTTGAATACCTGAAAAGATTTGCTGTTGTATACCGTATGCCAGTAGGATTTCCATTAGTTTCCCACGGTGTATAGGGTCAAAAGCTTTCTTAAAGTCTACAAATGTTATAATTGCAGATAGCTGTTTTGATTATACACCTTCAATCAATCTCCTTCAAATTCAAATTCAAATTGTTGTTTATTCACCATATAATAAAAATACAAAAATACATAGAAAAACAAATTACAAAAATATATGGTTGGTGTCACTCGATAGCATAAAGCTGAACAATGTAGTGACACCACAGTAGAAATATACGTAAAAAAATATCTAGAAAAAATTATATATTATATAATTGGCAAAAATACACACAACATAAAATACAAACCACCAAGCAAAACATATATTTGTTTAATTACAATAAGCTAAACAAGGTTTACTCCTGATGCTTAGTTTGACTAAATTAGAAAATTGTTTACTGTTTAAATCAAAAATAGAATTTAACCAATGCAGGTTTTTATATTTTACATCAAAAATATATCTAATGTCTCTAATTGATTTGTTCCATTCAATGATGCTTTGGTGTTTAATTGAGTATTTTCCATAAAAAATTGTATTATATGAACAAATTTTAAGTTCATTAGCTAAGGCATTGCGAGATGGATAAAGATGAAAATTACAAAGTTTAGTGAAGAAATTGCCAATTCAAGGGGGGATATTTTGGTTTAAAGAATCAAAAACAAACATAATGTTGAAGAGTTTAGTAGTAGACGAAAATGGAAAGATATTCAATTTAGTAAAAGCAGCAGTTACATTTGATCTAAAAGGTTGAAAATTTATAATTCTTAGAGCTGATCGTTGAATAGAACATAATTTATTTAGATTTATGCTTCTCTTTTGTCCCCAAATTTGACAACAATAGTTAAATGCGACGAGAAAATTGAAAAATACAAACTTTTCAAAATGTGGTATCTTATTTTTGAAAGCATGCTATTTGATCGGCTCAATTTTTACAAAGTTTGCTTAAGTGGGGTTTCCAAGTTAAGTTTTCATCAATTAAAACTCCCAGATAATTAATGCAAGTTGATTGTTTTAAACGTGATCCATTTAACATGATTTTAATTTCAGAATCATTTTTTTACGATATTTCTTAAAAGTGATAAATTCGGTTTTATTAGCATTTAAAGCGATAAGATTTGCATTAAGCCAATCATTTACTCTTCGTAAATCATAATTTACTTTTTTACATAAGGTTTTTATTGACTTGTTGATGTATAACAAATTAATGTCATCTGTAAAATGATGCACTGTTGAAAACTTTATACAATTATGAAAATCATTAATATAAACTAAAAATAACAGTGGACCCAACACAGAACCTTGAGGAACGCCACATCTGATTGAATTTAACGATGAAGAAAACCCGTTAATCGTTACATATTGTTGCCGATATTGCAAAGCAAGCCATTTATTAACAATGCCTCTTGCACCGATGTGATCAAGTTTTTCGAGAAGAATTTTGTGATGGACTGTATCAAATGCCTTCTTCAGATCAACAAAGATACCACACGCAAAAAGATCAGAGTCAATAGCTTCTCTCACTCTCTCTGTTATACTTAATAAGGCATGAGCTGTTGAATACTTCGATCAAAACCCAAATTGTAATTCATTAAGGCAATTAAATTTATGTAGGAAATTGTAAATTCGAGAATACATAAATTTTTCCAAGAGTTTACTGATGTTTGAAAGCAAAGATATTGGTCTATAATTTGAACATTCTAATTTAGAACCTATTTTGAAAAGCGGCAAAACTGAAGATGTTTTAAGAATGTTTGGAAAAACACCAGTCGTAAAAGATAGGTTCTTTAATGCTAAGATTTGAGCTGTGGTTGTTCTTCCTCTTCGAAAGCCATTTTGGGGGTCTATGTGGGGTCATGGTCTACTATACTCACGGTCATATATGTTGCTTTTTAGAGGCCAAAGCTAAGAGGCCTAGAATTTTTAGAGTCGAAAAATTAACAATCTATAGGAAAATGCAAAATATCTATTACATGTAGTTTTTAGTGTTTAAAGAAATGTTTTTTACTTTTTGATAATCATTTACATTTACATTATGTGCACGAGACAATAAACATCTTGCTCAATAAGTGTAATTAATAAAAGATTGCGTATTTAATTTAGGAGGTGTTCATATGAGAAAAATCAGCCCGGCAAAACGGGCTATCTCGGTTGGCTGAGATCTCGGCTCTCTTATCAAATCCTTATAAAAATCTACAAGCTCTCATATGAAACACGAGCCAGCCCGTTTAACCGGGATCTCGCTTTGTTCAGCCGGGATCTCGGCAAGACGGGCTGATTTTTTACCATATGACAGCTCCAACCCTGTTTGCCGGGCTGAAAAGCTATCAATTGCGCATGCTTGTCAAGAAACACGCATTACAAAACAAACATTGTCGCGTGGTTACTATAGGAAAAAGCCGGGCTGAAAATTTCAAATGACAGCTTGGAGATTTCAAGAAATATCAGCCCGGCAAACCGGGCTAGCCCAGTCTGCCGGGATCATATGAACAGCCCCTTATTCGTGCACAACTTCAAATAAGAGTCTTGTGTGGTGTGTTTGATGCGTTTGTCGAGTTTTATTTTAGAAAAAGATTATTTTTTATGTGGAAATGAATTTATTCTTGAATAAAAAATAGTTTGTTTGGGATTATACGGATGCATTTTTATATAAATCTCATAAATAACAGTAACCAAAGCTTTTTAAAATATTTTGTAACTTTTACAGATACATTTTTAATTTTTTAACTTAAAATCCATCTTGCTATTTGTAAACCTAAAAATATATCCTAAACTTTTTTCGGTTCTAAGAATGTATACAAGAATTCTACATATTATATCGAGTTGGCCACTGTTAACTTGTTAATTCATATTGAGGCCCTTTTTAAATTTATTTTAGACCTGTTCTTTTCATATCGAGGCCCTGTTCTATTTATTTTAAAGTCCTGTTTTTTAATCATATTCTATTCATATGTATATACAGATTTTTTTCTATTTTATATTGGGACACAATTCTAAATATTTATCAACCTAAGAAGTTAACTTTTGGCCTATGAATTGAACTTATTGAACTATAGTGGTCTGCAGACACGTTTTATAAGAACACACAAACGGACTTTATTTGTATTAAACTGATACTATATGAATTTTTCCTAATATTAATTGACAATAGATGGTAAATAAATGTATGGCACCTGATTGCCAAACGCATTACAATGCCCCGAAAAATGCTCAGGATAATGAAACTATTGGCAAAATTGGTACTTTTCGTTTTCCTTTCAATAAACCTAAATTGCTCGAAAAATGGGTACGCTTTGTAAACCGCAAAGATTGGAATCCTAGTCAAAACTCTGTATTATGTGAAAACCATTTTGATAAAAAGTACATTGATAAAGGGGGAAAAAGACAAAAGTTAAAATGGGAGCTAGATCTTTAACAAACAATATATTCGGAAAAACTTTTGGAGCGTCCTTCTGTTTTACCAACAACCCAAAGTCAGCGACCCTCGCCTAAAAAACGCATATTTCAGGAAGATCAGCCAGAGTCTTTCCGACAACAAGACATAATAGCTAGTTTCGATGAACTGAATGAATGTCATTCTCCATCAGGGTATCAATTTATTTATCAGGGTAATCATTTATCAGGGTATCAAAAGTCTCAAGAAAGTGTTCTTTACTACAGTCTTACTTTTGATGTAGAGACCGGATTTCCCAACATACTAGAAACAATTAAAGTTGATAAAGACATGCGTGTACAACTTCAATACAACGGTAACGCAATTCCATTGCAACCAGGGAGGGTTTATACAAAACCGTGACACTGTATTAACCAAGGCAAGAGCTCTTCACAATTTTCCACCGTATATACGTAATGTTGCATGTTCAAACTCTAAATCTATTCTTGACCAACTCAACGAGAGACAGCACTACAAGCCAAAAGGCCGCCCCCCGTACACAGTTGAGATGATAGGTATGCTTTACATTTGAGATACACGTCATTACAACCATATAAACTTTTGCTCGAAAAGTTTCCTCTTCCTTCAATATCATTGTTAAACAAAATTCAACAGGGTGGGGTGGACTCTATAAAAGCCATTAGACTACTGCGAGAGAGAGGTGAAATATCGAACGACTGTATATTAATGGTAGATGAGATGTATCTTCAAAAGTCGACTCAATACCACGGTGGTGAATATGTTGGTTCAGACGCCGAAGGAAACTTATATAAAGGCATCATTGTCTTTATGGTGGTTGGGTTACAAAAGTCAATCCCATTCGTCGTACAGGCTATAGCTGAAACTACGTTCAATGGCAAATGGTTGTCGGAAAAAATGGCTAATTGTATTCAACATTTAGCAGCATCAGGTTTTAAAGTGCACGGCATTGTAACAGACAATCATGCTTCCAATGTTAATGCATTTAAATGCCTGCGAAGTGAGTTTGCACCAGAAACAGGATCTTCGTATATCTACCATCCTGCTTACAATAACATCAAAACGTATCTCTTTTTTGATGCTGTACATTTGATGAAAAATATCAGAAACCTTTTAAATGGGAAAAAGTTTGTCTTTCCAGAATTTCGATTTGATGATTTCGGTATCGGCTTTCCAGCCGGTTACATTTCTTGGGCAGACCTTCATAAAATTAACGATAAAGACGAAAAGTTGGAGGGGAATTTGAGAAAGGCTCAGAAACTGACTTAATGCTGCTTTGTATCCAGGTAATAATAAACAAAATACATCTTTAGCCCTTGCAGTCTTTGATGAAAAAACAATTGCCGCTGCAAAAAGTTACTTTCCAAATAAACCGGATTTAGCTGGGTTCTTGAAATTGATTCGAGTCTGGTGGTTAATTTCAAATTCAAAAAGAAGATTTTTGCCAAATCCGAATTTCGCCAAAACTCTAGGTGATAAAAAACCAGAGTTTTTGATTTCCCTTGCAAACTGGGTAGATCAATGGCAGCTATCTTCAGCATTTACGTTAACAACTCAAACATCATCAGCTTTCACCACCACACTTCGCGCTCATTCTGCCCTGATTACTGGGCTTCTAAATTAAGGGTACAGCTACATATTAACGAGTAGATTGCAGAGCGACCCCGTCGAAAGAAGATTCTCTCAATATAGACAAATGAGCGGTGGCCGGTTTTTAGTCAGTCTGCGCGAAGTACCTAATTCTGAAAGGATTCTAACATGCAGGTCGTTAATCAAGGAAAACATTAACTTCTGGGAGGAAGATTTGAGCTCTGATGTACTTTGTAATGATAAACTTTCAAAAATTGACGAATATCTTGATTTAAACTCGAAAGAAATCTTTGAAAGCGCCCTGGATTCAGAAAGCAAAGAAGTAGCAACTACAATTGCTGGTTACATTGCGAAATAGTAGCTATTTGAAAAAGGAGCCCTTCGGGTTTCCTTCGACTGCGGTCGCAAAAAAAAAAAAAACATTGCGAAAAAAGCTTAAAAAACGCTCAAACTGTAATAAGTGCCAGATTTTGGTTATAGCCAGTGAAAACGATATGAAACAAACCCATTACCTGAATATCCTGTCAAGGGGTGATCTAACAGTTCCATCCCCGCACCTGGCTGAGTTCACCTGTTTTTGCTTCGCAGTTCTTCAAAAACCCGAAACTGTACTAGTCGAAAATTTGAAAATGAAGGCAGGCAGGCATTGGACCACATACTAAATTCAATTTCGAAAAACGTGACATTTACTTGTACTTTGCATTGCGATTGGGGATCAAAGTTTGCTTCTAAAATTATTATCAACTGTTTTTATAACAGTAAACAACGGGTAGTGAGTGAAAATGTGCGAAAAGACGAAGTTACCCAATTCAAAAAGCGTCAGAGAAGAAAGTAGTTAACTATAAATATGTTATTAAACCTTGTATAATATATTGTTTTTTATCAATATGTTGTGTTTCTATATAATTGCTTTTTAATAAGCCACACACTAAGACTAGCTTAAAAGGGCATTTTTCTTTATTTTTTTAAGAAAAAACACTAAATAACCTAATAAAAAACTTTGTGCCAACTTATTTTTTATCTATATATAATATTTGTAGAGTTTCCGTTAATGTTTTGCATGTTAATTAAATAAAAATCGAAAAATCGAATTTTTAATTCTAGGCCTCTTAGCTTTGGCCTCTAAAAGGCAACATATAGGCAACATATAGGCAACACTAATTCATGATGGCGGACAACTATCACGTCACGGAAAAGAAGCTGGAAATTATTTTTGTATAAAATTAACAAAATATTTCTTATAATATAATGGCAACTACAAGATCTAAACATGAGTCTCTTGACCTTGATGCTCGTTTTGAAAAGCTAAAGAATGATATTGTTAACGAAACAAGAGACAACCTTATCGAAGAAATAAAGAAGGAGTTTGTCGAAAAGATCAACGAACAAAATAAAAAGATTATAGAACTTAATTCTACGGTTGCGATGTTACAACAACATGTCGTATCATTGAAAGAAAAAATTGTCGATAACATCGTTGATCAAGAAGAACTGGAACAGTATGGTCGGAGGCTAAGTTTGCGTGTAGAGGGGGTAGAATGTTGTCAACTCGAACGACCTGAAGATTTGATGGAGAAAGTCAAGCACATTGCCAATGAAGTAGATGTTGAAATCCCGAAGGATGTAATTGATAGAGCACATAGAATTGGTCCTAAGATAAATGTAAATGGAGTGGTAAAGCAGTCGATAATTGTACGCTTTACTACTTTTCGTCACCGGACACTGCTTTACAACGCTCGAAAGAAGTTAAAGTCTAAAGTTAAGATACGCCTCGACTTGACAAAAATGAGATATTGCTTGTTGCGCGAAGCACAGAAATTGGTGGAGGAAATGGAAGCGGTCGATTTTGTATGTGCTGACGTAAATTGTCGTTTAAAGGTAAAGTCGAAGACGGGTAAGTTCAAAGTTTTTTCGTCTATAGAAGATTTGAAAGATTTAATTTGTATATAGGTAGTAATTTTGTACGTTTTGCATAAATTTTTATTTCTTCTTTGTTTTTGTTTTATTTTTGCCGAACTTGTCTCTTATAAAACGTTTATTTTGTTTTTTGTTGTTTTTCTCAGTAATTTGTTTTGCAAATTCATTAGACCGTTTAATTAGTCCCAAAGGTATTTCGTAAACTTAAATGTTAATTCGATTTTGCATGAACATATCTTAAACAAAAAAAGACATTGTAAAAAAAATCATATTTTGTTATATAAACTATTTGATATATTATGCTTCTGTTCCATTGCTTGAAACCTATCAAGAATGACAAACAGTGGAAATAATATTTTTAACCCTTTTAATTCTGAGACAATCCTTCTTAATTCAAATCAAGATCCAGACACAAACTATTTTGATAACTTTAATGATTCTTCGTACTATTCCTCAAATGAGTTTAACAATTTTTTTAAAAAAGATACTTTCAATGAAAATGCTCTTTCGATGTTAAACTTTAATATCAGAAGCATGAAAAAGAATTTTGAAGATTTTAAATATTTTTTAGCAAATTTAAATTACGAATTTTCCATTATATCTCTGACAGAGACTTGGTGCCTTGATGATCCAGGGAACTCAACCATGTACGAACTACAAAATTATAATTCTTTACATCAAGCACGTAGTAATAGTCAAAAAGGAGGTGGAGTTTGTCTGTTTATTCATAAAACACTTATTTTTAAAAAAAGACCCGATTTATGCATTAATACATTCAATATTGAATCCCTTTCAATTGAAATTATTAATCTGAAATGTAAAAATATTACTATCAGTGTGATTTATAGACCGCCGGCTGGTGACACTAACATTTTCGAAAATTCATTTTTAAAGATACTGGCTCCCAAAAAAAAAGAAAATAAGATTGTTTACATTTTAGGGGATTTTAATATAAATTTGCTTGATTATCAATCGAATCCAAGGGTTAAGTCTTATCTGGATTTGTTACTTTCACACTACTTTGTTCCTGTAATCAACAAGCCTACTCGGGTATCAAAGAATACCGAAACTATTATTGATCATATATTAACCAACAATTTCATTGATAATCATATAACCGGCATTTTCAAAACTGATATAACGGATCATTTTCCAATTTTTCTCATAAGCGAGGTTCAACTAAACCAATTACAAAAAGAAAAAGAAAAATACGTTACGAAACGATTTGTGAACAAAAATAATCTCGCAAAATTAAATGATGAATTAACAAAAAGTAATTGGGAAAATGTTATGAAATTAAGCGACCCAAATTTGGCCTATGATCAATTTCTAAATCAGTTCCTGGAATCCTATGATACCTGTCTCCCGAAAGTAAACATTAAAATAAAACTTAAAACTTTACAAAGCCCTTTGATTAATAGCGAAATCATTAAATCCTCTAAAAAGAAACAAAAATTGTATGAAAAATATTTGAAGAAGAAATCAATACACAACGAGAACAAATATAAAAAATTTAAGTGTCTTTTTGAAAATAAGAAATCCAAAGCAAAGAAATGTTTTTATCAAGAAAAACTGAAACTATATCAAAACAACATTAAGAAAACTTGGGACATCATGAAAGAAGTACTTGGAAAGAAGAAAATTAATAATAATTGTTTACCCCACCAAATTATTCATGAAAATGTAAATTTTAATAATGCCGAAAAAATATCCAGTATCTTTAACCACTACTTCGCTAATGTTGGTGTTAACTTGGCTAGATCAATTCCAAAACAAAATACGAATTTCCATCGTTATCTCTATGGAAATTATGAAAATCTTCATGAATATCCATTACTCAGAGAAGAAATTGAAGCAGCACTAAATGAATTAAGATTGAATAAATGTCCGGGATTTGATAATATCAGTTCTAATGTTGTTAACTTTGTTTTCAAAGCAATAGTCAAACCCTTAAATCATATATTTTTTCTCTCTTTAAAACTTGGTATTTTTCCTGATAAACTAAAAATTGCAAAAATAACACCTATCTTCAAATCAGGGAACATAGAGCAAGTTACTAACTATAGACCCATCTCCGTATTGCCATGTTTCTCTAAAATCCTCGAAAGAATAATATACAATCGACTAATATCTCATTTAATAAAAAATAACGTACTTTATATGAATCAATTTGGATTTCAAAAAAATGTTTCTACAGAACATGCGATACTTAAAGTCGTTAATCAAATTCATCAGTCTTTTGCGAGCGATAAATTCACCTTGGGTGTCTTTATTGACCTTGCAAAAGCCTTTGATACAGTGAACCATGAAATTTTAATAGAGAAACTTTGGTTTTACGGAGTTCGTAATAATAATCTAAATTTGTTAAAGAGTTATCTCTTCAACAGGAAGCAATTCATGAAAACTGAACATGGTATCACGGAAATGGAGTCTGTAATTTGTGGGGTTCCGCAAGGTTCAATACTTGGACCACTTTTATTTTTAATTTTCGTGAATGATCTACCAAATTCTACCTTACTAAACCCAATTTTGTTTGCTGACGATACTAGCTTATTTTTCGCCGGGAAAGATATTAATCTGTTATTTAACACGGTTAACAATGAACTTATAAACATTAGCACTTGGTTTAAAGTAAATAAATTATCCTTAAACATCAAGAAAACAAAATGTCAAACTTGAAATTCTCAGGAGTGATTATTGATGAAAACCTAAATTGGAAATCACATATTGATATACTAGAAAATAAAATCTCAAAAAATATCGGTTTACTATATAAAGCCAGTAAAATCCTTAACTTTCTTTGTTTAAAAAATATTTATTTTGCACTTATTCAATCTTTCATTAGCTATGCCAATATTGCTTGGGGTAGTTCTAACAAAACTGAGCTGAAAAAGATTTTCCGTAAACAAAAACAAGCTCTTCGTATTATATTTCATAAAGATAGGATGACTGCATCGCGTTCTTTATTTCAAAAACTTAAAGTTCTCAATGTGATGCAAATTAACCTTTATCAAATATCTATTTTTATGCACCGTGTCAATATGAAAACTGTTCCAAAAACATTTAATAATGATTTTTCTCACATAGAACATGTTTATTCAACAAGATTTTCCTCAAACAACTTTCAGTTTCCTGGACTATCAAGGTTGCCAAGATTCTCAATATTACATCGTGGTCCTAAAATTTGGAATTATTTTTTAACAGACGAAGAAAAAAAAATTTTCGCCATGAATACTTTTAAAAGAAAATTAAAAGGAAAAATTCTAGATTTTGAAAATGAAGTTATCTTTTATTGATTCTTTGAATTATTACTATTATATATTTTCCTTTTGAAATTATTATTTTAAAGATCTGTGTTTGTGTTTGTGTAATTACTATTAGTATAGGGGCCTGATGATAATGTTTATTTTAACCTTCTACGGGTCCATGATCAATACAAAACTTTTTTCTATTGTGTTTATTAAAATGTTTATTAAAAGTTTATTAAACGTTATTGTATTGATTGAAATCGAAATGAAATGAAATGAAAAATATATGACCGTGAGTATAGTAGACCATGGTGGGCTCTTATGCGATTAAGTAGCATCTTGTTATATGCTTTTGCTGCCACAGCAGTCAGCGTTATTCCTCTGTAGTTGTCCTTTAACGCCAGATTTCCCTTCTTTGGGAATGGTAAAATACCACCTTGTTTCCACAACGTTGGAGCAATTCCATAGTACGTCTTGTTGCATATATCCAATAGTTGCTGTTTTAGACAGCCTGTTTTCCACACTTCTGCTGTTATTTCATCTAATCCTGCTGCTTTGTTGTTTTTGAGCTGTTTTGTGGAGTGCTGTAGCTCATCCATAGAGAAGTCACAAATTTCAATCGGTAAGATGTCAAATACCTTCCTTATCGGTGCATCAACAATTACAGGAGGTTTCCCTAGTAGATTTTGAAAATGCTGTTTCCATAGATCAACTCTCTCTTTATGACTTTTAGCTTTTATTTGGCCAGAACTATTCTTTTTCCTGCCTGATATCTCATTGATAGTTGTCCATGCTAGTCTGGTCTTCTGGTTTTCATGAGCCTCTTCAATGAGAGATATCTTTTCTTGTATATACTTTATTTGTTCTTCTTCATATGCCAAATCTAAATCTTTCTTTACGGCTGTAACCTTTGAGATATTTTCGGCATTTTTGATGTTATTAAGCTCTTTAAGCTCTTTCCCTTTGTTGGTAACCTCACTACATTCCCAGGGTACATGCCTAATCTGCTTTGGTTTCAGTGGTATATGCATTTCAGCTGCCTTTTTGTCGGCTTCTACAATGTTGTTATACATAGAGTCAGCTGTTTCATCATCATCATTAAGGTTCTTCATCAATTAGCAAATTGTCAGGTGCTGCTGCGCAAATCTCACACTCGCTTGTATTAAAGGGATCCTCTTCTGCCTCGTGCATGAATTTCATTTGCTCGGACAGCATTTCCCGTCCACTTCTACACGGTTGACCCTCTTTGAAGAAATGTATTTTGTTGTCTTCGCATCCATCAAGTGTAGTTGTTAATCCGCATGTGAATGAGTTTCGAATGAGCTCAACGGGCAGCTATTGCCATGCATCTAAGATCCACTGAACAATGACTTTGCATGATGGAGGTCGCAAATTGCCAGATACAGTTTTGTTTTGGATTCCCTTGGATTGTTTCGAGCCATTGGTCATAACGTTCGAGGCAAATGCTTCTGAAGGATTTATTCCAACATACATCAGGGGTTTGTATATATTTAGTGCTCCCTCCAGAAATTAAAGCGGCATCGATTTTTCATGCTTTCAGCGAAGCTTGCACGGACGGTTGGAGATGGCACTCGTACGTGTCCCA
Organism: Candelabrum cocksii; assembly: GCA_963930725.1. Lineage (NCBI taxonomy): Eukaryota > Metazoa > Cnidaria > Hydrozoa > Anthoathecata > Candelabridae > Candelabrum > Candelabrum cocksii. Next base: position 5,825,455 of record OZ005669.1, read on the forward strand.
AGCTAACAATCGTCGGCGAAAATAAAATGTCCAAGGACAGTGTCTGCCCATGCGACTGTAAGGTTTCTATCCATCCACCCAATTTTGGTTGAGGCAATCATGCATTTTCCCTGGAATTCTTTCTGCTGCGACTGAACCTGTCGGATGTTCCCTTTAAAAACAATAATGGGTTTTAGTTTAGTCCCATCACCTTTTGCGGCAAGTCCAACTGTAACTCTTAATTTTTAATGACCTGTTGATTTCAATGTTCTAGTTTTCTTTCCTTTGACGTCAATTGTAGTGTTGGAAATTATATCAGCCCAGATCGGTGTTTCATCGAAAGCAGTTATATCAGCTGGTTGATACGATTTTTTTGTGCAGTCTTCGAACACGAGGAAACCAGAAGAAATATAACAAACTAATTTGTTTACCAATAACTCTGGGTCTTTTTGGGCAACTGAAGTGTGGCGTCGAAGTGATAAACCATTTTCCTTGCATGAATTTTTTAAGCCAGCCTTTATTGGCTTCTTTCTTCAGCGAGTTCTGCCTCCTAAATATCTTGGTAAATTACCATTGCTTTCTCTTCATTATAAGTTTTCTTGAGACATGCAAACTTCTTAATCGTCGGCCCAAAATGTACTCTAAGGGCTTCCATATCCTCGCTTAATGGTTTTCGAACTCCACCTTCCAATCTGATTCGCTTCTTACAGCCCTGCGCAGATTTAATTGATTGCAAGTCTGATTTTTTTTTCGCCAGTCACAAACAGAGTGTCGATCCACTTGAAATTTAGTTGCTGCAGCCTGATTAAAGTTATTTTCTTCGGCATACTTGACAACGTCTAGTTTAAATTCGACTGTATAGTTTCGTTAATGTGAGGTTAATCCAACAACATTCTGTGGCTAAGCCACGGATATAACTAAGGAAATTAAAATCAACTGTTTGTTCAGCTGATTATTTCCTCAGTGATGAATAATAAAAACCGTCTTGAGAATGAAACAATCGTGGAGGTGCAAAGAGTGAACGTGTGAAGGTAACAGCAGAGTGGAGAAAATAGAACAAGCAAGCTGAATTTATTCGTTAAAATTTACTGACGAGCACTGCATAACAACCGACAGAAAAAGAATTTTCCAGTTGCAAGATAGCGCGAGCACAACCATTGAAATATAAAATGGCATACTAAATCTATAAGGATGTATGGCAACCCACCATTAAAATGAAACTCCTTTGTCGCCCTGATCCCAGAGAAGAGGCTATCGAATATGATAAAAACGCTTTGGGCGTATTCTGTTCCAACGGAAAAAACTCTTGTTGGATATATTCCAATTGAACTTTCAAGCTTGATGACATATTTCTTGAGAGCTGCAGAAGCAAATCTGTTATCTCCAACAGTGATTGGAAAGTGAAAGGTGAGGTGGGATTAGTTGTACCCGCGAAATATACAACTGTAACAAATTGCCAGACAAATGCAACAACACTCGCTGAAAAATTTATCGAAAATAGAGACAGATACGAGAGTTTTGAGATGAAATTTGACAAGAATTTTAAAATAGTAAAAACTGTCATATTTTGTGCAATTAAGTGATAACGTTGAGTAAACTTTGACTTGAGGAAGAAATTGCGTTGTTTCTGATAAAATCGAGTAACCCCCACGGGAGCTTATTCGAGGGTGGCCCACTGGGGGTTTATTTCGTAAAAAATATTTTAGGGTGGGGGCGAGGACTTACGGTAGTATGCATTATTGGTATATTGTACGGGAAACCCAATAAATAAAGATAGTCATACTATAGTAATGTTTGACGTGTATTAAAGGAAAGGAACGGAGGTGGTTTGAGGCTGCCAGATGTCAATATTTGTCATTGGGTTATCTATTCATATATTTTATTGTACGAAAGTGAAACTAATCCCTCTTAAATTCGCCCTGTTTTTGCAAAAGGCTCTTTAGATTTTTCACATAATAATTTTCGTCAACAACAGTATACACGTGAAAATTCCAACATTTTTTTAAAGTATATATTAAAAATATACACGAAATATTATTATAGATTGGTCCTATTGCGTTCGGTGAAAAACATTTTATATTTCATTTTGACTGATATGATGCTTAAAAAAGGCTAAATGCCTTAACATGTTGATGTTCATATGCAAATCACACACGCAAAATTTGCACAGAATCACAGAACTGTGATTATGAGGGTGTATTCATAGGTAAAACGATTTTGATAAAGGTACGCCATCACTGAAGTTTTATTTAAACAACCGCATCACATACACATGTCATGATGTCATAAAACATTAAAAAGTATTTTATTAGAACATTCTGAAATGATATGAAGAATAATGAATAAGACAAGTTTAGGGATTGATTACTGGTGGATTACTTTTTGCACTAGTTTTGCTCTAAAGGTAAATGTAGCATCTTTACAGCCAAGATAGTTTATTGAAGAATTGGAATATATCCTTACTGGATGGACTATTACTGATGACTCAGACTGCTTTATCAAACGTGTTTCTAAATCAGTCCAAGCAACAATCAAATCATGAATCTGGCCTCAGGTTTAGAATAAAGTATATATATATATATGAAAAACATGGTTGCGTTCCACAATGAATACAAACCGTTTTAGCAATCTACCAATACTTTCAACATACAAAGATCTGGTTGACAAATTAGTATGGCAATGAATTTTCTAGTAAATGTGATCGGAAAGACACTTTGAAGAATTTATTTCCTCTGATTTGTTGTAGTTCTTACAGTATTATTTTACCCTTTTTTTGATTGAAGTTGATTTTTTTACTTTTCCATACACTAACAAGCATGCTCCCACCACTTTTAAATGATGTGTTTCTGTCCTATAATTCAGCATTTATTTTGTACCATGTTTATCATTATGTATTTCATAAATATAATAGAGTCTTGATTATTAAAATAATTTAATTTGACATATAAGCTAGAAAATCCGGTTTATATATTTTATATATAAACTCATATCCAAGCCATATCCAAAGTCTGTCTACGGCCACAACTCTGATTCACTCTTTGTAATACCAATTGTTTATAAACTCATGCAAATTTCTTTCATTAAGTTATGAATTTTATTTATATAAATTATAGTAAAAAATGTCAAAATCACACATTCTGAAAGCTTTTGGAATACTTGCCCTTCTGTGTATCGTTCTTGTAATAAATGTTGAAGAGTGGTTCAAAGATAATCAGGCAAATGTTGCCAAAAAACTGTTGACAGACGTAAAGGTATTTGAGATTGATAACATAATCCAAGGTGGAGGAAAGAAACTGCATGATTTAAATGTTAGAGGTGTGTTACATGAACATCGATCCAGTGGATACGAGGAGACGATAAAGAAGAATTACATGTATAATGTTGACGAAAACCTCCTGTCAAAACTTTCTCAAGAAGACATGGTCATTGAATATTTAACAGATCCATTACCTTATTCAACACATTGCAAAGAGAAAGCCTTTCTTTTAATTGTCATTGTCTCGACACCTGAGAATTTTAAAAGAAGAGAAAGTATTCGAGATTCTTGGGCAAACATCTATGAACAAGATGTCTTGAAGCTCAACTATCGGAAACCATTTCCTGATAACCAAGCGTATGCCCCAAATAATGTCATTAAAGTTGTGTTTGTCACCGGTAAATCCAAAAATGGAGATGTAATGTCCAAGTTGCAAGAGGAAGCAGAACGAGAAAAAGACATATTGTTTGGACGAATGATGGAGCATTACAGTAACTTGACTTTGAAGACCCGACTTCTGTTGAAATGGTCATATTATGATTGTAATTCTGCATTTCTTCTTAAAACAGATGATGATGTATTTATAAATCCTGTTCGTTTGGTGGAGTGGTTAAAAGGAGGACCTCAAGAGAATTTGTACACTGGATTTTGTAACTCAAATTCACCAGTAGTCAGACAACCGGAGAGTAAATGGTATTGTAGCCTTTTCCTTCTTAATTGTTAAATGATGCGAAAGAAAATGAAAGTTTTTAATATTTTCTCTCTATATATATACTGTTTATTTAGGTTCACTTTTGTATATCAAATCCGTATGTATAATATGTATGCACATGTACACTTCTTGCTCATTGGAATGTCTTTTGTATTTGTTTGCTTGATCTGTTTAGCTGAGATGTTGTGGCTTCATCTGTTCGCGAAACTAATGCCTTATGTTTACAATATGTTTGAACAAACTTGCAAAGATTTTAAATTTTTCAAAATCCTTTTTCTTTCTAACTTTAAGGTATGTCTCCCCTGAAGACTATTCTGCTAGTGTATATCCGCCGTATTGTTTGGGAGGAGGTTACCTAATGTCTTACGATATTCTCGCCAGACTACTGAAGTATTCATATGGGAAGAGGTTGTTTCCTTTCGAAGACTTATACGTCGGCATCATGTTGAATGATATGGGCGTGTCTGTGAGAGACGAGAGGAAACATTTTGATCTTGTCTACACTGGCCGCGAATCCCTCTGTAACTTCAACAGCTTGTTTCTTGCGCATCGTGTACTGGAGAACTCACAAAAGAAATTATTGCAACAATGTAGAAATGCTCTTGTGAATTGTTAGGATTTAGACAGATACAGATTTTATATATTTTTATCCTAATTTATGGGAAAGATTTCCGAAAATTGTTTATTTTAATATATATATTTTCTCTCTCTTTTGTAGATTATAAATATATATATTTATTACTATTTTTATTGAAGTGTATAAAGTATATCATATTTCATCATATTTTATGTCTTTTAATGCGAAAATATGCTTTAAAACATTGTTAATATATTAGGGGAAAACGTGTAATTGTTGAGAGCAAGCTGACATGAGAAATTATTAAAAGTTTAATTGATCTTATTTCTTACATATAAATTTTACTGTGCAGTACCAGCAGATGTTGTTTGAAAACTTCGGGGGAAAATGAGTGCAGAAGCATTGCAAAAGCATTACTTTTTATAATTTTTGTAGAACTAAGACTTTGTCCAAGCGTGGTATTGGTTATTTCCCCTCCAGCAACGCTGCAGCTGTCTTTCTAGCATTCCTCGCTGCTTCCTCGGGGGAGCTTTGTCACACCTTTATTCTCTGTAGAACAGAGTTACGTATCCATTGAGTACTGCACCCAGGGGCATGAAGACACGTTATCATCATCACACGGAAATCCTCGGCGATCGTAGTCTATATGAGATATGTCACAAACAGCGCAGCCTTTCTTAGGCCTCCATAAGATTTGTGTCCAAAAGCCACCACACCCTCTGGCCATGGCGCCCACGTTTACCCCCGTATGAAGTAGTGTTTACTGAGTTCGTCGACTACAAAGGCGACCGTTACTTTGTTGTTGGAGATCGCCCTTCTGTCTGGATTGAATCATTGCAGAGCATCTTCCTACCTTTTTCTCCCTGTTACAATGGTGATAGAAGTCATCAGACTGCGGGGATGCAAAGACTACCATCGATCAATATCTTGATGTGCCATCTGATGGGCCATTTTTAATATTCGAATAGAACCTGTTGTTTTGATCCTGGATGAGTCTATCTTTTGTGTTCAACACCGTAACCGAGTGGTCTTAAAAAGTGTTTCTAGATCAACATGATAATTTTGGTTATAACAAATGATTTTATCAATTGCTAGTATAATGGTTTCCTCAAGGGGGACATTCATGTAAAGACTTTCAACGTCAAAAGTTTACAAGATGTTGCCCTGTAAATCATTGTTGTTGCGAAGTTTACATCGACTAAGACATCAAGACAAGATCAAGACATAATTACATCGGTTAAGAATTTGTGCGCAATTATAGATAAAACAGCTAATTCATGAAAAAATTTGGGGACTATATCGAGCATTTGGGGCAGACCGTTTATCCTAGCGGGACTAGATGTAGTATACAAACGTTTTGTATTTCTTTGTGAGAAAACAGTAGCAATTAATTTCTTAGGCGCGCTTTCATTAAAACGGTTTTGTTGAAGCACTTATATTAATTGCTTTGCGTGAATAGTAAAAATACAGAAACAAGCACCGGAAATGATATTCCAAAATAAATGCAATGTCCTCCCTCAACTTTAAGAGAACTAAACTCTTGTTGTTTTTAAGACAATTGTCTTTTTGACATTAATGTCCTAAATATTATAGTATTAATTGTATTGAATAATACAGTCGAATCCCGCTACCATAAACTCTGGAGGGACCGGACACACGCTAACCAAAGGTTTTTCAAATTTTCTGAAGAGTTTTCTACATCTCTTTTACTCGGTGCAACTAATTCCTCGACATTCTCAACTTCATCGTTCTGTCTTTGCAGCATTTTCTAAATTTCTTCTTCAGTAAGTGGTGATGACGTTGTTATAGATTTCTCCTTTATTGACTGCTACCTATGGGAACGATTTCACTTCTTGACAATAACTAAAATAACAACGCATCTAAACAGAACATTGTCAAGCTTAAGAATCGCTTTCTCTTAACTTTCGCTTTTTGCTTGAACAGTTGTCTTCCAAACGCTTTTATTTATTTTCACCCACGGCTAGAATGTATTAGGTGGGACTCCATACTTTATTCAAGGAGCATCTTTATTCGATAGCTTTTTCTCGGTATCTCTAACTGCTTTACACTTTTCATTTAGTGTTTTTACAGAAAGGTTTCTTTTCAATATTTTCAAATGTACCTGCAGTTAATCACAGGAAATTAGGACTCGGGTTGTTAAGACTTAAGGTTATGTCTTAATTCTCTAGGAAATTAAGATGTTTAGTTTTATTTTCCTAGTGTATCAAAACCCTACAGTAGGGTCCCTACTAGTCTTATTTCTCTAGGAATTTAAGAGCTGTCCAGTGAGTAGAGACTATTATGAGATTGGAATAAGGAAATAACAAGACTTTCAATGTCCTACTGTAACGAGGGATCCTGAACACTGTCTGCTTATATGAGGGATAACAATCTTCCTGAAAGTGTTATTGTATCAGGTTTTACATCCACAATCCAGAAATTCATTGATTCTCCATTTTCAAATAAAATTTTCCGAAGAGATTCTACTGTGGTGGCTGCTCTATTAAAAGTTTCTCCCTCATCGTTTAAGTGGTTAATTGAATAAATCAAAGAGGTTGTGAAAACAACCGTTTTTCAAATGCTTTAAAGCGTTCATTCTTTGTTCTTCAATGAAAATCTCATTTTTATTGTTAATCGCTTGGATAAGATCTATGATAAACCAAGAAGAGAAAGGTAGCGATCTGATGATCATAAACTAAAACATCTTGCTACAGTAAACAAACGAATGATTTTTAGAACTAAGAAATTAACCCCCTAGATTAAATAACATTCCAATTGAATATGGGGGGTTCAAATTAAATACATATAAAGTTTTAAAAATAGTTTTGCTACAGCAAACTTGCCAATGACTTTTACAATGTAAAGTACAAATTGTAAAAAGTATAAAGTAAGTATAAAAAGTATAAATACCCCCTGAAATATAAAGAGACAACCGAAAATCAGGGGGTGAAATTTGTTATTTTAAGTTATATCTTTTAACACTAACTGTTGCAAAATGCTAATGTTTTGTTGCAACTTGTTCATTCAAACAATAATAAATGTAATTTTGACTTAGCATACTCGGACATCGAGGTTTCAAACGGAAATTGAACTCGCTCTGTTTGTCGTATGTATATTTTCGCAATTTATTGCCAACATAAAATAGATTACCTTATTTGTACTAATTTTCGGGCGTATTTATTTTCGCACAAGGCCATTTTACAAGAAATTTCTTCTCTATAATTTATTTGATTATTTGAGTATGGTATTTGGAAACACAAATATTTTTGAGAGACAAATAATTAAACACAAATAATAGTGTCACGGAGAACGAAATTGTGATTTTGGGAACTTTCCATGTATCATTGCCAAATCAACTGGACAAAACAACGACGACACTCACCAACCAAAGATCGGCAATTGCAAACAAACCAAGACCATCTAAAATCTTTGCTACTATAGTAGCGAAAAATAAATTAAAGGTATTCGGGTCATGTTCAAGAAAATTGCACGTAAAAACGCAGAACGAGACCCTGAAGCAGAGAATGACAATGTACATAGTGTAGTTTTTCATTAGGATAAATATTAGGTGAAAAATTTTATTATTATTTTATTTACCCTTATTCACTAATCCAATAATAATTACAGTAAGAAGTAGTAATATATATATATATATATCAAATTGCATATGCATCAAATTCTGTTCGAAAATAGAGATTGATAACATTTTTAAACGGTTCATCAGCATATTTAGACAGTGTTGTATGTGAAATCATTTCATTAACATCATCGCAATTCATTAAAAATAAAATGGAGCCAAGAGCACTTCCTTGGATAACTGATAATGTAATTTTAATCCAGTCGGTATACAGACGCGTTGTCTTCTCTTGTTTGACCATGTGGAAATCCGATCAATTACATTATCCGAGAGGCTAAACCGTTTAAGTTTGTGTATCAGTCGATTGTGAGGGATTTTATCGAAACATTTTGAAAAGTCAGTATATATGCCATCAACCAGTGATTCTAAGTTTTGTAACAGCGTCAAGATATTCAACTAAGTTTGTAGTTGTAGATTTTCCCGGGAGAAATCCATGCTGGTTTGGGTTTAGCATTTCGTTGATTTCATTTCTAATAATTCTCTCACCAACTTTATAGCCGAGTTTTTTTATATACAGTGTTGGTAGATGAACTAGGAAGTGATCACGAATAGGTCGCCACACGAATGTTGTTACATGCTGAACATGCAAGCACTTCTCATAGAAGAGTTATTATAGCAACGCCAGACACCGACGTTTTTGTCATCGCATTGTCTAAGTTGTCTGTAATTAACACTCGTCTTTATATGCTGACAGGTAATAGAGATAAGCGCGGGATTATTGACTTAACAGCAGCTAAAGAAAATGACGTTAAAGAATTCAACAAGAACAACTGCAGTTAAAGTATTATTATGAATGCATTGTTAGGTCTACATGGATTTACATACTACAAGTGGATTTAGTGGACGTGGCAAAATTAAACTTCCCACAATAAGTTATAGAAAATTTATCTTTTTTGAATTTTCGTACGGGATATTAACTTCTATGAGAGTTTCTCGTGTTATATATATTTGCGAACGTTTGAAATTTTGGAAGAAAATTTCCAGGAGCAGAACTGTTTTTCATCTTTTACATAAAACATAAAATTTGAAAAACAATTTAATTTGGTAAATATTTAAAATTTGAGGTTCCTTCATTATTCGAGTCACGAAAGTTCTGATGACGGTTACACCGGCATTGCCGTGTTTTTAAAAAATATTGATGATAATTAAAGTTAATTTTCAATAAGAAAGTTTATTTTATGCATTATTTTCTTACTTCATATGACATTCCCCTAGTAAAAAAAACTGTAATTTAAAATCTTGGAACCTATCGACTTCTCTAATGCCTATCGACCGATGAAAACTACAGTCCTGTAAATTATGAACTGGCGAGAAAATAATATATTGTACGATTCTCGCTAACAATGAAAGGTAGGAACTCTACTTGATAGCGGATGATGACGCACCAATACAAAAGAAGCAGAAGCTTTCTAGAATGTGCGACAAGCTGTTGTAACAAAACAAGTATTTTTAAAAAACACGTCAACTTGTTGATTTCTTTTTCACAAACATCTTGGTGTTTTATGTCAATTGCTGGTGATAAAGGAATCGTGTAGGCTGTGTTTAAGTGATGAACAATGTCGAAGTTTATAAGAGATGTGTTTTATGATAAAATTTAACGAAATATACTGCTAGAAAATGACTCGTTTTACGCCAAACAGACAAAACAATAAGCGTACAGAAGAAGTAGTGACAGAAATAAATTATATTGATAAATCATAGGGGGACCGTGTAAAAAATAATCAATTAACTACTTAGGGCCCCGCTTTCTATCAATGAGCACTATTAGTTCATTAAACATACTTATATGGTTGTTAAACGAGAAGGATAACAGGACCTGATATTCATGTATTTATATTTTTGAGAAAAATGTTCATTTTGTCTTTTACTTAAATATCGCATATAAAATTTCACATATTCATTATAACTCTGATATGTTTAGTAAAATATTGCTAAGATGTTGTTAGCTTTTCATAGGAAATTTGAAATTTGAAACATCTTTAAAACCAGTTACCTTTTTGAAAAAGTCTTGAAAACAGGTTGAACACTTTGTCGTAACAAATAAAATTGAAATAATATACATGATGGGGCAGTCCCTCGTATGACGCAGGTTGAAAGTAGAAAAACAACGCGAATAAGTTAAGGCTTGGATTCACAATGATTTTGCAGTTCAAACACTCTCACTTTAGTGTCTGGGGTCCAGTTCGCTTTTTGGTAAGTGCATTAACAACCCAAAGCACAAACAAGATGCTAGCCACAGAAAAAATGCTAGTTAGGACATTTTTGGAAAGTAGAAAATACCCCTTAGGCCGCCCTGATGCCTAGAAAGGGTTTATTGACATAACCCATAAAAAAAATCTGTGATTATCAACATAAAAATCCCATAAAACCGGGAAGAGTTTTGTCAGACGCCATTCATCTAAAGTTTGAGGATTATATATTTGAGGGTTAATTTAATTAAAATAAAGATGAAGAAAAATTAACATTAACACGGAAACAATGGGCCATATATGTCAGGTCTCTGCGCACTTTCTCAACAACAACATCTTGCATATACAGTATACGCCCAATAAGTTGAATGTCTAAGTTCAAACAGTTCGAGATAGCGAATGTTCCAGTTAGCGTGAGTTTTTATGAGAGACTAATTACGGAGGGAGAATGGAAAAATAATTCCAGTTAACGCGAGTTCGAGGGATTGTACTGTAGTACCCTTGTGCAAAAGAAGCTCTGTCTTCTTCGCATATATAACACACCTGCAATAGAGTTTCTTGCCGTGTTCATGTACTATTGTTTATAAAAAAATAGCTGATTATATACCAGCTGAATGTTTGTGTCTGAACATCGCTTATATGTCTGTCTGTGCATTACATGTGCGTGCGATATGTGGGTGCTATAAGTGGGTGTTTAATTATATCTTTGTTACCTATATTCTTTTACTGTTATTGAAGAAATTTTCGATAAAAATTAAAAACTGCTTAAAATAAAATATAACAAACGCAAAATTGTTGCCTTCTAATTTTAAAGGTCTTATATACCCGAAATAATATTTTACCTCTCAACTATGATGAACTTACAGAACCTGCTTCTAAAAATAGTATGAACTAGTATTTACTAAAGATACGGCAACGATCAGTGCATTCGGTAGTGTAATACTTCACTTTTTGAAGAATATATATTTGCTATCTAGTACCTATTTTTCAAGCGATGATGGGTACAACAACTTGCTAACTTATCATTCTTGAAAACGGACCTTCCGTTCAATTCTGACGCAGTTCAAAATTGAAAAGGTTTTTCGAAGATATTTTTAGGGATTATATTGGTATGACTTCCTAATAAATCGCAGAGGATAAGAAATATTGTAAGGTATACGTGGCTATTTCATTACTTAGTGTAAAATTGTTTATTAACTACATTTTCCTCACTTCCTCGCTTCCTGATGTTGATCTTATTGTGATCACACGATTAGGCACAGCTTTGTATTATATTCTAACAGTAATCTTTTATTGCATTTGGGAAAAACATAACAAACAATTCCTTATGTCTCAAAATATTTATGTTGGCGATGAAAAAGGTCGCCGCGCGTATTATCAGTTAGAAATCTTTAAAATATTTTGTTGAGTTTCTCCGCCATATGTTTAATCTTTTTGTAGAAATACAAATATGGAATTGCTTTTGCGATATAGAACATCCTCGGCAGTTAAAACGAATTTAGCCAACACATGTTTCCCCTTCCATGATAAACTATTTAATTAATTCTAAATATTACGGGGGGGGGGGGGGGGGGTCAAAAAATAACGACAAATAAATAATGAATGACGCGAGGATAAAACGAATTTGACGAACTTCCTCTATCTTTAATATATCTAACTACGTGTTCGCAATACACGATTACGAATCTCAACCCCCGGTTTAGTTCAATCTATTGTTTTTTTACAATTATTTTATTGTATATATAAACGCGTTCTCTTTAAGGCAATTGCAGATTATACTCGAAGTACTCAACACAATTAACAGTTTCCAATTGGGCTATGTGGCCTCAGATGATCGTCGCGTTTTGTTTAGTTGCTATCGGAGTGCAAGCGTCGAACTACGATGATCTCCGTGAAGACGGGATGGAGTTAGCTAATTCATTTGAAAGGCCGCGTCCTGGCGATACTTTTAACAAAAGAGGAGAAGAAACGTACAACTCTAACCATTTGTATGAAAGAGAAGGAGATATGGAGGAGTACGATTCCACAGAAGGTATGTTTGACTTTGCGCCGAGAGCAGGTAAAAGAGACTTCGCACCGAGAGCGGGGAAACGAGAATTCGCGCCGAGAGCGGGGAAACGAGAATTCGCACCGAGAGCGGGGAAAAGAGACTTCGTGCCGAGAGCAGGCAAACGAGAATTTCGACCACGACCAGGTAGACGGTAATGGCTGAATGTTGACTAAACCCGAAATATGGATAATGTATTTTTTTTTATATTAAAAAATGATGAACAGTTGAAATTTGAAGTTTTCATTGGTTTGCAAAAATACTTTATTTAGGTAAAAAACTGCCTTCACAATTATAATTTACAAGTGTACAAATCGTTGCAAATCCTTAAAAAACCGCTTTCGTCAAAAGTAAAAATATTGAAGCAATTTCCTCTTTTAAACGTCTTCCTCCAATAAACGCCCCATTCTAATAAACGCCCCTCTGCATCTTTACATGAACTAATTTAGTTGTGTGACGTAGAAACAAGTTATAAAATATAGATAGAGACTATACCTCACTGGTGAGAGGAATTCATTAATATACTGCTACTGGTGGTACTATATACTGGTCAGTTCGAAATTTTCTGAACGTCTTACTAAAAAGTTAGCCACCGGAAATCTTTGAAATTGGATGTACGCCCTTCGCTTAAGAATTTCCCGCTTGAAAAAATCATTGATTGACGCCTAAATAAAATATTTCTATAAGAACTTGTGTCAGTCAGTATTTATAAATCTTCACCAAAAGGTCCTGCAGATAAAATCTTTGAGTAATCGGCCTGGGGTTGAAAAAATTGGTTAGTGAAATAAACTCATCTCAATCAGATCTCTCTGATTCAAATTCAAACCAGTCAAAGTCCTGTGAAGACCATGAACCAGCCCAGAAATCCAAGGAAGAAGGAATCCAGGTTCACTTTACTTACAATGAAAGCTCTTTATGAACTACGACAAATATTAAGATAACAGCTAGCTACTTTAAGAGGCAGGCCTACCTGGTTGCAAGCGCAAAGACAACGACGTCCAAAACTACCAGAACTCACAATTCTTACCATAAATGAACGAACGTTAGAGAAAGTCGCGGTACTGACTTACTTTATTACAACATTATCTAAAAAGAAAATAGACATGAAGTGCACAGGTATTCCTGAACAAGTAGTTCCTGTATCGTAGATTCATATGAGATTTATTGGGCGGATTATGGGGGGATTATGGGGGGGGGATGTATTGCGTTTAGGAAAGCGAAAAGTATTGAAATTGTAGAGAAAGTTGAGATTTTTAGCAGTAGAGTATCAGCATTGTCATTAGGATCAGGCGTTATGAACTAAAATTAGTCAATGGTTATACGCCTACAGACGACAATCTTTGTTCAAATCTATATCCAAACATTAAATTACTGCATGGCCGAATTAACGCCCTCTATAGTGCTTATTTAAGCAGGGGCGCTTATTTAAAAGATTACCATTATCCCGGGGCGGTTATTCGGCAGGGGTGGTTATTCGGGAGACGGTTATTCCGTCATTTATGGGGTTGAAAATCTAGACTGCAGTGAAAATGAAACATCTGTAAGATGAGAGATTTCAAAATAGAAAGTCTAAATTCTGCCTTCAACACAAACCCGTCGCTGGAACCAAATAATAGACTACATATAACTTTATCAGATCATCGTCTGAATACCACAAATTCCAATAAAACGTCTGCAGATTAACGCCCTAATAGTGCCGGGAGTCTGCAACAAATCTGTAGAGCGTCTTGAAACGGCCGATGTTTACGCAAATAACATTAAAGAGCTGAACACAAAAACTCGAAACGCTCCTCAGCTCCCGAAAAGACGTAAGGGCAGCCCTTCCATGGACGAATAACCCAAACTAGAACTTCAAAAAATACGCAAAATACAAAAATACGCAACTAAAAACAACACCGAAAAGAAGTGTCGTTTAAAACTGATCAAAAATCGGCTAATAGAATTAGAAAATTACTTTTTCAAAAAAGAAGTGGAACCAATAAACATTTAAACATTTCCATGAGGCATGTGAAATGGAAAATAAAGATAAAAAAAGATAAAAAAAAGCAAAAGAGGTTGCTGTTTATTCAGCCTTCAAGCCAATCTAAAAAGCCGGTTGCAACGCCAAAGACCTGGTCAACCACTTTAAAAACCAATCAATTTAGAAAATCCTTCCACAAATCTACCCACAGAACTAGCTAACACATACATTCATTCTCAAACTTAAATCTGTCGCTAACTAAACCAAAATTAAATTGCGATGAAATCTTGAAAAACTTGGAAAAGACTTTCGTTTTTGCTCGGACTGATAACAAATGTCTGTTGGATTGGGGTATTTCCAAAAATCGAGGCAGGATACAAAAATGTACCGTAGTTTAAGCATAAAGTGTCACCGGGAGTCGCTGCGTAAAAAACTTTCAGCGCGCGTCGCACTATTAAGGCGGTTAGCGGGTTCAGTCTTGGGAGCTAGCTGGCGCAAACACTCTCAGAACAGCTACCTAGCGCGTGTCCACTCCACCGCTTCTCATACCCGTCATCTCGACATTGCCATCAATGACGCGTTGCGCTGCCTGCGTCCCACCCCAACGTACTATTTACCCACCCTTGCAGGCATCCAACCTGCTAAGCTTCGTCGTAAAGGAGCCATGATATCTCTTGTTCACCGTGCCTTGGACCCCGACCATCTTCTCCAATCTACTTTCCAGCCTCCATTATCTGGAGAGCAGCGGCGACTAACATCAAGACGCCCATTTGTGCCTGCCGCACAACAGCTACTTAAAAGCATTGAAGATCTTGAAATAAGTGCAGCACACTGGACGAGCCACATGTGGAACACGGAGTGGCAAAACAACACCTCCAGACTCGTGATTTCATACCCGACGCCGACTCTCTTCCATCAGGGATCCCCTCACTAGACCTGCGTGTGTTAGACTAAACCGCCTATGTACTGGCGTCAGGCGCTTTCGTTCAGAAATGCACAAATGGGGACTGGCTCCTTCACCAGGATGCGAGAGCAGACTGCGGACCATGGCATCCATGATTGCCCAATCCATCGCCCCCCCCCCCCCCCCCCCCACATGGAATGCATAGTCTGAAGAACCTGGACAACAAGACGGTCGATTGGCTGATGACTACCTACCCGTAGATCTAGCCTGGAAGACAATATCCTGCTCATACAAAGAAGAAGCATAAGGTCAACCAACTATGGCAAAACTTTATACGATGATTATATTAAACTGGATAGGTAAACCCATGGTACAACGCCCGGCTAGAAAAATTGAAAAATAATATCAGGAAATACCAAACTAATCGACCTCCTAAAAAATTTCTATAAAAACAAGAGAGTTTTTCTAAAAATTGACCAACTGAATCAGGTTCCAATCTGAAACTGAATCTGAGGACAGCAACAACAACAACAACAAGACGGAGTTGAATCCCTGCCTCTTAACGATGTGAATGTCCTTTCAAACTCAAGTTCGGACGCAGAGAGGACGCCCGTACGCTACGGAGCAACAACATCAACACTGGGAAAATGCTGATGTTCAACGACAAGTTCAAAGTTCAGTTCTCTCAGTATACTGATGTTGTGGTAGACATTGAGTCAGCATTTCAGGACATGGTTCAATGTAATGTCTGTGAAGGGTGTTATAACTTTAAAATATAAAAAGGAGGTGGATTTTTTCGCGTAATATGTTTATCAATAAATGAGCACGGCCTTCTGAACACTTTACTACCTCCGTAGAGGTTTTCACTGCTCTCACAAGCCTGTATACGGCGAATTATACTCCTACTTTAGTATGTCCGTGAAGAAAAGTTTCGTGAAGGTGATGACAGTGAAATGTAAAGCAGAAAAATGGAAAGAATGTTTACCGGAGACATTAAAAGGGAGAAGGGGGCATAGGGATGCATGATTCATTAGAGATTTTGGTATGGGGGTGTAGAATTCTCTAGCATATTTCCGGTGAGGGTGCCAGATTCCTTAGGGTATTTAACTCGGGTATGCCAAATTACCTCTCCGCAACAGCAATATAATCACTTTAAAGAAGATGACATGTTTATTTCCGCAAAATAAATGGAGGAAATATTACGGCATTAAAATTTATACAAAACCAAAAAATATTTTCGATTCTTGTCATTTTTTCATTAGATAATATTCACCAACTTATAGTATACCCTTAAAAATAATTTTTACGCGCATCAATGCACTTGAATGTTTCTGCATAAATTAAAATAAATTAAGAACACCATAGCAGCAAATTTTTTTTGATGAAAGGAAGTTTGAAGAAAGGATCATCACCTTCTTCGAGGTTCAGGCTTCTAGACGCATTATTTAATGTTATTTTTAGCACAGCCATTTTTTATTTCCTTGTTTGTTTTAAAGAAAATATAATCATTATTTAGCGACAGACAGCTCAGTTATACATTTTTTTCTTTTTGTGCATGCTCTATTGGCGTGGTAGGCCATCTTCTATTTGGGGTGGCGAGAAAAGACATAAAGTATAACGTGACTTAACGGATTCTTAATTAATGGAAAGCAAAAGCGGTGCCTCATTTGTCAATGCAGTGTCTCTGTCCTTATTTAAATCAATATACTTGCTGGGGTTAGACTTAACTAAAGATTGAAATATCTACATAAAATGAGCACATACTGTAGTCTAATATTTAAACATATATGTATGTTTAGATTTATATTTTGAGTCAATAACCCAGAAATTCCAGACCAGAGAGAGTATTGTTTCCATAGGGGTACACTCTACTGTGGTAGTAGACCATTTGTGCCTACAAAGTTGCCAGACAATCCACCAACTTGAGCTAGGATTGCATTACGCAACAACTTTTGCTCACAAACTCAACTGTAACTTTGAAATAAAGATATGTTGGAACTGAGCTTTGAATCAGACTGGTTTGGTTTTGTGGGTTGAATGCAATACCACTAAGCTACAGTGCCTTAAAATTGCATATTGTTTCCTTGTTTATATCAGAGCATTTGTTAGTTGTTCTCATGTTGTTCTTGTGTTGATATAAATATTGAAGTCTTAAATTTCTTTAATTGTTATATTATATATAAATATAAATCATTGAAATTGTTCTTAAGTTATACAACATATATATATAAGGAAATAGTTGTGATGGGAAAGCGCAACAAAGAATCACAAGCTGGTCGCAGAAAGCCTATGATTCAACTTGAAACAAACAATAAAAAAAGTAATTATGACATTACTGAGTTAATATAATTATTTATTAACTATAAATATATTGGGATAGCTCAGTTGGTAGAGCGCTTGCAATTTCGGATTTCCGAGGTTGCGAGTTCAAATCCTCCCGGCCTCGCCGACTCAGCGAATGAGTAGCATTTTGATGCGGTAAAGTACGGGTGTTGCTGTTGGTGGTAGGAGTGGCGCCCGCCTCAACAGTTACACCCAACGTCTTGCGCTAACGGAAAGGAGATAGACACCCTTGTTTACGTCTGTTACCAACATTTGGGTTAATTCGGCCACTTTACTTTTTTTTATAAATATATATTTAATATCCTTGTTCTGTGTTGATTAATAACTGAATAATTTCATTGATGTATTTTCTGTTTTAATTTTTTTAAAAGATGTGCCATCAGTATCAAGAACTGTTTTCAAAGAACAAGCAGGTATATACTTTATATTTTATTATTGCATCCCCTGAAGTGTATGGAAGAGCACATAAAATGCTAATTAAATACATTAAAATGAGGCATAACAAGGTTTAATAACAACTAAAAATTAGCAATTGTATATACGTATTATTATTGTATCAAGTTTCCAGGTTTGTAAAGAATTTAAAAGAATTAAATTTGCATTTTATTTTTATTATTAGAACCAAAAGAAATGATGGACAATGAATTAGCTGGTTTTCTTGCTGTAAGTTTTTTTGCTTTGCGATGTTGATTTTTGAAATTAAAATTTACTACCCCAACCGTGAAAGATTTGTTCTCATAATGCAAGAAAAATTGGGACTTCAAAGCACTGCTTGCATTGTTCTAAATTCTTGATGAATGATATTCTGAAACGATTTAACAACGGCAAAAATGCATTTTCTAACAATTTTTACCTCCGGGAAATGAACAACTTTTGAATTTGAACACGTAGCCAATTCTGTCACTTCTGTGACTGATCATCGGGGGTGACAGTTTTTGACAGGGAACTCCAAACACTGGTCATTTCTGATATTTCGGACATTTCACTGGATAAGAATTTCTTGATAATTTTTAAAAATAGTTTCTTTTACCTACAATAACTTATTTAAAAACCTGTTTCCATATATTCAGTGAAATGAGTTGTATTTACCTCTCACTGTTTCCTGATAATAATAAATTTTCTATTTTAGGAAATCAAATCTCTTGCGCCACAGGAGAAAGAACAGCAAGCTGCAAGCGATGAAAGATATGATCCAAATACATTTGATCCATCGTCACAGGGTTTGTTGTTTTTTTAATATAATTAATGATAAAAGTGGTAAACATCGTTCAAATGTTCCCTACAATAGTTTAATGAATGATCTGGTGGAAGTAATTGTTTTCTAGGTCATCTTCTTCCTGACCCATGGCAGGCTTGTTATGATGAATCCTCCACCTACTATTACTACTGGAATAAAGAAACAAACGAGGTTCAGTGGTACCCTCCTGTTGTAAACCTTCCATTGCCGCTGCCTCCACCACCACCTCCACCAAAAGCAGAAGTCAGGGAAGAAGCTGAAGAAGAGGAAGCAGAAGAAGCAGAGGAAACGAAAGAAGCAAATGAGTCAGAAGAGGATCAACAAGAAGATGATGAAGACAGTGAAAACAACAATGAAGAATCACTGATGGATGAACTAACAAATGCTGCAGCTTCTCTTGCCAGTTATCCTGATAGTTCAAGTGATGAAGATGGGATTGACAAAGATAAGGAGCTTTTGAATAAGATAAAGCTCAGAATTCAGAGAAAAAACGAGAAAAAATTGCAAAAGGAAATTGAAGAAAAAAGAGAACTTGAAGCTAAATTAGAAGCAAAAAGTAAAGAAATTTTGAGACTTAAAGAAGCTAATGCAAAAGATAACAGTATAAAACCGAGTCCAAAGAGAAAAAGTGAGGAATTGAAAGGTGAAAAACAAATTCGAGAAACCATCAATAAAGAACACGAAGAGAATGAAAGGAAAAGAAAGGAAAAGGAAGAAATGTTAAGAGAAAAGTTGATTCAAAAGAAGAAAGATAGAGAGAAAATGGAGATTGAAAATGGCAAACAAAGGGATTTGTTTTCTGTGGACATATTTGCTGAGGGTAATAATGTGGCTAAAGAAAATGTAATAAGTGAAGAGAATGAGTCCACTGAACAATCACACATTGAACAACATGATTCAAATTCTGAGGAAGCAGAAGAAAAAGAGTCAACAGTTGCAGAACCCACAAAATTTGACACCGATGTTGACGGCGCTGAAACTGTACATGCGACGGCAGGCACACCAAAAGATGCAAAGAATGGTTGGCGCCTCATTGATGCTGTTTACGACGATGAAGAAATGTCTGAAAGTGAAGAGAGTGAAAAGTCTGAGATGGATACGTACGCTGACATGCTCCTTGAAGGTAGTGTTGTTGTTAACTTTTCTTGCCTAACCCACATTATTTTATTTTAAGATTCCTATGATCATCCTCTTTTTCTTAATGTTCTTCCAGTTCTATAATTGGGGAATTTTTTCTTTAACCCACCATTCTTTTATTACTGCTGTAGGTGGTATCAAAGAGGAACCAACTCCTCCAATCGAATCATTCCCTCCAAACACTGCACCACCTCCACCTCCAGACGAAGTGAAACCCCCACTTCCACCAGGTGGTGAGTTATCTGCATGTTTCAAATGAACCACAATGGTCTCTTACTTTTCTCTGGCTATGGAATGTACCAATGAAATAAGTAAATCCTGAAAATTTCAGCTCAATATCTTATCTAGTTCTTGAGAAAACCACTTTCTCAATAATGATTTTTCATGATTTTTAGAGGTTAATAACTTTTGAAGAAATTGTTTAAATACCTCAATTTTTTCAGGCTAGTAAGTGCTCTGTGAACAATTTCTGATCAGCTGAATGAATTGAAAATCTGACATTTGTCGTTATTCCATAATGGCAGCCTAAACTTTAAGTTTTTTTAAATAAATTGTAGATTTTTAGATTTCAATGAGCTCGTTCTTAAGAACAAACATTTTAAATTCTACAACTCCAATTGAATGTTGATCTACTCGTGCTAGATAGTTTTTTTTGCAAAGATTCAAGTGATGATAGTTTTTTATTCTGAAGTTATGAGTCATTAAAAAGTGCCCCACCCAAATTTTAAAAAATATACCTTCTATTGAACGGGTCCGTTACCTATGATGGACATTCTTTTTAATCTTGAAATTTTTTGTGCACACTAATCTAGGTGGTTTCTATCAGGAAAAACAATAAAATAAGTGGGGACTCCTTTGTAAGCCTCTAAAAAAGTTCTCTGAAGTAATGGCAAATTTTTCAAAAAATAATGAAAGTATGACCCACATTTTATAGCAAAAAGTCAAGCCGTCTTTTTTAAATTTATAAATCTTATTACTAAAACATGTACACTTATTTTTTTATAAGACTTAAATAAAAATGATTCATTCACATGAAGTTATTTATATATAATATACAGAAAAAAACAAACACGTACAGGCCCAATTACACTGAAGAATATTCATGAAGAATAATACTAAATTTAGTTTGTACCTGTTATTCTTCCTATATCTTTGAATATTCTTCCAAAATATGGAGTCTTACAGTTGCAAATGCACCAACCTAATTATTAATTAAGCCTTGTTCTTAGTTTGTTTTTATTAAAAAAAGTGTAATGGCATAAAGTTCAAACACTAAATAGTATAACACAAAATATTCACATGCAAAATATACAATTTATGAAATAGTCAAAAGCTTTATTATCAAACATATAATGTCAAATGCTCAAATTTTGGTTAAGAATTTAATGATTTTCAGATTTCAATTTTATTAAACGAATGGACTTACTCCTGGTGTAAAAATAAATAAATAACAAAATAAAAATGATAGTATGTCTGCTGAAGTACAAAGTAAATGTCAAATTTGGTTAAACAACAAACTTATTTCATTGGCTTCTCTCGAGTCAAGTTCATAACATCTTCCACCTACAGACTGGACCTTAAGAGAGTTGACTTTGCTTGTGTTATGGGTACCCAAAAGAGGTCATGTCATCTTTGTAAGGCCAGGTAAATGTGTCAGATGTAATTGACTTCTTCAAAAACTTAACATAAAGGTCTTGGTTTTCTTCTAAGATTCTAACAATGTTGCCTAGAATCCATTGAGCATCATAAACGCATGCAACATATGTTCCTGGTGCAAAACTTGTAATTTTATTGGTATTTACGATTAAGGTGGAAACATTCACATCACTAGAAACAACATCAAATGAAACTCTTTTCATTTTCAACGAGGTAAGTGACATTGGTACGAAACTGTGGTGATTTCGAGTACCGGGAATAGTTGAACATGTAGCATATCTCGCTACTAAGTTAAAATTTTCAATATGTGGATCTAAAGAATTATGCTCAACAAAACTGAAATGATCAGATATGATGCAATAGCTTTGTCAAACCAGTTTTTCATCTTTCTGAAAAAAAAACAACAAAGACATGCAACGTTGCTTGGCTGTTATTCCAGTGGAATCCTTGCGCTGCATCTTGTATTAAAAAACTATAGTTTTAAGCAAAGTCTAGGAGTATTAAAGCATATTTTTGTTTCAAGTTGTTTTTTAAATATTGCATGTAGGCGGCTTGACTTTTTGCTATAAAATGTAGGTCATATTTTCATTATTTTTTAGAAAAATTTGCCATTATTTCAGTAAACTTTTTGAGAGGCTTACAAATGAGTCCTCGCTTATTTTATTGTTTTTCCTGATAGAAACCACCTAGATTAATATGCACAAAAAATTTCAAGATTAAAAAGAATGTCCATCATAGGTAACGGACCCGTTCAATTGAAGGTACATTTTTTTAAAATTTGGGTGGGGCACTTTTTAATGACTCATAACTTCAGAATAAAAAACTCTAATCACTTGAATCTTTGCAAAAAAACAATCTAGCATGAGTAGATCAACATTCAATTTGATTTGTAGAATTTAAAAAGTTTGTTCTTAAGAACAAGCTCATCGAAATCTCGAAAATCTACAATATATTTGAAAAAAACATAAAGTTTAGGTCGCCATTATGGAATAACGAAGAAAATTGAATTTTTGATTTCTTGACAATCCGAAAATATCCACAGAGGACTAACCAGCTTTAAAAAGTTAATGTATAAAAACAACTAGTTCAAAAGTTATAAACCTCTAAAAATGAAAGAAAAACGTTTTTCTTGTCAGCTGCACAATTTCATTCAATATGCCAATTTTTTATTTAACCGTTTCTCAAAAACCATTTAAGATATGGAGCTGAAATTTTCAGGATTTACTTATCTTATTGATACACTCCACCCCGCCAAATTTCATCAAATTCTGAGGGGGTCATGTGGAGCCATTAGTCCACTTGGCATGGAATGACCCATTTACATGTTAGCTATGTCCTAATATCCAAACATTAACAAAATGGTTTATATTAGAATGCTTAAATTAAACATTGATAGGAAGTTATTATCAACCAGTCAGTTGGAAAAGGCCAAATGGAATCCTTAATAATTCTTAATGAAGGTAAAGTCAGGTTTGTATTGCTAATCGAAATTATGAGTGAAAAACACGAAAATGTACGCAAAAATGAGAAGCCTGTACAGTACAACAACTTGACTGAAAAGAAGAGGTTAAAGGAGTGCTTCTCTACCTAAATTCGCATTTAAACCATTTAAAACTTCTCCTAGTTTCAAACATTGACAAAAGATTTGTACAAAAATGGTTTAAGAGCAAATTTTTCAAAGAAAATTTCAGAGAGTTTGGGTGGATTTATTTGGGAACCCATTTCAGCCTATCGGTACTAAAAGTGGGCAGGATTCAGCCATGAAACAATAATATGTCTGTCTCTATTAAGAAGTCAATCAAGTGTAGCCTTCCAATCCATCTCATTATCTTGCTTTGCAATTTTTTTTCTATTTAGATGAACCCAGGCAGGATGTTAAAACAGAAGATAAAACGCTTAGTCCCGAGCAACAGAAAACAGTGGTAATCATCCAGCAGGATATTTCAAGCTAAAAGAAATGATTTTATAGAAATGATTTTTTGTGTGATATTTAAAATTTTTGATTATTTTGATTATTTTTATTTATCTGTCAAAGTTGTATCTATAGAGTTATTTTCTTTATGTTTAGAACAAAATCAATGCTATTTCTGCGCAACTATTTCAAAAGTTTCAATTCCTTGGCATATCTGCAAGTGAGATTCAGGAGTTCCAGCTGTATTTTGTTGAACTTGAGGTAAACAGGTTTATCTTCTTTGTTTTGTTGTGAGAGCTGTTTTATTTAACGTTTCCTTTCAAGCTACTTGAAATAATGGGTTATTCGAATGAATGAGCATAGGTAAACTTCATTGTAAACCGTACGGTAACTTTGAGACATTTTATAATTATCGAAATTATTATTATAATTTTAAGAATGTTTATTTCGTTGAAAACCGTTAATCGAGGGTTAGACTAATCTAAATTGACATGTTGAAGCAATAGTATTGTCCTCAGACCATTGTGTTCTGGACACAGAAGTCGAGTGACAACAAACGTAAGTAAAGAGACGGTTTGTACTAAATGCATGTTGGCTTGTGTGTGTTTTCTTTTTCAGTCAATCTGTTTTTCTATCAACACTTCAGGTGCGCATGCGAGACTGGCAGGCCGGTAGTTTAGATGCCGACTATTTCCTGGAAAATCTTGAAAAGCTAGAGAATGAGTTGAAAAAGAATGAGACGAACTCCACGCCGACCGGATGGATATGCCACTGGAGCAGGTGGGTTTCACGCGCATTGGCTGTACTGTTCCCCTTTGTATTCATAGCGTAAAAAATGTGTATTGAAACGTTTGTCTGGAGGTAGTAAGTAAACATGGGAGAAGAAGTCGGATGTTAAATCGCAGGTGAGAGTAATTATTTCGTACGGCAATCTCCACATGAAAGTCACCATGTTTCGTTCAATTCAAAGGTGACATTTTGCAGCTCTGTTTGGGTGCTTGCCTTTTGTTTAGAGTTCGGCAAAATGCATAAAAAAGGAGTAAGTTGGGTCGGAGGGACACGAGTTCAATGCAAATATTGGTTAATTTTCATTTCCATTTTTACAGTGAGTACAACATGTATTACTACTATTGCAATGCTACTGGACAGTCGCAGTGGGAGTACCCAAACACTACTGAACCCATTCAACCTGCCTACCCATTGATGTCTTACACGGTGCCATCTACAGCTACCACCACAACCCCCACTAGCTCACAACAGCCCATCGTTATTACCCCTCTATCAAAGAAAGCAGCGGCTCTTGTATCACCAGCCCACGGTTTCAGTCGCGAACCTCTGCCCAAAACTAAAAAACGAGCTGGTAATCTCAAACATAATATATTGTACTTGGATCTTCTTATCATCATTTTGATAAATACAAATACATTTTTTGTTTTTCTGTCAGCACCAATGGAAGACAGTCCTTTCAAGTCGACAGAAGGTAATGTTCTCAACAAGTGTCAATATTTTGATCCTGTCTATTCTACTCATCTTACTTAGATCCATACCGCGATCCTTACCGTTATTCAAAGAAGAAGAAAGACCTGGAAGGTATTGGAATGGTAACTTTGAATATGTAATATGACCTTATAATAATCTGCTCATTGCATGATGAGTTGATAAATTAACCTGTTTCAGATTCCGATCCCACGGAAGCTACAGATTCTGGAACGAACAGGTGCACTATTCAAATATGTTTTGTTGTATTTATCGCTAATTCTATCTTTCTTCTCGTAGTCCCGTGCCAGGTACGTATTCAGCGAGTTCTGTTAGGCGTGAACTTGTATCGAATTCTTCACTAGCTGAACGCAAAGCTGAAGACGGTCTTGATTCTCCCCAGACCTCAAACAATCAGGTAAATTAGCAGTACACTCTTAAGTCAAGCATTGCCTCAGTAGATATGGATTGCATATGTTGAGTGGCTACAGCTTTTGATTAGTATTATGGGATTTCCCGACACTTCAATGCGTAAGAATGATCGATCCACGAGGGTTTCAAGAGTGATATATATTTTTAGGAGAATGGAGGAATTGCGTTCAAGTTAAAGGCAAAGAAAACAAAAGTTGTAAGGAATTTGCGATGTTTACAATGTGAAGTCGATTTTATAAGGGTTTAATGCGTGGAGTTAATCGTAACGCGGGCAAGGATATTTTACTAAAGCGCTAAGAGAAAAATGGTTTGTTCAATTAGAAGAAAGTCGAATCCAGCGGCCTTCCATCGAAGAAACTGAAACAAGTGAGTTCACTGGTGCACAAGTGGAAAGCAGTGAAGCAGCAGAGAGAAGACGAAGAAAATATCGAGCTGGAGGAATCCGATGGTGAAGATTTTGAAACTGCATCACAGAGAAGAATCGAGGAATGGAAACAGAATCTAGAGACTAGGTAAAGCTTCTTCATACTAATCCACCGTTAGGTTTGACTTTTCACGGCCTTCTTAAAACATAATCACGATGTCGTGTATCTAGCCAAATACATATACCAGTGAAACGCAAAAATATGCATTAAACAAATGACTAGTACGGATGTTACAAAAACTTCGGTAAGATTTTGCGAATGATTGTTCCGCATATGTATTTGTAAAATAGGTTTCTAGTCAACCTAGTTTATAGTCAAGGTTGATCGTGAAAATTTATTTAGTGGCAAAAAAGAGCAAAATCCAAACTTCACTGAAATAAAAGGCGATTGGCGAGACCGGTTGAACCGCAAAAAGAGCACGTGATGTCCTGATTCGATTGTGGTTGGTCTACGTTTTAATATAAAACAACATGGGTGTAAATGAAACAATTGATCACATGTTTCTTATGCAAATTTGATCCACACGGTTGTATCAATACATTTTTTTATATAAAACAACATGGTTTTGACATTTAGTGTTCGCTTCAAATTTCCCTCGCACAGTTGTCGCAAAGTCAAAATGAAATGACACAAATAACGCGTATAAAATATTGGAAAAATATTCTCCTGTGTAACGAGCGCACAAATTTACAAATAAGAACATTTACAATCAATAACAGGAGTCAAAAAATGTCAATTGAATGACAGACTTTGAAGTCTTCAGTTCGAATATGTAATCCCTTTTGCCCATCTAAATATTGATTCTTTCAAAAAAAGAAGATCGACAGATTATATTGAAGTTTAACGTAGAAAGTGAAAGCACCCACTAGCATATCAGATAATTACCTATATTTTAAATATTTTCGTATTTTCGCCAGTTATCTTGGGGGCCAATGAAAGGCCGCATTTCGTATTCATTCGTCCAATCAATTCTCCTCGGTTTCACCAGACCGAAAATGGAAATTTCGAAAAAGTCAGCTATGTTCTGAAGCACTCCGTTACTAAAACGAGATATAGATCGTATATGGATTATCTCTTGATGAGTAAAATCAAGAAAGTGAAGTGCCGTAAGACGAATTTACAATTCAGCATGAACAAAGATACACAGCAACACTTTACAACTGGAATTACCTAAAAGGACTCTTGACACCACCCGAGTTTTTGTCAAAAAAATGTTTATATCTTGGCGCGTTCATCCGTTCATTCGTGGTCATACCTAACCAAAACAACTAAAAGAAAATACGCATACAATGGACCTCACGAATCTGTTCTTGGGCCGAAATAAAGTCACGAAGTCCTATTTATGACTTTCATGTATCGTGTATTCTCACTAACCCAAATCAATAACAATCGCAAATTTATTTTCAGGGTAAACCTTTAACTTTAATAAATCTTCCATTCACTACTTGATATTGCATATTCGTTGGACCCCACATATTTCCACCTACCAGAAATTACACCTATCAACAATTTTACCTGGTAAAGATTACATGTTAGCAAAGTCAACACCCAGATACTGTGAAAGGAAGCCATCGCAAAACCCCACGTGACCCAGGGAGCGCACGACGCCACTTTAATGCTGTCAAGTATGACTCCCTCTCCGAAGGGCCCGCACTGATGGTTGTAATCTGGAGTAGAAGTAAACGCTCAGCGATTTTTGTCAATAGAGGAAAGAACTCACATTTAATGCTAGCCCACGTGTACCACCAGTTCATGAGGAGCAGAAAGAATAGAAATCCAATGAACTGTCTGTGATTCTTCACTCCTGCAGAGAAAACAAGCAGTGACACAACGGAAATAAAAAAAAAAGTTTTAATTGTAACATATCGTCGGGGTCGATGATATTAACTTCGGAAGTCGATAATTATTATCACCATTATTGTTTCGAAATCTTTTGAAGTTACACGAACTTTTTAGATGATGAAGATGTTGATGAAGAAATACGAGAAAATGTTGAGTATTATACCAACGCAATTGTCGATCCACGGGCAATGATGGTCCATTCTGGCAACACACCGGTCGCAGATGGGACAATGTTTCGAACGTAAAGGTCGACGGATCTGGAAGTTACGAGGAAATTCTTAGGTAATATTAAAAAAACAAACTCAAACGAAACAATGTTTCTATAACCTCCAACCTTCATTTTCATAAACAGTTAGCTGGATTAATTACGTTAAGAATCGCCGTAACAAAGCATTCGACGAATTTCCAAGTGATAAAATTCTTAGAAGGGTGGTTATCAAAACACTATTTTCACACGTACCAAACAAGTTGTACAAAACTTTGAAAAGTCGTTCAACATACGCGCTTCTGCTAACTCAACGATTTCCTGGAAAAAGCATATGACTGACTCAACAGTAACAACGACAGTCACTCGTTTGTACTAATGGAAAATAGTATATATATGAAGAAAGTGGAAGTTCAATATTTCTTCTTTACCTTCTTTTGTCTTTGCGGCGAGGTTTTCAAATAACCGGGGTTGCCGTACCAACTTTCCTTGAAAAAGTATGTAACGCAGGCGGTGTTACACCAAAAAAGAACATGATACAAAGGTTTATTAACCACTAATGTGAAGCATTAAGGACTAGTCCAATCATTGATGAGTATAAGAAACAGAAACATGTGCTAACAAGAAAGCTTTACGCAACGTGCGAACCCATCGCTCGGAGTGGAAAACATATTGAACAGTAATATTCCCTATAAAAGATACACGGCCAGAAGTATAAAAAGAGAGTGATGAACATGTATGCTTTGGTTCCTAAGTACAAGCCAACGGCCATTGGATTTCTTCTCGGATCATAAAACATTCTGAAAAATTAGGATTAGTAAAACAAACAACGTCACATTTAACAGCATTAATTACCTGAGGAAAAAGTTGAGTAGACCTGTAAGAATCGTCAGCATGAAGATGGTGTACACCCACCAGGGGGAATATTCGAATATGAGACCGGCAATGAATATCGGGCAAGCAGCTATCAACAGCATTACGCGACTTCTTAATGTCTACAACAAACAAAGCAGATATGAGTTCATGAATACATGCGACCAAGAACGTTGCATCTTTGTATATAAAATGACAAACACTTAGGATTTCAGACATTTTAACTTCGATTCAATGAGATTTGAAGGTATAAAACTGATTTAAAAAGAAAGCAAGTAAATACAGGAAGAACTCACTGGATCGTTTATGATACTTTTAATAAAGCCTGGTTTTCCAACTCCACGATTGAACTGTTCTTCTCTCAATTGATGACATATAAAGTTGTTTCCTTTCTCCATAGCATATTCTAGGACAGTGTGTCCATCCACATTTACGCAGTCGATGTTGGCCCCACTCCGTAGTAAAGGAAGAATCGAGTTTGTATTATTTGAAGATACAGCCCAATGCAAAGCTAAACCAGTTATAAAAGCATAAAACGGTGAACGAAAATTAAGTTCTCCATTTTTCCATTACAAAGTAGTAATTTTTAATGTAACGTTTACTTGTTAGAAATTTAAAGAAATCTAATTGCGCTACCATTTTAAATTCTGGACACACTCAATCAAGAATTGAATAAACTCACTTAAAGTTTAAAAAGTTTAAAACAAAAAGAGAACACATCACACAAAACAATGGTGAACGTTTGTGTTTTTGCAGAAAATATTACGCACAAGCAAAATGATAGCAAATATAAGTTACTATTGCACCTGTGTTTTTGTGTTTCGCATCAGCAAAGTTGACGGAAGCACCAAAGTTGAGAATTAACCTGGCAGGATCGACACTGAAACAGAATGTGGATATTCAACAGTAAAAAACACAATTCAAATATCACATTTGACAAAAATAGACAATACAAATAATGTATAATATATGCACGCTTTTTTATATAAGAATACGCTTTATAAAAATTTATAAGCATTTTTTGAAGAATATTCTAAGAATATGCCCAGGGTGAGAATTCTACTGTGTTGGAGAATATTTTGCTGAAATATTGCTGAATTTGCAAAAGCTGATAGAAGAAAATAAGACATGTTATAAATTGTGACAAGTTGTGCAATGTCTTCTATAAATACATACGCGATCAAAACATGTACGCAGTGTAGAAGAGAAAACTTCATTAAGAAATTTTTATGGAACAAAAAATAAGAATACAACCTATTTTAAGTAGAATAAATAGGAATATGCTAAGAATATTTCAGCCTGATTTGGAGTTAAAAGTTAAGAATACTTGACCCTGGCCGAATCAAGTCTATGCTTATAAAAAAAGGCGCGTATAACGTACAAACCTAAAACTTCGATAAGCAGCCCACATTAATGGTGTCATTCCATTTCGATCGATTGTGTCTATGTCCTGAGAGCAACCAGCCATCAATGATAACAAAAATTGATGCTACATACTTAGCTTACCATCCCTTTTGCAACTAAGTATGCTACAATGGACGAGTGTCCAAACTGTGCAGCCAGATGCAAGCAACTGCAACCTATAACAAGGTTAAAATAATATCTCAAATGAATCATGTTTGAAGGAAGTCACAATATTTATAATACTTTTAAGAAAAACATTGTTGCTCAAAAAAAGAATTGCTGAAAAACAAAATAACCTTCGACGTCTTCCAAGCCTGGATCAGCGTCATGCTTCATCAGCAATATGCACATATCCAGAAGACCCTGTCTGATAATAGAACTCAGCAATGTGGCAATCAACAAAGCTTACACGTATAATTACAAAAAAGAGAGAGAGAGAGAGAGAGAGAGAGAGAGAGATAAAGATAAGCTGTAAATACTTTTCTACCTGACAGCCCAATGTAAGGCAGTCGCGTTCAATGTTCCACCCAGTTTATTAATGTTAACACCATTTTGAATGAAATATCTACAAAACATACACGAAATAAGTAGATTTCACTTTTGGAACAAATTACACATTCATATTTATATCACTGCATACTTCACAATTTCAAGCCTGTTGTTAATCGCAGACCAGTGTAAGACAGTGACGTTTTCTGCATCCGGCTCATTGATGTTGGCACCTTCATTCTCTACTAATTCACGAACTCTGTCGAAATAACCAAATTGTGATGCCTGCAAGGTTTATAATTCATTTCAGTCAATTATATAATGAAATGAACATAAAAGAATTTATCAATAGGCTGCGTGAATATCTGTAACGTGATTGGCTAATCACAAGGAAATATATATCATATTTCGAAGTGCAAAACTCAATATTTTTTCTTGTAGACCTATTGATAAAGTAGTTATCGCAAAATACTCGAAAAATATGCCATAATGTAGCCAATAGCCAATCTAGCCAATCAAGAAGAAATATTGAGTTTTGCACTCCGAAATATAATATATATTATCTCGTGATTAGCCAATCACGTTACAGATATTCACGCAACCTATGAACACAAAAGTCACAGCTATCAAGTAGCTGTCACCATATTACCTTCACAATATCGTATTTGCTATAATCAGGTGGCTGGTATGGAGGTAACGTCACACCTCCTTTGGAATTTGCAGGGGGTTTAAAACTGTTGACCGGGTAAATGTTGCATTCATTATCGGGGTTTTGGATGTTGATGTACATTTCATCTGTTTTCTCGTTGCAACATTGCTAAACAACAAGAAACGAGATGTTGCCATACATTGAGAGGTAACTAGTAAAAATAACTGTATGAATAGCAAGACCGTTATTAAGAAATGACTTTCAATTTTCTAGAAAGAAAAAATACGGGCATGTTACGCATAGTTGACCTCATGGAAATAAGGACCCGTGCTCTTTATGCACTGCTGTCATGGAGTTTAAAATGCAAAGTTGGTATCTTGCGGTGGTTAACTCACCACTGTTTTTCCTCTCACGAGGATTGGTGTTAGGAAGGGCACTTTTAGCCTAAGTGTTAAATAGCTTTGAAACCATTACTTCATTTACCTCATTTACCTCATTGTCATTGTTCCCATGGTCATTGCAACCAAGAAATCTTTGTTAGTATTTTGGTAACAGACTTACATAGATAGTGTAAGTGTATATATGTACCATACCAAAGCTTTTAACTAAAATTATGCTGTTTTCCATCATTTCATCCAAATAGAACATGCACAATGATTGAGTCGCATATTACACAAGGACACCATTTATTGCCCACTGTTGAAATTCTAACTATTAATATTATATTTACCTCCCTCCCCCTATTTGTAGACATCCCTTGAGAAGATCCTTGAGATGAAATTGTTTTTTAAATTAAATTATTCCTTCATGATTTTTAATGTAATGAAATGTATAAAAGCATTTTTCACAATAATTCCTACACTGTTGGACCAAATCATCAATTAAAAATCATGAAAAAAGAATAATTTATTAAAAAACAATTTCATCTCGCTTTCACTCACAACTTCACTAGAAAAATGAAACATTTTGCCAAGAGCCATCATAAGGGATGTTTACACCTTGGGGGAGGGAGGGCTCCAGCCCTCTGAATTAGGAATATAAGTCGGCGGCAAAAATGTGCTGCCGTATTGTCTTTTGTCGACGGCAATTTCTCAAAATTGAAAAAGTGTAAAATTGCGAAAAATTGTTTCGTTATTAGATGTATGTTACATCTCTAATATGATGTTCTGTTCAGACTATGTTGTCGCGATATTAGGGTACTAAAATGATTCAAATATGAAAAACATGCTTTAAACAGAATGATAGAAAAAAGAAGGAATGCGATCAAAAACAACAAACTTTTTAAAACAAGGTAATACATGCATTAACTACACCGATATGACGGTCCCAAGTCCGTACAAAAGTAGGAGGGGTGCATGTATTTATTTAACAGAAATTAATTATTGAGTGTAATTGTTACGGAAATATAGATTATAGTCGAAATTGTGGTGTACCGTTATCCTTAGCTAGTGTAGTTTATTTTCTATCTTCTATTTTCTATCTTTACAACATCAAACTTATATATATAAAAAAACACAAAAATGGAGCGAGATAAGCTTATCAAACAGAACACTTTTTCAAAAATATATACTAGTCCGACTACTGTTTACATATCCTCTTCATCACTAGAATTGTCTGACCACTAATCGTCAGATATTTCCTCAAGGGGGATCTTTTGTTTTGACGTTTCTTGTTCATCCGGTTCGTTGTCACTATCGTCGATGCTGAAGATGGTAATTTTTGGCTTTTTTGATTCCATCTTTCTGCCTTTTGGATATGTATATCCGCACAAGTGTCGCTTTCTTTGTCGGACATCGCATTAGGGAATTCCTCCAAAAACATTTTCATGGGCTCTTAGTATCTATCAGGGGAAAAATCACCATCACCTCTGATTTTTAATAGCAATTCGAGGGTGTCGTTTTGAAAGCTTTGTCAATCTTTCGCAAATCTACGCCATAGGAAAGAAAACACCCTCTCTGATTCTGCATTTGATAGTGGCAAAACCAGACATATCTCAATAACATGGAGAAGGTTTGTTATGCTGAGATCTTTTCCTATCACAAACAGCTGTTGCCAACAAACCTCATCGCTCTGGTTGTTTAAAAACCTTAGGATATGGTCGTGCGCAGTCTCAAGCTCCGATCTCACTTTTCCTTCAAGACACCCATTTGCAACAAGCTGGTAGTCAAAATGTGATAACAGAACTTCAACGCTTGCAAATATTATTTTGACAGTCTTGAATTTATAGCTGGTTGATTGGAGGACAACAGCAACAACTTGGTAGATCGGGTTGTTGATGATTCCGTCAAATCTTTGTTCATATGAAGTACGCAAATTGTCGACGGTATCTACAACTTCAGTGTATATTTTCCTCTTTGCATCATCAATGCTTCCGATCATTCTGCACCCATTAAATTGCGGATTTTGTTTGAATTCACTGCTTCTTCATCGTCACCACACATCTGCTCGAGAATATCGACTGCAATAGGGAATACGTCATCTCTGAAGAAGACATTGAATCCTTCCCTTTCCAATGTATCCGCCATTTTCTTTAAATTCCTCGCGAGCCTGCTACATGATGTAATAAATTGAGGCAACAGGAGAGAAACAACCTCAAAATTTTAACAAGTAACTTAACAATATTTTACATTCTCACCTTAATTGCAAAAAAATAAAAACAAACACGATACAAATTATAAATTTATAGTTTACGAAACTTACGTAGGTGTCGATTGAATTTCGATAAAGGAAATCGTCCAATACGTTAGAATGCCAATTGAAAGAATTTCAGGATAATATAGATATAATAACCGCAAGATGCTTTTATTGATAATACTTTCATGCGATGTGATGATACCTTTATACGAAGCTTATGCGAAGCGATGATACTTTTATTTTAATATGTTCACACTGTTATGCTCCCACTCACGAGATAAAACAAACTTTTTTATTTTATCACGCATGAATGATTCTAGAACAAAAGCGATCAACGTTCTTTTCTATAGAATTAACTATAATAGAATTGAAATGTTTATAAACAAATGAAAACACTTAGAACAAAAGTTTTCTTTTTACAGTGATAAACAATAATTAAATAACATAAAAACAGTTGCAAAAACAATAAATCTCGTAAATTTATTAAATAATTGCAGCTTCTGTCTCGGACTTCTGTTTTGTCATTTCCGCTAGCTATTTTACGTCATTATTATTCTGAAAACATCTTGTGGCGAGTCGTTCTTCCAGGCTGTTGATTGTTTTGGTGAACATGGGAGAGGAACGGAAATTTTGTGCAAACTGAAACAAAGCTTCGACTCTTATGAAAACAAAGATAGAAGCAGTAATTATTGGATATTATCAATGTTTTAAAGTTTGTCTCAGACAATGATGTAAAACTGCAATTTTATACTTTCTGTGGGAAAG
The DNA here is from genome assembly GCA_963930725.1 of Candelabrum cocksii. Lineage (NCBI taxonomy): Eukaryota > Metazoa > Cnidaria > Hydrozoa > Anthoathecata > Candelabridae > Candelabrum > Candelabrum cocksii. The sequence continues at coordinate 5,860,195 of OZ005669.1, forward strand.
AAGGCAGGAAGAATTCTTGACGACGGCATTTTTTTGCAGTCGTAATTCATTACCCCGTCGGCAGTTACGACAGCAATGCCGAATGCCGCCGTGAATTCAGAGGGCTGGGGCTCAGCCAAAAGGAGACAAATGCATATAGAGGGGGAGATTTTGGAAATTTTAAAAATTTACTTAGAGGAGTGTGATGATCATATAAACTGTTTCTGTTTAATAAAATGCACTTGGATCATTTAAGGACTGCAAACATCTTAGAATATTGAAGTTGAGTCATATAGTTTTGCTCTCTTTTGTATATCAACAAATAAAGTAAACCAATTCATGAGAATTGATTGAAGGACCACAAAGTTCCAAGCCTTCCACTATATATATATATACATATATATATAGTTATATATATATACAAAACGGATTTTGTACGTGATGTTTGCTGTTGAACAAGAAACATAAGAATGATGCCAAGCTCTTGCTGTGCTGTTAATTGCCAGAACAGAAGCTCAAAAAGACCTGACTTCGAATTTTACAGACTTCCGACACAAAAAGGAACAGAAAAAAAGACAATTGTGGTTAAATGCAATCAAGAGAGAACAGTGATCTGAAAAGCTGATCGACAATGCTTGTATTTGTAGTGAACACTTTATTTCAGGTAAGTTTGAATGCTTTAAATATATTTTACTGTATGATTTATGAGTATTATTTTTGGATGGAGAAGTATAAACTTTTAGTACTATAATATTGTCATGACTAATTCCAAAATAAAAAACTTTTTTTGAAGCCTTACGATAAATCAAAGAGCAGATAATATGAAATTCATATCATTTTTAAGTGAAATCAAATGAGGTCATTGTACTGCAGACAGATCAAATACATAACTTTTGAACATTAATTTTTGTGTTTATTTGACAATTGACTATGTGATTTACAAATCAGAATCTTTATATTGATATAAGAAACAAAATATGAAACATTTAGAACTAAAAACATGGTATATTTAAGACTATAAATAAGAAACTTTTAGAACTAAGCCCTTTGCTAGGTTTCTTATAAAAAAACCAACGTATATATATATATAGCTATATATACATATTGGTTAGGGAGTCAACTTATTGTTTTGCACATTACTTTTTATTTGTTGTAGGAAAGAAGTGTGATGAGCCAAGTAATCCAGATTACGTGCCTTTAATTTTTTTGCACAACAAGAAGACTATGGAAAGGACTATTCATCAGAAGCTGGAGAGGCACAAGAGACAAGAAAAAAGAATTTCTACTGAGACATCAGGGCTAGTGAATTTATGCCCCAGAATTGTTTCCTAGTTTTTATCTTTTTACATTTATATATAATATATTTCCTTGGTGTATAAAAAAATTACTTATATGTCAATACAATTCATATAAAGAAATCTTTGTTTTCTTTCAAGAGCTCAGGGAATTAATCGCAATTAGTATTGAAATCTCATCTCCACATAAGAAAGTCTAAAAATTGAGGTGAATAAATTTTGAACAGAAATATGGGGGTTAAAATAGCGCACAAATTATAGCATATGTTCATTAGGAGGAGCTGGGTATGCACATTGTTTTGACTTTTTCCACGCACATAATTTGCTTGTACAAGCCACTTTGTTTAAATCAAGTAGAGTGCATGCTTGAAGTTTGAACAATAACGCTGCAAGTATAGTGACCACTTAATATCCACCCATTCAAATGCATGATACCCGAACATCATAAAGGGATTCCGTTTGTCCTTGTCTTTGACTTGGCAATACAGAAGTCTTGATGCAACATAATTTTTCTTGGTTTGTGTCATATAAGTAGACATCTTGAACAAAGTTATAAGCCTCTGTAATGATTTATACGCCTTTAACTTGTCCTTGGTGAATTCGCTTGGTGTGTCGAAAAGATAGCTGTAAATAGCTGGCCAGGCAACATCTGGATGGCGTGTAGCTTCAGCAACCCAGCCTTGTGAAATGTTATCGGGATCAGGAAGAATCTTAACGCTAACGTTAACAAAACGCTCTTTGTCGTCATCTTGTAGATTTTCATAATATAGAGAATAATTCCCCAACGCCATGATGATATCAAAAAGGAAGAACGTGTTTTTCGAAGAATTGAAATGCCTCGAAGCGTATGCAAGGGAGGGTTTGTTGTGTTTCTAATACATTTGCAGTGTTTGTTTACGTTTTTTGCCTCCAAAACCGCGTATGGGACAACATTTACGTCACATGAAATCCATCTATATGATTCACGAGAAGAGTTTTTGTGTCTATATGGACATGAACAATGAGCAAGTGAATTAGTTAACAGAAAGTGGACAGTTGAGGAAAGGGGGTTGTAAAAATCGACAAAATTGTGGCCGACATCCTTTTATGGATGGCTCTCATTTAAAAAATGATAGAGTACATTATTACATGGTTCTAACTAGACACAAATATTTAAAGGTTTCATTTTTATTTCCAAATTTTAAAATCAATATAAGTATATAATCCTATCAAGTTAATACTTTTTGGTTCAGTAAGCAAATTATTCATTCGGAAAATACTGATAAATATGATAAAACCTTGTTTATTTTCAAATCTGAAAGTGAAAGTAATTCTTTCGTTTGGTATCTCACTTCTTGTCTTTTTCTGGTTTTCTTACCTAGCACCAATAAAAAATACCATATCCTAAAAAGATTGAAATCATACTTTATTTTGTTCACTATGCTGGTGTTTGTGGTGTTCACGTTTTCCATTAAATCTGTTATTTTCGCCCAAACTGTCCGCCATCTTGGAATCGCATATAAACAAAACGATGTCGGCAAATCTCTTTCACCTTGCGGACATGGCGAGAAATAACAGTTTTTCTAGTACGCCATGCTCGCATGATCAAAAATTAACAAGAACATCAGTCACGCTGTCCGGAGAATTCCCCTCTGGTGAATTCCCCCCCGGTGAATTCCGCCCGATCAAATTCCCCCCTGGTGAATTCCCCCCTGGTGAATTTCCCCCTGGTGAATTTCCCCCTCGGTGAATTCCCCCCGATCAAATTCCCCCCTGGTGAATATCCTCCCCCCGGTGAATTCCCACCGACCAAATTCCCCCGGGTCGGAAGGACTTTACTGGTCACTGGAATGCCGTATTTACTCTGATAAACGCCGCGCTTTGATAAACTCTTTCTTCATCGCGGCGTTTTGTCCAAATGGTTTATAAGAATTACGAAAACAAATATAAGTTAAAATAAATATTTATTTTGAAAATAAAACTTTGTTACTGGAACTTATTTTGCCCTAAAGTGGAAAAGAGGTTGAGAGGTCCTATTCATCTTTTCTTTCCTGTTGCTCTACCTGTGGATTTCTTTGGATAACTGGATAACTGGATTTATTATAAATAGGGGGTTTATTCAATTTTTTCTTTTCAGTAGTTAGTATTCTAATAAGGATATAAATCATTATTCAAACATAAAATGTACACACAATCGTAAAATCTTCAAAAGCTAAGGTTATGAGCAATCGCTCGTAGATATTGGTATGTGTCTTTGTTGTGATAATCATCAACAATGACAAGAATCCGGCGATTACAATCCAGGTATCGCCGTCTTTGAACAGGTGGCGGATGTCCAACGAGATTTTGAAGAATCTCGACACGAACAAACCTTTCTTCATTCTGCAGAAGCTGCAAGAATTTCAAAATACTGAATGACACGATGATACCTGTCCTTGAAATCGTCTGTGCCACCCTTCTACAGCGTTGTTTGTTCTCAGGAGTTCGTCGAATGTTCTATGGAACATGTTCCATAGTTCAATAAAGAACAAAGGTAGGCGTCTTGCAGCATTCCTTCAATACCGACCGATATATGTATCTTCGAAGTATTCAAACAGACCATCCATTTCTTTATCGTAAAGGTTCTTAACACATGAGATCATTTAATTCCTCAAACCCGCGAAACAACATCGTCTGACGGTAGGAAAGCAATCGCACAAAGCATTCGGGCGTGTAAAGCGAACTCCTGATCATTGCTGTACCTTTCTTGTTGACCAGTCTGTTGGTTTTTTTTCCAAATATTCGAGCATAGGTGGTAAAAACAACCTTTTATTTTGATGTTGTCGTTGAAATGTTGAATGGCGTTGATAGCAGCTTTTTCAAAATCTACAAGAATATCTTGCAAATTATTGTACTCGATACGATTGAAGAGTTGCTGGAACATTCGTCTATAGGTCACCTCTGTTTTGTTCGGTAACAAACAAAATGCTACCGGAAAAATCTGTCCATTTTTTTTAGCATGAACAGTATAAAACTGATAAAAAACGTCCGGACAAACTTTGAAAGTTCCGTCAGCATACCAATGCTCGGATTCTCTTAGCAAGCAACTGTAAACCTTGTTCCGAAGCAAAGATGAAAATTCTTTCTTGGTCTCCTAAACCACTGTCATAAATGAAAAATGGTTTGCCGACTGCTGTGTTCTGATAACGTTTTGGGAGAATCGATATCTCCTTGCGTGTCAACGGATTTGGAGGGATAGTGTTTTCTTCTCGAGCTTTCCGGGTGTTCCTCTTCATTGTCGAAACAGAAGGCAAGTTAGCAGCAGCATCTTCTAAAATGTTTCACAGTTTGGTACCGAAAATTTGCTGTGGAGCATCTCCTGTGGTTTCCGCTTTTCTTTTTGTACCAGCCTTGATTTTAACTACCTCCACTTGGGTTTGGGACGGAGCGTGTGTGTGTTCATTGACTTCCACAACAACTAAGTCATTTTCGTCCAGTTTTATCAATGCCTTACACTGACCACCTTTTCGTCGTAAAACGCATTCGAAACATTTCACCTCGTTTGCGAGCATTTTTGTAAAAACATATAGGTAACCATTTCGAGTGAGTTGAAGATTTCCCCTTTCTGTCGTTGTAAACTCCATGACGATTGCTATGGTGACAGACTCTAATGAAGCAGACTGACTAACTTGAAATATTTACAACCTTTTATACACTAATCCACCAGAAAAGATCAAAATAACAACCAGTTTAATTAATCGGCAGTTTCGAAACGTCTGTACACCCAAGATTCCACTATGTTTCGAAACTGGCCGTTTTGAAGTTGACGATTCGAAACTGAAGACTCGAAACAATACTAAAATATTTTTCATTTATGATTAGAATCCTTTTTTTTATAAAGCAAAATGCGTGCATATGAGACTTTCTATTCTATTTGTTTTGTTTTTATGGTTATTGTAAGGGTACAGAAATAAAAGTTTAAAAAATGTAAAACAATATTGTTTAGAACCGTCAGTTTCGAATCGTCAATTTCGAAACGGCCAGTTTCGACACGGCAGGTCCGTTAGGGTTAGGGTTAGCTTCGAGCTTCTTAGATCGCCTTAACTACTGGCCGGAATCCCTTCATATTTTGCCTATAACCTAAGGACAAGGGTTCATTGACAAAAAGTACAAATTCATTTTCACATCATTGTCAGATATTGCACACGCATGCGCAGATGGTTTCGCGCATATTTCGTTAAGGAAATATGATACCTGTAAATCTTTGTGGAAAATGTTGCTTATATGATGGCTTTAGCTTATAGTGGAATTACTTTCGAAAAAAGTTGGGAATTCCGGGAATTAAGCGCATGCGTATTAAATTTTTGGTTTTTTTCGGTTGCCGTAACTTTTTCCAATTTTTTTTATCTGTCTAGTTAGCCCCATCCTTTGCCCATTCACATGCAAAGTCTTGTTTCTTATAACCTTCGGTAGGGCTCTATATATTTAATTTAGGTTTACGCATGCGCAAACCACTATATCCAAATTTTAAGAATAATTGTCATATATTTCAGATTGATATTATTATTTCCAATCTTCGTTAAAAATTTCAACTCAGTACCTTGATTATTCATCGAGTTATGCATTTATAAGGTCGAATCCTAAGTTCCTAAGTCAGTGATAAAACTGAATATAGAATACCTTGACTGGTATCGGATGTACTCTCAAAAAGTTTTTCTTTTAAAATGGTCGTATCGCGCTAAAATTTTGGGGATATTTAGGAGACAATATAAGACCAATAATAGCGTTTAAAAAATCAAAAAAAATCTTGTGGTTAGCGTACCACGTGACTTTTAAATCCAGTTTTGGTTCTAAATAGTCATCACTTGATAACTCCGTCATTCCAAATCCCTGGAAAACCATTTTTTTAGTGAAGATACCTTACATTAAGCCAGATGTGGGGCTGTAAAAACATTTTAAAAATATTTTTTATTTTTGGGGTTAGGGCTGGATCAGTAAAAAATATTCTAACATTTTTAACGATATCAAATCGATTTTTATATGACTTTTTAGCTACATATAGAAGACCTCAAAAGTGCTATTAATTTTTGAATTTAGGTTATGAGGTCGAGAGTAGTGACGGTTATATGTAAAAAGTGGGGTTGCCGTGTGGGACAATAACTCCGTAATTATTACGAATTAGAATTCGGACTTCTTATATCATGCCGAGGATGGCTTTTTGTTTCACATAAAATTTCACTAAGTTTTAATGGTCAAAATTACGGAAGTTATTTGCCTTTGGATTTGCCACTTTTTTGAAAATTTTTACCAGAAAAATTCAGAATTTCAAATTCTGGTACTTGATTTGAAATCAGCATCATTTAATTAGTAAACCTACCAATTTTCAATGCAAACGGAATATTTTAAACTTTGGGCCCAAATTTGCCCAAATAAGGTATTATGGGTGAAAATACCCAATTTCTGGTACTTGATTTGAAATCAGCATCATTTAATTAGTAAACCTACCAAATTTCAATGCAAACGGAATATTTTAAACTTTGGGCCGAAATTTGCCGAAATAAGGTATTAAGGGTGAAAATACCCAATTTCTGGTACTTGATTTAAAATCAGCATCATTTAATTAGTAAACCTACCAATTTTCAAAGCAAACGGAATATTTTAAACTTTGGGCTCAAATTTGCCCAAATAAGGTATTGGGGGTGAAAATACCCAAAGTCTGGTACTTGATTTGAAATCAGCATAATTTAATTAGTAAACCTACCAATTTTCAAAGCAAACGGAATATTTTAAACTTTGGGCCCAAATTTTCCCAAATAAGGTATTAGGGGTGAAAATACCCAAATTCTGGTACTTGGACTAAAATCAGCATTATTTAATTAGTAAACCTACCAATTTTCAAAGCAAACAGCAAAGCAAACGTGTTTTTCCTAGATGGGTTTTGTCCTAGGGTTTATTTTCTTACGGGGGTTTTGTCCTACACCCGATATGTCGGACCATAGATAGGGTAATGACAAAAATCAAATTTTATTATTATATCATAATACGTGCGGGGGGAATTCATGTAGGGGGGAATTCACTAGGGGGGAATTCACCAGGGGGGGATTTGATCGGGGGGAATTCACCAGGGGGGGAATTCTCCTAGAACCATCAGTCACACAAGCTATTGTTTGAACACTTAGTTGTTCCAACTAGACATACCAACATTTCTCGTTCATTTGATTCATTCATAATAGAATGGTAGTGGCACATACGAATTATGAATTGTGAATTATGAATATGATATGAATTATGAATTGACTTCATTTTTGATATTAAATCCTACCGTAAATTCTCTAATTTAGTGCGGCCAAAAAAAAATTATTTTGGCCATGCCGCACTAATAATGAGAGCCATTAAATTACCATTATTTTTGCATTCTAAACCCGCACTAATAATTAGAGGTAAATTAGATCCCTGCCGCACTAAATTAGAAGAAAAGAATTCAAAAAAAACTTATGTTTTTTATTTTCGTATTTCAATTATTATTTACCTTTTCTGTTTTGAGTTTTTTTTCTTGTTTTTTTTTTGCTTCTTCTAACTAATTTGGTTCGATTCTCATCAAACTTCTTAACCTCCGCAAATGTCTTTTCTTTCATTTGGAAGAAAAGTTTCTCATTCGACGTTGTGAATCGAAATTCGGCAGTTTTTTTTAATGGAAAATGTTTTTGATCGCGCCCATGGCTTACTAAATAACAGGCCTTGCCAACGTGCGGCTGGAGGCAAAAACTGGAGGCCATTGAATTCTAATATGAGGGGGTATTTAATTATGTTCTAGTTATCAGATTTACACAAAACTTGCTCAAAATGTGTATCTTACTAAGATATTTTATATTTTAATATTTCAAAACAAAAATCATGAAAATTAAAATTTTTGATGACGTCCTCATCACCATTTTAGGGGTAAAACCAGTATAACTTTTGTTCTATATCATGAAATTTACAAAATTTGTCACAGGTATATACTATATAGATCAATATAAACAGTGCATATATACATGCTCGTAAAAATTAAACTTAAGAATCTTAAAATTAAGAATCAATACACTCTTTTTTATAAGCATAACTTTTATAATTAGACTGAAAAACCACTAAAGGCTAAGCATAAAGTAAGTATATTTTAAGGCTGAAACTAACAAATTTTTTAAGCACATTGAGGCTGGACTCAATGGTTATTTGGTTATTTAGTAAGCCATGGTCGCGCCCCTTTTGAGCGTGTCTTTGACCACCTCCTGGGTGAATCCCTCTCAATACAAGGGAATATCTCTCAAATTATAATTGCAACGCGATCAAGAAGTAGTTAATACTGTAATAGCTATAGCTACGTACGTATAAAAACATGCAATACTGTTCCTAGCTAGCTAATTTTTTTTGGTTCTACTGCTTCTATCGTGATCTGGAAGCAGATAGTTCATTGTCAGTTACGTGTGTAGAATAAGAACGTGAGTGAAACATACACTTATAACATTGAAAAACACACAATTTCAAGTTTTTGACTTGACTTGACTTGAAAGGGTGGTTCCTTTGCACCCCTGGATCCTCCCCTGCATCCGCAACTGAAAGCACTAGATGCTTGACTCCCGTGTTTTTGCAAGCGCGGAAGTGGGGCAATATTTTTAATCGGCAGCCATTATTAATAGTGGCAAAAACGTAAACATTAGAAGGCGAAAGGGTGAGAGAACACGTGTAGTTCAGTCTAATATGTGATGTAAAGCTTTGGTTGACAGTAATTTCATAACTTTTTCATTTTTTTCTTCAAAATATATCGATGATACTTATTGTAGAACTTTAACGTGGTAAAATATAACATATATAACTTACTAGCTAGCTTATTATTATTAATGTCTTTAATCAGAAAATCAGAAGAATATGACATCAATCCACTAAGATTCTCAATAAAACCAGTCACACAGAAAAATATGACATCAATCCACTAAGATTCTCAATAAAGAATATGACATCAATCCACTAAGATTCTCAATAAAGAATATGACATCAATCCACTAAGATTCTCAATAAAACCAGTCACACAGAAGAATATGACATCAATCCACTAAGATTCTCAATAAAACCAGTCACACAAAAAAATATGACATCAATCCACTAAGATTCTCAATAAAGAATATGACATCAATCCACTAAGATTCTCAATAAAACCAGTCACACAGAAGAATATGACATTAATCCACTAAGATTCTCAATAAAACCAGTCACACAGAAGAATATGACATCAATCTACTAAGATTCTCAATAAAACCAGTCACACAGAAGAATATGACATCAATCCATTAAGATTCTCAATAAAACCAGTCACACAGAAGAATATGACATCAATCCATTAAGATTCTCAATAAAACCAGTCACACAGAAGAATATGACATTAATCCACTAAGATTCTCAATAAAACCAGTCACACAGAAGAATATGACATCAATCCACTAAGATTCTCAATAAAACCAGTCACACAGAAGAATATGACATCAATCCACTAAGATTCTCAATAAAACCAGTCACACAGAAGAATATGACATCAATCCACTAAGATTCTCAATAAAACCAGTCACACAAAAAAATATGACATCAATCCACTAAGATTCTCAATAAAGAATATGACATCAATCCACTAAGATTCTCAATAAAACCAGTCACACAGAAGAATATGACATTAATCCACTAAGATTCTCAATAAAACCAGTCACACAGAAGAATATGACATCAATCTACTAAGATTCTCAATAAAACCAGTCACACAGAAGAATATGACATCAATCCATTAAGATTCTCAATAAAACCAGTCACACAGAAGAATATGACATCAATCCATTAAGATTCTCAATAAAACCAGTCACACAGAAGAATATGACATTAATCCACTAAGATTCTCAATAAAACCAGTCACACAGAAGAATATGACATCAATCCACTAAGATTCTCAATAAAACCAGTCACACAGAAGAATATGACATCAATCCACTAAGATTCTCAATAAAACCAGTCACACAGAAGAATATGACATCAATCCACTAAGATTCTCAATAAAACCAGTCACACAGAAAAATATGACATCAATCCACTAAGATTCTCAATAAAGAATATGACATCAATCTACTAAGATTCTCAATAAAGAATATGACATCAATCCACTAAGATTCTCAATAAAACCAGTCACACAGAAGAATATGACATCAATCCACTAAGATTCTCAATAAAACCAGTCACACAGAAGAATATGACATCAATCCACTAAGATTCTCAATAAAACCAGTCACACAGAAGAATATGACATTAATCCACTAAGATTCTCAATAAAACCAGTCACAAACTACATAAAAATTACAAATGTCACAAAAACAAAATAAGAACTATACAATCGACACAGTGATGAACAACATAATATATTCTAGCAAAACATAACCTCGTGCTAAAAGCCATAATGCCGAGCATTATGGGTACCACTGTACATATGGTCCGGAATATGGCTACTCTACAAGAACAAATGAGCGTAAAATTTGACATAAAAATAAGAACACTGAGCCTCAGCCAAAAATATCAAAAAAGAGTGTAAGATGAAATATATAGTGTCTAAACACCTTTAAAAATCAAGAGCTTGGTCTCAAACCAATTTTATCTTTATGTAGTTTATTCTTGTTAAATTGTTTTTCATATGTGTATAATCTGATCTTATTGTACATAGTTATGATTTTCATTGATAGTTGGGTAGAATGAAGGTCTTCTGCCAACAGTTCACTTTATTTATCATGCTCACCCAACTAGGGGAATGGGTCACTAAAGGATGCATTGACTGAATTGATGATTATAATTTTATTCAATTTAGATGGTGTAGAAATATTTGATTTCAAACAACAATCTGTAGCGAAAACAATACGATAAACAGATGAGGATGGTTTGATAAGGCTACCACGATGTTTTGAAGAAATCAATGATAATGAAATGGTTGAACATCTTGAATAATAGTGATCATGATCTGTAATTAGCACATTCTATGCAAGAAATTTTCTGCGAGATACAACGGACAATAAGACCTGAGATGTAGCCCAACATGTATTCCTTGTAAAACGAAAACTGATCAGAGTCGAATTGAATTAATGGAATTTCATCAATATCTGTGTCATGACTTATAACAGGAGCACTACGTTTACTCCACTTGACAGAATACACGAAACCAAATGACTGTGCACATTTGAATTTTTTTCAATCATTTGGGAGTTCATTGAAAAGTTTACCATCCATGCAATAAATCTGTTTCTTGCAAAGCTGAGTTTCACTCGCGGTAATGTACGTTCAAGTTGTTACTTCGTGTACATTCTTAAAGTCTTGTATTCTAACAAAATATTTTTCGTAGTTTGTGCACATTTGACCATTTATATAATGATTTATGTACTAGTATCAACGCACATTTCTTTATTAAATTCGTTATAGAGGTGGATGATTTAGTCCCACGATGCCTGCATTTCACGATGGTGCGATTCGCACTGTTCTCCAAAGATTTTCACGATTACGCTGCTGTGTAATTAATCAATTAATTAATAATTAATTAATTTAATTGTCATAGTGTGTAAACGTCTTTTATACTGCTAGAGAATCTTATTTTGATTGTTGCTTTAAATTGATTAACGTTGGTATAATTAACTTGGAAGATTATATCGTTGTGGCGCTGAAACGCTGGAGAACTTTACAGCTGTATTAACGTAAGGTGACATAAACGTTATCGGTGGAAATTAGCAGTTTTATTCATTTTGGTTGTAAAAACTTGGGGCGTTTATCTGTTTACATCAACGTCATTAGTAGTATCGAGGAAGTAACTCATTAATAACAAATTTTGCTAATTCTCTTGGGGATACTGACTCTAATTAATGCACAACTGCTAGCCGTCGTGCGGACCGACTGGTTTGTTTTGAATTAACAGTATAAAAACCCGTTGCAAAATGGTTGTCGTCAAACACGCACTTAGCATATGCATAGTGGTTGTCACTCTATTTACCATCAAGAGACCAACATTTATCGCTAAAAACCACGTCTATAGCAGTATGGGTGAAGATAATGTTATAAATATCAATGAAAATGTTTTGTTGAGCTCGATATGGCAATACAAACAGTCTAATACAATGAATGTTCGCTTTCATAATGCCCTTAGAATATTGTTAATCATATGTGGGGATGTAGAAATTTGTCCAGGTCCTTTATCCAAATGTAATCATTGCAACAAAGGTATCCATAAAAATATGATCACCTGTGTCAGATGTTCCAAACCATTTCATATTCGGTGTTTTAAAAGTGTGCTCGCAGAAAAAACTTGTTATAACTGTATTCGCTTAACAATTCAAACCAACCTAACTGATCAAAGTGATACGCGCACTTGTTCCCAACTAAAAGAGGTTTTAGAAAATAAGGGTTTAAAAATCCTCAATTTAAACGTTCGTGGTATTATTGCCAATTTCTTCAAATTAGAAGAATATTTTTCAAGTTTTAAATCAATTGATATCTTCGGTGTGACAGAGACGCATTTAGATAAAGCTTCGGTCAATAATATTAACTTCGAAGGTTACAATTACATCAATAGACCTCGATTAAATGGATCAGGTGGCGGAGTAGGAGTTTATATCTCCGAAAGGATTCCCTTTAAAAGACGCCAAGACTTAGAAAACGACTCTATCGAATGTATATGGTTAGAAATAACCTATCCGAATACCAAAGGTTTCCTTGTTGGGTTCATCTATCGTCCACCAGACACTTCAGATTACTTACCATCAAATTTTAACGTTTTGTTGGATAGCATGTTATCATTAGCTTCATCGCAAGGAAAAGAAATGTCTCTTTTGGGAGATGTAAATTGCAACTTCCTTTTACAAAACAACATTAAAGAGTTGAAATCTGTATTTATATGGATTAACACAACTAATTACTGAACCAACTAGAGTCACTAATGATTCAACGTCACTAATAGATGTTATTCTCACAAGCGATCCGTCTTGTGTTGCCATGTCAACAGTAATACCCTGCGACATAAGCGATCACCATATTATCGGTTTTGTACGAAAAATCAACTTTAAACGTTTTCCAGCAAAAATTATTTCATATCAAGATTATAAGAACTATAACATCGATAAATTTAGATCAGGCGTAAAATCGATTGACTGGCGTTCCGTCTACGCTTCAACGCATGTTAACAATGCATGGATAGAGTTTAAAGATCGTTTGATGACTGTAATAAACTGGCATGTACCCACTTCTTCAAAGAAGATCAAAGGTAGAGAATGTCCTTGGTTAACACCAGAGCTTAAATTCGAACTGAATAAGAAGGATCAACTTCACAGGAAAGCAGTACGTTCAAAAGATGTAGTCGACTGGCTTAACTATAAACGTCAACGATATCACGCCAACACAATGTTACGCATATCTAAAAACAAATACCACCAAACTGCACTCAACGAAAGCGTTGGAAACCCGGAGAAGTTTTGGAAAATGATTAAAAAACTATATCCGACCAAATCCTCGCCTGAAAATGTTTGCACGACAACATTTAACATTGATGGCGTTATAACAAGCGACATAACTACCATCGCGAACGGTTTTAATTCTTTTTCTCCTCAGTTGCTGCAAACCTTAAACATAAATCGATACCTTTAAAGAACTTTATATGGTCATATCAGCCAAAATTTGAAATGATCAACTGTCCACATACGTTTAAATTTAAATATGTGACTACTAATGAAGTTTACAAAGAGCTGCGAAACTTAAAACCTAAAAAAGCAACCGGGTTAGACGGTATTCCACCACGATTAGCGAGATTAGCAGTCCACTCACACATATCATCAACCTGTCTCTTTCATCATCAACAGTTCCATCTGAGTGGAAACTCGCAAAAGTTACGCCGCTGTTTAAATCCGGGAAAACAAGTGAAACAGATAATTATAGACCAATCTCTATTCTTCCTGTCCTATCGAAAGTTCAAGAAAAGCTTGTTCGTAGACAATTGATCACTCACCTTGAAGAAAATAATCTTCTTTACAACAAACAATTTGGATTCCGTTCTAAAAAATCTACTGAACTAGCTGCAACATATTTTACTGATCAACTTCGGTTTGAAATGGACAATGGAAATTTAACAGGCGCAGTCTTCATAGACTTATCTAAAGCGTTTGATACAATCAGTCACGCTGGGTTATTGAATAAACTTCCTGATTATGGTATACGATCTACAGAATTCGATTGGATCACAGATTATTTGTTCGATAGAAAACAAGTAGTTTGTTATGATAACACTCTTTCCAAACAACAATCTATTTTCACTGGAGTCCCACAAGGATTCGTTTTAGGTCCTTTGTTGTTTCTTGTATATTTCAATGACATGGTTAAACATTTAAAGAACTCTCAAGTTACTGAATATGCTGATGACACCGTAATCTATTACAGCAATAAAGATCCAATCATCATTCAAAACAAGCTTTCGGAAGACATGACGTCCGTGTCTGACTGGCTTAACTCTAATGATCTCATCATGAACCTTAAACCGGCGAAAACGGAGACTATGCTGTTTGGGACAGCCAAGCGACTGAACAAGTTTAAAGATCAACAGTTTGAAGTCGATGTAAACAACAATACGATTAACCACACCAAATCGTAAAAGTATCTTGGCGTGAAGCTGGATCCCACAGTGTCACTGAGCACTAACTTTAACGAAATGTATCGTAAAGCATCCGGAAGATTGCGTTTATTGCATCGTTTACGAAACACCATCACGTTACATGCATCACAAACCAAATACCAGTCATTTGTTCTACCAATACTAACAAATTTGTAAATTTGTTGTCGTACATTTCTCATTGAACTTTTTAACTTTTTGTTTCTAATTTTCTTTTTTGTTTTTAATTTTAATTTATTGCAGTATATTCCCATCTAATATTTAAACTAATTTGTATTTTTTAGAATATAACAGGACACTTATTGATAGCAGCTAATTTATATTTTGGCTGAATAGTTTATCCTGTATAAATATTCATGAATAAATAAATAAATACTAGTCTGATTTAGTTTCAAATTATCGCAATACGTCACCAAAGGTACAACTACTAAATTGAAAACAGACACAGCTTCTTTCCCGGTTAGCAACGATACAAGTCGGTTCATGAGTCCAAGTCTTTTTTGTAAGCTGTGTTGAAGTTCTCATTAAAATTTAAGTATGGTCAAGGATAACACCAATATACGATTAGTTTGGTGTTATTATAATATAACGGTTTAAACTATTATTAATTATTCGTTTGGCTCTCCCGAATATCATACATTCCGTTTTAACTGTGTTTGTTTTGTTTTTTAGCGAGGCTTCCAGAACGCTCATTAAGCATTAACATGAAGACCTCAACCTACAGTTTTAGTGTATTTAATTGCTGCCATTTGTGTTACGGTTATTTTTGATGAAATACGGCGTTGGTTATTGATAACCGTTCACTAAACAAATTTGTGATAGCATGGTCTCGAACCCAGAACCTTTCGGTTAAGATAACCGTGTCATCTGCAAATTTGATTACTTGAATATGCTTCTAACATTAGGCAAAATCTTTGAATATTTTACTGCGATTGAACAAATAATTGCGAAACTAGTCTAACTCTCTACCTCGTACACCGTACGAATACAATTTGTCTAATAGTTTATCGTGTCCAATTGTATCAAAGGCTTTGGTCAAGTCGATGAATACTGAACCAAGAGTCTTACTAATCGACATGTTGAATCAGTAAGAGAGCGATGGCTAGTTCCGTGGTTCATGTTTTTACGATGTCCAAAGTGTGTGTTGTTTAGGAGAAGGTTATTTCTAAGTAATCTGCGAATTGTGACTGAACAGCAAGTTCCAGAACTTTCGATAGAACTGTTAATATTGGCATCGGTGGGTAAGTTATTTGGTACGTGTACCCTCCCTGATTTGTAGATTGGAATTAACTAGGCTAATTTCCATTCATCTGCTATATGGCTGATCCAAACGGTAGGTTTATTACGTAATTTAACGGACATGCTATAACGGATTCGTTGTTTTTCAGAAAACCTAGTGGAGTTCCATCTAAACCAGTGGTCTCTTGCGCTTAAGGTTGTGAAGGTGAAGGGTAAAAAACTATTATTTGTTTTTTGTTTGTCCATATTACACAAACTGGAAAACTATGATCCTATCCTATCCTGATCCTATCTGTACATATGTATATATATTTTATTGGTGTTATAGCTACCTTTAGATCAAACATTGCATATCAATTAAGCAAACGGTTTTCATGCCTACTATGTTTGATATTTATTATTATTGTATTTATCTTTGACATGCCTTCCGCTAGCTTCCGGTACCCGACTGTGCGTACAGGACACCGTTCACTGATGCTGTCATTTGGCTGCATTGCTTACCACTCAATATACAATGCATACGATTCTTCATCAACATGCATCCACTGGATGTGTTGGATCGGCCAATTCCGGTATCAGTTGATCGGCTATGTTCCTGGTCCCGTTTGCTATCTTTCTAAAGAAACGTCAATTCCGTAGGGTCGTACGCCTGCTGTCATCTACGAGTAGACAATACTTACAGTGACCCATGGTTTGGTTGATGGTCCCTGTGTTAGGGTTAGGGAAGATTTCCTGTTGATTTTGGACAACAACGTATGGGGGTTTGTACTTAATGAGCGATAGATGTCGATTCTGTATTACTACTTTGCGGCTATTGGCGAGGTCTGTCCATACTCGTTGGAATCGAATTGTTATTTTTGGCGTGGTCGAGGATAGGTCGTCCAAATAACATTTTGGCGTGAGAAGCCCCAATGTTGTTAGATGGTGTCAACCTTCAAACATCAATTTCAAATGGTGCTCTCCGCGTAAGGGATCGATAATTGGACAGGGACAATGTTTTTGAGATAGGGTAAAACCTACACCTAATAAATAAGGTTGATTTCGAATATTATTGCGCCTTTCTTGATCTGATTAATGCTTTCTTCGAGGTCTAGTCAATCGAGGGTATGGTCCCAATAGAATTGCGAATCGTGCCGCAACAAATTTGCGTAAACATGTCATTCTTTGTACCTGGGTAAAAGCGTAGGCAGCCTGATTCACCAAACTAAACCTGGATCTGAACCCTGCTAAGTTCATTGGTGTAGGGAAGGCCTCGATAGCTGAGAGCAGTTTAGAGGTCGGTTTGTATCCATCATGTGTCAGTCGAACCCTGCAAATTCTACATCCGTTCTCAGCGAACCTGAATTTGTCTTCATTAAACTTTATCATTGTCACCATAGAGTTTGATAAAGTGCAAGCTAGGCTAAGAAGAGCCGACAAGAGATGATCGCGTACGCAGCGGACGTCGCAGGCGGAATATCGTCGAATGTGTAATATCATCGAATCTCTTAGTGTAGTTGTCGTTGGATACATGGAATCGTTGGGATGCACGGAGGTACCTGTATCGACACCATTCGATACTGAAAGTCGTCGCATTGAGGGTTTCAGACGATACTGGCACAATGGCATCTCAAATACCGCCCATTTGCTATTTGTACAGTCGGCTTCCATATTGGGCGGGTCGGTTTGTTGCGGTTAGAGAGCATCGGTTGAGATACTCCATAAATAAGCAATATAACACTGACGCACTGCTTTCTATGCATGAAATAGTTATTATCAATGAAAGAAATGTGCTAGTTATACCGTAATGATTAAGTGTTTTCAATAGGATTAGTTGTCTGGAAAGTTAAAAATAAAAATTAAAGGTCAGCGAAATTACTAGAAGTTATTGTTGACGAAAACATTCTTGGAAAGAGCGTAGACAAACCTGGAGATAATAACTTATAGAACAATGGGAATAATGTATATGTATAAAGCCTTGATAAACAATATTTGAAATTTTATATTTTAGTTTGATACAGAAATATTACAAATGCCAACATTTCCAACAAATTTTAAAAGAATCCGTAACATTCAAAAGCACATGTAAGATGTAGAATTTTTGTAATAAATCAAGAAAAATTTAAGTAAACTATCGATGAAAGAATTAAAACCAACCGCGGGAACATGTGAACGCCAGGTGTTACCGCTCATGTTTGGAATACCAGTTAAACTCATGATTGCTGAGATTGCAGAGCCTACCGCCTTCACCAATACCGGTCCCAATAGACTGGCAACATCTAGGACTGTGATCGTGAAGTCCGTCTTGGTAACATCAAACACGTACCTGTTGGTGAACCAGTCACACGATGGTACAAAACAGTTGTCTGTACCAATGAAAGTGAAAAACAAAGACAAAGTGTTGATTTACAACCATACATTCTTTGCCTGGCATGCCAAATGCGCGTGTTTCTTCGTTAACAACTTGGTTGACCAAACATTTTTCTCACCGAACTTTTCTTTGAGCAAAGAAAAAATGGTAAATTTTGTTTTCGAATATAAAATCTTTGTAAATAGCGAAAGATTCAAATCCTGTCTGTTTTAAACATCTCACAAAATGTTATAAGTGTTCATTGTTCCACTGAAAAAAGAATGACCAGCTATGAAGAAAATATTATCCTTTACAGAAAGGCGTTTATCTATTTCAATAAAAAACATGTCTAGTAATTCAAAAATTTGAGTTTTGTTTGTTTACTTAGATTTCACTTCCTCTTCATCAATGCTGAATACAATCTCAAGCTATACATTTGTTCATCTTCAACTACATACAAAATAATCTAAGTGTTCTATGGGTTGTGCAGATGCTTTGATTGGTTTATCGTAATTTCTCTAGGTCCATGTCAAATCACGTCTGCTGTAAACTTGCTTTTAAGTTTTCGTTTCCAGGCAACAGAAAAATTACCAATGATGAGAGTTTTTCATCAGTTTCCTTTTCCGCAAATAGAGGTTCATGCACACGTGCCATCCAAGTGAAGCAATTTTTTTTTCAAAGAAACTTACATTTTCACTCTGAATCTGTCATATATGAATATTCGATACTGCCTTTATCAGTACACTTATTAACACTTCATCGTATAAAATATTCTTCCTTTTTTAAACATGACGAGGGTGTGTGATTTCGGACGGGTTCTCGTTCTCGCAATGAAATACGATTTATAATTGTTGATAATTAAGGTATCACAGGTACACATTTAAAATTTTTCGTGTTTTTTGTCATTTTTATTTATACTATACCTGCTAGATATTGCATGTAACAACACATGGCTCTCTTTCATTATACTTCTATGAGCAAACAGGTAATTTGTTGAAAAATAAAGAAAACATAGCTTCAAGAGATATTACAGAATATTTCAAACCAAAACCTTCAGAAGCTCTGGTTTCAGCAGTAGAAGATGACATCATTTCAATTACAACTGTAGTAAGAGAGGAAGTTCAGCTGATAGAGGTGGAAGAAAAAAACGTTGGACGGTCTTCTTACTGCAAGTATACGAAACCTGAGCGAGCTGAAATTGGACGATATGTTGCAAACCATGGTGTTGCTAATGCAGTTCAAAAATTTAAGCATAGATTTCCACCCATTAAGCAGCAAAGTGTATCTGATTTCAAACGTAAATACTTGGAATTGGAACGTACTGGCCAATCTGCAACTATCACTGAAGTTAATACAAAAATTTCCAGCGTAAGATAAATGGCGCCCAGAAAGAGTATGATATTCCCGATGACCTAATAATCAATTTCGATCGAACGCCATTGGTTTACATTTGTGGATCTAACCGCACTATGGACTTTGAACGAGTAACAAGTGTTCCAATTGTTGGCAAAGAGAGGAAGCAACAGATAACAGGAACATTTACAGTCACTAAAACTGGATTATTTCTCTTTGTGCAGTTGATATACAAAGGGAAAACACGCTCCCTCACTACCAAGAGAAATAGAATTTCCCGATGGCAGCTACCAGTGTTGAAGTCGATCGATGCAAGATGGTTGGTACCATTGTACGACCACTCTGCTTGGTAAGCCTGACATTATCAAAAAGGTTTTGAGAAGGCTGATCGTAGTACTGTATATTCCATAGCATTTTTCTTTTTTGTTTATTATCAGTATCATAAGCTTTTAAAATCCTTATATACCAAAATTTTTTAAGATTTTACCGAAATTTACATGGAAATTCAGAAAAATGCCACCGAAATATTTTCAACCGAAAATATTTTCACCAAATTTTTGCTACTTTAGCTCATGAGTTATTATGCGGTTATGCTGGTCCGACTGGATCATTGACAATCGTACCTAAAAATTCCTTTTCGAATGTACCTTTGAATCATTCACTTTAAATTCTGCAGCAGCGTAGCCGGGGAAATTGTTGAGCTTCTACTACAAACATTTCAAACGCTACTTTTGCTGGTTTTAATCAAACACGTTTTTGCCAACAACTGTAAAACTATACATATAATAAGATATAAAGATTTGAAAATTAATGAGAGGAGCGCGGCTATAGCCGCTATTTTATTAAAGCTTCTACGACTTAAAGAACAATTGCTAACATACGAAAGCCGTTTAAATGTTACAGTTTTTACTCAAGAAAGACGTCGTAAAACGTAATTCAACAGCTGGCCACGAAAATGCCAATATATTGTTATTATTCCATCTAAAATATTAATGGTCAATGCAAACATTCTTCAAAGGATGAATATAAATTAGGGAGATGACAGCAACTGAACGGACAATCATATTTCTAAATGTCATCGTATGAATACAGTTGAAATATATCGCTTAATTTGATGCATGTTGCTATCATGTAGTTGATTCATTCAATATTGTCACTGACTTTCTGCAGATATACGATGTGAAGAGATTAAATACATTGTGCTTTTTCTATTTTAAGCAATTGTGTTTTATACAGATGTGAAAGATTTCCCTTATTTTACTGTTATATGAACATTGACAGTTTATGAAATGAATTAATTGATCAAAGCTTCTTTTCGTTCACGTTGAATTGCATAAAACGAACAATTAAAAGCAATGTATCGGTGCACATTCAAGTTAATGTTTCAATATATATTTTTGAAAAACAATTTCTTTATAAAAAAAAGCTTTCTAATTGAATCGGAAGAGTTTAATATTTGATAAGGTAAAGGATAGTGCTACTTCGAAGCGAATATTTCAGCTGCTGAGAGATTTACGTCTTTGTGAAAGAGAATGTGTAGAATTAGAAGTTTCAACTCTGTTCAGAAATTACCACTGTAACTTGCAGCCAATTTAATTTTGGTCCACCATTTCACGTTTCTCATGGATTCGGAGGCAATTCGAGAAGACATCAAAGGTGGATTTCTTTTTTCTTTCTTGGTGTACAAGGAATATATTTAAAAGTAGAAGCGTTTCCTGAGAGTATTAATATGAAGGATTTATGAAGAGGCATTTGAAAAGTACCAAATGTTTTAGAGGAAAGCGTTTAAATGTGTGCTTTGTGTGCTAAACACTCGAGTATTTTTCTCTATATATTACTACTACATAACGCCTATATGTTATATACGGTCGAGTCTCGATACTACAAACGCATGCGTTGAGTTTCGATCTTCCAAACGCATACTAAACTGGCACCTTATCACAATGCTAGTTCAAGTACATTTTCAATCCCAATGAATTCGATTCCTTTTTACAAGACTCTCTCACGCTTATCGCTGTGTAGGGAGTTACATTGCATTGACTGGGTTGGAAAACGCCACATAAAAACCCATGTACGTAAACATTATATCTTCATTTTTATCAAGGCTGACCATGCAATTATGAGTAGTTTGATAACCAACGCCGACAATGAAATTATGACTTTGAAACCGACGGCGACGATGAAATTATGACTTTGAAAACCAACGCCGACGATGAAATTATGACTTTGAAACCGACGCCGACGATGAAATTATGACTTTGAAACCGACGCCGACGATGAAATTATGACTTTAAAAACCTACGCCGACGATGGAATTATGACTTTGAAATTTCCTCTAGTGAATGACGTTAGGTTAATTGCGCATATCGATTGAAATGGTGAGGACGGAGAATTCCTTGTTCTGCAGTATTAAATATTCTTCAAACCAAAGTTATGTGCATGTACATATACTACTAACTATACATCATACCAAACACAGTTCAGCATCAACAAATTTAAAATGGTCTAAATTTCACGCTCATAATAGTTATCGAATATCAGCGTCTAATTGAGACAATCAAAGCAATTAAATCAACCATATTGCAACACACTGTTACTAACATTCTGCACTGGTTTAATATCTTTGTAATACATGTTTTCACTATACGATTGATTGTCTATATAAATGGTATTTACAATTCCCCTCGATGTTCATTATATTGGGAATGAACTTTAATTATTGCACTTGTTTTTGTGACGATTGACCGCTTTAAATTCCCTGACGAAATGACGGCATACCTAATGCCTATTCATTAGGTACATTACAACAACACGCACATTACTGTTTGAGATATCCTTTCTACACAATAGCATACCGAACTGTTGCCTGCATTAAGAAAGGTATGGTCAACCTGGTAAAAATATAAATTTACCAACGTGATTGGTCAACAGAACCAAGCAAAATATAAATTTACCAATGTGATTGGTCAACAGAACCAAGCAAAATATCAATTTACCAATGTGATTGGTCAACAGAACTAATTGTTGTTGCTAATACTATCCACTTCCAAAAACCCTCAAAAGCACTCGAAGCGGGAGAAGTTAAGAACAAAAATAGCAATTCAAATTTATAAAACAAATATAAGGTTAAGAAAAATATGAATAATAATAAATATAAACTACTGTAGTAATTTAGTATTGTTAAACGATTATAATTTAAACGATTAAATGGAGATTTTTAAATATCCGTCGGAGAAAAACAACGTTATTAGCGCGTAAAAATGAATTCAAAGAAATAAAAAATAGAGCAGACCTTTATAACTTTAGCATGCCTTTCTTTTTGCCAAAGATTGTCAAAGATTAAACTGGGAGTCGTTTGAACATTCATGTTACAAACTATTCACTGGTGTCGAGTATTACGAAAACGCCAAGCGGAAATGCGCTAACTACTACGGTGGCGTGGCCTATATAAACAATAAAAGAGAGAACGCCTTCGTGGGGAAGATGGTGGCGGGGAAAGTTCCACACGAGGAAATATGGTTGGGTTTGACAGTTTACGATCTAGAAACGTTGAACTACACAAATTGGGCTTTTGGTAGACCTGCTGGAGTAGACAGGTGTATTCAGATGATCAATGGAGGACAGTGGAACAATGTCAGGTGTTATAGTGAACTGCCGTTTGTATGCGAGAGAGGTATAAACATTATTAGGTAGCTTTTGTCCTATAACTCTGTAGAAACCGATATTTTTCAATGATATATAGGGCAAATTGCTTTAGAGGAAGAAAATTTTACCTAAATTATTAGAATTAAAATCAGCTGGGGTGGATGCGTGTGCTCCGCTTGATGATGGTGCTTGTTTTTCAATTCTCACAGAGAAGCGTAGCGTAGAGAAGGTCTTGTTAGGTCGTCAATGTTTTAGTGTGACTGTTCGGAAAAAGATGCAGATGAAGCATGAGCAAGATTATTCATGGCAGCAAGGCATTCTCATTAACCAACTTCTTCTTGTACATATTTATAACGTTTTCATGTTTGAAGATAGTTCTTATTTCTTCCAGTTATGCATGATAAGACGATGCACGCCGAAAACAAAATCATATGGAGCATTCCCCTGAGTTTGGTGTTAGCCATGTTGCTATTCGTCAGCTTCCTGTTTGTACGTAGTTGGAAAAGAGACAAGCATTTCCTTGAACTGCGAAGCAAGAAAAAACCTGTCAAGTTTAATATCTTGGGGAAAATCAGTATCTTTCAGAAGAAAAACGAGACAATTTTGAAAGCTTCGTCGTCAATCTTTGCAAATGATCAGATTACGCAGGACAAATGCACAAGCTCGGTTGAGAACAGACTTTTGTATTTCGATAAAAAATCGATATTGCCTGGCGCTCGATCGGTGGAGTTGCGTATGGAGGCCTTGGGAGAACGAAACCGACACGATGCGTTGCACGGCGTAAAACAAGATAATGCATTAGAGACGGGCAGCAATTCTGGTTCAGAATGTGAGCATCAGAATTACCGGAAAACAACGTTATGTTAACAAATCCATGACCACTTAGAGGAAGAAAGCTGCCCTAAAAATATATATATTTCTAAAGAAAAGGTTAAAGGTTATGTATGTTCTTACCCGTGCTACCTGAATAACAGAGCTATGATTACAACAATGTTGAAAAAGGTCATTCTACACATTGTGCCAGGAAATCTTTACCCCTACTATTTTATATGTTCTAAATTTCCAAGAATTATTTGTCTGGGTCAAATAAGTTTAATTTCCTGTAACTGCGGAAAACGATCTTGATTAAGGGCTAGTTAAAGATATTGCGAAATTTTAAAGATGAAAATATCGTTTAAAAAAAGGATTTAATAAATAACTCAATTTTCTTGGGGATCAAACGTTTTGAAAAATAACAGGTTTTTCTTAATTTTCCTTGCTTCGTGGCTACCTATAATTTGAATTAAATTAAGGTGCTACTACATGTTTCAAAATTGTTACTGCATTAAATCGAAAATCGTAGGTCATTATTGCAACAGAAATTTCAAGTGTCACCATAATGTTGATAAAGCTGATATCCACACAGAAACTATCGAAACGTCCATTAAAGCAACAGAGGACTTACCAATAAAAGGACTTACCCTTTAAACAATTATTACCTGCCTACCTAGTGCATGAAGTAAAATGATTTATAAATTTATTTATCAGCAATTAAATGTTCGGGGAAACAATTTTTTACGGAAAGAAAATTGACTGCCATTGAACATCTTTTGACATTTGGAAACAAATTTCTCCATCAATTTCTTTATTATATAATAATCTTTTTTTAAAAAACATACCAAATAGACTATTTTATTTGAAAAGAACTCAATTTTTTTTAACAAATAAGCACATTAATGGTAATCTCAAAATTGTGGTATCGAATGGAAAGAAAAAAATTATAAGGAAGCTACATATTAATTGTTATTTCAAAACATGGCATTGAACGCTAGCCTTATTCCGAAACAAGCAAGTACAAAATTTCCAAAGGGAATTTCATCCGATTATTCTTGCCCTTCAACCAAGGATAGTCTTGCAGACCGTATTTGGAAACACTGTAGTCTTTATTTCGGAAATATTGGTTGCGCAATGATATATCAGGAGCACATTATATCTCATGTTGTTGCGACATATATTTAACTTATCTTTAACAACAGGAATCTTTCCTAGTCCACTAAAAATTGCAAATGTCGCACCGATATATAAATGCAATCCTATTTCAGTTCTACATTTTTTTTCAAAAGTTTTTGAATATATAATCGATTATACGACTATTTTGATTCGAACAAGTTGCTTTACGACAATTTGGTCCCGAGAAACACTTGCCCAGATAACGCAATTCTAGACCTTATTGATAAAATAACAACAAATATTGAAAATCATTTTACGTTGGGTGCTTTGTCGATCTATCAAAGGCCTTTGACATTCTTTAAAATTCTCAAAATATCTTATATCGTACAAAACATTCCCTAACGCGCGTTCCTTACAACTTACTTATTTCACCTTCATTCATAGTCAAGTCTAAACTAATGGAAATTTACCGCATTCGAAAGCAAGCAACGAGATTAAAAGCCTTTAAAAATAGAGATTCCCTTCTTGGATCCCAATGAAAGAACTTAATATTTTAAACGTTTTCAGTTAAATATTTATCAAACACTGTTATTTATGTTTAAAGTCCAAAGCAATTAAGTTCCAAAAATCTTTCAAAACGAATTTTGGAAACATCAAGATTTCTACAACACCTGTTGTACAAGTTCGCATTTAAATTATTATTATCCTGTCAAGCGTACGCAACCTGACAGTTTTCCATTTATTTTATTTTAGGGAACCAAAATTATGGAAAGCTTATCAACTGAGGGAAACGTTTTATGTACTTTAATGTGCCTTTTTAAGCCTGCCGCAGTCATACATGTAATTCGTGAGATCATCGTAAAAAATCCAGCCATTTTACAAAATCACAGCCCTCATACATATACAGTACTCATATACATATCTCGTAAAAACAGTAAATGTAATATTTAGAGACAAATTGTATTAGAAATACATTCAAAATACTAGTTTGTTTTCTAGAAGCTGTAACTCACAGACATGCAGGTATTCAAATCGCTGCAATAAGACTTGCATGTCATTCCCATTCCCATTTTTAGAAAATGCACAAGTTTTGTAACGTTTCCATTGTATTTCCAACTTTGATAGAATTAGCTTTAGCAAAAGACTCATTATATATTTCGATACCGTCGTCTTCTCCTAGAATTTCTTCATCGGTTGTTATGACGTCCGGGCGTCTGTCGTTATAAGACTTGAATCAATGTCAACGACATCCACGGCGGTTAATTCCTCAGGAACTAAGTCTAGATTAATTTGCCATAGCTCAGTAAGATCCTCTCTTGAAAAGCTTGGTCTCGAAGTTTGGTCATTAATTGTGTCTACGAGGTTAGTGGTTAATATTTTACTGCGCTTTCACCCAGAACAATTGTCGGACATTAGGTGAAATGTCTTGTTTAGTAGAAGTGGCCGAATTCGTCAGCGTTATATGTCCTTTAGTTTGGACTTGGATATGAGAGTCGGTAAGGATGTTTCGGACCACGAGGTTCCTATTTCAGTTTCAACCGAATTGCTTTTGTCAACAACTGCTTTAAACGTTACCGTGTGCCTACGAAGTCATCAAATAGTGGGAAAATAAGTCCCTTGAAAGCCTCAGAAATGATCAAATGATATGCAACCGTCCGTAAGTTAATGTTTACTGGAGTCATGATATGTATTGATATATTGCAAAAACATTTAAGATAATAAATTACACTTATTTAACGTTCATGTAGTTTACCTTTGTTCCCACCAATCTGAAACTGAAATTCAGTCATTGAAAACCAATTCTTTTGTATAAGTTGATTTTTCTCTTTCGAAGACACCATCAATAGTCTGGCTTCTTTTGAAAATGATTAATATTCCAAACAAAAACGAAAGTGCTTTCAAGGCGAAAGTGACGCATATGTAGACCATCCTAAAAATCTCAACGGAAAGTTGCTAATAAATTTGTTGTGAACTGATGTCGAAAATGGAAGAAGAGCAGAACACAAGAAGTGGATTAGTACTCCCGTGTCAGGTCTTGATGCTCACTTCAGATTTGCAGGAGAGCCGAAAGAAAACAGAGTCCCATTGTTTTAGAGGAAAAGATATGAGTTTATGCGAACAAGAAAAAAGGTCTTGACACCCTATAGTGTATATTTTTTACAAAATGCTTAAATTGACACCAAACGTTCCCTGATTCAATAGAAGAATGCGTAAGGCCATTGGTGAAAAAAGAAAAGCTCGAAGGCTTTGCATTGTTTCTTGATAATTTAACTGGACAGCAAGGTAACGAATTCGAAAAATAAACTTTGGAAATGAATGGCAAGAAAATAAGGTAAATCTTAACATGATTGAAAAAAACCTGTTTACCTGTTCACCTTTTTAGTGAGCGGTTATAAATAAAACCACCGTATTTCATCAAAAGTCCCTGTAGCTCAAATGGGAGCAATTAAATACACTAAAACTCCAGGTCTTCATGATAATGCTTAATGAGCGTTCTGGGAGCCATTTTGTCCTCTGATAGATACCAAACAGTTCAATCCTGTCACTTTGCATCTGCCCAAGCAAAACTTAATTAAGTCCTTTATCGAACAATGCCGGAACTAAACAGATCTCCGATTATAGTTAATGAAAAGCTTAGCTGGTGTCAGTGGATTACGTTTGCTTGCGCATTTGTCCGGAGAATCTGAAGCCGCTTGTCCTTTTTGTCATAAGATTTATCGGTCAGGATAATTTAAGTGTACAGCTGTTATTTAGTATTTAAAATGTTCACCGAATGCTTCGTACAAATGAAATAAAGCACTCCTATTTGCAGGAGATACCCGGCAGTGAATACAGTGCTGTTCTTTGAGCATTGCTAAAAAAAACTACTTGTGATTTATGCTCTGTTTAAATGGGGGGATCTGGTGTTGCTTCTGTTATGTTATCCGAGCAAAAGACAAGAACGTTCGGAGCTGTCGATGGGTTTCAGATTACAAAATCGCTTTAAATGGTTCCAATTAATAATTTATTTCCTCTCATTTTAGTTCTTTTGGGCATTATGCGCGCGATTCTCACTATCGATTTTCAATATTCTCACTTCACGAGATGCCACAAGAGTAGTTTGACAATATATATATATATACCAACGTCAGATGAAACTCATATCGAGAACAATTCCGATTATGACTTGCCACGTGACAACCTCGTTAGCAAGCCAGGAACAAGCAAATATCGCGGAGGTGGAGTTTATATTTTATCAAATTTACTATTTAAAGATAGAACAGAAATCAATGTTTCGGACGAAAACACGGAAAGCTTGTTTTTAGAAACTTTAAATAAACGCACAAAAACCGCAGTAATTGGTTGTGTTTATCGACCACCCAGTGGATCAATAAAACCGTTTAAAGAAAGCGAGAGTACAAAGAGAGAGAAATTATATTTTTATTGCTAGAGAGTAAATATGCACTCACGTACATTAAATTCCCGAAATCCTTTTTTCAATATGCTTTTCAAAAATAACCTAACCATTAATCATTAACTGAAACAGCAATTGACAACAGCCAATCAAAATCAGTTTCTCAAATTTTATTTAAGAACAATTTGTTCATTTGCGAGCGATAAAAAATAGAACACGAGACAAATTTAAAATTTCTTGCCGTTTTTTTAAATATTATTATTATTACTTGTTGATTACAACCTTTTGGAAACTTACCGACAGGAACAGTGATATTATTCTACTAGCAATAACACCCGCGTGGAAAATGCACTTAAGAGTAACTGTGTCAGTCCGCCTTTATGAGCTTTTTTATATAAAATATACCCATTGACCAAATAAGGTTTTAAGGCTGAGAATATCTCAATTCTGGTACTTGATTTGAATTCAGCGTCCTCCAATGAGAAAAGTACCAATTTTAAAACCGAACAGTCTACTTTAAACTTTTGGTCCAAATTTGCCCAAAAAAGGTATTAGGGGTGACAATGTCCAAATTCTGGTACTTGATTTGAAATCAGCATCTTATAATTAGCAAACCCACCGATTTTCAAAGCAAATGTAATATTTTAAATTTTGGTCCCAAATTTTTCCAAATAACGTATTAGCGAGGGGGGGGGAGAGATATTCCAATTTTGATATTAGTGTTGAAATCAGCATCCTCCAATTAGTAAGCCTACCAATTTCAAAGCAAAAGGTATACTTTAAATTTGTTAGCCATATTTATACATTATAGCCATAACCATATATATCATTTTGAACATAAAACATGTCGCGTTTGCTTTTCTTTTAATTTTGAGAGACTATTTTTATTCTTTTTGTGGTTTCCAATGCAGTGATCTTCCAAAATTCAACCAATCAAAATACGTCTGTTCAACCGATCAAATCCCGATCATGGTTGTGAGCTCATTGTGTCTCTGTGTGTGTTTGTTAAAGTCGAATCAAAGGCAACGACACGAACATTGATATTATTATATGTAATAAGACCCAAGTGCAAAATGCACCCATCAACTATTCATCATCAATAATTCTAAGACAAAGAATAACTGTGTCAGCCCGCCTTTATGTGTTTTTATATAAATATATACCCACTGCGGTGTATTATTTATGGTTTCAAATTGCACGCACCACTTTTTAAATAGTGTATAATCAAGTTAGCCCACCTTTGTATGTTTGTAATAATTATAGTTAGTAAGTTAATAAAACATATAAGGTTCACTGATATTCACACATTACCAAAAAAATATATAGCCAATCATTTTTACAAGTATATTTTATCCACAAAACAAAAATTTGATGCTAATTATTTTTTTCTCATCTTATCTCTTTCATATTTAGTCGGTAGGGTAGAAGAAAATTCATTAATAACAACTGGAAAAAATTTAATTTTTAAGTCAAAACTTAAATTTTATCCACAAAATAGCTAGATAGTTGGCCAAATTGCACAACAGTTCTTAAATAGTAAATGGATACTTTTTTTCTCTTTTAATTATTTTGGTGTGTATGAGCCAATTCTTTTCGTCTTTTAATGCCACTTCATACATTATTGTCACTGTTTCTGTTGGTTAGCTTTCCATTAACTAAGTATTAAAATAATGCTACCGTCAAATACAAGCAGCGTGTGACCAAGTAAATTATCGTCGGCGCCGTAAAGTTGGCTGATTTTTTGAGGTTCACTGCATTAACCAAAAGCAAAAAAAACAACGAAAAGCAAAAATCGTTACGGAACACGGGAATAAAAAACTAAAAAATTCCGTCTGATTTAAAAATTGGCTAATTAGAGGATGCTGATTTCAAATCAAGAACCAGAATTGGGAAATTTCTATCCCTACATATTTGGGCAACAACTATATATTTATATAAAAACTCATCAACGTGGGATGACAGATATTCATTGTTTTAAAAGTAATGAGTGTATTGCGCACGTCATATTGCTAGTCTATATAATAATAGAGTTCCTGTCTTACAAGCTACATTCTTACCAAGACAATTCCTACTATAACATGCAACAAAACGCAAAAGGGCATTTGACTATGTTTTTTTATAAATTTTAAATTTCCAACTTTTTCTTTATCATATTTTTTATTTCTAAAGAAGCATAAAAGGTGAAATAAACCACACTAATGCCAGAAAACAAATCCAAAATACATTGCTTGTTTCTAAAATAGATCTGCATTTTATCACAAACTCTATAGTGCAACATTCGCTATCTAAGAAACGCACAGCTAATTTGCACATTTTATTATGCAAAAACCTCGTTTTTCTTTCGGTTACTCAATTGAATATTTATCAAAATACAAGATCAGATGAATCACCACAAAAAATCAATCAAGACTTCCTGCAAAAAAACTGAGGAACAGGCAGAAATTCTCGCTATTACGGGGGTTAACGTTAGGAATACTGCTTCCAGTGGCGGATTTAGGGGGTGGCGCACCCCTCCCCTTTTCTGCAACGAGCAACGATCTTTTTTTGGGCGCCAAAAAAAGAATTAGGGGGGAGGGGGGGGAGCCGGTTTTTTTACAGAAGGCGCGCGACCGATGTCTCAATTCTTGCAGTTATCTTGGGGCGCCATAAGTATTCTAAAATATGGTTGACACTCAGAATACGGGCCCTGGCTAGTGTGACTACTAAAGTAAACCGACCTCACTGTAAGCTGGTAAGTGTTAAATCTCATGCAATAACTAAAGTTGACCAAAATGAAGGTGTTGCTTACTTTTTGAATTGCTGAATTAACATTCACTCCTGTTCTCGACCGTCATCGGGCTTTATTTCAGCTCATGTTTATCCCGCTTTGTTTGTTGCCAGTCATGAGGTGCGTTGCAAGTATTATGCAAGGGTATCATACTGAAGTATTTAACATGTGTTACCCGCGGCTAACTCTTGAGTTCTTCAGTCCGAATTTGCCCTTAGCCATGGCCTCTAGTAAGCAAAGTGGTCAGGCGACGATTGAGCAGTTTTTGGCAAAAAGAGGTAGGTTTCGGCAGTCTATTTTCGATTTTATACCATATTTTTCCGAAATGGCTCTCAGTTATTATGATCCTTTTCTGAAACATTCTTTACTATAAGCATTCCCTACACTAAAAAAGAATTGAATAGATCACGGTATGAAGGTATGATTATACTTATTAGACAAGTACGTCAATACGTTTTGCGTGTCAGTTGGGTTCCTTTGAAAATGATTCCAACTTTCGTTCATATCAAGGTTTTGGCTCTTTAGTTTAGGCAAGCGTATCGGATGCGTGTACAAATCATCGCAGGGCGACTTATTCCCTTTAAGGAAAACCATATAATCAGACCCAAGTCAAGAATAAAGTTATTGGACCGCCGTCCTGAGAATGGTTTCGTGTAATGATTTTGGCGGGAGGAAAGGATATTTATACGATTACTTCATTTGCGTACTGATGATATTACAGACATCCAAGCTATCTGTGCGTAAAGAAAGTAATCGCAACATCCTACAATATTTTCATGTTGCTTAACATTTATTTATCAATTTCATAGATATGTATGCAAAAAAGTTTCCACGACGGATGTTATGGTAATAACATTCCGAGCATGAAAAGTCTTCCAATTATTGTGGGGATTCACGAATTGAGATAAAATTATGACTTTAGCGCCCTTCTTTTCAAAATTCCTGGATCCGCCCCTGCCTTCAATAAATCATCATACAACCCACAATTGTGGAGATTTTCTACTTTTAAATCCGTCTAACCAATGCTAGCATGGAAAAACATATTAAACAAAGTTGATGTTGAAAATTACCGCAACAAATAAAAGGTGTCTCGTAAAATACAATAGCGATGAGTTCATGGGACGACACGAAACAATACATTGAGTATATTTCTTCGTTATTATATAACGTGGAGGGTTGAACATACACCTGAATTTCCCTACAAATACAAAAATAAATACGAAAAGGCTTCCCTCCTTGATAGGGAACATTTATGAATTATATTATAGAATACTATTATCCCACGGGATCATTCCAGGAAATGTAACTGTAGTTAGTGCTCCCCTCGCCTTTTTTAAGACACTTCTTGGCTGAATACATTTTTGAATCTTAGAAGCTCGAAAAACATCTCTTTCAGGAGCTTTGTCGGATCTCATCCATTAACGAATAAGATAATAAGAGAAACCCAACTAACTCGCTTGCATTCTATTATTTTTTCTGTGAAATTATGTCTACTTTCTAAGTCATCATTAGACAATATAATTTCAATAAATTCTCTCCCGTGTGGGATTCTAAATTTACAATAAAGTTATTTATTCTTGAATGATTCCTTGATATCATGAAGAATGTTTGGCTTTACAATTATATCCACGAACATAGCCATGCTTTTAGCTGAACATAACGTTGGTTGTTGTTTCTCCACCGCTCCAGCAGCTTTTGCGAAGACGTGACTATAGTTAGTACCATCTGATTTTGAAACAAGGATGTATAGATGGTTTGATTTGGGAAACGTTGCCCATATCTGTCGATGCTAATAGACTGTCGATCTTGTCATCATCGTTGAAATTGTACGCCCAAACTCTTCGCGTTTTCAATGTACAACTTATATAGGCACGGAATTGACTTTGACCGCCGAACTAAAATCAAATGCATTCTACACATTACAAAGCCTTGGAGATTGATTATTGCTCCTGAGTGTAATTGTGAATGCTGGCGACACGGATATACTTGTGTTTCGGATGTACCACACGAAGCCTGATTATCATAATGTTTTTTTCGGAACTAAAATTGGGAAAAAAATTACAAGTTGGAGGATCCAAGATTTATGTAATACATTTCATGCTTTGGAGTATTGGAATCCGAACAAGAAAAGGTTGCTGGATTTACAGTTTTCATTAATAGGTCAGTAAAAAGAAACTGTACACTGTATTAAGCCCAAGTTTGAAATCACGCCTGAATACAGCATTGTTTCTTTCGGCTATAGTATAATTGTGTCACACATTGAACGCAATGTTTTGTTTTTTAGCTACAATGGGAAAACAGATGACACACTGACTTCTCTTTGGTACGCCATGTTTATGTTCGTGATTTCCAAATGTTTTCAATTGCAACCAGAGAACCATCCACCTACAGAACGTGCTGCGTATTACCATTCCTTGTGTATCCACCTCCAAGTGTGTCAATGGAAGTCCTTGCAACTCGACGTTCTTGATGCTACGAAATGGGGATGGTCACAATGGGCTTTTGGTGCCAATCAAAACAGATATACTTTGTGCACCTGAGTGGCTGTTGAAATTTGTTCACTGCAACCTCAAGTTGTTGTCGAAGAACCCATGCGGTATAAATAGGTTGTAAATACTCCAGTAACTCTATAATGTATAGAGGCGAAAATTTGGAACTGGCTTACAATTATCTCTTTTCAAAAAATAAATAACATTAATGAAGTTTTTTCAAGAGCTTGTGCCAAGTAGAGATGGATCAGAAGAGGAATTTAGAACTTTATAGCTAAGGTCAGTGTTCGGATTAGAAACGTGCATCGTTTTTTTGAAATAGCACCTTATCTTATATTAAACAGTAATTCTATATTGTTTATTATGTATTAAATGCTTATATTCTTTTCTAAAGGTATTATTCTTAAGATTTGATATTTTTATCTGAGCGAAACATCCAGTGAAATACAAAATAAAGAAAAAAGAAACAAATAAATCTAAGAACGCTAAAGTGCATGTAAAGGATTTTTCAGAAAAATCGAAAATATAAATATTTCTTATTGTCATAAACCTTCTCGCGGTACTTGTCGGTTATTCCCCCCAGAAAAAAGTTAATACTTTTTTCATTCAGACAGTATAGAACTTAACACCTGTCCAGACAGTGTAAAACCCATGTCTGAATTTTTTATTCTCACCATTTTGACCACCACCTGACCACCTGTTCAGAAACTGTTTTGAAGTGCATGTCTAGACTATCAACTGTCTATGAAATATCCAATTGTCCATGTAAGAATCAGTTGACTCTTAATTTTGACAAAGTTGTGAAGTTCTGTGAAAATGAATCTGCTAACTCTTTCTAATATTGTTCATGACAAAGCATCAAGTATCCAGTTTTTGCAACAAAGAAGAATTTTGCATGATCCAGAAATTTGTGTTAATGATCATGCAATGGCACTTCAACTACGAGAAAAGGGTGATAGATGGTGATGTTGCTCTCGTGAATGTCGATCGGAATTTTCTGGACGAAAAGGTACCTTGGTTGGAGGGTTCAAAGTTGGCGTATAGAGACATAATTTTATTTATATATTGTTGGTCGAAAGAGTATACCAAAATACAATTTGTACAGACAGAACTTAGTATAGGAAAAGATGCCACCATTGATTTTAATAATTTTCTGCGAGAAGTATGTGCAGCGGATCTTCTTGCAAACCCTATTTTAATTGGTGGACCAAATTTGACTGTTGAAATTGACGAATCACTTTTTTTAAGGCAAAAAAATAACCAAGGCCGTGTATTGCCACAACAGTAGGTGTTTGGTGGATGGTGTCGGGAAACAAAGGAAAGATTTATGTATACGATTCCTTACCGCAGTGCAGCTACTTTGCTTCCGATCTTCCAGACAACAATACGATCAGGAACTACTATAATGTCAGATCCCTGGAGAGCGTATGGTAGAATAGCAATTTACAAACGATTGCGTATTTAATTTCCATTAAAAGTAATAAATTACCTGGTATGCTAAGGAAATATATCTTCATGCGCAGTACTAACTTCAGGTTACAAAACCAATATGTACTAAACTTCCCATATTTTATTAACGTATTTCTCCACTGGAGTTAAGAATAGTGCAATAAAGCTATATTTTAAAGATAACGGGATATAAAACACTAAAAAATATTCAACTCGCGTAAGATGATTATGGTTGCATCATTATAAATGAAAAAGTTTAAAATTCTCATGAATTTAATTGTATCTTCCAGGCTCTGAAGAATAAACGTAAAATAAAAGTTCTACGTTTTTCGATGACAAAGTCTCTTCAAATGCTTTCTTTCTATAGTTTTAGTACAATGGACATTTTGACACAATAGCTTTCTTAAAACAAACAAAACACACTTTCTCGACCACAATAAAGTTTATATAATTATAGAATTTTGTTGTTCCTTAGGTTTCGATTATCGAATACTACAAAAACTGAAAATCGGCGAAACTATTTATTCGGTAACAGATTTTACCAGCGTAAAAAAACCTGATAACAAACGATACAGAATTGCGCATTTCGAAACAATAACATCGTTATATAAAAAATAATGCAAACGTAGCTTTGACTAATTATACTGACTGGATTTCATTTATACAATTTATACATTTATACAATGAAACACAGTGGGACCTCTAATAGTGGCCACATATTGGGATCAAGCTTACTTAGTGGCTTTTGTGTAGAAGTTTTGTGAAAAAATAAATTTCAACTTTAATCGTTTTTACAATGTCTCGAAAACTGAGGTTGTTTCAATCATAAACATGGTACCCAAATATAGGGAAAATGAAGAAAAAACAAAGCAACAGATTTTCCAGTAGTGGAATATTCCATGACTTTTGTTTAGGTAACCTTGTTGAATCAAAGCTTCTCTAAACACATAGCAATTTTAAGCAATGTTTCCATCAATTCAAAATTCTAAATGGTGTTTAATAGTTTTCTTTCAATTCCTTCTTCCATAGAGTTGTTTAAATTATCCGTTAGTTTGACACAAAGTTGTCGCTAGAGCGTTATTTGGAGTAGACCATTGAATCACGGTTTAAATTGTCCTTTGTTTGGAGGTGACCATTGAACAGATGTTTAAATTTTCTGTCAGATCGACACAAAGTGGCCTTGGGCGACCAGTTGTAATTCTGCCACTTTTATGGCATAATTTTCAACAGTCAATATTTGTGACGTAGATAATATGCAGGAAGCAGTTTTTAAAACATGCTTAATACTCAAATTACAATATTTAATTTAAACAGAATTTCTTACAAGAATGCCTTTGAGTTTCACTTAAACAACTTATTTTTCTGATAACTCTCATTTCCGGCTTCAACTAAATGCTACAT
Organism: Candelabrum cocksii; assembly: GCA_963930725.1. Classification (NCBI taxonomy): domain Eukaryota; kingdom Metazoa; phylum Cnidaria; class Hydrozoa; order Anthoathecata; family Candelabridae; genus Candelabrum; species Candelabrum cocksii. Next base: position 5,897,121 of record OZ005669.1, read on the forward strand.
AAACCGTTGAGAAAATATTTTACCAGCAGTTTTTTGAGGAGGCCGTTGAATAGGTGACATTTTTTAGAGTTTCCACTGTGCAATGATATCGATCATTTGCTTCGCGTTTCATTTAAGTCGGTTTCTATAGATGCCTGCCTTTTAAAACCGCCCGAACTTCTTATCATTACTTTGTATCTAGTCTTCTTTATTGGATCATTTCGATCAATGACAATAAAATTTTACGAAATCAATTGCTGGATTTTTTGGCCTTAAGATTCATAATAGACTTTTGCGAACAAATTGCTAAAGTTTACAGCTTTGAAAATCTCGAATTTTAATATCTTTAACCCTGAAGGTAATGGATTTGGGAAGGAATTTACAAAATGGATAAAAGAAGCTAAAATCATCAAAGTAAAAGTATTGTGCTAAAATCAATAGAAGTCTGAAAACGATTATTGTATTGCCCCATTCCACCGTGTATTTTTGTCATAAAAACCTTCACCTTTTTGTATCTTTTCTTTCGATTCTCCGGTTCTGTTTAGATAGATTAAAAGTTTGTTCCATTTGTTACTGTTACTCTCATCCATTTCCAATATAATATTATAACAACATTTGGTGTTTATGGAGAGGGTGAAAATTGATCAGTTAAAAAATCAGGTAAATCAGATCAGGTAAAAGCAACCCCCAGTTACTACTTTTCATTAAGCAAATGTTGAACATAAATGTTTAGAGTTGTTGGAAGAATCGTGCCCACATTCACATGTGCTATCTAAATAATAAAGCCTTAAAATTTATGGTAAAATGGTAGAATTACATAAAAAGAAAATTGGTTTATCGGGAAAAATCTCTCTTTTGTAAGACCAATTAAGAGAAGAAAAAAATAAACCGGTTTCGAGTGGGTCTGGCTTTCGACTTATTACTCATTGTATTATACCGTAACAAAATGCACCCACGTACTACTTTAATCAGTGCTATGGGCAATTATCACATTGACGTTATCGAATGCTTTCAATACAATCTATTAGAACCCAAACCTCTTAAATTTCTATAAATGCAAATGCAGGAAAGAAACTTTTTATATCATTTGGTTGAAACCAGAAAGGTGAGTTATCAGAAAAATATGTTGTTAAACTTGACGTTAAAACAATTCCTTTTAGAAATTCAACTTTATTGAAGAAATCTTCCTTACAAAATGATGATGAGCATTTTAGTTGCCGTTTTGTTAATTTGGTAAGTGCTATTAACATGTACAAAGTTTTTCAAAATTAAGAAAACCTTGTTTCTTATAGCTTATCCCAAGTAAACGCTCGCAAAATGACTTGTTTTTGTGATTTGCGTGTTGGTTCCCACGTCAACTCAAAGGTGTTATTGGACCTGCATGATCACGTGGTCAGTGGATGGCTAAAAGGATGTAAACGTGGTACACAGGAATGCCAACCAAAATGTTGGAGTGAAGTTAATAAGTTACTAGGTGTAGGACAGCCTACACCAACTCCTCAAGTACAAAACAATTTGAACTTGCTATGTCAAAGGAACGGTAATCCGGTTTCACCAACACCTTTAATCGGATTTTTGAAAACCAGCAACTGTGCTCCAGTACATTCGTACCAATCCCATAAACGATTATGCTGTTTCTCAAGTACCATTCCACTGCCAACAGGACCAATCGAATACAATTTTGGATACTTTTGTTAAACGCATAAGAAAGGCATTTTACAAACGATTGCGTATTTAATTTCCATTAAAAGTAATAAATTACCTGGTATGCTAAGGAAATATATCTTTATGCCCGGTATTAACTTCCGGTTACAAAACCAATATGTACTAAACTTTCCATATTTTATTAACGTATTTCTCCACTGGAGTTAAGAATAGTGCAATAAAGCTATATTTTAAAGATAACGGGATATAAAACACTAAAAAATATTCAACTCGCGTAAGATGATTATGGTTGCATCATTATAAATGAAAAAGTTTAAAATTCTCATGAATTTAATTGTATCTTCCAGGCCCTGAAGAATAAACGTAAAATAAAAGTTCTACGTTTTTCGATGACAAAGTCTTTTCAAATGCTTTCTTTCTATAGTTTTAGTACAATGGACATTTTGACACAATAGCTTTCTTAAGACAAACAAAACACACTTTCTCGACTACAATAAAGTTTATATAATTATAGAATTTTGTTGTTCCTTAGGTTTCGATTATCGAATACTACAAAAACTGAAAATCGGCGAAACTATTTATTCGGTAACAGTTTTTACCAGCGTAAAAAAACTTGATAACAAACGATACAGAATTGCGCATTTCGAAACAATAACAACGTTGTATAAAAAATAATGCAAACGTAGCTTTGACTAATTATACTGACTGGATTTCATTTATACAATTTATACATTTATACAATGAAACACAGTGGGACCTCTAATAGCGGCCACATATTGGGATCAAGCTTACTTAGTGGTTTTTGTGTAGAAGTTTTGTGAAAAAATAAATTTCAACTGTAATCGATTTTACAATGTCTCGAAAACTGAGGTTGTTTCAATCATAAACATGGTACCCAAATATAGGGAACATGAAGAAAAAACGAAGCAACAGATTTTCCAGTAGTGGAATAGTCCATGACTTTTGTTTAGGTAACCTTGTTGAATTGAAGCTTCTCTAAACACATAGCAACTTTAAGCAATGCTTCCATCAATTCAAAATCCTAAATGGTGTTTAATAGTTTTCTTTCAATTCCTTCTTCCATAGAGTTGTTTAAATTGTCCGTTAATTCAACACAAATTTGTCGCTAGAGCGTTATTTGGAGTAGACCGTTGAATCACGGTTTAAATTGTCTTTTGTTTGGAGGTGACCATTGAACAGATGTTTAAATTTTCTGTCAGATCAACACAAAGTGGCCTTGGGCGACCAGTTGTAATTCTGCCGCTTTTATAGCATAATTTTCAACAGTCAATATTTGTGACGTAGATAATATGCAGGAAGCAGTTTTTAAAACATGCTTAATACTCAAATTACAATATTTAATTTAAACAGAATTTCTTACAAGAATGGCTTTGAGTTTCACTTAAACAATTTATTTTTCTATTAACTCTCATTTCCGGCTTCAACTGAATGCTACATAAACCGTTGAGAAAATATTTTACCAGCAGTTGTTTGAGGAGGCCGTTGAATAGGTAACATTTTTTAGAGTTTCCACTGTGTAATGTTATCGATTATTTGCTTTGCGTTTCATTTAAGTCGGTTTCTATAGATGCCTGCCTTTTAAAACCGCCCGAACCTCTTATCATTACTTTGTATCTAGTCTTCTTTATTGGATCATTTCGATCGATGATAACAAAATTTTACGAAATCAATTGCTAGATTTTTTGGCCTTAAGACTCATAATAGACTTTTGTGAACAAATTTCTTTAAAGGTACTGAACTAATGTTTACATCTTTGAAAATCTCGAATTTTAATATCTTTAACCCTAAAGGTAATGGATTTGGGAAGGAATTTACAAAATGGATAAAAGAAGCTAAAATCATCAAAGTAAAAGTATTGTGCTAAAATCAATGGAAGTCTGAAAACGATTGTTGTATTGCCTCATTTCACCGTGTATTTTTGTCATAAAAACCTTCACCTTTCTGTATCTTTTCTTTCGATTATCCGGTTCTGTTTAGATAGATTAAAAGTTTGTTCCATTTGTTACTGTTACTCTCATCCATTTCCAATATAATATTATAACAACATTTGGTGTTTATGGAGAGGGTGAAAATTGATCAGTTAAAAAATCAGGTAAATCAGATCAGGTAAAAGCAACCCCCAGTTACTACTTTTCATTAAGCAAATGTTGAACATAAATGTTTAGAGTTGTTGGAAGAATCGTGCCCACATTCACATGTGCTATCTAAATAATAAAGCCTTAAAATTTATGGTAAAATGGTAGAATTACATAAAAAGAAAATTGGTTTATCGGGAAAAATCTCTCTTTTGTAAGACCAATTAAGAGAAGAAAAAAATAAACCGGTTTCGAGTGGGTCTGGCTTTCGACTTATTACTCATTGTATTATACCGTAACAAAATGCACCCACGTACTACTTTAATCAGTGCTATGGGCGATCATCACATTGACGTTATCGAATGCTTTTAATATAATCTGTTAGAACCCAAACCTCTTAAATTTTTATAAATGCAAATGCAGGAAAGAAACTTTTTATATCATTCGGTTGAAACCAGAAAGGTGAGTTATCAGAAATATATGTTGTTAAACTTGACGTTAAAACAATTCCTTTTAGAAATTCAACTTTATTAAAGAAATCTTCCTTACAAAAAGATGATGAGCATTTTAGTTGCCGTTTTGTTAATTTGGTAAGTATTATTAACATGTACCAAGCTTTTCAAAATTAAAAAAACCTTGTTTCTTATAGCTTATCCCAAGTAAACGCTCGCAAAATGACTTGTTTTTGTGATTTGCGTGTTGGTTCCCACGTCAACTCAAAAGTGTTATTGGACCTGCATGATCACGTGGTCAGTGGATGGCTAAAAGGATGTAAACGTGGTACACAGGAATGCCAACCAAAATGTTGGAGTGAAGTTAATAAGTTACTAGGTGTAGGACAGCCTACACCAACTCCTCAAGTACAAAACAATTTGAACTTGCTATGTCAAAGGAACGGTAATCCGGTTTCACCAACATCTTTAATCGGATTTTTGAAAACCAGCAACTGTGCTCCAGTACATTCGTACCAATCCCATAAACGATTATGCTGTTTCTCAAGTACCATTCCACTGCCAACAGGACCAATCGAATACAATTTTGGATACTTTTGTTAAACGCATAAGAAAGGCATTTTACAAACGATTGCGTATTTAATTTCCATTAAAAGTAATAAATTACCTGGTATGCTAAGGAAATATATCTTTATGCCCGGTACTAACTTCAGGTTACAAAACCAATATGTACTAAACTTTCCATATTTTATTAACGTATTTCTCCACTGGAGTTAAGAATAGTGCAATAAAGCTATATTTTAAAGATAACGGGATATAAAACACTAAAAAATATTCAACTCGCCTAAGATGATTATGGTTGCATCATTATAAATGAAAAAGTTTAAAATTCTCATGAATTTAATTGTATCTTCCAGGCCCTGAAGAATAAACGTAAAATAAAAGTTCTACGTTTTTCGATGACAAAGTCTCTTCAAATGCTTTCTTTCTATAGATTTAGTACAATGGACATTTTGACACAATAGCTTTCTTAAGACAAACAAAACACACTTTCTCGACTACAACAAAGTTTATATAATTATAGAATTTTGTTGTTCCTTAGGTTTCGATTATCGAATACTACAAAAACTGAAAATCGGCGAAACTATTTATTCGGTAGCAGATTTTACCAGCGTAAAAAAACCTGATAACAAACGATACAGAATTGCGCATTTCGAAACAATAACAACGTTATATAAAAAATAATGCAAACGTAGCTTTGACTAATTATACTGACTGGATTTCATTTATACAATTTATACATTTATACAATGAAACACAGTGGGACTTCAAATAGCGGCCACATATTGGGATCAAGCTTACTTAGTGGCTTTTGTGTAGAAGTTTTGTGAAAAAATAAATTTCAACCTTAATCGTTTTTACAATGTCTCGAAAACTGAGGTTGTTTCAATCATAAACATGGTACCCAAATATAGGGAAAATGAAGAAAAAACAAAGCGACAGATTTTCCAGTAGTAGAATAGTCCATGACTTTTGTTTAGGTAACCTTGTTGAATCGAAGCTTCTCTCAACCCCTAGCAATTTTAAGCAATGCTTCCATCAATTCAAAATCCTGAATAGTGTTTCAATTCCTTCTTCTATAGAGGTTTTTAAATTGTCTATTAGGTTGACAAAAAGTTGTCGTTATTTGGAGGTAATCACGTAGATGGGGTGTGAGGAGTTAGGGGGCTGTAATGATTACTTGAGGCGGCTGATAAACCGTGAGCGCTGTAAAATTTTCTCATGAATGGAATGTGGATCAGATTAGCTTGAAATTTGAATCTATTAAAAAAGTTCATTCTTCAAGTTTTCCCGGTTAACTGATTCTTCATCCTATGCACAGTAATGTTTGATTTGATTCCGTTCTCAGCGGACGTACTTTTTGAACAGTCTCTCCATAATTCATTACAAAAAGAATCAACGTATAAACGCTATAATAAACTTATACCAGCTACACAAGATTAAATATATGTCAGAAAAATTAGGTTCTCGGTTTCTTTAACAACTCACTCGCAAATTCATCTATCTTCGTCTATGTCTCTCACCATTTCCTTTTCGAAAAAGAGATGTAACAAAGCAAATTCTCGCCGAGCACTACTCTTCCTTCTTCTTGGTGCATCGATATATGTCATTGCAGAGAAGAATCACTCGACTCTGGCTAATGCATATCCGCATGTTATGCAAAGTTTGTATATGGCTGTAAGGATTGGTGCTGCTTCTGAATAATTTTGAAGGATAAAGTTGTAAATTTCTCTCACATCTGAAGTTTTCTCAAATTTACGCAGAATTACATTTTTTAAAACTTTACATTCGCACTGGAAGCTGGTAAAAGATATGCAACGCGTTTAATTTTCGCTGAATAATTGGTACAGTGAGCATGTATTCGAAAAAGTCTGCAAAAACTTAGCATTTTTGTCATTATGATTTTACGTCTGCGATCAAACATACGATTATTGTCGTCGAGCATTGTCTGGTGCACAATCTCAGCGTTGCCGCGGGTAAAGAAATTAGGTGCATTCCATGAAAATATCCGTTCACCTGGTAATTACAAGGAATCATTTTTGGAATTTTATTGTGCAAAGAAAAAAAATCATATCTGTGGCTCAAAAGACACCGGGGGCGGAATTGAATGCAGAAGCAAATTTGAGGGGGCGGCGCCTGATCCCCCCTCACCTACGTGCCTGTTTGGAGGTGGCCGTTTAATGTTGAATCACGGTTTAGATTGTCCTTTCGGTCAACACAAAGTGGCCGTTAAACCGTTGTTTGGAGATGACCATTGAACAGAGGTTTAAATTTTCAACACAAAGTGGCCATTGCTCATTGGCGACCAGTTGAAACTCTTATAGCATATTTTTCAACCGCCAATATTTATTAGAAATTGTAGAACATTATCTGGCGCAAGATTCAGATCAGTCATGATTGTACTACACATTCCGTTGCATCTTGGGTTACATCAGCAGTGGCTTGGTAGGCATTGATGCTATCAAACTTCTTCCGAATGCTTGCTTCCCATGTGAAAATAACATTTAAAAAAATGTGTTCACTACTTGAAATTGAGTTTGTGATTAAAGAATCATCATTTTACGCTAATTGCAAAATTTGTTTTTGCGTTAACCGGAATGTAAACGGTCTGATTTCATGACAAGCCTTGGAATAGTTTGCAGTGCTTTACTTTTGAACTGTGGTTTTAAAAATATTGATACATTGATAGTAATTAAATGCATGTCACCTGAGAATAAAATTTTTACCCTGCTCGTAACTGGTATTCCCCACAATTGTGTAGGTTTATTATCTAATGGTTTATTGAAGCAGATGTTTTTACAGCCGGATGCCCTTCCTAACGCCAACCCCAGTAAGAGAGAAAACAGTGGTGAGTTAACCCAGGCAAGACTTTGTATTTTAAACTCCCGTGTGGCAGCCGTGCATAAGGGGCATTTGTGCTTATGTCTATGAGGTCAAAAATGTTACATGACCCGCAAACTCACAAAAACACAAAAAATAAACAACACAAAAAACCCAAAATATGTCGTACATGGTTTATTAAGTTCTACTACCACATAACATCTTAGGCGGGTAAACCTATTGTCAACAATGGATGGAAAGCTTCTGGAATATTAAATGCTATCACAATGAGTAGTGCGCGTTTACCACCAATAAACCATTCCAGGAAATATCTCTTGATAGCAACTGCAAATGATATACAGAATATGAAGATATACTACCTTAAGTGGATTAATTTTTGCGAGGACTTATTTTCGCGAGTCGAAAAAAATCGTATTTTGCGAGACTTATTTTCGCAAATCAGAGGTTTTCAAATTCTTCGCGAGGATTTGCTTTTGCGAATCAGAAAAAATGAAAGATTTTGTAAACTCAGAGGCCTATCATACTAAGGGAAATAAACATTAAAAAAAACTTTAAAAGTAGGGCATTTTTTATGCTTATAAAAGTTTTTCTTGTCATATACCATATTTTTAGACCTAGTTTACAAATTAAAGGTTTTCTTCGTCATCAAAAGGTTCAAATATGATTCTGTTGTACTCTGCATTTTCCTCAACCCACTCATCGCTTTCGCTCTCATTTCCATTTTCATCTACGTACTTAGATCCTTCTTCGTGCGTATCAATCATCTCACAAGATGCATTTTCTTCTAACAAAGGATCAATATCTTCAAATGGGTCGAGGCAGGGTAATTTAGATAAACATTTTTCCACCACGTCCTTGATGCCTGCTACTTGGACTCATCTTCCTTCTTTGTCCGGGTCTCCAATTGGTGGAACAAGCTTCCATGCAGTGTATTTCCCAAAAGCCATGTTTACCACCTCCAAGGCTTCAAACAAAAGATAAATTGTTTAGGCCTAATGAAAATTTCTTAACCTTACTTCAGCCCTCTGCACTTATTTCTCATCTACTCCTTTGTCTACCTTCCACTTAGTCTATGTCTCTTTTACTGATCTTTTTTTTCAATACACAGGACTCTGTTGAGTCATAGGCCCTGCCTCTCCTGTGTATTTTCTTACTAAAAAAGAAAAAAAAAGTTTTGAAGAACCTGTTCTTAACAAAATTAAAGGCCCCCATGCAGAAACGAAAATTTGTCGGCGAAAGTAAATTGACAGAAAAACGAAAGTTATTAGAGAGGAGGAATATTTAGAGGAGGTGAAAAAATGAAGGCAAAGATATCTAAATGAAAAAGGGATAGTAACGTGACTACTCGATATAACAGTTGGAGAAAACTCCACTTCTAGTGACGAATGCGAGAAAGAAGTAATTTACGACGATAAACTTTTGATGATGGTTACATGGAAATTTTTAAATAAAATTGAATGTAGGTGATTCAAAGCAGAAATTGCAGGAAAATGGTTTGCATGTCGAGGTGGAGTGTCTGCTAGAAAAGTATGGGATTTCTGACGATATTTTCAAAGAACACAAGAGACGGCAGAAAAGACGTAAACTTCCCAGTTTACTGTATTATATGCGGCCCACTGACGAGCGAATTTGTAAGAAACGGAAAATGGAAATTCCCGAAATACAATGAAGTTCGGGCAGCCTTCGATGTCGCGAAAAAAGAGAATAGGGAGAGGGAATGCAATTCATTAATTTGTAAACTTTTTAAATAATTTTTTTATAAACATAATTCTTTTGTAAGCAAAGAATACTGTAAATAAACATCTTTGCTCATTAACACTGCAATATTCCTTTGATGCGCGGTCGTAGTCTAAAGAACCTGAAGAAATAAACGGTTCAAACGCAACTGCAATTCTTTTCAATTCTTCAAGCAGTACGAAACTTCTGTATAAAATCTGAATAATCTATGAATAAATTTTCATATCAATCTGAAATAAGTGAAAAAGTTTTAAAAACTTGTTTAGTTTCACCATAGTCGGTAAAAAAAACTTTCGTTTATTATAGTCCGGTCTACTTGTGCAAAAATTGTGCACGAAGAGTAACAAGCATGAAATTTGGCACAATGAGCTCTCATAATCCACACTATACACTAGCATAAATAGAGTTAGCACAGATTGAGATTATGATGAACAAGATGTTGTTAAAGTATCAGTTTTTCTCAGCATTTAAAAGAAATTGACTTTATTGACCTAAAATTGAAAAATTGATCTAACGATAAAAAATTGACTTTTTATTGACCTATCAAATTAAGATTTTGAAACTTACTCCGTGTGTCCAGAACTCTTACTTAAAACTACACCGCAATAACTTAATAACAAAAACTTGACTTTATTGACTTTACTTGCCCTAATCACGACTCAAATATATACACATGCAATATGGTAGCGTACTTTAAAAAGTCAAATGCGTATTTTTTAGTGGTTTTGGCATTTAAAATCTACGCAGCATTTTTCTATAATTTTGCAGCCAATTTAAAGAAATATGTGACTAGGTCGTTGTTTTGGATTGGTAAATACTTTCTACACACTAGCTCGTTCTACTCTGGCGAGTAAAACTCGAATTTCGAGTTTTGTAAATAGAAAATCAAGCATCATCAAGCAGAAACACTAGAATCACACAAACATGTGACAACAAAATTGTAGAAAGAAAAAAAGATGAAAGGCGTCGATGCTAACAAAAATCTTCTGTTTGTCATAATATCACGACAGCTTGAAGATATCAATTATAATGGCAATTATTATTGCCAAGGCCATATCGATTCGGTTGAATGTTTGAAGACATTTTTAGAAGAATTTCTCGTAGCAATCTTTTGTTACAAGAGGTTAAAAGATTCGGTGACAAAAGAAACAGCAAGGTATACTTTATAGAAGGAGTTTTAAGCCTACCATACACAAGCGATTTTTGTCGCTGACTCACGCGTTCTTCCCACACGTCTTCCCTTCGTGTTTTAAATTTTGGGCGGTAAACATTATTGCGCCTATACTGACAACAGAATTGCATTTTTTATTTCCTTAAGATAATATGTACGAAAATATATTAAATAGATAATGGTGGTAAAATCTTTCTTTAGACACGCTCCGGATATGAATAGAAGGAAGCGTACACCCAGAAAGTATGGTACTATTGGTACTTCACATCAGCATGACAACTTAATTAATTTACATAAGGATCTTCGAGTTTGCCGTTTTATGACCCTGAATCTAGTCAAATGTTTGTAGTGTTAGCCGTTAGTAATTCTATCACCCCAAGTTGAATAATTATAATCAGTCTAAAACTATCATATCGTTGTCCCCCCCTCTTTCCGCTAAGGATTTTTTACATTTTAACTCAAATTCAAACTCAATTTTAACTTCTTGACCCATTTGCGAGAAAAGCTTTTATTTGTGAAATATTTTAAAAGGAATGATTCGCAGGCATAATCATCGAGAAATACTTTTTTTCCTCGTGAAAATTATTTTTACCGAAAATTAACTAACTTATTTCATAAATTGCAGTATTATAATTGCTTAAGAATTTTGAACATTAATTGTCTAACATAGAAGGTTGAAGATATTAGGTCGGGCGTAGAATTTGATAATGAAAGAGGCCTAAGAAGCTTTTAATCATTTCGAAAGCAATGTTATTTATTCGATGCCGATATTTCGACCTACATCTGTGCAGTAGGGCATCTCCAGAGTGGTTACATAGATAAATTAAATTGTGTTTAAAAGTGTCGTAAAAAAACGAGAGAGGTTAATTGTGAGAAAATGACGCGTTGAGGTGTCGAACGTTAATTAAAAAGTTTAAGATTCGCGCTATTTCGTGGACTTTAGGTTGGGTTTGTAGGTTTTAATGAGTACGGTTATTTTATTCGTTCTTCTAACTTTTTATTATAGAAAGGCTATTGTGGCAACTAAAGCAAGACTTTATAGGCATTTTATATTTATGTTGTCCCTTCGAAGTTGGGCGTTGCAACAAATACCAAAATTGGACTGAAAAAAAAATCTTCGGGAAATATTGGTACTAAGAAAGTGTTGTTGGATATTTTAATTTCTTACTTTACCAAACTATTAAACTTACTATATTCATTTTTGTTGCAAAAAACTATCAAAATATACAACAGCGATGGGATATTTCAAAACATTAAAAACTGTATAATACAGTATAATCCAATGGAGTAGATCCAGATTCACTTTCTACACTTTTTCAAGAAAGATATTTTGATAATAATATCTCGTTATTAGAAAATTTCCTAAAATGTCATATTTACCAACATTACTTTAGGTATGGGCAGAATCATCTACATCGCATATGGTAAACAACATCAAGTAATATGTTAACACAGAGATCAAAGTTTTAGTTTCTTCAATTCATTTAAACAATAATGATTGGGGGGGGGGGGGGGGGGGGGGGGTAGTTGTGATTGATAGCATAAATGGTGCTGTCTATCTCGACGAAGGAATTAAGCTAAAATTAAATCAAAGTATTCTGTCTAAAATTAAAAAAGATTTCATATGAAATCAATGAAATTGTACCTGATTTTCCCATTGCAAAGTTTGTCAATGTAAACATTCTCCGGTTCAATTTGTCTGCCAGTTGTGGTTTAGCTGCTATCCTTGAAATTTCGGATATATTATCTGGTCAAGTCACACTTCCAACACCACAGTTTATGTGGAAGTTTAAGAGCATGAACGTTCACCGAGTTGAATTACTTTGCAAAATTGTCACCATGGCAATGTCACCTTAAAAAGACAATTTATGCAATATATTAGAGAAGTTTATTTATATATTGTTACAAAATAAGGTTTACATCAAAAATTCAATCTATAAGCATAAAACTGTGCCTGTCAACCTATAACAAAGCAAAGTCATGCAAAAGCGTAAAAATGCAAAGAGAAGAAAAAATTGATAATAATAGTAAATAAAAATAAATCGAAAAATCGCTGGTAGCGCTTCATATTTTGGGTTGCAAAAAAAGACATAAACAAATAATCGTAATTAAATAATCAAACATACAAATATCTTTTGTTTCTCAAGAACAAATCCAATCAATTTTTGAAAATGTTCAGTGACTCCGCAGTAACAACTTTGTTAGGGAGGCTGTTCCAGTTGTCTACAACTCTCATCGTAAAGTATAAAGAATTGCCTCCTGAAGTCGAGTCTGCAGAATTGTTTTTTCAATTTATATGAATGACCTCTCGTCCTCGTCAGTGATCTTCCTTCTTCCTTTGATATATGCTATTATTAGGGCAATATTTTAGTAGTTAATCTTGTTGATTGTGTTTCTACATATCATATATTATATTAAAAAAAAAAAATTCTGTATTGGGAGAGACCAACTTCATCTTTCAATTGTTTTAACTTGTTACTAGAAAATAACGTAGGTAGTTATTTTGCGATTAGGATGCAAATACAGTAATAAGATTCATTTTGATTGATTAACTTTGCAGAACGCATATAGCTAGATATAGCTAGCTAGGTAGCTAAAGTATTTTTAACATATGTCATAATCCGGAAATTAACTATAATTTAACTTACGCTATAGACGGAAAAAACCTACCGTTTTTCCTAATCTTCCATCATTGTTCCTTACTCAGTTTGTTTTCTCACTAACTAACTAGGTAAAAACTCACTCTGTTTTTTCTTGCTTCTTTATTTCCATCGCATCATTTATATTTCAGTTTTGTTACTCGAAATAATGACGTCACTTGCACGAGCTAGTGTGTACAAAGTATTTACCGTTTTGGATTGAGTTTGACCATGGTAATCTACACTTTCAGTTTCAATCAACGAATATTGACAACAATTAAATAAAACCAAAGTGCTTATGCTAGATGCGTAGATTTTAGGTGCCTTGTTGACTTGACTAGTCAAAAATTAGATTAAGTTCATTTCTCAGTTTGTTTCTAAACTTTTTGTTTTTAAACTTGTTTTTCAAAATGGGTTCACTTTCAGTTTTTTTAACAACCTGGTTTTCATTTACAATGAGTTCTTCGCTCTCCGCCGCTTCTGTATTTTATTCTACGGAGAAAACTATTTCGAACTAAGAAATAACGAGTAAATAATTTACATCGAAAAGAACGTCAAACGAGAAAATAATATATTGATAAAAATATATAACAGTTTACACAGGGTAAAGTGCAGCAATTTGGTTCCAAATGTGGTAGTAGCGGTGGTTTTTAAAACGCTGAAGCCACATAAACTCCATAAATTAATCCGATATCATTTCTCGGTTTGTTGGTCCATGCATGGTGGTCCATGTGTGGTGTGGTGATGATAACACCCATCCACCGGCTCCGCAGGTTGCAGATAGGGGAATGGCCTCTAGATATAGAGGTTAGCTGCAATTATATCGAATAAGCAGTGCCGGACAAAATCTCGGGTTGTCCTTTGGCAAGACATAGCACCCGGAAGCCACCCGCGCAGGGTTATGCAGAAGACATCGGCAGCAGGATGTTGGTTTTAGTTTGTGGCAAAACCGAATGAATGTGGATATTGGCATAAGCTGAGAGGGTGTCATACAGATGATCTGAATAACCAGACAATGGATGAGATCCGATCACTCCGAGTAAGTAGGAGACTGCGGCGGTTTATGGAGTAGCACCCTATACCGTCTGAAAGTGCGCAATCAAAATCCCAATAGGGGCGTCCTGACGGACGGCCTAACTAACTAACTGGTCCATGCATTGCCTTAAATTTAGACTTAGCACGCTGCCACATGGATTCCACATGGTTGGTGGTCACTTAGGTATTGGGATCAACAAAATGGTAGATATGGTTAACCGTGCAATGCTCAAATCCCAAGTGAACAAGCCCATTATATGCAGCTCACATATCACTCCAAATCTCTGTCCCGGGAAGAATCCATAGTCAAATAATGGGAAGAAGCGTTGCGATATCACGTCTTTCAACCGGAATGAGAAACCCTTGTTTTGAGCCAGGTTCGTAACCACCAAAAATCTACTGCTCAGGTATAACTCTCCCACGGTTGTATTTTCGCCGTAAAAATAGAGATTCGTCAATCTCAACGATGGCGCCTTCACCACCAATTTGTTGAGGGTTTAAAACACAAATACAAACCTTGAGTATTTTATATTTACTGCAAACAAGAATACTAAAAACTTAAACCAGTGATAATTTTCATGTATATAATAAGATATAACCTCAATTGTAATATCAATAATTATATTGATACATATATACGTTTATATTTATATACAAAACAAAACAAATAACGAAAAGCTAAAATAAAGCATTTGCGAATAACCTTCAGAATATCGTTAACAGAAACCGTCCACATTTCAAAGTAAACAAACACTTGAAGCGAAGTTCTTTCGCGCATAAAAACATTATTTTTTAAAACCTCAAAACGAAAGAAGGTTTGAACGCATATGGTTTTTTAGTATAAAATATATAGAAGACAAATATATAGTTACTATAATTGTGTGAAGAAAAATCCCTAAGAAGTATGCTCAAAAAAATTGATTTGGTGCAGAAAAGGAAGTAGCGCCCAAATACTGGAAAATGCTTGGGGTTTACAACCGTTTTCGAAGATATTTATGTTTGTTACATTAATTAATTAATTCCATTAATGCAATCTCATACTTTTTTGTATATAACATTTTTAAAAATTCTTTCTCATTTTTCCTATGATGTGTCCCTTCTCCCTTCATGTATTTTCTTTGGTGTAGAATAGTGACATTGACAGTCATAATATTGTTCTTGTTTGAGTATTTTTGTTCTGTTGTTGTTGTTTAGATCCAAACATTCGTTATTAACTAATATTATGTTTTGATCGAATGACTTTTGTTCATTTGGGTAATTTCTTTGTTCGATTTCCAAGTGATTTACAGATAATAGGAGGAATCAGGCCTTATTATAAGGAAATATTTGTTGCAGGACAGAATGTCCGGCAGAAATATAGAATCGAGTCGGACATTTCATATTTTTGTCCGGCTACAAATTAAAAATATTTAGTCTATGTTTACGACTCTCTGTTGTCCGTTTTGCCCCTATATTAATTGTATGTTTACAATGGTATGATACATTATAATTATGGATTATTTTTTTATTTCGCTGCACATTACTATTATCTGGAGAGAAAAATGCAAGAAATGCAATGGTATTTAAAATACTGTTTCGGGATCAGTATCGCGCACTTTGGCACGCTCCTGGAATGCGCAAGACGCGTTTTTTGTCGCGCACCTCGATTATATAAATTGAAGGAAAAAATCAAAAATTTGAAGAAGAATATTACGTCAACTAGATACGTTTTTAGTCACGTTATAAACATGGGGCAAATTGGTGAAACTTAACAATGAGGTTTAATCTAATTGGTTTAAAAAAATTACTTCAAACAGTGATCTTTGTTTCACGCTTTTTGTACAGAATTAATACATTCTGCATAAATTTTCCTTTCAAGTGCTGGAATTGGAATATGTATTTTTAAACATATATTACGTAATTTAACTTGAGTGTCGCCGGACAAAATGTCCGACAGGGTTTATGTTTCGTCGGACAAAATCTTTTTATCGCCGGACAATGTCTGATGTCCAGCGCCTATAATAAGGCCTGGGAATGAACTTTATTGGAAATGTATAAATATATGAAATCAGGGTGTTAGCCAGCCTTGTGGAATCGCGAAATACGCGGTATTCCCAATTGCCTACGAACTCAAAATTCCCAATTCCAAGCAAATAAAAAGCGACACAAACAAAATCATAAAAATTAAAAAAATGTAAAAAATTTTATGTTTTCTGTTGGCTTTGAAAATTGGTAGGTTTACTAATTAAAGGATGCTGATTTCAAATCAAGTACCAGAATTGGGATATTTTCACTCCTAATACCTTATTTGGGCAAATTTGGGCCCAAAATTTTACAATATTCCGTTTGCTTTGAAAATTGGTAGGTTTACTAATTAAATGATGCTGATTTCAAATCAAGTACCAGAATTGGGATATTTTCACTCCTAATACCTTCTTTGGGCAAATTTGGGCCCAAAGTTTAAAATATTCTGTTTGCTTTGAAAATTGGTAGGTTTACTAATTAAATGATGCTGATTTCAAATGAAGTACCAGAATTTGGATATTTTCATTCCTAGTACCTTATTTGGGCGAATTTGGGCCCAAAGTTTGAAGTATTCCTGTGGTGAAATGGTACTGCGCATGCATGTGCGATATCTGACAATGATGTGAAAATTAATTTAGATTTTTTGTTGATGTTATATTTTAAATATTAAGTGATTCCGACCAGTGGTTAAGGAGATATAAGAAGCTTGACACTTAGATTATCACTCCAAATTTTTTACTTATGCAGCCCTAACCCCAAAAATAAAAATTATTTTTAAAATGTCTTTACATCCCCACATCTGGCTTAATGTAAGGTATCTTCACTATGAAAATGGTTTTCCAGGGGTTAGGAATGGCGGAGTTATCAAGTGATGACTATTTAAAATTTTTCATTGGTGGACTGAAATGAATTAAGATGAATAAACATTGTAACTAATGCAATTATCTTTGCATGGTTTAATTTATATAATGGCAATTTTTTTTCTGAGGAAAACATAACCAATAATAATAAAATACGCTACAAAAAAGTGTTTAGTTTTAAAGGTAGGAGTTGTATTGATTATTCTCAATTTGTCTGTTATAACCAATCTAGAGCACTTTTAAGTCAAAAGATGGGGGCTTGCTTTGGGAGGCCAGGGTTACGGAGGAAATTCCCAATGCGGACAAAACGCTGTAAGAAATTCAGACCTGGCTAGCACCCTGGAAATATAATATATATTTCAAATGTTTGTGTTTTTAGATGTTGCATATTTATAATGCACAGAATATAGAATCTAATGTTCTAAAATAGAGATTATGGGTCCAAATATGTCCTACTATGTTAAAAGGCACACACCTCTGTGGCTTCAGCATGATGTTTCCAAGTTGCAAAATATAATAAAACGAGAGTCGACAACATTGACACATGAAGCACAAATCATTAAAGATATTGCCCGCATTACTTTTTTTTCAATGAAAGGTACCTTTTATCTTGTTTATTGTACTCTTTGATGGTTTTAAAAGGGATTCTAAATTGTTTTAAATAAATATCCTGCTTAGAGTTAAGTCATTCACATCTACAAACCATGTTCAATGAACTTTAAAATTAGAGTTTGAAGTTTTGCTGTGATACCCCTTGTACAAGTGAAAAAGTCAGTATTTACTGAAAATGGAGAACTTAGGTGACTTTTGATGTAAAGCAAGAAATCATTTTTGTCAGGTGGTTAGTAATGTATAGTTGGTGCAGAAGGTGGTTTTACATAGGTGTGACTTAAGTGTAACATTTTCTTTTTTACGACAGCATATATGAATAAACTAATTTCTCCAATTTGTACTTTTATACCATAAATTATTATCAACCATAATGGTTTTTGCTTTATTTTTAGCATCTATTGCGGAGCTTAACTCAATGTGAGTTTTATATATGATATATATAATACATTAAAAAACATATTTTTTTCAGTTATACTGTAATATATTTAAATCTTTTTACTACTCACTCAACACACCTATCTGTTTGAGAGCAGAGAGTCTACACAAGCTATGTCATTTTTTCAGTCTTTTCACCTGCTGTAAAGAGGATACTGAGAAGGTTTTGTTTGGTCTGCAATATCCATGTAGCGAAGTGTTTTACTGGAAAGCTGTTGTTAAGATACTATGTTTCAAAGTAAATTTGCTTTCATATTATTACTACCAATTTTTTGCGAAGGTTTTTTGTGTAAACATTTTTTCAGCTATACGATAGATTATGTGTATAGTTGGCATTCCTTTAAAATCAATATATACTTTGTTTAGAAGTTTTCCTGTTTAACCTTTGACTAGTTTTAGTATCACACCTTTTTTCGATTTTGTTTAGGTACATATAGGGGAGAAAACGGTGGCCATTAGCCGTGTTTTAAATCTGCACCAGTTCTGTAAACTTCGTGCGCAGTTGTTGAAAGAACTGGAATTGGTTAAGCTTTATAACGATAGTGCTGATGAGGACTTTGGGTTTGAAATTCTCAACCATGAAGACGTCGATGACGACGATAGCAAAGTATTGTATTTTCTACAGAAATTCCATGAAAATCTTCAGTTAATGATTCCTAACTCTTGATTGATGACTATTATTCCAAATTTAAAACAGTGTGCACTAGGCACATGATCAAGGTAAATTTTTTGTTTGTAAACATAATACTACAGGAGTAACGAAATATGTTTAAAAATGAGTCTTTTAAGCAAATGTTTCCGTTCAACTTCGTTACAGGATGAAGCTGTCACATGTCAAATTGCAATCAGTACGATTTTTGATAAGTGAGTGAATTCAATGACTGTTGAGAGTTGAAGAGGTTAACAATGTATGTGTGTTTAGTATTCAACAAGTTGGAACAAATTTGGAGAAAGATGACTGTCTCATTTGCATGGACAGAAAGATCGACGTCTCGTTGAAATGTGCTCATGGGTTTTGCTCGCAGTGCATTGAACAGTGGTAAGTGATGGAGAATATGCTTGAATAATGCGATTTGTTGGCGAGACTCAAACGCTTAGGTCTATCTAATACACCCAACAACCAACTTTGAAACTTTTTACTGTTCAACTTAGATATTATCAATTGGTGAATTTTGAGCAAGGTGCCACCTTTTTAGGGAGAAATTCTAATTATGTTCATGAGTTAGGTACATCATTGGAGTTTACAAAAATCGGTGGGGGTTCTGGGCAGATGGCAATCGAAAGTTACATCCCCTCAACGGCCCCCCTGTAAATTCTAATCTATATCTATAATCGATAATTACAAAATCTGCCCCTAGGAAAAATGGAACATTTAATAACCTTGTTAATATTCCTGATATATACTTGAAACTTTCCACGATTGTAGTACACCAAGATTGGAACAGAATGGTATTTAATAAATGGAGTTGTAAACTTTATATTTTTGCTGACGTCAGCATTTTCGTGGAAAAATGGTGGCACCTTGCTCAAAATTCACCTGGTCTATAAACGTTAGGAGGTTTTGTTGAAAAACATTGTTTTTAAAGTGCATGCATGTGTTGAGAGGTTGTGGAACCTTTAGGAAGGAGGAAGCAGGGACTTGCCCAACGTGCCGAGATTTCATGTACAAGAAAAATGAACTTTGGGAGTTGACAGAAATTCCGAGTGTTGAGCAGCTAAGCAAATACCTTGTTGCCATGGCTCTTGGTACGTGACGATTGAATCCTTCCATCGATCACCAATCCACGGTTGTACATAACACACCAAGAAATAAATGTAAATTTTTTACTCGGAAATATTTTAAACTGTTTGACTTTACAATGAAGTTTTTTCTTTCTTTGCAAATAGTATTTTATTGTCTCGCCCGATACAACACTTTCTACTTGTTTAAAAAACTTAAATTTTTTCTTAAGTAATTTCCAAAAGATAGGAGTTACGTTCCTCTGAGAACCACGATGCCATCCTTCAATTGAGCTGTTTGTTCGCGGTATGTAGTTCTTCATCGGTACGGCGGACACGTTCCATTCGTCGGTAGCAAAAGTGGTAGGGCGTCTTGGCACGTTTCTTTGATACCTGCTAATATGGTACGCCTCTGTGTTGTATCGGTTTCTATTCTCCGCACACAAGTCATCAAAAAAGTCCGGCACATCACGACATGAAACACACACGGTAAAGTATGAATGTTTACAAGTTGGTGTCAGTACAGTAGACGAAGGCTTTGACCTGGAAAAAATTATCAACAAGCTGAAATTTGATCAGAACACTCGGAATGATGTATATAATCACCAAGAAAGCCCACATAATTAAGACGTGAGACTACCCCAAAATCCATAATGGTCGTCATGCCCAATAGAGAAAAATTCGATATCGTCATATTAAGGTGGTTTACAATTCGTTTGAAAGATAATTCAACGCTGATTCATTTTCGCAGACAAACCATGGTGTGAAAATGAAGTCATTGCAGTGTCATCATCCAGGTTTAACGTCTGTTTTCCCCATACATGAGGCTTGAACGTTTTCAAAAGATGATATTCCCCACAATTGTGTAGGTTTAATCATCTGATGGTTTATTGAAGCAGATGTTTTTACAGCTGGATGCCCTTCCTAACGCCAACCCCAGTTAGAGGGAAAACAGTGGTGAGTTAACCCACGCAAGATACCAACTTTGCATTTTAAACTCCGTGGCAGCTGTGCATAAAGGGCATGGGTGCTTATGTCTATGAGGTCAAAGATGTCACATGACCCGCATACCCGCAAATGAGTGTATACTCTTTTTCTATATAGCAGTATCAATAAGAAAATGTGCTATGTATTCGATGTTGGTTGAAATGCATACATCTTGAATGAAATCCTTCATGTAACACATATGGATTTGTGATAGCTTCATACTGATTTGAAGTTTGATCAAGATTAGTAAATAAAATCATATGATCATAAATTGCGGTTATGTTTATTGATATATTGATACATTATGGTTCCTGGATGGCTTGAAATGTGAAAAAATATTGTTAAATTAAGAAAAGGTATGCGCCTTTTGCAATTACATTGGGAAGAGAAAGCCGTTTATCATGCTTCGTGCATGCAAAGATTCATTAAGGAGGGAAGACGAATCATGGAAATACTGGAAGACCAATACACAATGAAAAAAGCTTTTGACAAAATATGTGATTGGCTTGAATAAGGAAACAATTGCGAGCTGCATGCTTTAGACGAGTTGTTGAAGAAATTGACAGTTCTTAGTTGCGATGTAGTTGTTTACACAACAAAAACCTGCAGTTAAAGTTAAAGAAGCGTTACGAAGAGCATATCTACGTCACAGATCGTTCTAGCCGACAAAACGTCTTGTGTTTTAAAGATATGGCGTCATATATTTTGTACGAAAAGAAGAAAACAACCTGAGGAAACTAAAGAGTCGATCATCATTGCAGACAATATTTTGTCAACATGTGGCAGATAATGTAGACCATCTCAAGTAGCACATGTGGCAATGATTTACCAGTGAGAGGATGAAAATAGAAAAACAACTGATGGAAATGGTCTGATGCCAACTGGCAGGAGAAGGTGTACGCGGACCTACAACGGGATGAAGCCCTCGGCGTTATTGAACCCGTGCCCATTGGGGAACCAGTGACCTGGTGTCATCGCATGGTCGTAGCAAAGAAGCAGGATGGATCACCACGAAGAACAGTCGATCTTTCCCCACTTAAGACACACAATGCGGAACCCCCTTTTCACCTTGCCCGTCGGATACTACGCAACACCTGGAAAACCGTCACAAACGCATGGATCGGGTACCATAGCTTTCCACTTTGCGAGTCCGACCGTCATCTCACCACATTTATTACACCGCTCGGCAGATAGCGCTACAAGAGGGCTCCTCAAGGGTTTGTATCTTCAGACGGCAGCTACAACAGGAGATTCGACGCCGTGTTGGCAGAATTTCCACGCAAGGAACGCATTGTCGATGATACGTTACACTTTGACGAAGACCTGAACGAACACTGGTGGAGGACCATCGACCTCCTCATCCTTCTTGGAAACGCGGGCATCGTGCGGAACCCAGACAAATTCCAATTCGCCCAGAAAGAGGTTTCCTTCCCGGCTTCAACATCTCAACCGACCGGATCGACCCCCTTGCAAAGTACTTCAACACCATCAAGGAATTTCCCACATCCACATCTACAACCGACATAAGGAGCTGGTTTGGAGAATCACCCTAGCCGGATCCAGATTCTTACCACCAGCAGAACAACACTACGCCCCTATAGAAGGTGAGACTCTTGCTATTATATGGGGCCTTGAGAGGACCAAATATTTCACGCTTGGATGCAACGACCTCACTATCGTTACCAACACAGACTCTCATCTGCGTAAAATCCACAATCAAATGGGAGAGCAGAGGTGGCAGTGAAGCCGGCGAAGCGCCTCCTTTGAGCCAACACGGGCTCATCTGGGTCCCTCTATACGGACAAGTTTCTTCGAGCGATGATGCAGCTACGTAACACACCTGACCTCGACTGCAACATCTCGCCTGCAAAGATCATCTTCGGTCGCCCTATCAGGGACGCATTCACCTTCTCCAATCGCCTCGCCAAATTCAGCAACCAAAACATCCGGCCGCTTTGGAGAGAAGCCTGGTCCCAGAAGGAATCGGCAATGAAGGAACGCTTCCACCGATCGGCAGAGGACGCAACACACTTTCCCTACGTCTCGGAGACCGCTGTTATATCCAGACCCAAACTGGCAACAACCCTAAGAGATGGGATCGGTCAGGCACTATTGTTGAGGATCATGGTCACCACAGCTACACCATCAAAATTGTCGGCTCAGGACGCCTCACACGGAGGAACCGCAAGTTCCTTCGCTAATTCGCACTAGCATCGCAGCTCATCAAAGAGGGTCACAATGTGGACGCACCACCACTGTTACCGGCTCCGCCTATTATGCGGCCGGCACCCTCTTCCCCTTTAGCCCTGCTACGTTCGCCCTCAGACAGTCCCACAGCTACATCGGTCACGCCAACCTCTCCCTGTCAACCTTCTGCTGTGATCACCAAAACGCTGGGAGCCCCTCCGGGTCACACTTTACCTGGGATTGACCCCGTGAACGTGTTTTTGCCTCTCGAAGTATCCTCGCCCCTCAATGCATCCCCCCTGATATTGAGTTTGGACCCATTTCGCTCCCCTCTCCACAGCCTGACGCTATCGCAGTCTTACAACCGCGCCCAGTTTGATTTTCACGGCGTCCGAAGACTTACGAACCAGAGACTGGCTTATGGGTTTAATTCGCCTTCGTCGAACTGGAGGGGGATGTAGAATAGTGACATTGACAATTATTATAATATTGTTCTTGTTTGAGCATTTTTGTTCTGTTGTTGTTGTTTAGATCCAAACATTCGTTATTAAGTAATATTATGTTTTGATCGAATGACTTTTGTCCACTACTCTTCTTTTTGTATGCGAGGAAGCTAAGAGATTGAAAGTTGAGGTTCCATCAGTTACTTTTGATTAACCTCTTTGGCTTAAAGCTTCTGGGATAATCAAAGAAGCACAACTTGATATTGTCTGCAGACTAGGCGGGTTTCACACAATGATAAGTTTTTAGGAAGCATAGCTCAATTGATGAAAGGATTTGGTCTAGAGACTTTATTTGGTGAGGTGTATGCAGAACACATTCGTCATGCATTTAACATCTGGTAAAGCAATTTCAAGAGCATTTCGTGCCCACTTTTCTTGTTGAAGCCGCCTTGATGACACTTCTTCTTGAGATGATTTTTGATATGAAATCGATTAATGATGTCGCTTTTAACACACAGGTAAACTAACTGATTGATGCATATAGTCAACTGCAAGTAGATACATTTTTAGAATCAGATATTTTCAGAGCTGTTGAAGAAGCTCTGTTACCGATGTAGGTGCAGGAAAAATCAGGGTCGGATCCAGGGGGGCTTTGGGGGCTGAAGCCCCCCGGTAAATTTTTCTAAAATATTTTTTTGTGTGGCTGTTTTTCATATTTCTTCTAGTATATTGAAAGGAGAAGCAATAAACGTGCTGGTTATAAAAATCAATTACTCTTTTATTCATCATTCTATTAGTTGACAATAAATGTGTCTCAATTGCTGTGTATTCAATAGCAAAAGAAATCCATTACTTTAATGTATTATTGTACGAGAAAAACTTTCACAAACAACTTTTCGAACTTTTCGAACGATTTTTTCTGGATAAACTTTCACGAATGGAAGAATCAAAACTTTTTTACGAGATTAACTTTCGCGAGCAAGAATTTTTCAGTTAAAAACCATATAAAGTATCAAAAACACAACAATCAACTGATTTTCAAGCCATAATCATCATCTTTTCTACCATAATATACCGAGTCCAAAATTACAAGAATTTCGCGCAAATTTTCGGAGCTTTTTGCGAGTGTAACTTTTGCGAAAAATGCAAAATTCGCGACGGTTTCTCCGATTAAAGTAGTTTATTTGACCTTGTTTTGTTTTATTTAAAAATATCTCGTTCAGAAAAAAAACTGAGCAATTATGTCTTAATTTAACAAATCTGGAATTTAATCAAATCAAAAAAAGACTCTTAGCCTGGATCCGGCCCTGAAAAATGGTTTGGGTTGTATATCTACATGGGAGAAAGTAGCCGTCAAAAGGTTTCATTAAACCCGTTCCAATTTTTTAGTTTCCCAGACGTGCGATCGCACTTTTTTATCTTGAAGCATTTCTACATTTACAGAGATTATTTACATTATAGATATATGTGAGTTTTGGTTCTAAGAGAATTTTCACCCCTAATACCTTATTTGGGCAAATTTGGGCCCAAAGTTTAAAATATTCCGTTGCTTTGAAAATTGGTAGGTTTACTAATTAAATGATGCTGATTTCAAATCAAGTACCAGAATTTGGGTATTTTCACCCCTAATACCTTATTTGGGCAAATTTGGGCCCAAAGTTTAAAATATTCCGTTTGCTTTGAAAATTGGTAGGTTTACTAATTAAATGATGCTGATTTCAAATCAAGTACCAGAATTTGGGTATTTTCACCCCTAATACCTTATTTGGGCAAATTTGGGCCCAAAGTTTAAAATATTCCGTTTGCTTTAAAAATTGGTAGGTTTACTAATTAAATGATGCTGATTTCAAATCAAGTACCAAAATTTGAGTATTTTCAACCCTAATACTTTATTTGGGCAAATTTGATATAAGAAGCTCGGCACTTAAAATCTTTTGGCATTTTTTTGAGTATGACCCATGAAAAAAAAATTTCAAAAAAGTGGCAAATGCAAAGGCGAATAACTTCCGTAATTTTGACCATTAAAACTACGTGAAGTTTTAAGTGAAAGAAGAAGCCATCCTCGGCATGATATAAGAAGCCTGAATTCCAATTCGTAATAATTACGGAGTTATTGTCCCACACGGCAACCCCACTTTTTACATATAACCGTCACTACCCCCGACCCCATAACGTAAATCCGAAAACTAATAGCACTTTTGAGGTCTTCTATATGTAGTTAAAAATCCATATGAAAAATCCACTTGATATCGTTAAAAATGTTACAGTTGTTTTTACTTATCCAGCCTTAACCCCAAAAATAAAAAAATATTTTTAAAATTTCGTTTCAGCCCCACGTCTGGCTTAATGTAAGGTATCTTCGCTATGAAAATGGTTTTCCAGGGATTTGGAATGACGGAGTTATCAAGTGATGACTATTTAGAACCAAAACTGGTCACGTGGTACGCTAACCACAAGATTTTTTTTGATTTTTTAAACGCTATTATTGGTCTTATATTGTCTCCTAGATATCCCCAAAATTTTAGCGCGATACGACCATTTTGAAAGAAAAACTTTTTGAGAGTACATCCGATATCCAGTCTAGGGTAATCTATATTCAGTTTTATCACTGACTTAGGAACTTAGGATTCGACCTTATAAATGCATAACTCGATGAATAATCAAGGTACTGAGTTGAAATTTTCAACGAAGATTGGAAATAATAATATCAATCTGAAATATGTGACAATTATTCTTAAAATTTGGATATAGTGGCTTGCGCATGCGTAGACCTAAATTAAATATATATAGAGCCCTACCGAAGGTTATAAGAAACGAGACTTTGCATGTCAATGGGCAAATGATGGGGCTAACTAGATAGATAAAAAAAAAAAAAAAATTGGAAAAAGTTACGGCAACCGAAAAAAAATCAAAAAATTTAATACGCATGCGCTTAATTCCCGGAATTCCCAACTTTTTTCGAAAGTAATTCCACTATAAGTTAAAGCCATCATATAAGCAACATTTTCCACAAAGGTTTACAGGTATCATATTTCCTTAACGAAATATGCGCGAAACCATCTGCGCATGCGTGTGCAATATCTGACAATGATGTAAAAATGAATTTGTACTTTTTGTCAATGAACCCTTGTCCTTAGGTTATAGGCAAAATATGAAGGGATTCCGGCCATTAGTTAAGGAGATCTAAGAAGCTCGAAACTAACCCTAACCCTAACGGACCTGCCGTGTCGAAACTGGCCGTTTCGAAATTGACGATTCGAAACTGACGGTTCGAAACAATATTGTTTTACATTTTTTAAACTTTTATTTCTGTACCCTTACAATAACCATAAAAACAAAACAAATAGAATAGAAAGTCTCATATGCACGCATTTTGCTTTATAAAAAAAAGAATTCTAATCATAAATGAAAAATATTTTAATATTGTTTCGAGCCATCAGTTTCGAATCGTCAACTTCAAAACGGCCAGTTTCAAAACGTAGTGGAATCTTGGGTGTACAGAAAAAAAAAAAGAAAAGAAAAGCGGAGACCACAGGAGATGCTCCGCAGCAAATTCTCGGTACCGAACTGAGAAACATTTCAGAAGATGCTGCTGCTAACTTGCCTTCTGTTTCGGCAATGAGGAGGAACATCCGGAAAGCTCGAGAAGAAAACAATATCCCTCCAAATCCGTTGACACGCGAGGAGATACTGATTCTACCGCAACGTTATCAGAACACAGCAGTCGGCAAACCATTTCTCATTTATGACAGTGGTTTAGGAGACCAAGAAAGAATTTTCATCTTTGCTTCGGAACAAGGTCTACAGTTGCTTGCTAAGAGAATCTGAGCATTGGTACGCTGACGGAACTTTCAAAGTTTGTCCGGACGTTTTTTATCAGTTTTATACTGTTCATGCTCAAAAAAATGGACAGATTTTTCCGGTAGCATTTTGTTTGTTACCGAACAAAACAGAGGTGACCTATAGACGAATGTTCCAGCAACTCTTCAATCGTATCGAGCACAATAATTTGCAAGATATTCTTGTAGATTTTGAAAAAGCTGCTATCAACGCCATTCAACATTTCAACGACAACATCAAAATAAAAGGTTGTTTTTACCACCTATGCTCGAATATTTGGAAAAAAAACCAACAGACTGGTCAACAAGAAAGGTACAGCAATGATCAGGAGTTCGCTTTACACGCCCGAATGCTTTGTGCGATTGCTTTCCTACCGTCAGACGATGTTGTTCGCGGGTTTGAGGAATTAAATGATCATGTTAGGAACCTTTACGATGAAGAAATGGATGGTCTGTTTGAATACTTCGAAGATACATATATCGGTCGGTATTGAAGGAATGCTGCAAGACGCCCACCTTTGTTCTCTATTGAACTATGGAACAAGTTCCATAGAACATTTGACGAACTCCCGAGAACAAACAACGCTGTAGAAGGGTGGCACAGACGATTTCAAGGACAGGTATCATCGTGTCATTCAGTATTTTGGAAATTCTTGCAGCTTCTGCAGAATGAAGAAAGCTTGGTTCGTGGCAAGATTCTTCAAAATCTCGCTGGACATCCGCCACCTGTTCAAAGACGGCGATACCTGGATTGTAATCGCACGGATTCTTGTCATTGTTGATGATTATCACAACAGAGACACATACCAATATCTACGAGCGATTGCTCATAACCTTAGCTTTTGAAGATTTTACGATTGTATGTACATTTTATGTTTGAATAATGATTTATTTCCTCATTAGAATACTAACTACTGAAAAGAAAAAATTGAATAAACCCCCTATTTATAATAAATCCAGTTATCCAAAGAAATCCACAGGTAGAGCAACAGGAAAGAAAAGATGAATAGGACCTCTCAACCTCTTTTCCACTTTAGGGCGAAATAAGTTCCAGGACAAAATTTTATTTTCAAAATAAGTATTTATTTTAACTTATATTTGTTTTCGTAATTCTTATAAACCATTTGGACAAAACGCCGCGGTGAAGAAAGAGTTTATCAAAGCGCGGCGTTTATCAGAGTAAATACGGCATTCCAGTGACCAGTAAAGTTCTTCCGACCCTGGGGAATTCACCAGGGGAGAATTTGATCGGTGGAAATTCACCAGGGGGGAATTTGATCGGGAGGAATTCACCGGGGGGGAATTCACCTGGGAGGAATTTGATCGGTGGGAATTCACACCAGGGGGGAATTCTCCGGACAGCGTGAGTTTTGAAATATGAAAATATATGTGACAAAAGCTTAAATAAAGTATTTATTCCGTAAGAGGCCGTATATAATTGAAAGAATTAGTAAAAATTAGGAAAACAGGTTATCTAAAATATAACAAACAAATTAAATATTATAATCTAAAAGAATAGCTTTGCTTGCTCGTGTTTTGAAAGAGTTAAGATTTTTTCGGACGTCTGACATCAGACGATGCATCAGTACTTAGTAACGACATTCTTTAAGCTGAATTAGCATAATTTCTTTTCCATGATAGAAACCCGCGAAAGATATACTGATTTAAGCAGTGCACCGTAATTTTTGAAGAAGGACCTATATAGAGTTTAAGGGGGGAATTATATTAACAAGCCATGGCGAGCGAAAGTGCATATTGTATAAACAACACACATATAGATCAAATAATATTTAAAACTGATGTTTAACGTTATTTAAATTTAGATTTGGATTATGATATGGTTGGCAGTATGAAAGTTGACGAATTGAAATCGTGTTTATGATTAACTGGAAAACAGAGGTATTTGTGGCTAGAGTTTATAATATATCTTGATCACCAAATTTCAGTTTGATATTTCCGTCCAAAATATGCCCTTTCTAATATAAACCTGAATAGTAAATGCTAGAGAAACTCAGTGGCAATGGTTTATCATCAGTTTTGAAAGATGTCAATGGTGAAAAAATACCACGTTTGAAAGGAGACACAATCCATTTGAAAATGCGGTGAAAGGCGCGGCTGCATTTCTGTGTGTGACGAGTAAGGATTGTGTTTAGGCTAAACAAGCCGCACCAGTTGGTGTATGACGAGTAAGGATTGTGTTTAGGCTAAACAAGCCGCACCAGTTAGTGTGTGGCGAGTAAGGATTGTGTTTAGGCTAAACAAGCCGCACCAGTTGGTGTGTGGCGAGTAAGGATTGTGTTTAGGCTAAACAAGCCGTACTTGTAATATCCAATGTAGCAGCCGTCACGAACAAGATAGATAACTATATAAGACATAAATGCGTAAAACATTAAAACATAAAAAATGATGAAGGCGAGGCTTCCATTCAACCTAGTGGAGAAATTGCGTGTGGGTTGAGATTTAAAGACACAATGTTTCAGTCTGTTGCCTCAGTATACAAGATGTTTTCTCAGCTTCCCGTTACGTCTGGCGTTGGATTATTTTAAAGTCGTTTCGAACATGAATGGCATCCCGTTATAGCAACAGCATCTGATAAGTTGGTAGCTCATACAATCTTCCATCATATGAATAGGAATAAAAAATAAAAGAATAAATTTCAAAACAGGCCAAAGTGTAAAAGTTTACCTTATTTACCTGCAGTAGAAAACTGTATCCGCTAGACATTAAAAAAGTTAAAGAATTTTATTTTACAATCTTTACCTAGGACTAGCTTTGTGTTTTCGGCCGTAACTTTAAAGTTGTTACTTTTATGACTTTACATCTCGAAATTTTATCCTCTTAAAAGAAAAAGAAAAAGAAAAAGTTGTTACCGCTTAATATTATTATTATTATTATTATTATTATTATTATTATTATTATTATTATTATTATTATTATTATTATTATTATTATTATTATTATTATTATTATTATTATTATTATTATTATTATTATTATTATTATTATTATTATTATTATTATTATTATTATTATTATTATTATTATTATTATTATTATTATTATTATTATTATTATTATTATTATTATTATTATTATTATTATTATTATTATTATTATTATTATTATTATTATTATTATTATTATTATTATTATTATTATTATTATTATTATTATTATTATTATTATTATTATTATTATTATTATTATTATTATTATTATTATTATTATTATTATTATTATTATTATTATTATTATTATTATTATTATTATTCATATTTATACAGGTGTCCTAATCAGAGAACATATTAAAAAAGACTCTAATAATAATAATAATTCATGTTTTAAGTGGATAACCCAGTAACCCATAACTCTGTTATCCTTAAGGGTCCTGCTTATAATAAATAATATATATATATATTTACAAAAAGAGTAATAATGGCTCATTTATGAGTTTAGCCGCTGTATGGGTTAAATGAGAAAGCAAGCATCTTTGTAAATAATGGCCTTTTATGAAGATTTAAAACTTGAAAGTGATGTTGACACATGACAAGCACATTGACGCAAAATTCGAAATTATTTGCAAATCCACAATAAACTATAATTCCAGTTGTCTGCACACGATCCTGGACCTTTTACATCTTTGCAATGCATTAATCTAAGGTGAATTGATACAATAAGCAGCATCTGTGGCTAATGCATTATAAATGGTTGGGAAGCGTGTCAGTAGGACTTTAAAATATTATAAATGTCATGAACAATTTGAACGTTGCTTTTGTATTGAGAATATCAAGCATAAATGGCAGTTTTACAACTTTGAACATTTTCATGTCTCACAAGCAAGAAGAACATTCTTCGTAGATCCTTTGCGGGTTTTCAGCTGGGTGTTAAATAATTAATGTCAATTATTTTTAAATCAGTCACGTCGTTGGCGTTTTGACTTTGCAAAGAGAAAAACTTTCAGAGAATTATTGTGTCAGTCGCATAGCATAATTCGTACTGACGAGTTCTTTAACAAAAAAGTCAATTTATACTAACAAAAGAGTTCTGCGCAATAATCAGATATAATCATAATTATACCAGATATAATGTTCAACATCATAAAACAACAACAAAGAATCAATGTCATAATTAACACTGGGAATTATTTTCCTTTCGTAAGGAAAATTTGCTCTTTAGTTGCAAAATGAAGTTATTTTGAACTTTTGTAAGAAAAAGACACAGCGAGGAAGCGTTTCACATTATGAGCACCATCCCATTTCAAAGTGTTTACTATACTTAAAAAGATGTTTGTTCTTCCATTCGATTTGTTGTTCCAATGAAGCGTTATTGTCCTGTGTGTTGTCCAAGTGACGAGATCTGTTTGCACTTCACAGTCGTACTCTTCAATCTCAAACAAATCATTGTCAAGAATTATTCGCACAGTAAGACGTAGTCTAAACTCACTGGCAAAATAGAGGCGAACAAAGAAACGCTTCAGCATACTGGTTTTAAAGAACTGTGTTTTTTGACAAGACAGAATTTAAACAAAAACAGTGCTTTATGAATTGGTCTCGTGTGAAATTGGCAACTCGTAAGGAGAGGCTGTGCGAGGGATCAACTGATAACAGACTTGTTCACCAAGCGCAGGGACAGGATGGCCGGTTTATTAAAGTAGGTAAGTTCACAGCGACAAAGAAATTTGAACAGCAATAGCGATTAGAGTGGAGATAAAATAAGTAATGACAATCTAACTTTAGAACTCTTTCGCTATTAGGTATACAGACGTAAACGCTTGGACTACATGGGCAACTTTCAAACAAGATTTATTTCTAAAAACTACTAATTGACTAAAATATTAAATGTGCAATGTTCAGTACTGTTACTGTAGTGTTACAATGTTAAGTGCTGTTACTGCAGTCTTTTGACGTTAGTGCTATTATTACGGCGTCAAGTGATGTAACTGTAGTTGTACGACGTTCAGTACTGTTGCTGGAGTTGTACGGCGGAAGGTGATGTTCCGATGTCACTGTATGTGAACGACGTTAAGAAATGTGCCTGTAGTTGTAAGACGTTAAGTGCTGTTACTGTAGTTGTACGACGTTAAGTGCTGTTACTGTAGTTGTACGACGTTAAGTGCTGTTACTGTAATTGTACTCGTGTGTATTTCTACAAGTAAGGGTAATACCTATTGAGTTCAGAGTATTTAATGGCTGTAGCTATCAGCCACAAAACCTTTAAACACATATTGATTCTGAAAAGTGTCTTAATAGTTACAGCATTGTTATCACTTCTCTTACAAATATCCGGCATCTTGGTGCAGGATGTTTACGGAAGGAATTCTTTCACTTCCCCACTCAATTCAAACTTTCCATTGTAGAGAATGTCGATAGCTTTTCCAAACCTCGTCACCAGATTCCCGAAAACCCATTCGAGAATTACGATGAGTCGCAAAAGGTGCTTTCGTCCGATGACGACGACGATGATGAGAGATTGTTGAAGAGCAATGGCACTGCAGAGATGACAGGAGACGAGAATATGAGAGAAGAGAAATTTCTTTCAATGTCACTTAATCTGGAGAGCGCCTCTGAGAAACAGGAGGAAGATAATCACTTTTCAATCGATTACTTTTTACAGCGTACACAGCAAGCTTCACCCGAACGACCGTTCGAGTCGACACGCACCTGTTTCATACCAGCCTACCAACCACCAGACGCACATTTGGCGTACCAAACGCATCTCGATGACCCCGAGGAAAAACCCACAGCTGACGCATCAGATAAATCAAGCGCCGTCTCATATAATCTACCTACGGACGTTCACTCGCACACCATAATATCTCCGCATTTCATCCGAACGCCCATCTTTTACCCACCATCTCACGTTTTCCCATTCGTGTCGGGTCACCCGCCATTCATATCTCCCTTCCTCCCCGCGCAGATTCTACCAGTTCAAAACCTCTCCACAACGGCGCAACTGCTACCAGAAATGACGCAGGTGGATTACTTCAAACGAAGGCCGCCGTCTTGTATGTGGGTTTGTAACCAATCGGCGCTTGTGAAACCGGAGATGGACGTTGTCTGTAACCGCCAGTTTGACACCATATCAGAGATAGTCTACCACATAAGCGACATGCATTTGAACAGTTCGAACAACACTACTGGCTCCTCAAACGAACAATACTATTACTGCTTTTGGAAGGACTGCCAGCGTGGATTGAAACCTTTTCGGGCGCGCTATAAACTAGTGAACCATATACGAGTGCACACGGGAGAGAGGCCGTTTTTGTGCCAGTTTCCGTCGTGTGGAAAGCGTTTCGCAAGATCGGAGAACTTGAAAATCCACAAGCGTGTGCATTCTGGCGAGCGACCTTTCATCTGCGAGTTTCTAAGTTGTTCGCGTAGATTTACGAACTCAAGCGATCGCAAAAAACACATGCATACGCACACAACAGATAAAGTACTGAACCTCTTACCCGAAAAACCCTACAAACAATCGCGCAAACAAATCAAAGGTTGCGCCGAACCCATGCTCAAGTACACGCCCATTAAACAGGAAGAGGGGTATTTGAACGAGAGTTTCATGAGCAATCAGACCTGCGCGAACAGCATGTTTGCCATGAAATCTCACGCTATCATCATCCAGGAACTAGAGAACTCTGTCAACCATCATCTACATCAAGTCGGCGAGAAGCCCAACACAGAGAACTGAATTTTAAGATTTTCTCTTTGTAAATATATACATATATGAATATTTTTTAGCAAAAACGTCTATGTTTCCTTGGTGGTATGTCCCATTGAGCAATTTGATGCCAAGAAAACTTTAAACCTCTTAATTTAGTTTGAATAAACGAGACAAGCACTTGTTCGCCTTGTTGGTTTTTTTTATCATGAAAAACTTGGCAAAATAAGCAACTTTATGTTGAGACATTAAAAAGTTGATAGAGTTCAACTTGCTAAGATAGCTTAATCATTATTGACTTTCTGTTTAGTGAAGTAACATCACTTTTCTTTATAACGACACTCATTGAAAACAGTATACCGTTGCTCCCATACAATACTTCACACAATATAGATATACATACAAAAGGTGTGTTAACGTAAAAAAGATCGTTACAATCACAATCTCCAAACATCTCTTTTCAAAACAATTCGGTCGAATAAAATATTTGTAAAAATTAGTAAACCATGAAATATTTCGTTTCCCTTACCGCTCGAAATTCTCGAGCTTGTCAGCTTGGCCCATTCGACCGGTGCACAACATAATATTAACAAAATTCTTCTTTGGCCATTGTGATATCATAACACGACAAACAATATTATCACAATGACGCACATCACAAGTAAGCCAATCAAAACATAAGTTTGCTTTTTGTCTGAAAAGAAAGAAATTTGCTGAACAATTTAGAGATATTGTTAGAAAAAGAAATAATAAAAAAAACGGTTAGCCGATTCCAATTAATATATTGCAGCATATTATACTAAAAAACGGAAGGGAAATCTGTGAAAGAATTCCGCTGAACAAAAACAAGTAATCGAAATGAAACAACTTCATATGAGTAAAACGCACAGATGGAAACTTACCGTCTGCTAACTTCAGCATCTTCTCTACCCTCACCAGTATGGTTTGCAACTTGGAGTCTGTTTGGTCGATCTCGTGATTTAAATCGTCCAGTAAGCTAAATTAAAACAATTGAAAATGTGCAAATTATCTCCCGCGCATGACTTACATAGCTTGCCCTTCTAGCTCGCTGCCAATTTGATGTCCCATACTCTTTAACACTCCAACGCTATGTCCTACATGCTCCAACTGGTTGTCTTGTTGGCGAACCAAAACCTACATAAAATAAAATTATTAAAAGAGAAATCTTCCTGATGCAGGGAAGGAAGAATTATCGAAGAGTGGAAGAATGTCCCCCAACCAGAGGAATTGAACAGATGGTGAATGATGAAAAATCTTACTTGTTGCTGTTGCTGTTGTTCTTGAATGTATTGGTCATTTGAGCGCGTGATTTCATTGTCCAACCGCGCATATTTGTTGTAATCAAGCGACGGTTTAGTTAGCAAGCTCTACATATATAAAACAAGATTACAGAATATTTATAATACAGTATTTTGCGTTAAGTTATGCTTACATTTCTCGTTACTTTCTCCGCTTTGCCACTGGCTTCAGGACTAATAATGTGTTCTTTTATGCTCCTAATAGTAGATGTTGTCTTTCTAATAAACTCTTTTCTTTCCACAATATCATTTGGTGTTAATTTAAACTTCATGGGGTTTGATTCGACAATGCCAATTGTTTCCGTCAGGTCTTCCAGATCCCACTCAATACTGCGCAGGTTGTTTTTAATCTCAGATGTAGTCCACGAGAATTCCTCTTTGCTGCTCGAACTTTCCAGCAGCTCTTTCCATCTTCGATACAAATCATTCACATTTCCTTGTGCCTTTTCAACTTCCCTGTTTAAAGAAAAGTATCTTTAAAAAACCTGCATTTTAAAATCATTACGCCTAACCGTTTCACACTATAGTACGGATCTTCCATCTTTGTTTATTTTGAACAAATTCACTCCATGGATATATGCACACATTTATCACATCAATATCCATATAGAATTAATCAACAAATACATTTTCAATATATTGGCTTTTAAAACAGAAAAAGCAATTTTCGTACCACTTGATAGCGGTGTACAGATGTTTCGAAACTGCCGATTCGAAACTGGCCGATTTGAAATTGATGATTCGAAACCGGACGGTTCGAAACAATATTGTTTTATATTTTTTAAACTTTTATTAATTTTCAAAATAAATTTGTTTTAGGTTTTTTAAATTTTTAATAATTTTCGAAATAATTTTGTTTTTCGTCGTTTTTTAAAATTCTATTAACGTTTTTTAAATTCGCAAATTCGAGACACGAATCAATCACGTGGTTTGTTTATCTTGGAACGCTATTACGGTTGTCTTTAGGCGGCTCCGCAACATGCATTTGAAATGTTTCCGCACGTTCCTGTGACGGAGCTTGTGTGTATTTGTTCAATAAAAATTTTGTGATAAGAGCTCTCTCTCTGATATGAATAATTATCAAATGAAATTTTAAGTATTGAGGTGAGGTCCAGAGATACGATGGCGAAAAGAAAATATTCCATAAATATCAGTACCCTTACAATAACCATAGAAAAAAAACAAATCTCATTACATATGCACGCATTTTACTTTATAAGAAAGATGTTTAGGCTGGCCGTAAAATAGTGTTGAGAATAAGCCAGGTCAGTCGGGAAATAATTATGCCAAGCTAGCAATGAGTCATAGAAATCAATCCATGAAAGCTTTTGTTTGATTGTTTGAAGTTAGCATTTTACCACGGAAATTAATCTAATATTTAAAATACTGCTTGCCGCATCACCATCCGACAGTCTGGAAGCTAATCGATAGCTTAAAGCTGGAAGATGTCCATGCAAGAACGGAAATCAGAAGTTTTATATGGCAGGGAAACCTTTTTAAATAAACAATGTCGAATGGAGACACTGACACTCCAGAGGCGCTTAGCCAATTTAACGTAGGGCTACACCAGACATGAAAAAGAGTTATTGCGAGCTGTTGCTTACAATCTCCGCGACAAACGTGCCTTATAATGTATCATAAGAGAAATAAAGATATATAATATATAGCTTAAATACGTCATCATTTGTTCTAAGAATCTACGTTTTCATGCAGACGCTAGCTTATAAGATTTCTATCGCTTAGGTGATGAAAACTCCACAGTTCATCCGGCAATAGCGCAATGGTAATGGCGTTCGGCTCTTAACAGAAAGGTTCTGGGTTCGAGACCATGCTATCACAAATTTAGTTTAGTGAGAGATTATAAATAAACAACACCGTATTTCATCAAAAATAACCGTCGCACAAATGGGAAATTAAATACACTAAAGCACCGGGTCGAGGTTTTCATGATAATTCCTAATGAGCGTTCTGGAAGCCTCGTTAAAAAAATAAATAATAATAAAAAAAATAGTTGATGATGTATTAAAAAAAAATTGGATTCTAATTGTAAATGAAAAATCTTTTAATATTGTTTCGAACCGTCCAGTTTCGAATCGTCAATTTCGAAACGTAGTGGAATCCTTGATAGCATGTTACATGTTATATAATAAATTTGTTTTAAATAAATAACAATTAATCTGATATATAAATATTTTAAAGAACTAAAAGAACAACTAGATTAAATAAAAAATTAAGAGTTTAATGAAATGTTATGATGCGTAAGACATTAACAAATTAATTTGTTTGTTTGTTGTTAAAATACGTAAACACAACAAGATCAATATATTCTTACACACTTAAGCACCATTCTTATAAGAAGAAAATCCTCTTATAAACAATTTGAAATGTGGCAACGAACACAGTTATTGTCATCGATTAATGAGTGCACATTGCACGGGTGATATAGCTAGCTATTTAACAAGAGGTAGGATTTAGGTTTGTATTATTCAAAGAAGAACGATAGAAATCAATTAACTCCAATAACGATTATTATATTATTTATAATTTTTAAAACCCGTTAAAAAACAAAATAATAATCTACTATTAAACAATTTAATTTTAAAAATGATTATTTTCCTAACATTAAATATTTTTCAATACTCAATGACCAATTTCCACTATATTGTTAGATATATATATAAAGAATTAAACAAGAAAATGAAGTAGATGTAGAAAAGGAATTCTCCGAGTGGAGAAAGCCAGCCCAGAGGCTAAACCAAACCGCGGAAAACATCTATACTGCGGGTGAATGCGCACCAGCGCTGAGTCAGATAAATCTGCAGCTCGTTGGAGTGTTCAAGCGCTCTACTTTCAGGCGAGCTTGAGTAATGAAATATAGAAACAAAATGAGAAAAATGATATTTTGTAATCTTCAATAAGTTTGATCAATCATGCTGGTTTCAGTGCAATTGAGTTTGTTTCAGCATTTGACGAACAGAGAAATTATTATGATGTACGTCATGTACTTCAAATGTAAATCACTCAGCTAAGTTCTTTGTTATCCCCCTCCGCAGGCATGCTTTATCCGCATGATTTAATATTAACTTTAACAACATAAATACTATATGAGCTTCTCTCCAATGTGCTGATTGCTTTATGCCATTCCAGCGTTGGTCTGCCCTCTGCCACAGTGAAAAAGTATCGTCTAGGATCTACACTTTAGTGTAGTGACTGGTCCCTTTAGATATGAATAACTTGTGGCATAGTTCCAAATGGTTACTGCAATATGATGACTTCTTTGACACGCCAGGTCATTAGGGGGTTAGGATGTAGACATAGCATGCTCAGATTTTTATAACTGAAACAATGTTTTCCCTATTTTTCCTATTTTTTCTAAATGCGTTATGCTTAGCATGCGGAAAATACAAATTCAGGTACGTCATTGTACATTTTGCAAGCTTCCAATTATAGAAAGTGCAAAAACAATCTAACAAAACAGTACTTA
Organism: Candelabrum cocksii; assembly: GCA_963930725.1. NCBI lineage: Eukaryota > Metazoa > Cnidaria > Hydrozoa > Anthoathecata > Candelabridae > Candelabrum > Candelabrum cocksii. The sequence goes on from OZ005669.1 coordinate 5,935,843, forward strand.
AAAGGGTTGCAGTATTCAAATTTTGAAATTCAATGTAATTAATGTGTGTTTAAAACAATGTCTATAAAACCCAAAAAAATATTATTCCCAATACATGAAAGTTAAAAACATCTGGCGTACACAAAAAAACACGTACACAAACGTTCCTATACCAAGGTTGGCGTACGTGCTGGCTAGCGGGTACGCAAAAATGAGAAGAATGATATAACTAATTATTGTTTTTTAATAGATTAGAAGTGGAATAATGAGAGCACAAGTTACGATATCGTTTTTACATGAGGGAAAATGTGCTGCGTTGCACTCGGCCACAACACATTGTGTATAATACATAATAACAACAGCCGTTCAATTTTAAAAACCTCAATCCATCCTTTTACCCATCATTTTCTGTTCAATCAACACTTAACACCTTACTGTTGTAATTATGATTTACGATGCATTTTGATTATTGATGATGGCAAGGTTTTTGCAATAAACTCACATATTTATAAATATATACATTTTAATTTAACATTTAACGTTAATTCGTTCTCCGAACGTAATGTATCAAATCTTTAATGTTTATCTTCTTTGTTCAATTTCCGCAAATTGCATTTATTAAAAAAAGAACATTGAAAAACCTCCTCACAAATTGTGGAAAAAAATGTTTTCTACTTTTGTCAGTAGAAACCATCCACGTCTGCAATGAATCAAGAAACATACAGAAACAAGAAACTGAAAGAAGACGTTAAACATGTAAAAAGGTATAGCTACCATAACGAAAAAGAAAAACCAAAAATATTTTCATACAAGGTGATAAAAATTTATCATTAGTTTTAGGAGATCATTCAAATTGAGCAAAAAATAGGGGGTATGAAACCAGAATAGCGCCGTAATATGCTGTATGTAAATAAAAATAAATAAAGTTTTGAAATTCTAAGAATTCTAAAATTTAAAATAACTCACTCTTTTACAACAAAGAACGGATCTTCCATTTTCTCTCTTTACGTGTAAACAATCCAAAACAGCTAGGTGATCATGTATGCCATTTTAAACATTTTATACTGAACGCCAGATTCAAAATCCTGTTTTAAAAAATATTCATTTATGTTGAAAGACTTGTTTAAAAAAATTAAAAATAAACAAAATATTTTCGCAGGTGACGGCAGCCGAAAAACTTTACCCAGTCTTCAAAATTCAAAGAAACAAGAAAACAAAACAACGACTCTTGAAATAATATTGCTGACAAATTTTAAACTAAGTTGTTATGCCATTTGCCCATATTTGCTGCAAATAATGAGTCATAACTGTTGTAGCATAAGTATTATTGTAGTATGACAAAAGTATAATCCTTATAACGTAATAGATTAAACTGGTGTTTGTCATAAAACAAATTATTGAACAATTGAAACAAGGCCTCATTATATAATTCAAAAGGATCGAACCCACTCGACACTACATTTTCAAGTGCCACAATTTATTGGACACCAATGTGGTACTTTCTTGTGGGCAACATAAACAGGTTTAGACCCTAGAAACCAAAATTATATTGGCGGGACAGGAAATTACCGCAACAAACCAAAACAATGAAGCAAGAACAAAGAAAAAGGGCGTCAATTTTTGTATGGATTGCTGATAAATGATATAGGCAGTCATTAATACTCGATGAGGTTGCTTGGAAGAAAACTTGATATCCGGCGATAAAGCAATGGTAATGGCGTTCGGCTCTTAACCGAGAGGTTCTGAGTTTGAGACCATGCTATCACAAAATTTTAAATACAAACGCCGTATTTCATCAAAAATAACCGTAGCGCAAATGGAAGCAATTATATGTTAATGCTTAATGGGCGTTCTGTAGGCCTCGTTAAAAACAAACCAACATGAACATGATGAAGTGTCATCTTTGTAAAACAATTTTATAACCACAACCATGGCCTACTTAAATATTTAAGTAGGCCATGCCACAACAACAACAAGTTTTAAAATCTTCAAGCAGTTTTTAATCGCCTCTGTTTAAGGGCCTTTCATTGTTTGAATAGATGGAGGTTTTAAAATTATGTTTCTCTTACGTCAAAATCTTTCTTAATTCGATAAGCAATTTGAAATATTTTACTTCCGAAAGGTGTTACTAGAAATCGTTTGATGTACATTTAAGTTTCTGACGCGTTACTTGTAATTATTTCTCGTTATATTCTAACTTCTCCTCGCAAGTAGTCAGCAAAGTAAATGTTTGTTAAACAGTCGGGGATTTCTTTAATAGAACACTTAAAGGTAGAGAGAATTATCGCTATTTGCTCTTGTAATCGGCTGTTATGATCTCCATCGTGACAGGGTAAATATTGTATAATCCATTCCACATTACGGGGAACAAAAATCGTTTTTCAATTCAAAAAGAAAAAGGGCTTTGATATCATCTTGATGAGAAATACCTCGATTGATTCGAAAAAGGCGAGTTAGTAGTTATTGCGAAATGCTATTCTGTTGTGAATCTATTGAAAGAAAGAAGATATTGACCGAGATGTGTAAAACAAGATGGTAAAAAAATCTACCATTTGTTACATACTATTTATCGCGGAGAGGCATTGGAAATTATTTTAAGGAATACTCTCTGATATGGAACAATTCCATTCAGAGTTTACAAGTGGATGGGATAGGAAAGGGAAGCTAGCCCATTCCTTAAGGCACTTACTAAAGAAGTTACAAGGGCGTACAAGTATCCGGCGATAGCGCAATGGTAATGGCGTTCGGCTCTTAACCGAAAGGTTCTGGGTTCGAGACCATGCTATCACAAATTTAGTTTAGTGAGAGATTATAAATAAACAACACCGTATTTCATCAAAAATAACCGTCGCACAAATGTGAAATTATATACACTAAAGCACCGGGTCGAGGTTTTCATGATAATTCTTAATGAGCGTTCTGGAAGCCTCGTTAAAAAAAATAAAATAATAAAAAAAATAGTTGATGATGTATTAAAAAAAATTACACACAGTAACATTCAAGAAGCGATCGACAATTTGAGACATTTACAGGAAATTGTTAACTGATGTCATTATACCAATAACTTTCCCGGATGGCAGTTAAATTATTTGTAGCACCGATGATTGAACAGCCATTGCAGAAATAACGGTTCTGTTATAAAGAAATGGAAAATAAAAATAAGAATAAAAACTAGAAAAAAACTGTGTTCCGTTGCCTTTCTTCTTTCCGTGCTACTGTTTTTGCCGAAAACTCGAATAGGCGCCCATTTCTGAAGATTGAGGGGTGGGCGCTTATTCAAGGGGGGTGCTTATTTAATAATTTAACCAAGAGGGTGGGCGCTTATTCGAGGGTGGCGCTTATACGAGGGGGGCGCTTAATCAAGGCATTACGGTACTAAACAAGCGTGTGTTCTCCTCACTAATATGCGTATAATATCTCTCGTGTCTATTTTAAGCCGAATCTCCACGAGCGAACAAGTCCGCGCGGACTAAGTTGAGCGGACTTAGTTCTTGAATTTCATTGGTTGAAAATGTAAACATCGACCTCGTATATGAAACAGTTTACATCGTAGACCTTCGGCACAAACACAGTTTGCTCAAGGTGACGTCAACATTTGTATTGCCATTTCTAGTTCCTTTAAAATGATGTTTCTCACACTACATATTGGCACAATACTGAATGAATTCGTTTTGACTTTCAGGTGACAGGGTAACGGATCTGTAAACGATTTCTGACTTTCGTTTTGTTTAAAGGCCGTGGATATTGTTCCGACAGCAGTCTTGGATTTATGCGGATATATACCATATACCCGACATTTCATTGTAAATCTATTATTTACTTTCTTACTAAGAAATCTATCCTAACTTAACCCTATCCCTAGCCCTAGCCCAATCCCTAAACCCAGGCCCACTGATAGGGGGGGGGGGGGGGGCAAAGTACCCGGGGCCCATAAATATTTGAAACAAATTTTATTTTGTTTAGCAATGGTATAATACAATAAAATACGCCATGGCTAAAATGCTTTAAAATTAAAAAATAAAAATAATGATTTGGTCTAATGAGTTTAGTAAGCTTAAAGTGCAATGCAACAAAGATTATTCAGATTAGAAAGATCAGATTATTTACATAATCTGTTATCAATAGCAGCTGTTTTTGCCTATTGCAATGTAGTAAAAATTAGGGATGATTGATGCTTACAGCACTTAATGACTAATTTGAGTTAAGCAGCCATACAGATAAGATGCACAAATCTCATCAAATTCATACTTGTAGTTCAGTTGTTTTAATTACTATTCCTTACAATGTAATTACTATTACAGTACCTTTTGTGCTTTTTCACTTATTAAATCATATTATTTTAAGTTGATTTTTTCTAATTAATGTAGTAGGTTTTTTTGGTCTAATACCACAGACTAAGCATACTATAGGTAATACCTATAAGGCCCCCAATAATAACATAAGCCCTTTTCAATAGCCTCCCTCCTAAAAGCTTGTTTGCGCCTCCGGCGAAACTAACACTCGCGCTGTGTGTTTGTTCTAGGGCCCAACTACACTTCTGCTCCCCCATACTTCTTTTTCTCTTAGCGGCCCTGCCTATACCTAACCCTAACCTTACCCTTACTTATACAAAATATATAAAAGCTCCGTTGTCGCTAACTCTAACCACGGCGTTGTTTAAATGCCCATGATGGGGTCATAATGACTTATCAATTCCAAAACACCCAGAAATTTGCCATTTCTTGGATCTCATAGAATTAGTTTCAGCCAAAAAAACAGGGGGGGGGGGGTGCGAAAGCACATTAGCACCCATGTTCCTTCTTGACCCTTGAAGGTAATGCTGTCCAAAAGTAACTGGTCCACTGTAGAGTTCTCTCACTGTGCCTCCAAGTTCCGCCATGCAACATAACAATTTTTATGTGTAATTCTGTTTACGTGTTTACTTACTGTTTTTGTAATTTTTCTATTTCTGCTCAATTCGACATTTGGTAATTTAGTGTTCAGTAGACAAACAGAGAACAAACAACCTGTGGGGTCATTAGGAAACATGACAGGATTCCTCTTAGGGCCTCGTCAACCTGAGAGAGAGAGAAAAAATAATCAAGCTAAATTGATGTTAGAGAGCTAGAGATGTTTAGTTATATAATTAGGGCAAGTAAAGTCAATAAAGTCAAGTTTTTGTTATTAAGTTATTGTGGTGTGGTTTTAAGTAAGAGTTCTGGACACATGGAGTAAGTTTCAAAATCTTAATTTGATAAGTCAATAAAAAGTCAATTTTTTATCGTTAGGTCAATTTTTCAATTTTAGGTCAACAAAGTCAATTTTTTTTTAAAATGCTGAGAAAAACTGATATATACTTTAACAACATCTTGTTCATCATAATCTTAATCTGTGCTAACTTTATTTATGCTAGTGTATATATAGTGTGGATTATGAGAGCTCCTTGATAGGTGGTAGCCTATGTCATTATTGTAGGCTATAGAGTAAAAAAGTGATGTGACATGGTCCATAGATGTATTTTATTATTGTAAGATATTTATGTGCCGGAAGATGATCATCGTAACATTTTCAATATTTTTGAAGACATTGAAGATTAGATATTATGAAAAATATAGTTTGTATTTCTTTAGAGTTATGTTAATAAGTATTATATATATACAACACGTTTTAAAAGCGTGAAAAACAAAAAAATCTGGTTACAGTAATAAACAAACTAAAATGTTGAATTTTGATTGTCTTTTGTCCATTCGCGAAATTAAATTCCCGTGAAATTTTCTGACAATAAAGTATAAAACACAAGAAACAATGGTTCACTCAGTCAAATTTTCAATTTTTCTGAATTTTAAAGTCAATTTTTTTGGATTTTTAGGTCAATAAAAACTTGCCCTAGTTATAATGTCACATTTGTTTGTTCAAGAAGTGTTGCAAACTCAAAAGGTCATGTTTTCAAATCGTTTAGGAAATATGGTGTTACCTTGGTTTCACTAAATCACCTAAGAATTTTGCATGATATATATATTTCAAACAGCCAATTGAAGAGAATTGAAGCCGAAATGTCAAATTTTTGGGAAATTTTGATAAACTATGGCAGGATTAAAACCTTCAAGGAACCATCATAGGTCGTAATTTTCCTATTTTTTCGATTTGTTGGAAAAGATTTCCTAAATTTCTAACACAACATCTAATTTGATTATTTTGCCCTTCTTCTTTTTAGTTTGTGATTCCACTACGTTTCGAAACTGCCGATTCGAAACTGGCCGTTTCGAAATTGACGATTCGAAACCGGACGGTTCGAAACAATATTAAAAGATTTTTCATTTACGATTAGAATCCAATTTTTTTTAAATACATTATTTACTATTTTTATTATTTATTAATATTTTATTTTTTTAATAAGTCGCATTTGTGCGACGGTTATTTTTGATAAAATACGGCGTTGTTTATTTATAACCGCTCCCTAAGCTAAATTTGTGATAGCATGGTCTCGAACCCAGGACCTCTCTGATAAGAGCCGAACGCCATTACAATTGCCGGATGAAATGTGGAGTTTTCCTTAATTTTTAGATCAACTAAGCGATAAAAATCTTATAAGCTAGCGTCTGTGCACGAAAACGTAGATTCTTAGAACAAATAATGACGTATTTAAGCTATATATTATATATCTTTATTTCTCTTATGATACATTATAAGGCCCGTTTGTGGCGGAGATTGTAAACAACAGCTCGCAAAAACTCTTTTTCGTGTCTGGTGTAGCTCTGCGTTAAATTGGCCAAGCGCCTCTGGAGCGTCAGTGTCTTCATTCAAAATCGTTTATTTAAAGGTTCCCCTGCCATAAAACTTCTCATTTCCGTTCTTGCATGGACATCTTCTAGCTTTAAGCTATCGATTAGCTTCCAGACTGTCGGATGGTGATGCGACAACATGCAGTATTTTAAATATTAAATTAAATTCCGTGGTAAATTATTTCAAAAATTAATAAAAGTTTAAAAAATATAAAACAATATTGTTTCGAACCGTCCGGTTTCGAATCGTCAATTTCGAAACGGCAATTTCGAAACGTCTGTACACCATTTTCACCGGACCCACAGAAATTTTGATGTTATATAAAGGTCCAACCCTCTCTCGATTCTTAACCCGGAAACTTGAAACAAATCCTAGAAACTCCAGAATAAGCCACTTCACCAAGAAACAAACTGAGTGCAGTACTTCCAGGGATGTGACAAAATTCGACATGAGTGGGAGTCGAACCAGGGACCTCTTGATTCTGAGCGCAACGCTTAGACCACTGTGCCACTGCTGCTTTGCCAACTTTGGTTGGTGAACGTTTCATCGTTGTTGTGTCCAGTTGCTTTGGCAATGATACATGGAAAGTTTCCAAAATCACAATTTTCTGAGGTTCCACGTACCGTTCCTCAAGAGGTTGAAAGTACTTTTTAAAAGTAATTCGGTACTTTTGATTATACCAGTGACGACGATTCCACTACGTTTCGAAACTGCCGATTCGAAACTGGCCGTTTCGAAATTGACGATTCGAAACCGGACGGTTCGAAACAATATTAAAAGATTTTTCATTTACGATTAGAATCCAATTTTTTTTTAATACATCATCAACTATTTTTATTTTTTATTATTATTTTATTTTTTTAACGAGGCTTCCAGAACGCTCATTAAGAATTATCATGAAGACCTCGACCCAGAGTTTTAGTGTATTTAATTTCCCATTTGTGCGACGGTTATTTTTGATGAAATACGGCGTTGTTTATTTATAACAACTCACTAAACTAAATTTATGATAGCATGGTCTCGAACCCAAAACCTAAGCGATAGAAATCTTATAAGCTAGCGTCTGTGCTCGAAACCGTTGATTCTTAAAACAAATGATGACGTATTTAAGCTATATATCTATATCTTTATTTCCCTTATGGTACATTATAAAGCACGTTTGTCGCGGAGATTGTATGCAACAGCTCGCAAAAACTCAGCCATTTCATGCCTGGTGTAGCCCTGAGTTAAATTGGCTAAGCGCCTCTGGAGCCTCAGTGTCTCCATTCGAATTCGTTTATTCAACGGTTCCCCTGCCATGAAACTTCTAATTTCGGTTCTTGCTTCACTTCACTCGCAACATTTTATGTACGCAACTTTTTATGAATGTCCTTTCTCGCAACATTTAATGTACGCGACTTTTTCTTTTAAAGTAGTTTACATTATTACAAATTTATACTACTGTTTCACTCACACATATATAAACATAGCTGTTTTGCTAACTTTTGTTTCATATTGAGGTTTACTACGAAATTGTAAAATGGTCCAAAATACACACTTTACAGATGTTCTTGTCGCCCTCGTTGCATGCGTAATTACACATAGCGTAGGAGAATGTGTGAAAAAAGCAATTTACGTTGAAGTCGCCAACAAACCTTTTAAAATATCCGGAGAGAAATGAATAAATAGATTTCGACGGTTTATTTGGAGGTCTATAAGAAATCGAGTAGATAATAGAACGTTTCTTTTCGCCACTGTGTCTCTAGACTTCAGTACTTCATCACAAAATTTATATTGAACAAATACACACAAGCTCCGTCACATGAATGTGCGGATACATTTCAATTGCATATCGCGTGGCCGTCGAAAGGCAGCCGTAATAACGTTCCAAGATAAACCACTTGATTGATTCGTGACTCGAATTCGCGAATTTAAAAAACGTTAAAAGAATTTTTTAAAAAGATACAAAAACAAAATTATTTCGAAAATTAATAAAAGTTTCAAAAACGTATAAAAATATTGTTACGAATATTCAAAGAATTTTTAAAAACAAAAAACCAAAATTATTTCGAAAAGAAAAAACAATATTGTTTCGAACCGTCCGGTTTCGAATCGTCAATTTCGAAACGGCCAGTTTCGAATCGGCAGTTTCGAAACGTCTGTACACCAGTGACGACTCCGATTCTGAATTGGAATTAGACAGCGATAATGGTCGAAGCGCCTTTGACATGTTCGAAGAATGACATTATCTTGTAACAACTCGTTGAGATTACCTTGTGATACTATTATTTGTATTTAATTATTTGTCTCTCAAGAAATATTTGTGTTTCCAAATACCATACTCCTTAATCTAGATTCTCTCTTCATCCTGTTTCAAATAAATTATAGAGAAAATATTTCTTGTAAAATGGTCTTGCGCGAAAATTACTACGCGCAAAATTACATGTAAGGCCTTTGCGCGAAAATTAATAGGCGTGAAAATTAGTACAAATAAGGTATGTCAATATAATTTTGTATCCGAATAAAACCTTATGATGAAATTTACATATATATTTTTTTAGTAAAAGTTCCAAATGTCTCAACAACAGAATGAAGTAATCTTTGAGAGTCATGAGCAAGGTGGTAATGATGTGGCTGTGAAGTCGTCTTTGATATATGGCATTAACGAAAACCCACCATGGTACCTGGCATTTTTATTAGGATCTCAAGTTAGTTTCTTCCTTTTTTTAAAAAGAGTTTTTGTTTTACGTTTAAAAAAAGTTCAATCAAGCAGTATTAATGTTCTTTGATATGTATAGTTATTGTTTTCTGTTGCATTCTGCTTCTATACATCTCAGTTTACAACAGAATATTCTCTAATGAATTTTATTATATATCTATATAATATATACGGCGCAACATTGGCTACTTTAAGAATTGATGTGTGAAGTTTGCACGTGCCTATGCATTGTTGACGATGGAAATTCATGTGAGAAAAACTTTAAGAAAGACAGATTTAAATGTTTCAAAACATTTGAAACAAAAAACTGATTAAAGGTTTAAATATACAAATTGTCAGCGGTAGACGTGCATTATAATTTATATACAAACACAAAGAGTTGGCATGTTGACTCAGCTAGTTGCCCAGCTAGACTATACTAGCGTATGTCATAGCCGTTTTGTTGGTGCATCAAAAGAGATGGTGATCATGGCCACTCTAGAGGCCGGCTTGTCACCATTCGCCCTTGGAGAAGCTTAGTGGGCGAAGTCTTTTTAATGGTGCAGTGTGTTTCTGTGTGTTTCTGTGTGCGTCGTGGCCTTGTCGGCCATTGTTGGTCATTGTTGGTTCTAGCAGAATGAACCGTGGTGATTTGAGCGATTGGCTCAGATTTGATGGCCAGGGCAATGGCTTGCTTTTGGCATTGCCTTCGTCGACGGGCGCTGTTGCAGTCAAGACCCCTCTGTAAAGATTTTGAAAGAGCTCTAGAATTCAAGGTAAGTGGCTTCTTCAGTTTGAACTGCAGACGGTGGAGTCGAAACTAAATTTGTCTGTGTTCTACTCTGTTTTCGGTAAGATGACATAGCTGATAAGGTTGAGGGAGGCAGAGCATTGTGTGCCATTTCCTTTTTCTTGACGAGTGCTATGACGTTATTCACTGCTTTCTTAAGGATGTCTGGTGTTCCGAGTTGTTTGTGTTGTATATCGGAGTTGTAAATGATGTTTAGGAGCACAACGTGGAATATATGGTCTGTGTAGTCCACGTTCTTACTGCACTTGCATGTTGTACTGTAAGCACAAGTTTCTGCTTTCCCTCGCACCTGAGCTGTAAAGGTGCGGCATGCTTCATCAGGACCTGATGTAGTTGAAGCAATTTGGTGCGTAAGACGCACGTGACAATTGGGATGACTGCCAACAACCGCATGGAGAATCGGAGATTTTGAAGAAATCTCGATGCGGTGGGTTTCTTGCCCGTCTCCAAGGGCAGACTGAAAAAGTTAGGATGGCGCTGACACATCGTCTATGTTGGAACTTCCAGCTACGGGCAAAAATATTTCAGTCCTCGATTGATACGCTGTTGTCTATTTGGGGCCGCTCAATAGCTGGTAATATATCTCGAATAGGCTAATCAGTGATTAGTTAACAGAGCTTACAAGTGCTTCCGAATTGTCTCCTGTCTTGAAATCATAGTTAAGGACTGAACAAGTGACAACGACCATGACCATGAAGGAATACACTCCTCGATGTTGTTTATTCTTCAATTGAACAACAATGAAATACTCCTAAACAAATAAATAAACATAATGAGAATAAGTTGCGTTTGAAAATACATTAAATACTAACATATTTGAGACGTCAACTATAAAATATTGCAATGAAACTTTAACAAACAACAAAATATGTATTCAAGCACAAGTGGTCCTAATTAGTCCCTAGTGACAGATAATCCTTCAAAGATTTTCAAAGAGAAACAACTGACATACTTACATAGGGTGCTACAGGTTGTTTAAAAACTCCATTTGTGTTAGAGACAAACAAATGCAGAAGAACTATGCTGCTTTTGATGAAAGAAAACAATATCAATACCCAAGAAAACATTCAGATTTATTAACAAAAATCAATGAAAAGACCCAGATATCTAGGCCCTTCCTGGAATCCATACAGAATTTCTAGTTGTTAATATTGAGAAAATAAGGCTTCTGGTTGTCTGGGGAGCCAATTGCGGGGGATTAAATGTCTGTCTATATAGTAAACTTTTGTCATTATTTTTTAGTCTTAGACCTGTAATGTGAGTTTAAAGACCCTTCTTAAAGTCAACACAGATGCTGAGATCAAACCTTTCTTGATTTCAAATCTCGTATTGCAGTGTTTGTTACAAAACTGGTACGAAGATATGAAATCGATCACGGTCTTATTGAAATTAAAGTATCAAGAAAATGATGTATCGTTAATGGAATAGATCAAATCTGTGGACGTTTGTTCTGAAACGTTAATTACTTTCAGTCGTAGCAGAAAGCAATCTGAATAAAAAATGTATTCTTGTAAAAATGTGTTTGTGAAATTCTCCGTCTTACTAATTAACAGGACTGAAACTTATTATTAAAAAGAGAAGTTGCTTTAAAAGACTTTATTTGACTCCGAACTACTTATACTTTGCAAAAGATCGAATACCGTAAATGACCGATCTAACGCCCACTCCCGAACTGACACCCCTTCCGAATAAACGCCCAGGGTTAAAGTTAAATTTTTTAACTAACGCCCACTTCCGATTAAACGCCCATTCCCGAATAAATGCCCAGGTCCATAGAGAAAAATTAAAATAAACGCCCATGGGCTTTCATTAGATTCACAGCAAAATGTCACATAATGGAAAGTGTCAAAGAAGCCTTACAATCTGCGAAAGTGCACATGGCTGTCATTCCAGGGGGTGCACAAAGCATATTCAAGCCCCTGTTGTTAGCTGGAATAAACCTTTCAAGGCCTACATTACATAAAAATTCGACCAGTGGTTAGCAGAGGGTTTATACGAATTTACTGAAGCTGGAAATATCACAGCAGCACCACGGCGGAAAATTGTTCAGTGGATTCTCGAATCGTGGTCACATCTATCGAAAGAAATGATTGCCAAGTCGTTCAAGGTTTGCGCCCTAAATCTCCCAACAAATGGCTCTGAAGATGACCAAATACATTGCTTTAAGGAGGGTATGACTTGTGAGGCAGGAGCAGAAAAGTTAAAAGCACAACTAGCTGTAATGAGAAACGAGGAGATAGGTGAGACCAATCCCTTATCTTTCATTAATGAAGAAGATATGGAGGCTGCGACCCAGCCATTCCACCTCCTTGATGATGATGAAGAGAATGACGAGAAACTTGATATCATGTAGTCGACGTACATCTTCTCGATTATATTACTTTTGTTGATGGACTTTGTTTATTAACGCCCCTCCCGAATAAATGCCCAGGGTAAAATTCGTTTGTTAAAATAAACGCCCAGGGCGTTTAATCGGTCATTTACGGTAACCTCCAAAAGGACAAATTATCATAATTAATCCGATTGTTTTAACAACCAATTGAACCCGTTCAGAATTGAAGAATATCTAATGACGCGCGATCTTTCTATCAAGTGATATTTTAAAGACGTCACAAACATAAACCCCCGTCTCTGGAAAAGAGAAGTTATGACAGTTTGCTCAAGCACAATTCTTTGCGATGGGAAGAAATGAATCGATATGGCAAATTTAAGTGAGACATCCCATTATTTATAAGAACTTGTTAGACCAGCTGCCAGATTATACATTGATTGAACTGCTACTGGTAAGACGGCTGTTTGTTTTTCTGGCTGTTTGTCCTACATTGTTTCAAAAAGTTTATGACGTCAAACGAGCATGGTGAGATGCTATTTGTGGAAATGCAGCGGCCTTTCAGGAAAAAAATAGTTGGCGTCATTTCTCAACCACCAAATAGAAAAATAAAAATCTTTAAAAACGCACTAAAATCTATTTTCAAATCTAGACAAAAAATCTCTTTGTATAGCCGGCGATTTTAACATTAACGCTCAGACGTATAACAATTTCCCTAAAACTAGATCTTTTTTAACATGCTTCTTGCTCATAATATTTTTCTTCTAATTAATCGGCCCACTCGTGTAACTAAAACGTTAGCAACCGCTATCGATAATTTAATAGTTTAGACAACGCGTGACGGCACGCCGATTTTAAATGAAATGCACTCCTAATGTGCTTGCGTTGTTTAGTTTAAGACAGCGAATTGAATTGAATTACGAAAAAATTTGATACATAATACGCGTTACTAGGTGCTGTGGTAATAAAACCGTCACGAAATTCAGAGTTTTAATGCTATTAAATGTCACAGCACATACTTGCACGTTGCATAGCGAAATACAGCTTTAACAAGTTGAAATACGACTGCAAAGTTTGGAAAAAGCGTGAAGTTAATAACCTTTAAAAACGGATGTTTGCTTATGCGTTTTGTTAAAATGTCTTTTCGTAATGTTTTTTTGTGGTTTGATCTTTTTATCTTCCATCCTATGCAGCATAGTTCTTCTGCATTTGTTTGTCTCTAAGTTGAATGGAACTTTTAAAAACCTGTAGCATTGCGCGTAAACATATCTGTCGGTTCTCTTCCTTTTTTCTATGATTGACAAACTTTTTGGATAACAGTACACAATTGATAACGAAATTTATATAATACGTTGGAGGAAGAACTGACTTTAGAGACTTACAATGTCTAAAAAACTGGAAATCACGTTAATTTATTTTGCTTAGTAAGGGGAACGAGGGGCGCCATTTATTTTGCACGTCAACTCATTGAGGTGCGTGTGGAGGTGCGCGAGCGCGATTGCGCGCCTTATAAAGACAGGCCTGGTGAACATTGAAATTATATATTGCGTTTCTCCTTATAGCATTACCTCACCATGTTTGGAGCAAGTGTTGGAATACCATTTCTGCTTGCACCTGCACTGTGTCTTGAACAAAACCCAAAAGTGCTCAGTGAATTGATTAGTTCTTTATTCTTTGTGTCTGGAATTGTAACTCTCCTACAGACATTTTTTGGTGTGAGGTATATACAAGTTTGTTAATTGCAGTAACTTTGCTCATTTGTTTAAGTGTGTGTTGCCTTTCATCAATATTTTATAATTACCTCCTTTGAATGACTCAGCTTTTATTTTGAACTTGAATTTTAAGTAGAATTGAAAGTTTATTTGTTTACTTTTCTAATTATTTACATCATTGTAATACCTTCTCTCTCTCTCCAGGCTACCTATTGTTCAAGGGGGAACAGCTGCATTTGTTGGCCCAGCAATTGCGATTACAGCTGTGCGTCAGACAAGCTGTTTGTCAAGTACATTTCCTATTTTTGTATATTCCATCATAGAGTCTATTGTTATTTGATAATTAACTGGCGCTTTGGAAATTTTGGATAACTATTTATTTATGTTTTAGAGAGTAAAAAAATGTCTATTTTATATACTGTTGTCTCTCGATATCTTGAACTTTTTTCCATGTTCCAAGTTTTAAAGTCATTCGAGCTAAAATTATCATGTTATCTCAAAGTTTTTTTCATTGTATTTTTGAATTGGCATCTTTGCCATAGCAAGAGAAAAAATCCTGGCTCAAATAATTTTCATAAAAATTCAACAACTGTAGCTTAATCGGTTTTTGTTTCTTTTTCCCAGATATTACAATAAACAAAGAAACATGATATAAACCCGAAATTACAATTAAATAACACCAAGACAGACTTTTTATTAATTGCAAATGAATTAATGAATATAAACCATCAAATTTCAATTTGAACTTTAATTTTTCTTGACAATTTCGTTTTTCAATGAATGTTATCTTCAATTCGTGTTAGACTTTGTATGGTTTTTTGCTGTTCTTGAGCCTCGCAGCATGGTATTAGCGACAAGAAGTATATTTCTGTTTGCAGTGCACCCAGGGCATCATTGCATTAGTTTTGTTTCTCTTCTCTGCTAATATTTCTGGCAAACGCTTGTAGAGCGTGGTGCACTCTTGTTCCATGCATATTTAATCGTAAATACAAGAGGAGTGAAAGAACATCCCTGTTACATCTTCATTTGACTGTGCAGTCATGTTTGTGTTGTTATTTTTGTACCGGAGTACCAGTGGCCGAGATCATGTGTTAAGTCGACGTGTCACGAGGATGCGGACCGGGGAGAACGGAGGAGTGTGTGATTTATAACGAGTTTTTAATGTACACATTACATTTTTTGAGAAGACAGATATAGACTCACCTTCGTGTATTTATTTGAGACATAGCAATTGGCGACGAGGATAATAAGAACTATGGCTTCATCTGGCATGATTGGACATATGACGTTTTTTGATGTGGAAAATAACGAGGATTTTGTAGAGTATTTGGAGCTATTCGAAAATTATTTAGTAGTAAACCTTGTAGTGGATGATGCCATGAAAAGGGCACTTTTTCTCTCAACGATCGGTGGACCGGCATATAAGTTGTAGAGGAGCTTATGCGAGAACAATACAAAGGACAAGAGCTATGAACGGATAATACAATTATTGACAGAGCATTTGAGACCTTTACCAAATTCAATCGCGCAACGGGTTCAATTTTACAAAAGGGAAAGAAAGAATAGCGAATCTGTGAATACATACATTGCAGTATTACGAAAGCAATCAGAGCATTGTGAATTTGGAAATAACCTTGAATATTTACGTGATAGATTTGACTGCGGACTGAATAGTGAGAGTGCAGCAGAAGTTATTAACGATTAAAAATTTAACGTTAGAGAAAGCACTAGAGACTGCCAGAACATTTGAAGCAGCATATCGAGATGCCAGAGCAATTCGTACTTCGATAAAGTGGCAGATAATGGTGAGACGGACAATAATATTAACGGGAAGTGGAAGAACGTCGGGATTAGGGCGATGGCTGCAAGCCAGGAGAGTGGCAGTGATAGTACCAAGGATGATGGTGATATTGATTTTTTGTTTTTTTACTCCTTGCATATGAAGGTCGGGAGGGTGAATGAGCCAGTTATGGTGGGCGTGAAAATTAACGGAAAGGATTTGAGGATGGAGGTAGATACAGGTGCAGCGGTGTCAGTTATGAGTGTTTTGACTTACAATCGGGTTAGAACAGGGAAGGAAGGTCCGTTGGAGGGGTCGAATCTGAGGTTGAAGACATATACTGGTGAAGTGGTCAAACCAGAGGGTGTTGGGGTGGTAGATGTATCATACGGTGATCAAACTTGTCAGTTGCCAATAACGGTAGTTGAGGGGAATGTACCTTCTTTGTTAGGTAGGGATTGGTTGAGTCGATTTAAAGTGTGTTGGGAAGAGTTGTTTCCGATTAGTAGGGTCAACAAGGTTGGAAGTGTTGATTCGCGGATTCAAAAGTTGATAGAGGGTTTTCCTCGGGTTTTCACAGATGATCTAGGTTGTTTGAAGGGTTTCAAGGTTCATATCCCCATTGTGAAAGAGTCTGTTCCGAAGTTTTTTAAGCCAAGACCAGTTCCTTATGCATTGCAAGCAAGAGTTGAGGAGGAGTTGGATAAGCTTGAGAGACAAAGTGTGTGGAAGAAGGTTTACTATTCGAGATTGGCGGCACCTATTGTTCCGGTGTTGAAGGATAGCAAGAATCCTACAAGGCCTATCAGGATATGTGGCGATTACAAAGTTGCAATTAACACGGCTGCTCCAGTGGATTTGTACCCTATACCAAACACCATTGACCAGCTTGCTACATTACAAGGAGGCGAACGGTTTACCAAGTTGGATTTATCGCAGGCTTATCAGCAGTTAGAGCTTGATGAATCTTTGCAAGAGCTTTTAACGATAAATACCCGTCAAGGTCTATATCGTCTGAGTAGACTTCAGTTTGGTGTCCATAGTGCTACAGGAATATTTCAATGGGAAATGGACAAGCGATTAAGGAAAATTCCATTTGTGAAAATTCGTGTAAACGACATACTGGTTTCTGGACATTCCGATGATGATCATATAAATAATATATGGGCTGTTCTTGTTACACTGAAAGAATCTGGATTGACCTTAAAAGTATCAAAGTGTTTGTTCATGCAGCCTGAAGTAACATATTGTGGCTATGTCATAAGCAAAGAGGGAATAAAACCTATGCCTACTAATGTTGAAGCTGTTCGTGATGCACCAACACCGACCAACATCACCAAGCTTAGATCTTTTCTTGGAATCATTCCATTCAATGGTCAATTACTACAATTCGTACGTGAAACAAATGGCTACAGTGACAGAACCACTTCATAAACTATTGCGGAAGGGTGCTGGCTGGAATTGGAACAGGAGTTGCGAGGAAGCATTGAATTTGGTAAAAAGAATGTTGTGCGAGGCTCCATTACTTGTTCGGTTTGACCAGTCGAAACCAATAGTCGTCCATTGTGATGCTAGTCCATTTGGTTTGGGAGTAGTGTTGAGCCATGTTATGTTTGATGGTAGTGAGAAACCTGTATGTTATGCTTCTAGAACATTGACTGTTGCGGAGCGGAATTATGCACAGGTTGAGAAGGAGGGGTTAGCATTAGTTTTTGCAGTGCGTAAGCTACATCAATTTTCATTTGGTCAGAAATTGACAATGTATACCGATCATAAGCCGTTGTTGGGTTTGTTTGCTGAGACAAGTGGGTTGCCTGCGCGGTCAGCTGCAAGAGTGTTAAGATGGGCATTGCTGTTGTCCGGATATAATTATGTTTTGCGATATCGTCCGGGTGATTCGAATCTGAATGCGGATGTACTAAGTCATCTGCCTCTTGATGCCAAGAATGGGGAAGTGTTGCAGGAGGTTGTTTTGGTTTTGATGATGGATTTGTTTAGTGCACCGGTTACTGGAAGAGAAGTCAAGATTGAAACCAGGAAAGATTCGTTGCTAGGGCCAGAAAAAAATTGTCTCTCCAGCGTGTTTTTCATAAATTCTCTGATATTAGGTAAAAACAATGATATTGTTGTTTATCCACTACTCTTCTGCGTACTGTTTCCGGAAGAATTGATTATGCAAGTTACTAGACTCAAGTGTGCCATGCCAAATTTGTCATAATGCCTTAGACTATGTGAATCTAGATCATCAAAGTTAACTGGAGTATCTAAACTCTAGTAATCATTGGTTTGCAGGTAAGAGAAATAACAGCAAGAAAACAGATAGTTTAAAAAAAAGTTTGTCAATGATTTTAACATCAATTATAACAATTTGTTTACAAATGATATACTACATTTCTTCTTGGTAAACTTCCATCAGATTTCTTCCTCGTATGGCTTGAATCAAACCTAAAGCAAAATAAAGTAGCTAAGCAACAACAAACAAAGATACCAATGATTAACCAGGCAACAAATATAGAAGTTTAAAAAAAGCAAAGGAATACACCATACATCCACATTTTATTATGAAATATTAAAGTAAACTACAACAGACCACTCAGCAAAGAAAACATTTTTTCTCCATCTGTAGATTCGTCCGGTGAAAACCCCGAATGGCAGCTTCGATTGAGAGAAGTAAGTGAACCTTGAAATATTGACATGTGGTGATTTGTAACTGAGTAATTATTTATTGGTGTAGATCCAAGGAGCAATAATGGTCGCCTCGTTGTTCCAAGTAGTCATCGGTTTTAGTGGTATCATTGGTTTTGCGTTGAAGTTCATTGGACCATTAACAATGGCACCTACTATAGCCTTAGTGTCCTTGCCTCTTTTTGGTGTGGCTGCTGACTTTGCAGGTTCTTTTTTATTTAATCATGTAAAGTTGTTGACAATTTGTAGTTGACAGTCAGTGGCATCACTGAAATGCATTTAAAAAGATAATCAAATATTGTCAAAGAAAGTCAATGATTTTCACCCCATCTTCGACAGCTCAGTTTCTGACAATTGCTAAGTTACACTGGTTGCATTGCGATAGATATTGTCAGAGTTGCAATGACATATTTGATCTTATTTTTAATTTGTTTAGGTTCACAATGGGGCGTGGCTTTCACGTGCGTACAATTGGATTGGTTCTTCGTGCACGTGCTTTTGTTCTGTTTTTAGGACGATGTGTTGCATCACACTTTTCTCACAAGTTCTTCACAATATTGAAGTTCCGCTCGGCTTTGCTAAAACCAAAGTTTTTCAATTGTTTCCTGTACGTGTATAATTGTTGTTAATAATTTAATTTCAGATTGCATGTGATTTTTCTTGTTCTGTTTTGTTTAGCATGCGTTTTTTCCTTCAGATTTTGTTGGCAATTATGATATGTTGGCTTCTCTCGTACATTCTAACGGTAACTGGTGTTCTTGACGAAGGCTCCGCAGCGAGAACGGATTATCGAAGTCAAGTGTTGACCAATGCAAAGTGGTTTCGTGTACCCTACCCTGGTAATTAATCTGTTGTTGATATGAAATGCACCGGAAAATGTCTTGGCTAAAAAAGTTGTTCTAAATGTTTTTATAAAAAGATACAATGTTTCGAATCGTTTCAAGTCGGGTATCTTTTGGCATAAATTATAAACGATATACCGCTGTCCATTTGTTTCTCAAAACAGAAATATTTTTTCTTATAGCAATAAAATAGGGTTTTTAAAATGTTGCATCATCCAAACAGAATCATGAATTGAATTGTGATGTTTTCAAACAGTCAGAAATTTGAATCTCGTTTCTGCTAACTCTTGGATGTATTTAAATTTTATTGTTTCGGTTGTAATTTCGGTAGTTTTGTAGGACAATGGGGCACACCGATTGTCACCACAGCTGGAGTGCTGGGTATGCTGGCTGGGGTGCTCGCTTCCATGATTGAGTCCATTGGTGACTATTACGCATGCGCGCGACTGGCAGAAGCCCCGCCACCGCCAAAACATGCAATCAACCGTGGGATAGGTATGGAGGGTATCGGGTGTTTCTTGGCTGGTGCTATTGGAACCGGCAACGGAACAACATCATACAGCGAAAACATTGGCGCCATCGGAGTTACTAGGGTAAAAGCAATTTCTCCCGCAAACTCCTATATTTTTCTTGTCAAACCTTCAGGTGGGGAGTGTTCGAGCTGTGCAGTGTGGTGCTCTAATCATGCTTCTGCTGTCGGTCATCGGGAAGTTTGGTGCATTGTTTGTGACCATACCCAATCCTGTGATTGGCGGGATTCTTATTCTCATGTTTGGAATGATCTTGTCGTTTGGCATATCCTCACTGCAGTTTGTTGATTTGAACTCGATGAGGAATCTGTTTGTGTTGGGGACGTCGTTTTTCTTCGGGATGGTTCTACCCCACTGGGTGAAAAAGAACGCAGAGAAAATTGACGTTGGTGAGTATTGCACACTTTTTGTAGGTCTAATCCTAAATTACTATGGAAGTGGGTTATTCTTACTTAAGACCCTATTTGCTTGGTGGAAAAGTCCTAAAAATAGAAAGTGATCGTGTCGATCGGATGTTACGGGAGAAACAATGTTTTCTACTCAGACGTTCTTTCATAACATGAGAAAGTTATTTATTTACGGTCAAACCTCTCTTAAAGCTGTTGCTATACCAACATTACGAAAAGCTGTGTAACTTGGTTTCTAAGCGATGAACATGTTTATTTCGCGGTATATGTAGAATCTTGTTTTATGAAGAGTTTTATTATACAACAGGTTTCCTTCCATCGTAGGTGTCGATGAATTGAACCAGATCGTACGCGTTCTGTTGATGACCAACATGGCAATCGGAGGTCTAACTGGTTTCCTGCTGGACAACTTGCTTCCTGGAACGAAAGAGGAACGGGGTATCGTCAAATGGCAGAACTCTTTTTCCACCGAGGGAGGCCTTTCAAAGATAGCTTCAGTTCACGTCTACGATCCGCCTTTTCTGACGAAGAAATTCATGAGCTGGAAGATCTGCTACTACCTGCCCTTCCTTCCCTACTACGAGGTAGTGAGTGCTGATGAGACGATGGAATTGAATTCCAAACGTTTAGATTGATTGGATTCCATAAACAATGAAGAAGTTAGAAAAACTAAACTAGATGAAAACGCGAAATAAGTAGACATTTTGTCAAATGTGTTCTTTTATCGTTGAAATTTTTATCAAATATGTTTTTTTTATTATTTATCAAATGTGTTTTTTTATTATTTATCAAATGTGTTTTTTTTATCATTGTATTTTTTATCAAATGTGTTTTTTTATCATTGTATTTTTTATCAAATATGTTTTTTATCATTGTGTAATTGCATTTTCGTTATTTTTCGAAAAAAATGAAAAATGA
Organism: Candelabrum cocksii; assembly: GCA_963930725.1. Classification (NCBI taxonomy): domain Eukaryota; kingdom Metazoa; phylum Cnidaria; class Hydrozoa; order Anthoathecata; family Candelabridae; genus Candelabrum; species Candelabrum cocksii. Next base: position 5,957,275 of record OZ005669.1, read on the forward strand.
TCGAAAATATCAGTTTTTATTACCACTTGAATGATAGTTTCCACAGTCATTAAAAATCTTGTCAATAAGGGTGGCAGATGCTTTTGTTCCTTTTGTTGGCTGTGTACATGAAAAAATTTATTTTATTTAAGTGGACCCTGTCCAATGTGGACTGGTCTGAAGTTTTAGTCAATGAAGATACAAATGCCTCTTATAATATCTTCCTGAAAACCTTTTTAAAATTGTATGATGAAAATTTCCCGTTAATTGAAACTTCTGTTAAATTAGAAGACTTGAATACGCCTTGGTTGGATGTCAGATGGACTAGAAAGATTCTTAAAATTTATAACCTGATTCCACAAACCGAAAGATGAAAGAGGCGGGTTAACCTTTTTATTCCAATCACATCCAAAACTTACAAAATATCCTCTTCCACCTACTTACGAAATATCATTCTTCTTCCACGCATCTGGAAGTTTTTTTAATACTAAAAATAACACAAAAGCTATTGTTTACAGGGGTTTTCTCTACAATTGTTAAAGTGGCTACTGGAATGTTAAGTGGTACAAGTATATTAAATGCCATGTTAAACTTATGTTATACTCAAACCATACGAAATTGAAATATAGTATTTTGACTGATAGTGAATTTCTAGATGCTGTCAATGCTAACTTTAAAGCTTCAGGTGATGACAGAAATGTCTAGTAATATTGTGAAAAGTGTTCATTGTGAAATTAAGGAACCGCCGAAATTTATCTTTGGTATTTCAATTAAAACAGGAGTGTTCCCAGACAGACTTAAAACAGCTAGAATTATAAATCTGTTATTGACAACAAATATCTCAATGCTTTTTCAAAATCTTAGAACGTATGATTTAAATTATTCTCACATGCAATTGTTGAATGACAGATATACACTACGTGTGTTTCCAAGGCGTTTGACACAGTAAACACGTAATTCTCTTACAAAATGGAACATGTTATTCTTATGTTATTAACATCATGTGATTATATTTCCTCTACTTGTGAATACAAGTATTTGGGAACAATCCTCGATCAAAGCCTTTCTTTCAGAAGAAACTTTGAAGTATTATACAAGAGAACATCGTCAAGACTGAGATTGCTCTCATCACTCAAACAATATCTCCCAACTGACACTATCATCAAGATCTACAAAGAAATTCTACTACCAACAATGTTGTACAACTGTACAACCAATCTGAATCTTTCAAAAACTCAATTGTCTATGCTTTCATCACTAGACAATAGAATCGAAAAACTTACAAACAGAAAACTAACGCCCATTGTTAACGAAATTAAGAGGCATACTGTAATGTTAGTGAAGAAATGTTTGTTGGGCAAAGTATGTGATAATGTAAATGATATTTTTGTTGTAAAACAACATGGAATATGAACGAGAAACAATGGTTACAAACTAGAAATTCCACTAATGGGAATTAAATTAACCAAATCATTGTTTAGATCAATGGGTGTTACAATTTATAACGATCTTTTAATTGAGCATCGTAAAATTGATGCTCTACCAGCTTTTAAAAATGCTGTAACTAGTTACTTTTCAAACTAATCATTTCGTCCGCCTCGATTTTTACTTTGAATTTCTGAACTTTTAATTATTTAAAAAACTTTTAAGTTTTTCAGTTTATATTATAGCTTTTTTAGTTTTTGACCTATTATATATTATATTCTTATTTATTTATGTATATTTATTTAGTTTTAATGTAGGACACATTTGATAGCAATGTTTTTAGCACTGAATTGTACATCCTGTTTAAAGATTTTTGATAATAATAATAACAATAATAATAATTACGGAAGATAAATGAATGCTATTTAACTTGGATGACCAGACAGGTCACAGTACGTAAACCATCACGATAATATACACTCATTTTCAGCTTTGATTTCAGTATTGTTTCAACTGTTTCTAAGTTCCTTCATAATCTTTTATAATCTCACCATAGCAAAGGTTGTCTCCTATTTTCCAGATCTATAACCTTTTCTTTTATAACTTTCATTTCCTCATTTGATCTTGATCCATGCTAGGTCTTTCTTTCAAAGTTTTTCTATATTGTTTAAGCGATTTTGTGCACTTTATTTCATCGATGTCGTAACATCCTTGAAAACATTTGTTTGTATATTGGGACGTTCATTTTTCTGAATTCCATTGTTTCTGAATTCTACTGTCCGTTTCTGGTTCGTCTCGATTATCTTTTCCACTTGCTTCATCGCAAAAGTTTGTCCTTACAAACCCAGATTATCCACTTTGAACAGTAATTGAAGTGCGCTCGGAAACACGTCCTATCACTAGCACCAACATAGAAAACTATGACTATTTAATCTTTTTTAGCAAAAGAACACTTTTCAGCCTGCCTAAACATAATTATGTTTTCAAGGTTAAGAAACATGTAACTGCGAAATGACATTACGAAACACTACGATCTGGCACCCTACTAGTTACCATGGAGGGCGAAATGTTAAAATTCTTGATATTGTTGTGTTAAAATGAGCAAACTAAAATGCGATCCATGGAATTCAACAACGTTATATTGCTGCAGTTAGAGAAATAAGAAAGCCGCTTATTATTGTTTTTGCACCAAAATCAATTTTCATCGAAGGGAAATTCAGATGGCTAAGAGGTTCAATGTTTTTGACTTGAAAGGGCGTTTTCTTACAATTTGTTGTTCAGCTTTAGAACTTCAAGCAATATTCTAAACCTTGATTAGTTTATTTATCAAATGCCGTTAAAACGTGTTACATGTTGTCGATTGGAAAAGTAAATCATAAGGTATAGTAGAATCCACAGAAAACTGACAATTCTTATCATTGGATACCATTTCTAAATATAATGTGTATCTATTTAAAACAATTTAAGACAATAAAATAACAAGCTATTATTGTGGTACATGAAGGAGTTACTGACACATATTTCTACACGAAAAATAAAGCTGCAAAAGATTTTACGAGAATATATATATATATATATATATACGTAAATGCGTACAACAACAATACATAGTTTATATAAAAGTAGTAGTTTTTTAAAAAACATTTCCTTAGTTCTAACAATTTCTTTAAGTCTCCTTAGTTCTAACAAATTCCAGAGGCTAGCATAGTACGTTTTTTGAAAGAACGTTGAAAGTGGAGATTTGATTTTCGTATATTGTAGTGGAATATATCTTAAAACGTCCTCTGAAGCTTTCAGGAATCATCAGTAAAAATTTTGTACATTTTTTCATTTTGAAAACAAGAAACTGGAAAATGTTTAAAACTTTAAGTTCTGAATTCTCGCTAATTTTGACTTGTGTGCTTTCCCAAGCAATATTGACATAATTTATATAACTGTGTATAAAAGAAAAGTAGACAATTGAAACCAGCGGCTTAATTTCTTTAGTCGGATCTTCATAGTTTCAAAGTCAGAAGAAATACACATATCAGACAAGAGGAAAGGTATCGTAGTATCGTCCGCAAACATTATTGGTTTGATTAATTGTAAGCAGTTATGAAGGTCATTTACATAAAAGAGAAATAGCAAAGGACCCAGTCAGTATAGAGCCTTGTATCACACCACATGTTAGATTGTTTGAAGAGCTTTTATACTTTCATACGAAATATACTGTATTCTTTCATTAAGGTAGTTTTGAAGGATTTTATAAAATCTTCCGTGTACACCGTAAATGTGTAATTTTCCCAAAAGAATAGTATGATTGACTATGTCAAGTACTTTTGACAGGTCAACGAAAACACCAATAGTGTATTTTTTATTCTCAAAATTGCTGTAAATTTCGACAGCAAGAACTAAAATAGCGTGATCTGTCAAGTGCTTTTCTCGAAAGCAAATTGCTTAGTATAGAAAAACTGTTGTATTCGAAGTAATTATAATAGAGGCGCTTAAAAATTTAAGAGTTTTAGACAAAACCGGAAGAATTGAAATTGGTCGGTAATTTACAATAATAGCAGTTCTGTCTTTGGATTTAAAGATGGGAGTGACCTTTGCGATCTTTAATGATGGGAGTGACCTTTGCGATCTTTAATTGACGAGGAAATACTCCTATTGACAAGGATTAAAAATATGAACAGACTGCCATTTGAAATACCGATGAATGAAAAAACATGGTAGTGAAGAAAGATAAATGATACGATTCTATAAAATAGGAAATAGCTGCCAACTTAACTGGTACTGCATACAAAGAATAGATTTTGGTTGAGTGCATTACCTCCTCCTCTGTACATAAAGTTGTGTCTAGAGAAACACCCTTTGTCTTTTGTTCGTCAAAAGAAGAACACTACGTTTGTATTTGATCAACGTAGATGTTTTAAGAAAGCTTTCATGTGATAAAACATAGCTTGAGAAATATTAAAAGAAACAGATAATAGCGTAAAATACACAGAAATTTTTACCTACCTCACAATCCTGAAAAAGCCTTCTCTTCACGGCTGTTCCTTCAACGAGTTAATATTTACTGTTTAGATGAGGTCTTGCAAAATATCAACTTTTAGTTTTGGTTGAAATGATTCAATGGAAAACGTTGTTTTTATATACCGATACTTTCAAGAGTAGCAAAATAAGACTAAAATGTTACTTTTTCGTTTCACCGGATTTTTATTTTGATAAACCGCGAAAGAAAAACAACGGCAATGATTTTAAATTATTAATAAATGCCTTGTATTTACAAACTGTAAACTATCAGTGCAATAAATATATATTATATGTAAACTAGTAAATACTCTTGAAGCAAAAACTTCATAAAAACATACAAACATGGCGCATCAGAAGACGCGAGAAAACAATTCGTTTCTGGTGATGTTACAGAAACAAGTGAATATGGGTTACTCACTACGCAAGCAATATTTTTCTACAAGCTACTCATTGCGTTTGTGGTGCAGTCAGTTTGACAGGTCATTTAGTATGTCCGTATTTGGTTGTAAGAAAGTGTTCATTCCACTGTCATGTCAACATTTACAGGAAGGTCAAGACTCTTAGAAATGGTGTGAGATTTCTTTTGTCACTTGTCTTACGTTTTACTGTCAAGTGAAGTGTCAAGAATAGTTATAGCAAAAACAGCTAACGTAATAAGGTACAGTTTTTCGTCAGTCAGTAACAGTGTCAGTAAGTTGTCATTGTCGTCAGTCAGAAACAGTGTCAGTAAGTTGTCGTTGTCGTCAGTCAGAAACAGTGACATTAAGTTGTTGCCGTTCAGTAACAGTGACAGTAAGTTGCCGTCAGTCAGTCAGAAACAGTGCCAGTAAGTTGTCGTCGGTCAGTAACAGTAAGTTGTCGTTGTCGTCAGTCAGAAATAGTATTAAAAAGTTGTCGTCAGTCAGAAACAGTGACATTAAGTTATCGTCGGTCAGTAACAGTGTCAGTAAGTTGTCGTCAGTCAGAAACAGTGTCAGTAAGTTGCCGTCAGTCAGTCAGAAACAGTGTTAAAAAAGTTGTCGTCAGTCAGTAACGTTGCCAGTAAGTTGTCGTCAGTCAGAAACAGTGACATTAAGTTGTCGTCGGTCAGTAACAGTTTCAGTAAGTTGCCGTTGTCGTCAGTCAGTAACAGTGTCAAAAAGTTGTTGTCAGTCAGTGAACAGTTGTTTTGTCTGTCATAATAGTCCTCGTCAGTAATGACGGTGAAAAAATAAATATAGAAGTAAAACATATAGTAAACTTAAACAGTTAATGTCGGTATTCTTTTTTCTAATGAATTTAAGAAGTACTAGTCACTTAGTTCTGTCAGTCGAAATGTGTATTTTGTCAAGTGCACAGTCTAGTCACAATGTAAAAGCGTACAGTATAGTCATACGCTAATAGTATTGTTAGGATTGTCAAATTCCGTGCAAAGGTAATGTTATCGTAACAGTTAAAAGTACGTCAGTCAATTGTCAAGTCATTGTCGTGTAACATTCCGTAGTTATTTTGCAGTTGTTCGTTAAGTCTTTGTAAAGTAGACATTGTACTACAGGTAATTCAAGGTTGAAAAGTCGCTGTCAATTGAAGTGTATAATAAAGCGCAACAGTCAGTTGCGGGCTCATACGGTCACGATCAAAGGGGTCTACAAATTCGTCACTATAGGAAATAGTTGGGGTGAGAAAGCAAGGACATACAAATTTGTAACTTACCGTCATGATTGCACGAACCCTCTAAAGTCGATCAGTTGTCATAAAAACAAACATGTGTCGTATTAGAATAACAGTCAGTCAATATAGAGTCATTGGTATCACCGCCAAATGAAATAGCTTGTAGATGAGAGAGGAGGAAGACATGTGAACATCACCATAAACAACTGAATATAAACAAAACGTAAGTTTCTGTAACAACAGTAAGCGGGAAAGATGCGACACAAAGATAATGACAAACAGAACAGAAACATGTGTGTTTAAGAATGAAACGTTCACACCAACTTCCATAAGACGGAAGTCCTATCGGCTGACGATGACACAAACATGTCTTCAGAGGGATGCCAGCGACACTGAATAACCTTATCGTTGTGCTTGGCAACTGTGTAATGTCTTGGCACTGTCATTTCAAGCGTATTGGTGGCCGATAAGTGCATCAACGCGATCGTTCCGTCGTAAGATGACGTCAGTAGATGTCGGTCGTTGTTTGAGAAGCGAACACTGCGACAATCGGTTTGATGTAGTCGGAAGTTTTGCAAAGTTCGCCCAGCAGACAAATCGTACAATAAAATACTGCCGTCTTCTTGACCTGAATTACAAACAGTTACATCAGCAACCACTGATTCACTACTATTATCTAGTCTCTGTTATACGACCTGCTAAAATACTCTACAGTCCGAACACTTTTGGACGAACAAAAGAAACTATTTGAAACAACACTTTACGATTGGAACCAGTTAAAAAGTCCGGCGATATATAGCTATAGGATTTCTTTCGAATTTAACAAGCAAAATATTAGAAAAACGTTATTACCTGAAGCCATGAACTTATCTGCACCACTTACGGCCACGGACGCCGGAACACTGTCTCCAATCATGACGACATCGATGCACCTCTGTGACCTCAGGTCCCACAAACGCAAAGTGTTATCCGATCCACCGGTTGCCACAACATCACCTTCTCCCGCGTATACTGTCATAACATTTCCAGAGTGTCCGTTCAATGTTCCCGTCACTTGTTGCGTGAAGACGTCCGTAATATTCACGTTACCATCACCTGCACACAACACAAACAGTCGTGTGACAGTTGTGTCGAAGAACAACCTACCTGCTCCGCCTGATATCAATAAACCAGCTCTGTTAGGAACGAACGCCAGCTCTCGTATAGTCCCATTATGTATATTGATTTCGATATCCTCGCCAGCTTGCACGCAACGCTCGGCATCGAATTGGAACAACTTAATACTTTTGTCGTTCGAACCCGAAGCTAGAAGCTTTCCATTGGGACTCCACGACATGCAGTATATCGAACCGCGATGGTACTTAGTTCGTTTAAACATGACAGGAGTGGAAGGTATAATGCTAAAAAGAGCCAAGTAGATTCAGAGAGTAGAGAGACTTGAAACGTAAGTACCTCGACACGTTCTCGTTGGCTACCTTACATACGCGAAGCATTTTAGAGTTGGCACCGACCGCATAAAGAGCACCATCGGGATGGAAAGCCACTGATCGTACGGCCTGCGTGTCTTCTAACATTGAAACAGCAGTGTACTTTCGTACCTCACCATTATCAATCAAACTGTGATGTCTATTGTCTCTCGTGTCTTCCACTGTGTTGTTGTAGGGTTCTGCAGGGGCGTACGCATTCTTAACCTCTGCAAACATCGGATATTAAAAACTCAAAAAGTGCAAAACCAACAACTTTACCTTCTTTTGATTTCATAAGTTCAATAAGGTGTACCGCGTTGCCGTCTTTCGTCTTGATTTTGGGACCGGCCCCTTTTAACTTTAATGGTGCAGGTTGCTTAGCTGGAGGCTCCTCGGCTTCTAGTAAATGTTACGCCAACAACGTTTTTGTGCGAACTCAATCTAAAGACATTTTCTTACCTGCAGTCTTTGCGGGAAGAGCGTTAGTTAACAGATGACTGGCAGATATCTGTCTGCGCGCACCATTTATTAGAGGGCCGTACACTAATCCATCTTTAGCTGGCTGGTTCTCTTTACCCTGCAAAACGAAAATAAAATTTTATGTGGCGGGCTCATCGAAACTAAATCTATTGCGCATAACTGCAAACGAAATTTGTTGAGGCAGAGATACCTCTCTAACGTAAACGTAACCAATTCAAGTTTTTCAGGTAGGTAGGTAATACTCAACAAAGACGCAGAAATTATAAAATTGACCGAGAATACAAACGCTTCATGAATAAAAAAATTCAGAAATTAAAAAAAATAATAAAATATTAATACACACACGACACCATCAACAAATCAGCAGCAAGATCGAAGTCACAGGAGAAGCACAATGAAATGATTTTACCTCACGTCCGCGCAACAAAACAACTAAACAAGTGGAACGGCACACAGGTATCGTTTGCAAGTAGTTTAGTCGTTCGTTCGTTAACCGCAAGCGAGCAGAATGGTTTACGAACACTGCCTAACTAAACGCTTCAATGTTGCATTTCCAACGCACCGAGCACTCATGCTCATCCATTACCACAACACAAACACCTCTGCTCACCGAGCACCTAATTGCCTTAACGCTAACAAGTAAATTACCTTCTTCGGCGGTTTTTTGCTCATCGCCGCTGCTATTGCGTGAAACGGGACCGGTCGACCGACGGGTAGGTTTGCAGTGAGAGATGTACCGCACGCGCGAGAATATATTACAAGTAGAAACAGATGCAGTACATATCTAATTATTACACGATGTTTATTCGAAAAGTTCGACAGGCAAGTACACAGCTAAACAATAAACAGGGCGTCAAAGGTGCGGTGAGCCGTGAAACTGTTTGCGTCCACAAACGCATTGGAAACCGTTGAAGCGTGCCCCTCGAACGAGAGGTTCGAAGCCTTCAGCTCTCGCCGTCCAAACAAACAAGTAAACGAAAGCAGGCCGTTCAAATGACCCGCTAATGAGGGTGCACAAAATATGTTATTAAAATGTAAACAATGCTTCGCGTGATTTGATAATACTAGTTACCGTTTCGTAAACAACCATTCAACCAACTAATGTAATAACTTGCATAGAAAGTGGAAGGGAGATCGAGCACATTTAAAACTTCTCTCGATATCTCGAATTAGAAACTGATCAAAGAAAACGAGAAAAATAAACAGTAAGCTTACCTCATCTATGTATTGCTGAAACGTCTCTTTAGAATTCACGTTATCTTGTCCATCATCGCTCCTTTTGCAAACGGGAGAAACAAGCGGAGCCGAAGGTAGCTCGTTAGCAAGTTTATTCTTCGACTTCGGAGTGCTGGAAACACGAATTGTGCTCGTGCGTTACAAATTTAAGGCAGGATTAAAAGGGTAGGGTAGAGAAATAAGCCAATGGGAGCGAACAGCAACAAACGTTCGCCAATCAAATGCGTGCTAGTAGTTTACAAAATAAATTGCGAAGGATTATGGATAAGTTATTGTAACCTCTATAAGCCGACTAAAGAAAAGACAAAATTTCGGATAAACGATTATCCTGCGCCGCGGTGATATCACTGCTCTAATCGTAGTTGTGAAAACAGAGCTGTTTTGATGAAAGCTTAGAGAAATAATCATGCTGTTAGAGACAGCGCGCAAAACAAAAGATATTTACATAAACGCCAGTGACTCCGTAAATCGCCTATCGTAAATTTTTAAACTAAAGCTCTTCCACAGAATTAAACTGAAAATATTCATGAAAGAACTAAATAAAAACTAAAAATTTAAATTTAGACAAAAATTTCACTGTTTTCGTGCAACAATTGGAAATCATCCACTCAAAATTCAACATGACGTAATCAAAGTGAGTAACAATTATCCCCCGTTCTATTGCGGAGAGGAAAAAAAATATTTCAGTAGAAATTAAACTTTTCAGAGGTTTATCCTAATAGAATTTTAAATGTTATTTGAATTATCACAAATAATGAAAATAAATATATCATATATATATTTCAGAAAAAATGGAAAGCACTGAAATAATGTGTGACACTTTCAACCATACACTCCAGTATACTCTGTTTCAGATGGAGAAGTAGAAACTTTGGACCTCCCTGTTCGTCTTAGAGTTAATTACCGAGATCTTTATAAAAACTGTTGATATCCATTCTCACATTAAAACAGTCGATTGCAATGAACACTTGACGTCAGATCTGATTAGATTAACCATTCACTCAAAGCAAGCCATTAAACATCCATTAATGCACAGAAAACATCTTGTTAACTTAGCAAGATTCATTGCATATTAAAATTCCGATGATTTTTAATCAAAGTTAAATTCTAAACAAATCCATTGCTGTTAAATGGAAGTAAAATTAGTTAGTTATAACATCAGCTATAAAGGATAAATTTTCTGATTACACCCTGAGTAGTACACTATGAATTTAAAATCAAGTTAAACAAGAACCATTCACTAACCTGGTATTCAAATGGCCAGCATCAGATAAGTTAACACTGTAGCCGGATTTGCTCAACATTAGATGATCTGGAATGTTTACTTTGTCCAACAGTGGAGTAACTGGAGAAATCTGCTGTGAGGTTGTGTTGGGAATAGAGGTGTGGTCCAGCACCAGCGGCTTTGGATAAGTGACTAACTTTGGATTCGGAGTGGAGGCAGCATAGGATGTATCGTAGATACTTTGAGATGAGAATGGTTGTTCGAGTAGGGAGGGGTCCAGAGTCATCAGCTGTTTAGATTTCTCAGTGCGCCTATCAGGTGGGTTACAGGCATGCTTTGAGTCTAAACGGAAATGGTACTCTTGGAGATTTTGTAAACAAATATGTTTCTGGAGAATGATATAAAACAATTTTCAGGAACAGGAAAATATTTTGGGGTTAATTATGAACAGCCTGTAAAAAGCCTTTTAATTGGATTACATTTCATCACTCCATACTATTTATAATTTAAAAATCTGTATAGTAGATATCATAGGTTTATACATATGTTGTTCTATTGAGGTTTCAATTTGACGAAATTCTGTGGAAAATGAGTTTTTTCTTGATTTTTTACAAAATTTCAGATATTGGAATTTTTCAGTGATACCAACAACTGGTGAAAAATTCATTAACTTCTGAGATAGTCCACATGGAAAGTTTCCTGGAATTTGCTTATTTGGCATGGAATGAGTCTGAAGTATTCAAATGACATTGTTGAAAGATGCAATAATGCTCAATAGTCCCGTATAGAATTATTTAATTATGAAAATTTAAATTGTTATTTTAGAACTCTCTGATGAAGATATTTGCAACTTACTTTTTGGTTCCTGTTCCTCAAGCGCCTTTTGTACTTGTTGCCTTTTCTCTTCCAAAGCTTGCAGTTTTTTCAACACGCCAGAACGTCTACGCTTCTCATCTTCGATTTCCTTTGGCGTTTTGTTCTCAAATAGTTCTAATAGTACAGGTGTTTCGGGTTCAGAGGTCGGAAAAGAAGGTTTCACTTCAACAGCTGGGGAAAATCCAGAATCTACTGATTCCGTAGTTTGCAACTTCTCCCTTTTTACAATCTTTTCACAATTGTCATTGAGTAGCTTTTCCTCTTTATGATCAAGCAATGATGGCAATTTCTTCTCATCTGGCGATTTATTGTTGTTCATTGCAACTAGTTTTTTATTATAATAGGTGTCAGCTTGATTTTCAGAAGAGTTTTCGATTGTAGTTTTGTCGTCTACCATCTCAATATTATCGTTATCATTGACATCTTCAGTCTTGGACAATGTTATCGGTGATTGTAGGGTGTCAATACTATTGCTATTCAAAGGTTCATGTATATAACCCTCCGCCTTGTTCAACAATTCAAGTTCATTTTGTTTTTTATTGGAATTAAGATTTACAGATAGCAGATCGTTGCTAATAAAATTGGTTTGTGCGGATTTCGGCATGTCCACACTATGTGTAACAAAGCCTTTTCTTTTCAGTTTTGAAAAATAAATATCGAATTCACCTTGTTGAAAAGGTGTTTGGAAGATTTCGTAGGGAAGACATTTGATCCAGGACAACAGTGTTGGTGGATAATCTTCACAGATGCTCTTCAATACATCACTTTTAACCAAGGGGGCGTATTGCATGTTTACTATAGTACCAGTCGCAACAGACTGGCAGAATTCTATGCATGATTCATAAAACAAACCTTTCACAACAAGCTGCAAGAGACGGTCTTTACTTGCAACTTTTTTTAAATTAACCTTTTTCTTCACCAACGGCATGAATATGCTTAAACAGTCCAGTAACTCATCAAAACATTTCACGCGAGAAATATCAAGACTCCAGTTTTTAAACTCCTCTTCTGAGCTCAGATCTGGAACCGTTAACAACCAGCACAGATTACTGTATTCTTCCTTGTTGGTGCAATATGGCTGAAGTTGTGCAAGTGTTTTCATCACCTCCTCGACCGTAGCTGAACTCTGTTTTCCAAGTATATGGGACTTCATATAGATTAACTCAACAAACTTTTGTCGTAAGACAACATAGTTAAATCGATTTTGATCGAATGACTTATTTGTTGCAAAGGAATTTCCAAAATCCATGACCTCGTCATAATCCCCATCAAGGACAAGTTCGCGTAGAAATAACACTTCATCGGAGAAGTCACTGTTTATCACACAACTTTCCTTTTCCAGCGTACGCATCGACACGTGATAATGACGAGATGACAGAAACTCCAAGATGATTTTTATGACATCATCCTCCGAAATGATTAACTGTGCAGCCGGATTCTCCATGCTTGCAAAATTGTAAACCATTAGAATGTCTTTTAACAATGCATCTGTTACATTGTGATAGACATGTTTATTGTACTGCAACAAAAACAAAAAATTACATTTTACAGGGAAAAATAATATTTAAGCAGTTTCAGAAAGTCTTAGAGGAAGCATTACACACAAACAGCTTGTCACTCATAAGACATACACTGAAACAGATGATGCCATTAATATTTCATGTGTGCAAACCAAGGAATGACACAGCATTGAGTGTCGTCCATAAAGTGAATTTGCAATTTGTTATCGTAAATACATTCTTGAAGTCTGAGAAATATTAAATAACACTACAACAACGCAAAGAGTCCCTTGGTTTCTCATTGGCTTAGAATTTAAAAGGTAAAAACACATCTCCAGGAGGCAAAAAATGTAGTAATAACATTTCTTAAGGGAAGAAACAAATTCGGAACAAAAGAATGCGAATTGAACCCAAAAAAAATATTTTAAGGTTTTACGATAAAGCAACAATATTTTAAATCAATGTTAAAATATATTGAATCTTTTTAAGTACTGCTAGAGTAAAAGAAGCAGAATTTAAAAATGTGAATGAGCCAGAAAAGTTGGAAAAAATGACTAATAACTAAAGATTGTGAATTTGGGTTAAACATTCCGCATTATTTCCATGATTTCAGTAATATTATGATATTTTAACTAATATTAATATAAATTTTCTTAGATCAACCATCATTAGATTTGTAGTATCTTTTACAACTTCAAAACCAGGTTTTGTAATCTGAAATGATGACATACTGTGGAAAGAAACAATTAGCATAGTTTAAGTTTGCAACATCACCATCAAACTTTATGCCAAAAATATCATCCTACCTAGCTTAATATTTATTTATTTCTCAGAATATTAGCACTTTTAAAGTCAAACATTTTGAAACATATATGTACATTTAGTATTTAATTGTCCATTATGTTTTGCTTGACAACTTTGGAGACAATCCAGATAATCAATAATAATTAGAAAATATATTCCCTTCGACACAAGTCTAATTATTTTTATAAAAGTATAATTTTTCCAATTCATGATCTAATTCAAAATCCTGTGTTACTGCTATAAACATGAAAACTCTCAACTTATGGGAAATATGTACAATTGGAGTACAATGTGGCATCAACAGCTTGGAGTTAATTGAGCCATGGAAATGTAAATATTATGAGCATCGTGAATCAGGTAACTGTTAATTTTGCAGGGTAACGGACAAAAGCCTCTCACAAAAACATGACTTCTTTTGAATCGTTCGGGTTAGGGGGTTAGGGAATTAGTATTGGTAGGCTAATAGTGGTGGAATTAGGAATTATTAGTAGCAACCAGTAAGGATGGAGTAATAGCAGAAGTTTTACAAGCAGGTGGAAATACAATGGTGGAGATATTGTATAAAATTTTTAACAGAGCGCTTAATGAAGAAGATATACCATCGAAATGATCAAAAATGTTAGTAACGCCTAATATACATAAGAAAGGGAATGCGTGCAATCCAGAGAACTTTCGTGTTATAGTCCTCCTTTCGATACCTGGGAAAGTGTTCAATAGAATTATCCTTGAAAAAATCCAAGAAAAAACCGAAGCATTTACAAGTGAAACACAGTTTGGCTTTAGAAGGAACAGAGATACAGTAGATGCTATATTCATTATGAGACAACTCATGGAAAAAGCAAGAGAAAGAAGTGTAGAGCTCCACATTATGGCGCGAAGCATTGTGGAGAATGCTCCTAGCAATAGAGGTTCATACCAAAATTGTAAATGCGGTGAAAGAGATGTCATACCGAAATACCAAATGTGCAGTGATTATAAACGGAAAATTGACGGAATGGTTTGAAGTATACTAGACTATTTAATGAATGAACTTACATGTCTACAGAACGACATTACCATGGATGAAAATCTATGCTGCGATGTAAGGTTTGCTGATGACACAACGCTTATTGCTGCTACCTTTGAAAAATTACAAATGTCAACTACACAACTCCAGGCTGCAAGTAGAAAATACGGTTTAAAGATAAATGGGGACAAATGTCGAATCATAAGTCCTAATGTCCAAGATGATATTGAGATCTCTTGAGACTCTAAAGTGGTAGAAAAGGTCACCCAATTCTGTTTTCTAGGTGCTCTTATTCCAGGTACAACAAACGACATCGATAAAAGGCTGGCAATTGCATACTCATCATTTGGTAGACGACTATCTAAAAACGTCTGGTGCAATAGAAAACTACCAATTAAGTTGAAACTTCGCTTAATGTATGCACTGATCATGCCTATAGCAACTTATTCTTGTTCAACATGGACTCTCACCAAAAAAGATACTGACAAACTCAGGGTATTTGAAAATAGCTGCCTATGAAAACTTCTTGGTGTCAATTTAATGGACAGAGTGTTTATCAAAAGTTTGCATGAAAGAGCAGGGACAAGGACAGAGATTATAAACTTCGTCAAAAAGCAATGACTCAAGTGGTATGGTCACATTATGAGGATGGAACAAAACAGTCTTGTAAAAAAAAGTCATGAAAGGTGAATTCAACAAAAAAAGAAAAAGAGGTCGACCTCCAAAACGTTGGGGGACCAAATAATCAAAGACACTGGATTGACACGTGAAGTGCTTGAGACAATGACTGAAGATAGAGAAGAATGGAGAAGGAATGTAAACACGTGGACAAAGTCTCTGAATTGGGATGTGCAGTAAAGAAGAAGAAGTAGTAAGTTTTTGTCTGGGGGGATTGAAATGTCCTGGCACAAACACAAGAAATCCTACATCCAAGAATTTTATAACAAACTTTCTTCATCAACTTTATCAACTTTGGGGCTTCATCAACAACATAACAATGCTCATACAACATTCAAAGATGGCGCTGTTATGTGTGAATATGCTCCAGAATGTTATTTTGTTTATTGTCTTGTTTATGGTTAAAAGCCAACTCTAATATAGGATAAATAGGAGGACAATTGTGAAATGGTTTAGTCTTAATAGATAAGTTTGTTGATAATCACTACCCTTAATTTGGTATTTGGTACCGTTAGAACGCAAATTTTATGTAGAATAACACACTGAAAGCCTCACACTCAGATCTTTGGGCAAAAAAAAATATGACAGCTAATGTAGACGGAGGTAAAATGCCAAAAAATGAGCTCAAAACTGGTTTCAAATTTATGGTTAAGTTTCTTGTTCGTGACACAAGCATGAACAAGAACCACTGGGCCGGCAGCTGTTAATCTTGTAATTACAACAAACGACTTGGAGAAGCCACTCTGGAGCAGGAACAATGTTCCATCACATTGTTTTCAACTACCACAGCAATCCCATGGAGTGTACCTTTACCATCAATCGTATATACATTGTGGCCAACATTATCAGCAGATCACTGACTGAAGGAACCAGCAGGGTTTGATTTGAGGAAATCGCTCACATTTTTCATTACAGACAATGGACTGCTTGTAGCGAGTTACTTCATCTTGACTGATAGAAAATCTAAGTCGATTCAACTCAATTGTATGATCTTCCTGTCATGTCTCAAATAAATACACAAAGGTGAGTCTATATCTGTCTAACGATACTAAAAATGTAACGTGTACTTTCGGTCTTGATGAGTTTCTGGATGTACAATATCCTAATATACTTTAAAAAGATACGCTGAAAATTGACAGTCATCTGTCAGGGTGCTTTGGATCTAAATGGTCACCACAAAAAAAGCTTTCCGGTTAAATGTATTAATGGATTTTCTGGTAGTAATTTTGGCTATTTTACTTGATTCCCTAAGTATTATCTGGATTTGCCTTTCTTTTCCGGATGGAATATCCAACATTCTTTTAACATTTTACATGTATTTTGGCACTTAAATTCTCTTCCTGCTGCACCATCAGATATGACTTCAATACTTGGAGACCAAAAAGACTCTCATGTTCTATCACCTTCAGAATTCCATACTGACACTTGCGCATACCACTGTTATTTTCTTCTTGGTAAATTGCTTCTAATGCCAACTTCATCATCCATTATCTTAATGAAATGGGTTATTTATTATAATTAGAGAGACCATTGGAGAGGTAATTGGAGAGTGCTTTTTATTATTTTTTATTTACTATAAATTTGTAACTTTGTAATGTATTTATAACTCAAACTATATTGATACTTTCAGGGGAGTAAGTATACATGTTGAACTTTGCAATGAAGTTTCATTCTGATCTTCTGAAGGAACGAAAAGTTATTGCTATTTGAATAATGAAAAACAAAACATTTTTAAAGTTAAAGTTAATCAAAGAATTTTTATAGGTCTGATATTGGTAATGATATTGAAGGTTATAAATAGTGTTACCTGTTTTTTCTAACATATTTTTTTTAACAAGAATGGAGCAACACTCCTTCCCCTTTTCTATGTAACGTTTTATTTAGAGAAGTCATTTACATTGCATCGTATTACTGTCTAGACAGAATTCAAGTGTTTTGAAACTAAAAATTTATTTTTTATCTAAAAATATAAAAAACAATTATAATATTATATTTGTTTATACTAAAGATCTCATTAACCCTAGTTTTTACATGGCAAGCTTTAATATTTACATGAACATATTTACAATTTTGCTTAGTGTATTGCTTTCACTTTGGATGTGTATATAAATAACAGTAAAATCATCAAGTATCAGAGATAATCAGTTAGAAGTAAGGTTACAGCAATCTTTCTGAAGTTAATAGTTGTGACACATATAATCATAAAAGCTAAATTGTAATTTTATTTTTTAGATATAATATATATTAGTGGGAATGAATTTACAGTGCACTGTTGGTTCTGTAAATGATGAAAGGTATCACAACACAACTTATTGTTCAAGTACCGGTCTTATTTCAATTGAAACACTAGCTACTAAAACCAAAGAAATTATCATGTGGAGATCTGGACTTGTTGAATCTACCTGCTACCATTTGCCACCATCACGATTACATGATAAGGAAAGATTTGTTATGAAACAAAAGACATGCTGCAATCCTTTTGGACTCCTGTTAGGAGAGGTATTAATGCCAGTCCTCAATGCCAAATTTTTTAGCAAAGTTCTTAAGTCAGATGGGGAAAGCAGTCACCTCAGGTGAAAAGCTGGGTCCAAAATGTAGGGAGCATAGCACTAACGTCCAAAACCAGGAGGAGATTAAAGAAGTAATGTTGTCTGCAGAGAGCGATAGTGACAAAGAATATTGCGATGAATATCAGATTAAAGAAACAGCTGATTCATGCAGATATTCATTAAATTCCACTCTGACTGAACTTTAACTTTCTCCTTTCAAAGTTCATGCTTTACTTACAGGCTCAAAATTGACTGAGTGTCAAGTATCAAATTATTCAAATACAAGCAGTTCACAAGAACATGACATCTCTGCTTACTGTCAACTCATCTCAGTTAACAGATTCATCATCTCACTCCAAAGTACAAACCAATATAGAAACCAAATCAAATAACGTCATAAACATAATGTTATTTGATTTTGATATCTATTAGAAAAGCAGCTGAGGAATTTTGTATATCCAAAAATATCATCCAAAAATGTCATCTTATGAAAGAAAGCAAAGGCATCATTGGTCTTCCTGAAACTTCTACACAAAGCAAAATTAGTGAACACCTTTTAAATCTTATTGCGGAATTCTACTGTAATGATGACAACACAGTGTTCTTCACGGTCTTGTCCCCCCCCCCATACTTAAAATGAAAAACGTCCTCCCCTCCTCATTTTCCCCCACCCTGGGTCCAAAAAAATTCTGGTCACCTCCCTCGAGTACTTGTTCCAAGAGATCGTTATGGGGGCCAACCAGTAAAAATGGGCTATATTGAAGACTTTATGTTTATACAAATTATAAAAAAATATAACTAATGTAAAGGTAAACTAAAAAAACCTATAACTATAATATATTTTGTATATACTTCTAAAACTTCTAAAACAATGATATACAACACTTTAATACATTTGTGTTGTGTCCGTTACTACTTATCTATGGGCCAGGGAGTTTAGATTCTTATAATATTCTTTCATTAGCTATTCTCTTTTAGAAATAATGTTCATTCCCCGTTCAGTTATAAACCAGAAAGGAGAATTGATGCAACCATTTTAATCAATTTTTCATAGTTTACATTACATATGCTAACGCTAAAGGTTTCCTAATGATTTAGGCTATATATAATAAAGAAGCAGGACCCAAGTCTTCAAAAGAATTTTTAGAAAATTAAGGTTAAAAAAAATTTAGAAGAAAGTTATTGTTCTAACTTCATAAAATTGTTGTCCCCACCCTGGGTCTTGGAAAATGTCTCTCCCCCCTTACCTTCCTAAGGGTCCAAAATTTCTCCCCCCCCCCCCCTCATCCCACAAGGAGGGAGGACACTAATGGACAACTCAAGACCACTTCCAGGAAAGAAAATATTTGTCAGTGTAGAAAAGAACAAAGACGTGCAAAAGAGATTGCCCCTACGTAATATTTAGGAACTCCACTCTATTTTCAAATCAGTCTTCCCAGTGTGCAATTTTGAGACCTAAGTGGTACCTATATAACATCTGGTCCAAAGGGAACTCATTCTGTTTGTGTATGTAGCCATCACTAAAACGTTCCTCCCATGAACTCTTAGAAAGGATTGTAGTGACAGAAACTCTAGGGAATGCATGATACATCGACATGAAACATGCCCTGGCATTGGAAGAGTACAAACGTTTCTTGAACATCACTTTAGAAAGCAATCTGACAATGATGGTGAAACCTCATAACATTTAAGCAATGGGTTGCAACTGAACGAAGCAACCTCATAACACAAACCTTATCAGTTGAGGAGTTTATATCTTTGGTTTTTGAAAAACTAGATGCCATCATCACCATGCATTCTTCTATTGTCCAACACCAGTCAAATTATTCAAGGATTAAAACCAAGTTATTGTTCTAGGGGACTTTGCAGAAAATCATCAATTCCTCATATAATATGAAGTCCAAGGCTATTGCACATTGCAAGACTATTGCTCATTGCATCCAGTTGTAATATACCACAAGTCGAAAGAGAAACTGCAAGTCAAATCATTATGTATAATATCCAATGATTTAACAATAATAATTTAAAGGTGTTACTTTTGTGCACCTGAAAGACAAGGAGATGGAAAATGTGAGGGTTACATTGGCACAGCGTTTTCAGACCGCAAAACCTATTCCTGGTACAAGAAGTTTCCACCAGTACAAACCCATCGATGAAAACATTATTGGGTTCAAAAGGGTTCAGGTGATCAAGCAGACTATAACCTTCTATTTGAATATTTTCAAAAAAGCAGTACAAATGCATTCGTTTCGAATTATGTTGTATGCACGTATGACAACCACCATTGTGATCACCACAGATGTTGAAAATAACAATTCAGAAATAAAGTTTATGCATTCTCATTCCCAGTCGATCACACACTGGCCTGGAAGAGATGATGTGTGTGAGTTCCTTTATCAAACATATTGACCACCATTGAGCCACTGTCTCTTAAATCTGTTACATTGGTGCTCGTCAATATCAAATCGGAAGTAATGATAGCACAATTATTGGTGATTTATTACTGAAAACATAGTATACATTAGAGTATGTATATGTAATTAGTATATGTTGTTTTAATATAACATATTCTTTAGTTGGTTCACAAAAATTGCATTAATCCAGACAGTGATAAAAGGAATATTTTTTTCATTATTCAAATAGCAATAATTTTTCGTTCCTTCATAAGATCAGAATGAAACTTCATCACAAAGTACCAAAGTTCAAGTTGTTCAGTCAATCCAATCACAAATTTTTAATTATTCTAGAGTGCATTAAAATCCATAATGTCATGTGTCACGCCACAAATTTAGCCCAATCTGGACCATTTTTCAAATATCTTTGCAAAGACTAGGAGTAACAACCTGAAATTTTGCAAGTAGGCTTGTATTCATGGTATGTATCTATGGTGTAAATTTCAAGAACATTTGAGATGTTTGTTTAAAAAACTTTGAATTTTGTCCCACTTTTATATAGAATGCTCGGATTAAAAAGATTTTGATGATCATCGAAAACATAGTTTGATTTTATACTCAAAACAACATACATTTGAATATTAACTATTTGAATGTTATTGTTTTTAATGATCAAATACATGCAAGAACCTGTCTGGGTTTTGTTCGGATGCCAAACAAGCCAATTTTTGTTTCTTCTGCATGATACATATCAAAAGCATATTTTTATCAAAACGGTTTTCCAGACCTATGCCTATTAAAAATATTGCCGAAAGACTTATGTGTGAGGCTTTTAGTATGTTATTCTACATAAAATTTGCGTCACAACGGTACCAAATATCAATGTATATATCATTTAATTCCAGGTCAAACCCTAATAGCACAGCCTGACTAATAAACGGAATAGAGCAAAACAAATGTCTTAAAACATCCATTTAGAAGTCGTCCTTTATCACTACATGTCAAGCATTAAGAGGTAGGTATGCTTTAAAGAAAAGTAAAAATATATTTATCATTTACAGTATGCCACATTCTAAATGGCACAGCATTTCATGGCCTCTGAATGACTAAAGTCAAATTCGTTTCTATATATAGTAACCTCAAAATAAAACATCTTAAAAACATTAAAAACATGACATTTTTGTATCCAGCTAATTACGTTTTGTTAATTTATTTAACTTATTCAATTATGAACTAGCTTGCTAGCTACTCATTTATTGCATTTGAAACTCAAAGCTAGAGCAACAGAAGAACCATTACGTATAAATAAAAATCCATAAGATACAAGAACCGTATTACATCGTCACATCAATTCTGCGTAAACAAAAATTAGTTTTCAATATTTTGATCGCAACAGCATACTCTGCGGGTATTCTGTTTACGCCGCTATTACTAGCTTCTAAAAATAAATACTGATCTTTTAAGAATTTTTCAGAGTTACGAAAGTTTCACCAATATTTGATAAGTCAGGCTCAAACAAAATACGGGGCGCCGAATTACTAAAAACACTAACAAAAACCATACATTCTTTTGAGTGTCGTTAGTTTGCACAATCTAGCTAATTCAACCATGCGAAAAGGTTGCTTTCAACAAGTACCTATTTAATGCATAAATAATCAAATGAAAAGTCATGGGGACTGATGGATAGATATTTTATAAAATATATTTTTAAAATTACGAATTATTGGAGTTGAAAAGTTGAGCAGGCGCAGCCAACCCAAGGTGAAAATCGAGTATATATTCTTAAAATTAGGAATTTTTAATGTCATGTTACTGTAATCCTTAAAACACAATGATACTGCCAACCAAATTTTAGTCAAAAATATACCAATATCAATCACAAAAAAACGCTTGGATGGAAAATCTGAAAGCTTTAAAAAGTACCGTTATATATATAATTATTATATTAAAGTTACCAAATTGAAGATATATCGTTTTACAGCATTCATAAAGAGAAAATTAAAGTATATTAGTTATAACTAGGCATGGAACCCACAGGGTCTTATCATTGGGCACCAATAGTTGCTACGTTATATAAAACAGGCTAGAAAAACATTGTCATAATTAAGAATTTCTTTTCAAAAATATCTTAAATATTGTAAGGGAAGGAAAGCTATCTTTCGGATTCAGAATTCTCCACAGGTATGGGGCTCTAAAGCTGAGAGAAAGCTGGCCGAGTTGAGTTCGCTTGATATGATACTGGAAAAATAGTTTTAAATTTTGAGTGTTGTAACAATTTTTACAAAAGTTTAATCTCTAAGAATTTGAGGAACATCATCATTATATAAATACTTTAAACATAAAAATAAGCAGTGGCAGATTTAGGGGGTGGCGCACCGGGTACGCTGAATGCATGAACTACAGCAGCTGAAAGATTGTTTTTAAGGAAAAGCAAAAGATGGTATGAAAGGAAATATTTTTCCATACCCCAATAAATTCATAGTCATTAACCTTGATTTCATATTATTGCCTTTGAGTTGAACTTCATGCACCTTCTTATATTAGCCTAGGGTAATCCTAGCTGGGATGGGATGAATAAAATAAATACTTTTTACAGCTGAATACAACGTGAATAAAAATATATATGAAATGGATGAAGAATTGATAAAAAGGTAAAATTAATAATTTTTAGTTTATGTCTATCAATTCATATTATTTTAATAATATTTATTAAAATATAGAAAATTGGAAAATAACAAGCAAAAACAAAGAACAGACATACATAGTTCTTTTGATAGAGCTGGGAATGTAGAAAATGATTAATACTGCTGTATTAAGCTATTGTATAATAACTAAAATAAAACTAAGCACTTATATGTATATATAAGCAATTGTTGACCTACTAATTGAGGAATATGTTTTCTTGAACTCTGCAGGAGAGAGAGAATCAAAGAAGATATCCGCACTCATGTAAAATCAGAGAAGCTTGCCCATTGTTGTGTGGAGAGATTGGCAAGATGTCTTTGTGTCAGCAAGGATGAATTCAAACAAATAGTATGTTTTTTGCAGTTAGTTGGTGTAAATTAAATTGTATTTAATAACCATTTCAGAAATATCAATGAAAACATTAAAACCCCACTAACTAGGTGATTTCGTTACAAAAAATTGTCTCTCAAATGATTTTAATCAAGTGTATAATGGAATTTTTTGATTTGACCTATCCTTTTATATTTGATGAAGAAATTGTTGTAGTGGAAATATATTATTCTACTTAAAATACAACATAGGATCATTTGACGTGAAATAAAAAGAAAGGAAATCAAAATTTAAGATTGACCTGGGATTCCATGAGTACATAGATGATTGCATAATCATCATCTTACTTTCATATCTCAGGTGTTTCATTGTTATGTTGAATAAAACTGTTCCTCTTTTCAGCTTGGTCTTATAATGCCTTCCCATTATAATGATATCACAGAAGAGCGTTACTTAGCTAAAATATGTGGCTTCCCTTTATGCTCCAATAAAGTTGTCATGGTTAAAAAGGTTTACTTTTGTTAATTATTTAATGATCTGCTAAGTTTAGTTGATTTATTTTATAATCTGAAACAAACAGTTTTCAATCAGTAATGCCAATGATTGTCTAAAGTTGGACGATTGAAAGTAGATGATCAATATAGGGCAAAGGATTGGTTATGCTAAAGATTTTTTGTGTTTTATTAAAATTAATTTACAAGAATATTAGGCATTGGTTCACTCACTGCATGAACATGCTTACAGCACATAAAATAACGTTTGTAACAACCCCAACTGATGATTCAGGCATTTTCAAACTCCATGAGTGGTTTTCTAGGTACACTTACATTGAACCTGATTGGCCTAATGACGTGTATAAAGTATAGTGTATTAAGTGATTTAGGTTGTAGAATTATAGTACAGCACTGTACATAGCAATACAAATGTAGGATTTTTTTGCTTTGTTCTTTCTAAAATTGTTTTGTTCAGCTTGCAAAACAGAAGTATCACATCTCCACGAAAACAAATAGGGTTTATGACTTAACAGAGAGAAAGGTAAACATACATTTGTTTAAACATGAAACTAGCAATTCAGCAAAGGTTTGTTAGGGTATACAGTCAAACCTCAACAGTGGCTACTTTTAGTGCCAAGGTCAGATGGGCATTTCAGTTTTTAAAAATGTTGGCAGTCCAGTTTATTCTGTTTCCAGTGTTTGCGATTTACTGGAAAGTAGTTTCCCCTCAATTCTACTAACTGATACATTACAAAACATTAATGTGAGAAAATAAACTCAGCCTGTATATTAAATACAGGCTGAGTTTATTTTTGTGTCTGGTCACTTTTACACAGAATTTATGGTCATTTTTCTGTAACTGTCCTTGACTCATAAGGTTAGGATTTTCAAGAGTGATTTGAAAATTTCAACTTTCCTCTTAACATGCAATTTTTTACAAAAAATACAAAAACAAATATTTCAGGTTATTTATAAAAAGAAAGGGGTTGGGCATTTGTAATTGTTACATGTCAGGTTTATTTACTCTTTTTTGAGTTTGATTTATTGGTGAAGTTTTCTTTGGTTGCATACTAAATATGGAATCATTTGCCAACAATTCTCAAGGTTAACAAATTCCGATGATTTTATTTAGAGATTTTGTTCCTTAAAATGCTTCAAGATGAGCAAGCATATCAAAAAACAAATTCCAACTTCTCCATTGTGGTTGAGAGACAAAAGGTGAATGAATTCTTCAATTAATTGAATATCACTGATATAATTCCATTGTCAATATTATATTTTAAGCTAGCTATATAATCACCTTGTTTTAACCAACAAATAGCTGGCTCTTTTTAAACAACATCAAATGGAAACTGAAGTGGAAATGACAAATACTTTGTACGTTAAAACCTTCAATAAGATCACTGATTTCTGCTGATGAAGCTGATCTCACTGTGTACAGCACTGATGAAGCTGATCTCACTGTGTACACTACTGATGAAGCTGATCTCACTGTGTACACTACTGATGAAGCTGATCTCACTGTGTACAGTACTGATCTCACTGCGGACAGTACAGTACAGTTCATCTTATATGCTGTGGTTTATTTTAATATATAGTTGTTTGCGTTATTTTTAATGTTTACGTATGTTCAGTGATTCAAGTTTCAATTTTCTTGACGAAGAGGAAGTCACCACGTTAGATGTTAGGTAACTAATAAATTTTTTTGGATCAGTTTTACAAACTTAGCAATGTTTTAAACATACAGTAAGCATCAGTAAAAGTGTCATTTTTGGGATAATTTGAGTCTTTTGAATTCGGTCCATCATGTGCAGAAATTCTCATTATATTTTCTTAAGATATGCAAGGTTTTGCACATAATAATTTATTTCATTTACACTAAAAGACAGCTACTAAAAAAACACTTGTTGGTTGCAATTCGTATCTTTCTTCTGTTGTTGTGAATCTCACTTAACTTGCTTGTACCTTTAGAAATGATGTGGATGTTTTAGTAACAAAAGTTGAAAGTTTAAACATTGAAAACTAGTAAGTTTTATTCCATTATGAATATTTTGAATTCTTTAGCTAGCCTTGTGTTTGTTAACATATAGCATTTTAATATTAATGAATGGTGAGTTGTATGTGATTGTGAGATGTAGTTATTTATCTAGTTTCGTTGACTCGTTTGATAAAACTGAGAAACTCGAAGAAGGATTTGATATTGATTATGAGATGGAGAGGAAAATGATGCAGTGTTTTAATACATTCGAGCTGGGAAGCAACAATAAAAGCAGCAATGTAGCTTGTATACCAGGAACCAAAGAGATCAAGTTATTAGAAAATCTGCCGCAAGATAAAATTGTTTTTGAAAACTCACACGAAGATAACGATAAAACCAATTCTGAACTTTTCAATGAACTCCAACAAATATTGAGCAGTTGGCTCACAAGAAATTCTTACAACTTCTTATCGGAAATCCACCATAAGAATGACGAAGATATTCTTACAAACACAATTTTTACAATCGAAGATGCTGGAAACCGTGACAGCAAGTGTCAGAAAAAATCAAATAAAACTAGCGATTTTGAGGAAAAGACATTAAACTTCTTAAAGAAGTCTCCAGAATGGATTACAGAGTGTGATGTTTCCAATGATGCAAAGTTCCAAGATGCTTTCTCAGAGGTTCTTACAAAGCTTTTGTTTCTAATTTATAAGAATTTCAGGTTTAAGAAAATTATGGGGTATTAATTATTTCTAATTATTCCTACATAATTACATATATATTAGTAGAAGCCGAGAATCTTTTGTTAAATTATCCACTGGTTTATTAGAATGTTGCTGTGTTGCCTAGCATTGATTCAAAATCACAACGGGTCATCCGAAAAAGAATTGTAAAAGAACGGCTGTGCTCAAAGTTGGTGAAGATATCCTTTGTGTGTAAAATATTTCAACAAGCTATGAAGGGAGACCTCAATTTCTTTTTAAAAAATAGGTTTTTTGCAAGGTTTTGATAAAATTGTGGCTACATTGCTTAACTGAATTTATTGAATAACTAAAGGACTAATTGACCAATGTCTCTTTTTATAGAATTAAAAAATGTTTTATGAAATTAATATGGTTTTGTGGGATAGAGTCTTGAATCTACCTTTTTGGATGGCTGTTCTTGCTTGTTGCATATGATTTATTATTCCTGAGTTAATTATTGATTTTCAGTTTACGAAAACTCGAACCTATTATTGGAGTCTTAACTACAGAACTAAATAAACATGGCTTCTTTGTTTTCGTTGACACCTTCAGGTATGACAAGATTCTCCTATTTTTATTCTACATTATTTGTTGAAAAGATCTTTCATATTCTATTTTAAACTTTCACAAATATATACTCAATACATACATACAATATACTAGTAGAGATACCTGACCTGGGGATAATAGGGCAGAAAAAATCAGTAAGCAAATTTCGAGTCTTAATTTATTTAACTACAAATAATAGTCTTTCGTTTATTGTATTGGAGCATCTTTTAAATCATCTAAACTTTGTAAATGCAAGAAAAAAGAAGGCAGAACTTTTCTCTAAAGTGAAGCTTTTAACATTCTACCATGCAAGTAATAGTAAGTTCTACACCATTGAAGGTCAATATTTGTTTCTTCTGGAAAATCAGGCTAAAACATCACAGGAACATGCTGATCCATGATTTTACATGAAATCAGTTATTGACAACTGATGGTTGGAACAAACATATTTGTTTTCTATGATGTATCGGTAGATTTTATGAAATGATGATGAATAAGAATGATGCAAGATATCAAAACAAAGGAGTTAATCTGTTTGAATGACATTTTTATTATGTCTTTTTAATACTCTTGATGATGCTTTAACATTTTGTACTTGTATATAATACCACTCTGATGATGAATGTATTTACATATTTATAAGAAGAATAGAAAGTTTTGTTGTAATTTACCAGCTTCACGAGAGACAATGTAATATTGAAGTCCAAACAATGGCTGGCCATGACATTGGTATTGCTTAAATTGTAAGCGATCTTCGATTTTGGTTTGAATTTGAGTTAAAAGCTTTTGAACTTGTTATAAAACTCAAAACCATTCAGAACAACACACTTTAAAATGTTGTCATTACAAAGATGCAAGGTTTATAAAATTCACCTTCTTTACCCTCATTACCAGTAGGTAAGTCTTCTCCTCTCGATTTGTCACCAAGTGTTTGTTCATATTGTTGGTATATATTTTTAGATTTGCAACATCTGATCATCGACTGACGGAAGCGTTGCAAAATAGATATGAAGATTTTGACAATTTTTGCGTACACCATAAAGTACCAACAACGAACTACCTGAATAACTTTGTAAAGTTGTTTTTGTTGTAATTTAAGGGAATCATATACTATGTATGTTTATAATCTCAAAATATACTTTAATTTACTTTGTTTCGTTGTCTTTATTTTGTAATTATATATACACTGACAATTATGTTTAAAAGTCATTTTAGAAATTAGCATTTCAAAGTTTTTCACCATAATCAATTTTTTACTTCAGTCATTTTGGTTTTATATAGATAGTTTGCAATATAGATATTTAGTCATATATGTCACTCAATATTGATGCAAACAATGATGCAGAGGAGAAGAAGGTGGAAACATCATTTTTGATGGCTGATAACATCAGCCAATCAGATTCTAGTATTGTTGTTATCTCAAAGCCTAGTATCAATCAAAGCGAAGAAGATTTACAATCTAAAAAGTGTCCATTTTGCTTCAAAACACCGAAGCTACTAAAAAGGTTTTTTCCACCGAGAGGTCTTGTTTCCGAGTATTTAACTAGAATTTTAGTTTGTTTTTTAATTTGGTCAGCTCTTTACACAGTCGTTGGGGACAATGCCTTACCTGGTGGAAATGTGTTCTCTCTGTTCATATTACTGGTTGCAGCCTCACTTGGTGCGTTTTTGATTGGTTATCAAGCAAATTTTCACTTGCCACCCTTGCTTGGCATGTTAATTGTTGGCTTTTTGCTACGTAATGTTGATGCTATCAACATTGCTAAAAACATTAATCCGAAATGGTCATCTACTCTTCGCAGCATTGCTTTGGTGGTTATTCTATTGCGCTCTGGTCTAGGTTTGGACATCGATGCATTGAAGAAACTAAGGTGCACGGTGATAAGACTAGCCTTTGTACCTTGTGTTGTGGAAGCTGTAACAGTAGCTGTTGTAAGTCATTTCTTGCTTAGCATGCCGTGGTTGTGGGCTTTCCAATTGGGGTAAGTTGTATGTAATGATGAACATTAATGAATTTGTTATAATAGTACCCTTTTTTATGTTCTTTCTAGTTTGATAAACAAGTAAGTGTTGAAAATATGAAAATATCTCGCGTTTGTTTAATTTTTATACTTTTAGTTTCATACTGAGTGCAGTGTCACCTGCAGTTGTCGTTCCCTCAATGCTGAATTTACAAGCTAATGGATATGGTGTGCAAGAAGGTATACCAACGATGGTGATGGCTGCTTCGTCTTGTGATGATGTGTTAGCTATCAGTATGTTTGGTGTATTTTTGGGAATCGCATTCTCAGAAGGTGAAGCATAATTTTTTATCTTTTCCCTATTATACACTTATTTTTGCTAAGGTGACATTTACTTTAATGTGTTTCGTGGTCCTATTGAAATTCTGATTGGACTCGTTGGAGGTGCTATTGCTGGCTCGCTTGTGTGGTATTTTCCATGGAAGAATTCAGTATGTTTATTTCAATATATCGTCTCATTTATTGCTTCACTAAATAAAATTTGAAAATATAACTTTCCTAAGTCTTACACTTTTCTCCTGAATAACAAATAAATTAGAGCATTTGGAATAGTTTGAATGGTATAATATGTGTTTAAACTAAAAAGAAGAATTTCCTATGAGTTATTTGAGTCATTTTTGTTCCTAGAAATCTGTCCATGCGAACCGTTTGGTGATACTTCTTGCATTTGGACTTGTGTTTGTATTTGGAAGCATTCTCATTAAATTTCCTGGTGCTGGAGCCCTAGGCACACTGACATTAGCTACCACTGCTGGTTACGGCTGGGGAGGGAAAGATAAGGTGAAAAATGCTCATCTTTAAGTAACACCCACAAACAACATGAACTAAATAATTTGTTTCCATATTTTAATCATTATTATCTATTTATCAAAAATAAGAAATAAATTATGGCCACAGTACCTATAATTACAAATGCACTTTTGTTTTTACGATTATTATTTTGTGGTTATTATTATTAATTTTAGCTGCCTGTACAGGAAGTCCTGGCCATGTTATGGGACGTGTTTCAACCTTTACTTTTTGGATTGATAGGCGCAGAAGTTGGTATTGAATATCTGGATGGAAGTTTAATTGGTATATCGTTTAACTGAAAGCATTGCTCATAGACTGAAAACCAATGTTATCTTTCTACAGATTTATCAACCATTGTAGTTACAGTACTAATATTGTGTTAACTTTTTGCATTTTCCTGATATTGGACAATTCTTACAGATTCTCCTTCTGTCTGTAAATTACCTAAAAAGGCATACGACTTCGCATTTTATTTAATTTTATTGCCAAAATATTCCGGTCTGTAAAATAGAGGCGAGTGAGAAAACTATGTTCATTTGCCCATGGTAGAACGAAAAGCATGAACGAAAAAACACAGTTCTACTACTTCATTGTTCCATATGGACACTGAATAATCCCGGCATTAATGCATTTAAGTTAAAATTAAAAGCTTCTATAATATTTTTAGTCTCATATTTTTAATTTGGTCTTATTATTTTTCATTTTTTTTTTTTTTCAGGTAGAGGTTTGGGTACGTTATTTATTGGCTTGTTTGTTCGCGTGCTAGTAGTATATGTGGTGGTGTCCGGTAACAAACTAAACATAAAAGAAAAATTGTTTTGTACTGTTGCATGGTTGCCAAAGGCTACAGTTCAGGTAAGTGAGTGGTCACACTTCCCTTTATTCTTGCAAGCTGTACCTACCTAGTTCTTTTAGTAAGAATCGACTTTCAACTCACTATCAGGAAGTGCCTTATTGTTAATATCGTAAGTTTAAACAAATATCTTCTCTATCCTGCGCACTTTAAATGCCGAGGGTGCACCTAAATTTAGGTAAATACATGAAAGTATACATGAGAATTGTTGAGTCATTGCCTATAGCAACCTTGCAATGTTTCATTCAAGATGGAAAAAATGGTAAAAATAAATAAGAAGTTGCGAGTATATCATTACCAATTATGACGATTCATCATCATCATTTGAATTCAATCCATGTTTCTTCCCAATTAAGGGTGTGACCGGATTCACAAAATGTTGTTACGTCCTTTGCACGAAGTTGCCTGTTTCTCTATTCAGAATGAAATCAACTAAATCTTTTAACATTTTATGAAAGAACCGATTAGGTTTTCACAAAATTTAAGATTTCACAAAATGCAAGGATAAGGGATATATTACACACTCGTCACAACGTATCAAAACTGAAAGATGCCGAAGTTTTACATGTGATTCTCCTCTCTCTAGGCTGCTATTGGATCTATACCACTTGACACTGCCCGACGATTGAAATATCATGGCAAAACACCCGAATATGTTGGCATAGAGATCCTCACAATTGCAGTATTGGCCATACTTGTTACTGCTCCTCTCGGTGCCGTACTAATATCCATCACGGGACCAAAATGGCTGAAGAAAAAACAAAAGGACTAACCCTTAATAAGGAATTTTAAAAGAAATATTTGTCTAAAATGTTTTGGCATATTTGCTACGTTAATTGTCTTTAAAAAGGGCTGTTTTAACTAGAAATAATTATTAATGATTTTTCACATTTAAGTTGAAGAATCTAAACAATGTCTTCTGCGGATTTGAAGAAGTTGGTTATTGATACTATTGATAAACGCGCTGGTGAACTAAACAATCTTAGTCAAAAGATATGGGATAAACCAGAATTATGTTTCAAAGAGTTTGCAGCGCATGACTTGCTTACCAATTTTCTCGAAAAAGAAGGTTTCTCCGTGCAAAAAAAAACTCCGTTTGAGACGTCGTTTATAGCTCGATATGGGAATTCGACTGGTTTGAAAGTAGGAGTGCTATGTGAGTATGACGCATTGCCGGGAGTAGGTCATGCTTGTGGACACAATCTCATTGCTGAAGCTGGAATAGCTGCTGCTATTAGTAAGTCGGATACCTTTTTGATTTTATTATGTTATACACTGGGTTTTAAAAGATTTTCATAAATGTGTGTATATACATTGATATGATGTTTGACAATATGTTTTAAGGTTTAAAAGCCATACTCACAAGTCACCCAGACACACAATTAGAAGTGATTGTGTATGGTACGCCCGCAGAAGAAGGTGGTGGTGGTAAAGTGTTGATGATTGAGAAAGGTGTATTTGATGAAACAGATATTTGCATGATGTCTCATCCTACTCCTTATGAAATACCCATTCCTGTATGGCTTGCTGGAACAACAGTCGATATTGTATTTAAAGGTAACTCTAAATGAAACTGACTTTGATCGTTGATTGAACTTTCAAGCGTACAATAAACTTAAAATGACGTGTTGTACGTCTTTTAAGGGGATACTTTTTTTCAATTTTGAAACATTTCAGTTGTTCATTTCAATAGTGCCGCTATCCGGTTGTCAAATTTGATCGAATGTCATAGGTACTGGGCACTAGTGATATGTAGAGTCTAATCTCGAGAACCTGTAAAGCATTTTTGATAAAATACCAATTACTTCAACTCATTTTCAAAATTCTTTCTAGATAAATCTTGAGATTTGTTTTGAAGAGTTACACTTTACTGTTCATGTGATTCCATTCGTCACTGCCCTGCGATGTTGGAAAAAAATCAGACGTTAGTTTTCCTTTATTGATTGCGAATTGGATTCGATTTCCGACTGAAGTTTTAATTTGTCCCGTAGTAGTCTTACCCTACGGTAGAGAGAATCTCAGCTTAATTCTGAAACAACGATTTTGGAGATAGGTCATAAAACGGGGTATTTTTGGTAAAATAAAGAGCGGTAGATGCTGATGTTTCCATTTATAATTTGTCTTTTGTTTATAGATATGTATATTTGTTAGGCAAAGCATCTCACGCGGCTGCTGCACCATGGGAAGGCATTAATGCATTGGACGCCGCAGTGGCTTGCTACAATAACATCAGTATGTTACGTCAACAAATGAAATTAACTTCTCGTGTCCATTGCATTATTGTTGACGGAGGTCAACGACCCAATATCATCCCGGAACGTTCGCAATTACAATTTATTGTTCGAGGTTTGTCCGATGAAGAAATGTTAACGTTGAAAAAAAGAGTGGTGGATTGTGCTGAAGGAGCTGCATTGGCTACAGGTATATGCAAGTTATGCCACTTTAAAGTTAAAGTGGGTGTTGCTAATGGGGTATTGGTAATCGATATCAAGTCGGGCTGTCGTCATTTTACAAATTGTTTTACAATTTATTGCTCGTTGATTATTATTATTATTATTATACACTATATGCAGTTTTCTTCATTTGTTTAGGTTGTACTGCTGAATTCAGTGAACCATCACATTTCTACTCCGCTATCCTGACCAACTCTGTTCTTATACAGTTATACATTGAAAACGCAAAGAGTTTGGGCGTACAATTTAACGATGATGACATGATCAACAGTCTATTAGCATCGACAGATATGGGCAACGTTTCCCAAATTAAACCGTCTATACATCCTTGTTTCAAAATCAAAACAGATGGTCCTAACCACAGTCACGTCTTCACAAAAGCTGCTGGAGCGGTGGAGAACCAACAACCAACGTTATGTTCAGCTAAAAGCATGGCTATGTCCGTTGTGGATATAATTGTAAAACCAAGCCTTCTTCATGATATCAAGGAATCATTCAAGAAAGATTAGCATACTTTTGTCAATCAGAGGAACTAAGGAACAATGTAATTCGCTAATTTATGCCTTGAAACATTGTTTTTGAATGTTTTTGTTTTTTTATTGTTTTGGAAAACTGTATGAGAAATCTCCTTCGTAGTGAACTTGCTCATCTTTCTCTCTTTCTTGCCATATGTATTTTTATATTTTAAGTAATTGTAACTTTATATACAGTGGACTCTCTCTATCTCGAACTCGCAAGGGGCCGACAGATTTGTTCGAGATAGAGAAAGTTCGAGATAGAGAAAATAACCGTAAAAATCGAAATTTTTACTAATAAAGCAAGAGAAACAATAAGGTTTATTAGAGATGTATTAGACTCATGGCGTTCTTAATAACAGGCCTACAACACACGCATGTGAATCCAAAAACTGGGGGGTCAAAATAAAAAATCTGTAATGTTATTTTTTACCATTTCGCATTAAAATTTTTACACATAACTCTACAAGAAGTTTGGTGAAAAAATAAGAAATTCAACAAGAAAGAAATACAGAGTTTTTAAAGAATTGCAAGAAAACGTAACAAATGTATACCATAATAATATAAGTTCAGTCATAACTAAGTCAATTTTAATACTTTGAGAGAGGTTTCTTTTGAGCTTCCTGGAGTTGAAATTCTGCAATAATTATTCAATAATACATTGGCCAGGATACGACAATGATGCTTTTGCATTGAAAACATGTAGTATTCACTGACATCTGCAAATACCTCCATGAGCGAATTTCTGCACACTTTCGTTTTGACTGATTCAAACATAATGAAGCAGAAGACGCACCATTGAGCGGCAGAGTCAATCGGGATTTTCAACCCACCACGATCCAATTCATCTGTAAATCCCCCATACTTTTCGTAATAAAATGTTGTTGTTGTTAACAGGCCATTTTCAGATATCTCCCCATCTTTTCTGGTGACATAGCCGGCTATGTGGACCAGTGCCATTTTTGTGTCAATTGTGACAAACTTTTCCAATTCTTCTAAGTTATCGAATATTTCTGTACTCTCTTCGTTCAGTTGGTATTCACAATTTGAGCATTGATGCCCAGGGAGAATGGAATCATCGATTTCATCACTTACTGAAAGGATGTTAGATGCTTTAGCAATGTTCAGCTTCTCTAAAATTTGCTGTACTGTTATAAAGTAGGCACCTCCTGAACTCTGGCGAAATTTGGAAAATTCTTTCTCAATGTGATCTGATGTGAAAAGACCAACACAAACATATTCATGTGATGTTGAAAGAAGGTGATGACACAAGTCCACTATTCCATGACATGTTTGGTATATAGCTTTTGCTGTGTCCTGTGTCAGTTGACGAATTCGACAATTTGTGGATTTTTTCATTTTCATAAAGATTAAAAATGGAGGCACGGAGAAGAGACGTGTTTTTCGTTGTTGGAATTATTCTTGTGGTTTTTGCTTGTTTTATGGTTTTTAAACCTATGTATCGTTATGGAGTTGACTTAACTATGCCTGTGGAATTCAAGGAAAATACAGCTATCAAGGATCACACAAGTTACACATTTCAATCTTTATTTACAGCAAAAACAAAAAGTTTTGTATTTCCTGTCACAAGAACTCGAGGAAAGCTATTAACATGTTTATTACTTTTAATCTGTGGAGACGTCGAAACATGCCCTGGACCAAGTTTGTTAAAGAACATTGGGGATTTTACAATTCTCCATCAAAACATTCGATGTTTGACAGGAAAAAAAGATATGTTACAAAATTTTATACTTCAGAAAAACATAAACATTTTTGCTGTTACAGAAACTCTCTTACATGACAAAATTCTGACAGCTTTAGTCAATATCGGGGGGTACGTGTTTGAAAGAAATGATCGAAATGGCATGGGTGGAGGAACTGGAATATACATAAAACAGGACATCGAATACATAAAAAGAGACGACCTGGCTGACAATGATATTGAAGCAACCTGGATCGAAATAAACCAGAAAAATTCCAAAAGTTTTATTCTTGGCGTGGTATACAGACCCCCGGATAGCTCAAAACATTTAAGTAAAAACTTTGATAAGAAGCTTATATCTACAATCAAAAAAGCTAGCAGCGGAAACAAAGAAACTGTAATTATTGGTGATCTTAATATCAATTATCTTTCAAAAGATTCGCATGCACAATTAAAAGAAAGTATTGCACTCCAAGGAATGCATCAAATTATAAACGAAGCTACGAGAACAACAAAAGATACAAAAACATTAATAGACGTTATCTTGACAAATCGTCCTGACAACCTTTGTTCTGCTGATGTCTTATTATCATCTCTGAGTGACCACGATATTATTGGCTGTAAGAGAAAAATCAATAACATAAAAATGTGTAGTATAATTATCACATGCCGCAATTATAAGAACTATGATCATACAAAAATTAACACTGAACTTTCTAACACTGATTGGAGTCCAGTCTACATCTCAAATAATGTCAACACGGCATGGAAAGCGTTAAAAGAAATCCTAACGAACACTATTAACAATCACGCTCCTTTAATTCAGAAATGTGTTAAAGGAAAAAAGTCATCATGGCTCACACAAGATGTAAAAGCTGAAATGAATTTGTGCGATTCCCTCAGACGAAAATTCCAACGTACAAGATCGGACAAAGATCATAAAGCTTATAAACAACAACGTAACAGAACGAATATCTCGGTACGCAAAGCCAAACAAGAACACCACAGAACGCTCTTGAATGATTTGGTTAGTAATTCCAAAAAATTTTGGAACACTGTTAAAAACATTTTTCCGACGAAGGAGAAATCAATTTCAGCAAAAACTTTTGTGATTGACGATGTCCCGTATTCCAAACCATCTGACATAGCGTCAAAATTTTGCACATTCTTCTCCGGAATTGCTACTCATCTCAAATCAAAATCGATCCTCCTGAAAAACTTCATCTGGGCGAGACCATTTCAGAACCAAAACAAGACCTATACAACTTTCAAGTTCAGACAAGTTACTGTAAACGAAGTCTTTACACAACTAAAACGACTTCAACGTAAGAAATCTTGTGGTGTCGACAACCTACCACCAGGTTTCCTAAAGGATACAGCTCTAAACGTCGCTAAGCCGTTAGCCTACATCATTAACTTATGTTTATCGCAAGGTGTAGTCCCTGAGGACTTCAAAATCGGAAAAGTTACACCAATCTTCAAAAATGGAGCGAAAAACTTGATGGACAATTACAGACCGATAACTGTTCTGCCTCTGTGCTCAAAGATCTTGGAACGTTGTGTCCACTCCCAGTTAATGAGTCATCTTGAAAATCACAAACTCCTCTCAAAAAATCAACATGGGTTCAGAAGTAAACGTAATACTGAAGTGGCTGCAACAATATTTGTAGACACAATCAGAAGAAACATGGATGAAGGTAGACTAACAGGTGCCATATTCATTGACTTAAGCAAGGCTTTCGACACTTTAAGTCACAGCCAAATTATCTCAAACTTTTCAAACTATGGAATTCGCGACACGGAGAAGGAGTTTTTCATCAACTACTTATTCAACAGGAAGCAATATGTAAATTTCCAAAATGCAATCTCTCAAATGGAACCTGTCACAATTGGTGTCCC
Organism: Candelabrum cocksii; assembly: GCA_963930725.1. NCBI lineage: Eukaryota > Metazoa > Cnidaria > Hydrozoa > Anthoathecata > Candelabridae > Candelabrum > Candelabrum cocksii. Next base: position 5,994,570 of record OZ005669.1, read on the forward strand.
CCAAGGTTCGATCTTGGGGCCGCTTTTGTTTCTGCTGAGCTTCGATAATGTTGCTGATGTTACAAGAGAGTGTGAAATCCTGATGTATGCAGACGATACCGTAATATATACGTCTTCAAAAAGCCGCGATGAATTAGAACAGAAACTCTCAGCTGATTTTGCACGAGTCACTGATTGGATGGAACAGAACGAGTTGATTACGAATATGAAAGCTGGTAAGACCGAATGCATGACATTTGGAACTGCTCAAAAAGTGAAAAAGACTACTGATCTAAACATTTCGTATAAAAGTAAATCAGTGAATTACACCACCAAATACAAATACCTTGGTTTGAATCTTGATCAGACATTAAGCTTATCTGATCACTCCGTTGCTACTTACAAGAAAGCGTGTGGGCGTCTGTATCTACTTCAACGACTTCGACCACAGCTAACGGTGAAAGCTGCAGTTGCGATTTACCAAACGATGTTGATACCATTGTTTACGTATTGTTCAATTATCACTTCACAGACGAGCAATACTCACAAGGTAAAGATACAATCTTTCGAAGAACGAGCTCGAAAGATTATCAAACCAGTAACTGTACTACCAAAGATTGACGAAGTAATGAAGAAAAAAGTGTGTGTTAACGTGTATAAATGCTTGAATGGAGATACTTGTGAGTTTTTTCAGGACTATTTCGAAATCATGAGAAACAATACTCGAAACACTGGAAAAATACTTAGAATTCCTAAAATAAGACTTGAATCTACTAAAAAGACATTTTTCTTTTATGGGGCAAAAACCTTCAATGAATTGCCTATTAAGACCAGAATTCCCCTAAGTCTTAAGGAGTTTTTAACTAACTTGTGATTGAGTTTTTAACATATTTTTTCTTTTTCTTTTTTTTAACAAATTTAAGCCGCTTAACAGGACAAAGTGGTAGAACAGAATTTGTATATAGCTTGTATATATCTTATTTTGAACTTTTTATCCTGTAGAAATATTCGTAATAAATAAATAAATAAATACACATGTTGCCAAAACTCCTCAGGTACTCTAGTCTTTCATCAGTGGAATCAGAAATAACTGCTTCTAAAGGGTCATTATGTCGAACATCTGCCCCTTTTGATTTGACATTAATGATTTTCCAAAAGTCAACAATCATCCTTATAAATGCTGCAGTATCCTCCTTGCCCTCGATGTCAGTCATACCGGGATGTGTGAGTAGACCAGTTATAGTAAAGTCACAGAACACTTGGAGGCATATGTTTACTTTTTGACGCTCAATTGGCTTCGGAAACACAGCTCTTTCATTAAGCTTCGATAATTTTACCACAGATGTTGATTCAAGCCTGTATAGTGCCTCTAAATGTGACCATTTTGCTGTTTTTTCCACACCTGCATCATAAAAAGTGAGTTGCTTTGTCTTTTCAGTGATCCAATTATTCCTAATACTTTTTATAAGATGCACAAAATCGAACAAGAGGTATTGACCATCTTTCGCAAGCCAACATTTTTCTGGCACAGTTTCGATGAGCTTGTAAAATTTTTGGTTCACACGATTGTTGTCGCATACTAGCACCTTCACAAAACCCCCTTCTACAAAATTGATCGCTTCTGTTGTTTGGGAAATTTCACTGTTTACAAGTTCAGAATCTAAATTAGCTACTGGCAGCATTTTCGAGAGAAACCTTGGACCTCCAAACATACAAACTATCATCACGCCAAGAACTGTTTTGGCCAGCTGACTATGATCATTGACTGCTCTACCAAACACTGTACCTCCATGTAGCAGCAATGCTTTCTTTACATAAACTTCGTCAAACACAATTATGCACAGTCTTTGCTTTTCGGTTACATTTGTCAACAATTTTTTGACATAGGAAATTTCATCTAATTTGCCAACCTTTGAAGTGATTTTTGTCAATGTTTGAACAGAGGGTAAGGCATAGTCACTCCGTAATTTTGTGTAGAGAGCACGGGAAGTACAAAAGTACTCAAATGCCTGAATAATCATTTCTGGAGGATATATTTTTTGGCCAACGCTGATGGGCCCATGGCAGTGAAGTGTTCTTGCAGAACAACTGTTTTTCTATCAATATCATGTTGATTCAAATATCGCAATGCCTCCTCCAACTGAGACCAAGTATTTATATAAACAATTCTGTTGCGGCTTAAGCTTGTAATATGTATTCTTAGTCCACAATGAAAACTCTCATACCTGAGATCTTCGAAAATTTTAAGGAGAAATTTAGGCATACCATTTATGTAAGAGACTGATTGGAGTAAAACTTCTTCATGATGAATAATGATATCGAATTCAACCTGAAATTGTTTCGTTCTATTTCCAAACTCATTTTTCAATCCTTCAAAGTCAAATGTGTCTGACTCTATAAAACTGGACAACTCATCAGGCTGCTGATTTCTGGCAACAAATGATGTTTTTTCAATATTTCTTGGTGGTGGAAGTGGCGCTGGTATAATACTGGTCGGAATATCATCAAATACTGACGGTGGATTTACAGGCCGTAGCTTTCCATAAAACATAAACATTTCACAGTTCTCAGGCCAATGCTTTCTGCAGATAACTGTGTCATTATTTACGGTTAAATTTGCATTTATCTTTTTCACAGTGTCAATCCATCTTTGTCTTTCTAATGGATACTTCTTCACGTTTGGAAACCGATATACTGGAATATTCACACCAGATTCTCTGTTTCTTTTTTATAGTTGGTCGAACAACTGTGCATGCAGCATGATTTAACCATGATTTACTTTATCTACAACAGAACAACAATTTAATTTCGGTGCACATTGCCAATTCCAAAATATGTACAACATGACAACAAATTAAATTCATGAGCGTAAAACAGTACTACAGTCAGTCAAAACAGTGAAAATTTGACCAGAAAATACATTTTCTAATGTATGATCTCATACATATATAATTCACAATAAGAATTAAGACAGATAAACAAGATGTCATTCTTTGAACATTTGTTTAAAGATGGCTACCGGTTCACGGAAATTTTTTTTTGACCCCCCAGTTTTTGGATTCACATGCGCGTGTTGTAGGCCTGTTATTAAGAACGCCATGATTAGACTTCAAGTTTAAATGCTCAGAAGGCTTTTTGTTGAAAAACTTTAAAACATTATATATAAATAAATAATAAATAAACTTTTGTATCAATTTTGTGCTTTTCAGCTTCCGTTTAACGGCCGACATCTTGAATTAAGCTTTCTTAATTCAAAACAAAACCTTTACACTTTGTAATATTTTGATTGCAATCGAATTTTCAAATAATCGAACATTTTTGTTCTATTTGCTGTGTAAATGAGGAACGAGGTGGGAAAAAATTCGAGATAGAGAGAGAAATAGTCGCAAGGGACCAAGTTTTTTGTTCGAGATAGAGAAGTTCGAGATAGAGAGAGTATACTGTATGTTTTTTATCTTATGAAAGATAATATGGTATCAACGGACGACCAAGCAATATGCACGAATGTTTTTACACCTAAAGTATGAGGATGGATGGAACAGTTTCAAAACATTATTGTTCTCTTGTGTAACACAAAAAAGAAACTTTTTATTCACCTATAGCTTTTTAAATATCCACAACTAGTTAAGAATATATCTGCCTAGTGTTTAATCCCTGATTGCTAACGGATTGCTCTGGTCATAATATTTGAATTACCAGTTATACAACATAACATTTTTTAGATGAGACATGGTTCAAATAAAGGTAATATCAGAACATATATCCCATATTGTAAATACAGTTTAAGGAAAGGATTGATTTGCAATCAAAAGAGTATGAAGAGATTGTTCATTATCGAAAAGGTTTGTTCAATGTACCGTCCGGTAAGTCTGGGAAAGCTTTTATAGGCGAGTTGACCTTTTGAATCAGTCAATTTAATTCCGTGTCAAATCTTAATTGTATCGTGAAAGCATTTATGGTCCTACCGACAGTTCTTCTACCAAAACCATCAGCTCGTTCAAAATCTAAAGAGCATTCTGAATGTCTGACAAAACGTTTAAAACTTAAATCAGGAAATTTAGATATTATTTTAAAAGAAACAAGACGAATTCAAAAAACATTAATTTCACGTTACGTTACACAGAAGATATATCTGGGATATTTCAAAACCATATAATGGAAGGGAAAATTTCAGCCGCCTCAAAGTGTTTAGATAAAGAAGCATCAAATGATGTTTTAAAGTTAACCGAACTCATAAACGAGCTAAAAATAAACATCTAAAAAAACATGAATCAATGAAAAACGAAAGTCTTCTCTTTGGTCCTATTGACTCGTCACTAGTTGTTTCCACGATCCAATTGACGAACAATCAATACTACAAGCGGCTCTCCGTACGAAAGGTTCTGCATGTCCATCTGGATTGGATGAAGAGCTGTTTAGATGGATGTTGTGCTCAAGAAATTTTAGTTTGCATGCTAAACGATTAAGAGAGCAGATTGCTTTATTGACAAAAAATTTTCTTACCAACTCATACTACCCTAAACTCCGCAAACCGTTTATTGCTTTCCGTTTGATTCCACTTGACAAAAATTCAGGCACGAGACCAATTGATGTTGGAGAAGTTCTTCGCAGGATCGTGGGGAAAGTGATAAATCGACACACCAACAATGAGATTCGAGAAGCGACAGGACCTCTACAAACCTGTGCAAATTCGCAATTCACGCTATGAAGACTGTATTGGAACAAGACGAAACACACGCAGTCTTTCTCATAGATGCCACCAACGCGTAAACACCTTCCAACGACAAAACGAGCAGCATTCTATCATTGCCTCCGTGTACACTTGCAAGTCATCGAATGGAAGTGTTTATTGGAAGTGTCTTTAGTTCCAACAAATTGGAGATGGAAACTGTCAAAGCAGAGGGTTTATGAACCAGTTACAACCGATATTGAAGCAGCACCCAGAAATACATTGGAGTTCATTAAATGTAACTGCAAAACCTCTAAAAGTAATGTCTGCGCTTCGAGTGCAAGCACATGCGAAAAGAATGGTCTAGTTTGTGTTGCTGCGTGTGGTGGTTGTCATGGTGGTTGTCATGGTGTAGATTGTGCAAACTCTGATAACAGTTACGTCGAAGATGAAAACGAAGACGACGATGGAAATAATTTTGACCTTTTGGAAACTTTTTAAATTTCGTATCAATGTATTTTCGGAACTAATTTTTGGTTTGTTAACCGTTTTACATGCGATATTTACCATTTTTATATAGGTAAATATATATTGTCTATACTAAAAATCTAAAAAAACACTTTTGTTTTTGTGCTCATGTTAAGACTAACATGTTTTTTGAGACATTATTGAGTATTTTATCGTTAAAACCTATGTTCACTTTAAACCGGCTTTAAAAAATTGCTCAAAGTCTTATTGAGAGGATTTTATATGTTGTTCTCCATTAAATTCCGCTTCTTTTGATACCAAATATGTTAAGTTAGGAGTTTTTTCCCTGTCCATCCCTAATATGACTACACTAGAACACTATGGGTGAGAAATACCCATGTTCCACTTCCAGAATACGTTCTCGGTACGAACGTTGTTTAGTAATCTTCGTTCTCTCGGTCGATTTCGATATATTTGAAATAGAATTAACGTGGATACGCACATCAAAAAATGAACTGATACCGCGATACTAAAGCCACTTATTTTATATCAAGTCTAGCATCGGTGCTGGTGTTTGCTGTTTTGAAAACGATTTTTTCTAAATCAACTGGAAGTAAATGAAGTTCGCTTTGAACATTTGTGAGAATTCAATAGTGACGTTAACAAGTTTCGAAAACCGTCATGTCGGTAAGATACAAATCCACCTTTTTTACAAGAGAAGGCGTGCTGTGAGTCATGGCAAGTTATTTCGGAAATATATGACGTCTCAAAACTCTTCTATGCTACGTACAAAGTTCTGGCTTTCCAGTGGTATAGCATTCAAACAGGAACCTTAGCCTTTGTCTCGTTCTTGATTGTCCCATTGTATCTTAAATTTGAATATATTCGGGCAACTTTCTCTGTGTTCAAGGTTTTGCACGGCTTTAGACTGTTCTGTTTGATCATAGTTATGATTTTTAGATCGATTTCTGGTTTACTATTGCTTCTCTGTATGATTAACAATAAGGAAGAGTTGTATTGAATGGAAACGTTGTCCTTCAACAAAGGAATGCCGAGTCCGCCTTTTCAATGTCTTGATAAGAATAACTTTTCTATATTCACCGGAAAACGTGCGTTCCGATCGAATAAAATGGGTATAAACCGCTTAAATAGAGATTTGTGGATTGATTCAAGATCTTCAAAATGGGAAATCATTTGCACTTAATAATTGCATTTGGACACATAACTTTCTTTTTCGCGGCAAACAGATCTTTGCATTCTTGAGAACCTAGTACGGAACCTAGGTGTCTCTTACCATCGATGGCTATATTAACCGATTTTCCAAAAATATCTTTAGCTTTTTCGAGTTTTTTTTTGAGATTTTATAATCAACCAAGTTTTCCCCCCATTAACATGATAACCATACTCTTTGCCTTATTACTAAATTATCAAACCATTTTTTTAGGGCTTTAATCTTCCCGCCAGCAATCAGCTAACCACGCTATTTGGCCGTTGGAACGAAATCTTTAAAGTTGTTAATCAATATCGAAGTACCACGGCATAGCTAATGGTCTTGTGTTGCTCCCTCGTTCTCCTCTCCTTCCCAGTAAAAACAGCCTAGCGCCCTTTCTATAGGTGTTTACTATATACAATGATAGTGTTAAACTTGATGTTTGTTATGAAGAACGGTTCATTGTATTAAAGGCATTTGTTGCATCGATTAACAGAACTCCGCCTGTTTCTTCTTGGTTTAACATTTGAGACATTGCATGAGTTGCTGATTCTGAACCAGCGTCGCGTGGTGATGTTTGCAAAGGTCCAGCAGCCATCTGGTTGTCTTTCTTTAGTTCCCATGAAATGACTTTTCCAATTATTCGGCGGAGGACTTCGCCAATTGGACGAACACTTGGATTATTACAGTCGAATTGATCTACACGCTACAAAACGTTGAGTACTTAAAATTGAATGGTAACTGGACAATTTTTTGTCATTTGTGCTGTTTCTTTTCGTATTTATTTACCGATTGCATTGAAATTCCTTGAACAAAGCATACATCCATAGATTTCTGAATCTACACTTGACGGTTCAGCAGACACTTTAGTTCACATGACCGCTTTCAAAATCAAGGTTTCGTCAAATGAGTTAAAAATGTATTTTAGAATTGATTCCATAGGACCATGAGGAGTGTGTTCGTTTTTATCCTTTGAGTTTGTGAGTTTTTTCTCGATGTATTTTACTTCTTTCATAAGGACATCTAGATCACCTTTTCGCCAAATATTTAATATGCGGTCTATGCACTCTAAGTGTTCCTTGACCTTTGATTTTGCGGTTGGCCTCTGTAAAATGATGGAGGGGAGAATCATGTATACCTTCAGAGGGATCGAATTAAGGTGCAATTATTTTTCAAAAAGTTGTTTTAACCAAAAATGTAGTAGTTCTTTTAGAAGCTCTTTACCGCTTTTTCCGGATATTGGGGATATTTCTGTGTACTATTTGGTAATAAGCTAATATTTACTTGGGAACAGAAAGTTTTAAAACACAAACCATTCCATCCAATACTTGATAACGGTTCTTTCGGAATAACACATGTTGTTGTTGGTTTTTTTTAACGGGGCTCCCCAATACGCACATTAAGCATTATCATGAAGACCTCGCGATCCGGAGTTTTAGTGTATTTAATTGCTCCCATTTGTGCTACGGTTATTTTTAACAAATATTTTACTCGCATTGGTCCAAAATTAGCTCTCTCATTTTGTTCATCAAATATCAGTTTTCAGACGGATCTCCTACAATTTAACTCCAAATTAAAGTTCGAGCACCTTTCTATGAATGAGTTTGATGATGCTTTAAAGTATTTAAAAACGCAATCAAACTGTCGGGATTGATAATATAAAAGGAAATATTGTAATAGATGTGATGAATGAAATAAAATAACCACTGTTTAAAATTTTTCAGTCTTCTCTTAGAAATGGAATATTCCCAGAAGAATTTGAATATGCTAAAGTTAAACCAAGTTTTAAAACTGACATTTCTACTGAAGTTGGAAAGTACGGACCAATATCTATCTTGCCTTTTTCTAAAAAATATTGGAGAGAATCATGTTTAACAGAGTTTATTCATATTAAAAAAAAACAAGCTGTTTTACAACAAACAACTGAACATGCATTGTTAGAATTAAGTGGTAAAATATTAAATTCCTTTAAAAATGGCGAATATACATTGGGTGTTTTTATAGATCTATCGAAAGCTTTTGACACTGTAAACCATTCAATATTATTAGAAAAAATACAACAATATGGAATTTTAAATATTTATTTTAAGTGGTTTAAAAGTTACCTACAAAACCGAAAACAATGCGTCTTTTACAGAAATAGTGCATCGGCTTTTCTTGAAATATCATGTGGTGTTGCTCAAGGGTCGTTTCTTGGCACATTATTGTTTCTAATTTATGTGAACGACCTAGCTTTTTCATAGCAATAAGTCGTCTTTAAATTCAGATAAAACTAAATATATAGTATATATATATTTTTCGTTCAAAAAGGCAAATGGTCACAGAAAATCTACCTAATCTGCACATTAACAATAAAACATTAGAAAAAACATACAACCTATTAAATTTTTAGGTGTGTTAGTTGATGAAGGAAAACTATTTACTTAATAAATAACAAGATTTCGTAAAAGCGTATATTATACAAAACTAAAAAATATTTTAAAGAACAAACTGTTAAAACAACTTTACTTTTCTTTTATACACAGCTATCTAAATTATGCAAACTTAAATAAGTGTAAATAAATAAATTATGATATGGTGAATGTTTACGAAATAAATATATTTCAGACAGTCAATTTTGTGTATAAATGTAACTATAATTAAATATATTTCAGATAGTCAATTTTGTGTATAAATGTAAATATATTTCAGATAGTCAATTTTTGTGTATAAATGTAAATATATTTCAGATAGTCAATTTTTGTGTATAAATGTAAATATATTTCAGATAGTCAATTTTTGTGTATAAATGTAAATATAATTTAGTTCCAAATATATTTGACCGAATTTATACTCTTAAACAAAATCTAAATAATACAAGATCATTTGGAGTAATAGTACAACTTTTTGTAAAACTAAAATTTGCCAATTTCTCAATTCGTGGTCCTAAACTATGGAATGAGTTAATTCTTTCAAACTTTGAAAATTCGGAAGCTTCTCTTTTTCTTTCCGCTTTTAAAAAATAAGACAAAATACATTTTATTAAAATTAGGAGATGGTTATAAATATTTTTAAGAAGAAACAAAATAAAATTGTCATTCTTTTTGCTTTAAATAATATTTGATAGATTTTTTAATTTAATTGTTTCTACTTAATATAATTTTAATAATTGTTGTTTAATTTGAGCTCCAAGTATTTGCGTTATTTTATTATATATATCCATAGTCATAAGAATTAACATAGTTTGGAGCGCATTGTTATTTTGGCGTAGAGCTTATTCAAACGTTTTTTGGTAGAACCCATACCTCCGTGCCTGTACTTAAAATGTAAACAACGCAAGGTTTAATATCAAATTACAGCGAAAGCGATATGGTTGGCGAAAACTGCTCTATTTACGGTTGTGGTATTAATAGAAAGCATAAAAATATTAGTATCTTTAAAATTCCAAAAGCTAAAGATAAAGCTTCAAAGATATGGAGAGATCAACTTATCCATATTATATTAAAAGACAGACAAGAGGATGAGTACGGTTCTTTACAACGACAAAAAGACAATGATACTCTGCATATATGTGAAAGACATTTTAAACCTGAACAACTCTGGATATGTAAGTACTTTTATTAAAAAATATATACATCTTTTTTCATTAACGTTTCACTTTGCTCATAAGACAAAGAACTAGCTCACATTGCTCTGGTTATAACTTTTAAGCAGTTTATAGCAAAACCGTGTATAAACATCTAACAAGCTATATTGTGATATTTTTGCATGAAATTGTTTTCATGCAAAAAAGCGGGTAGTCAACCTACTTTTTATTCTAAATTGGTTATTTTGTTAAATCTTTATTTGATATATTTATAGATCCAACTTGAAAAACAATCAAGGAAGGTGAAATACCTACACTCAATTTACCAATAAAAAGTCATTCTTGCAAAGAGTCATCCAACCGACCTGTAACATCAATTAAAAAACGCGAAGAGTCAATAGCACAAGTTACTTTAACAAAATCAAGCTGTTATCGTGATTACAATGAATTTTGCATCAGGATTAAAAAGCTTAAATTATCGTCTTGTTGGAGTGTTAACAATGAAAACAGCACTTTAATTCGTCTAGACATAGCTAATCATAAAAAATAACACTACAAATGAGACAAAATGAATGTTAATGAAAAAAGTTACATCTAATGTCCACCACCCGTTTTAAGGTGTGATGCCTTCTTTATTTCTGTCCTCAGTGATCTTTTCCGATTTACTCCTTTTGAAAGCTTAAATTTCTCCTTAATGTCCTTCGCATATGAGACTCCTAATTCAAATAAATAATCCAATAATCATTTCCAGCAAGTTAGCGGTTATTTCCTTTTCCAATTTATCAGGTGTATGAACACACAGTAGCTTGTAATATGATATGATGTGGGTATCCTTCATTAAACTCTTTGTTATTTTTTCTGCATCAATAGTTGTGGTAAAGCCTGTTGTGTTTTCCCGGAACATCATTTCACAATTTAAAAATATGTTTTGTGCGGTATTGTTTATTTTCCATAATCCCCCTCTATCTCTAGCATTAATAAAAACTTGGTCATCATCCTTTTCAACTTTTGCGAATCGAAGAATATCCAAATATATTTGATTTTCATTTGAGTTGCGTTTTGATCTTATTTTCCTGTACAATTTAGAAAATATGCTGCCACCTAAATATTGCAATGCGTGAACTTCATTTTTCTTTAGATGATTGATTCGCTGCTCGGTAGTTTCAAAATTGACTGTAGCATTTGATAAATGGAATAAAATTGTGTTAGCAGTTTTGTTCATTAACAATGCTGAATGTTTATAACTCAAGTTACTGACTTTAAAGTCATTTAACAGTATATTGTATATTTGAGTGTAAAACTTCTCTGCATCACCTTTAAATCTTTCAATCACATGTTCAATATTTTTCCAAATCTCATAAGAATCTTCATTGGTAAGTTTGAAGTCGCTAAATGCATCCCGCGTCGAGTCAGGAAAACACTGATTTTCAAACAGTTTTTTTGCATTATCTTATAACATTATTTTCAACTTTAATGGATGAAGCTTCTGAAGTGATTCTGTTTTCTCGATATTGTTTGTATGTTTGGCTTTGATATGGCGGTTCAACCCCTGTTGCGTTTTATACTTTTTTCTGCACCCCTCAAATGTGCAAGGCATGTTTGTCATTGTGTATTCTTGCGGTACGTTCTTCTGACCTCCACTTGCCTAAAATAAATATATATGTAAAGTTACATATTATGAGTTCTCATAATAAATAATTCGAAACAGTGTTTATGTTTAAAATTTTGTGTTTAAATATTACATAGTAAAAACTAACTTTTAAAACAACAACTCAATGATATATATATATATATATATATATATATATATATATATATATATATATATATATATATATATATATATATATATATATATATATATATATATATATATATATATATATATATATATATTATATTTGTTTCCCAACAAATTGACGAAACACCATCTTGTTATATAAATAGCCATTATATAAAAATATTATTAAGGTCGCAAGCAAAAAAAAAAGTTAAAAAACGGTGTTGTCAATACTTTAAAGTTTATTTATTTCGCCTGAATTAGAAGTACGGATGATACAAAAACTAATCCTTTATTTTTTATTATTGCATGCATGGTTTTAACAACCAGAAATTTGGTGGGATATATATTTTATCAGGTAATATAATGTGTGAAATTATAATACCTCTTCTGTAATCTTTTCCAGCTCCAAATTTATTTCATCGCTATCTAATATATCGTCATCTAACAACTCTAACATCCTTTGAAAACTTTCTTCGAAATTGCCATCCTTCATATTTTCAACCATGTTTAAAAAATGAGTACAGGTACGGACCACGGTCTTTTGTTATTCGAGCTCATTCGTCAAATACATTGAAAACCGTAAATCCACGGTCGGTAGTGCCCAACTATGTTAATTCTTATGACTATGATATATCTTTTTAGTTTATTAATTGATAGTTCAACGACTCTTAATCCTAAAGCTCAAATTGGTTCTCGATGATAAAGTCGTTTTTGACCTTCTACGAGATTCCACTTTTTCATCATGAACTTTTCTCAATCAATATTTATTATTATTTTAATATTCTTATTTGTAATATATACCAATATTAAGAAGAAAATTGTAGTCGAAAAAGAAAGTATTTACTTGAATTAATTTGAATTTAAATGTTGCTGCGTCATAAACAAGTTTTCACCTTCAGTGGTATGCGATAGAAGTTAAATCATCGTTAAAATCATTTATATCGGAAAGACACTTTTCTGGTATAGTAAAAAAGAAAATGGTGATAGGTAGAAGGTTGACTACACGAAAAATGGAAAAAATTACTGCAAAAACACGATCTATTAAGAATAAAAAACGAGCATTAAAAAAACAAAACAACTTAAAGCTTTCAAAACGTCTTACCATTTAAAGGAATCGTTCACGAAAAATAAAAACTTTGATATGAAACACGAAAAAGAAAATCTTTTCGAAGAACCAGTTGACACTGATGGCAAAACGAACGAAACTGAAGTTCAACAAGGTTATAAACAAAAAAAAATCAAGCGGTAAAACGAACCCAAGACGTCAAAGCAACATACAGATTGAGAAAAAGTATCTTCGTATGTTCATGTCTCGACAAGCAATACCACAAAGCTCTGTCCTAGGCTAAGGTTGACCGAAATAGAAGCAAAAAAAGACATATCCAGCTTTGATATGAAATGTATGGAGACAGCTCTTTATACAATGAAGTAAGGGCAAAGCGGTAGAAGAAGTATTGAATAACCCAGCGTCATTTAGAGAATTCGTAGAAGATGAAGACTATGAACGGATAGAGTGGGCCGATAACCTTGCTAACGCATACGGCGTACTGAACAGTTGCATTTTATGTCAACCGAACCAGACCTTCCTTTTTCATTTACAAACTGGAGTGGGGTGGGAAATTTGAAGGCAAAACATTATACATGTCCCATCGATGGCCCGTTGTCGTGTTTATGCGAGCTGTGATGAATAGCTATCAACTTGAAATCCTCAATCATTTTCACGAATACTAATGTCCATTTATTACACCAAAACCCTATACACCATTTCACAATTAGTGTTCGCTTAGGAGAAGATAAGAAAAACAACATAGGTTTTCTGAACATGTCTAAATTATACAATTAATGTGAATTCTGAATTATGTGTAAAAAAACTGTGGAAGAATAAAAAAATATAACTCAAATCATGGAACTAACAAACAACACAAGTAAACAGAAAGCAGCAACAAAGAGCACAATTGGAACAAATTAAGATTGAACATTGTTAAAATAATATTTTCTCTGAAGCAGTTTCAATGGCATGTCCTGCATTAAGTTTATAAGGATACGAGGTAATTGTTTTTGTAAGGAATGCAGTGCACGCAGTTGAAAACCGCTTTACGATCTAAACTTGCTGAGAAATTCTATAGGAAGTGGGAAGACAATGGTGGAGTTCTTCTCCGCGGAGATTGTTTGTAGGGTTTGCAAGTAACGCAATTGAAGTGCTTGCGGCGATTCGCTGATGACATCGGATGCTTCTTTCAGCGCTCGTGCAGCGTTCATCTCACCTTCTGCAGCGATCACCTGAACATCATCGCAAATCTTATTCTCTAAATCTTATTATTCGTAAGTTGAGTATTATAAGTTAAGAGATGGAAATAAAATAAGTGAAGACCTCATTCTTTTACGCATATTTAAAAAATCTTTTCCGGAATTGTTTTGCACACAAGTGTCTCATATATTACGACATTTACTAAATTTACTAAATGAAAAAATATGGAAATCTATGCATGCAATGAAGGTTGTAGATAACAGTTGAAACGAAAGAAGTTAATTTACAAAGTTGATAGCAAAGTTGAAATCATACCTTCGCTCTGGCTTCTCTAGATGCTTCCGCCTCAGCCGCCATTGCCCGCTGCAACATCTGCGGGAGCCTCACGTCTTTGATCTCAACCCTCTCCACTTTCACGCCCCACGGATCGGTAGCCACATCCAACGTGTGCTGTAAGTTCTTGCTGATCGTCTCTCGCTCCATGAGTACCTCGCTCAGGTTTTTGGTGCCAAGCTCGTTACGGAGAGTGGTTTGCGCCAACAGTTTGGTGGAGCGGTCGGCGTTTTGCACGTTGCACACAGAGGCAATCGGGTTACATATGCGGAAGTAGGTGACAGCGTCTACCGCAACAGTAACGCTGTCTCTAGTGAGAATTTCCTGGGGTGGAACATCGAACGAGATGACACGAAGGTCAATCTTCTTGTAGTTGTCGATGCAGGGGAGAATGAAGAAGATGCCCGGCCCCTTGGCTCCACCTTTCAGCAAGCGACCAACCCTGAATATCACAGCCCTCTCGTACTCCTGAACTATCTAAATGATATGGTTTAAACATTTTAACTGGAAAATACTACTCAATATAATCAATGCAACCAAACATTTCTTTGACTTGTATGGCTTAACTTACTTTTAAACAAAACAGAAGCGAGAACGGCAAGGTGCAAATGACAATAATAAACGAGAAGATAGTCAACACCCAAGCGCACACTCCAAAGTCAGTTTGATCTGTAAAAATAGCGAAAATCTTCTCATAACATTCTAAATTTCACAAAAACTACAGACTATAAGGGACAGGTCTCGACAAATTAAAATTCACTGTGCCCGATAAAAAGGGCGCAATTCGGTATATAGCGTGTATGAAAAGTACATGTAATCGGGCGCACAAATCGGGCATATATTACTTATTATTATACTATATACAATATTACTTAATTGTATTTTATTTCTCTTTGTTACTCATACGACACATAAATACTTCATTATTCACAACAAAAGGAAAATAAGATAGTTTGTGTGACTATTACATATGATTATGTTTTAGTATCAGATAAAATGCAAATGGTTGGTTCGATCAATCAATCAAATATTTTTATTTTCCAATATACCAATACCTTTAAAAATCCACACTTTTAAAACAAACACACAACAATGATATTCCAAATATGTATATATACATACATACACACATATAATAAACTTTCATAGAAGATGTAAGGCTAAATACACAAATAATCAGTCGATGAGTTAGCATTTGCAAATTGATCAGTGGCATCCAATAGAAAAATACTAGGAAAAGGAATGGCACCATTCGAGAAAGAGAAAAATAGAAAATTGGTCAATTCAGTTGGACTTGCAATATATATTCTTTGTACATATTCATCAGTCTCATTTAAAAAAGTAGCATGTAGTAAAATCAAAAATTAACAACAACAACAACAACAACAACAACAACAAGATGTTCAAAACACTGGTTTTTAAGTTTTAAAGTGGTTTTTAAGTTTAATTGTAACATGCCTATATTCTTTCACTAATACATTTTTTAAATTTAGAAATTTCATTAATAGTTAAAAACTTTTTCTGTTTATCTCTTTTGTAAAATTAATCAAAATTTTTAAACAAATCATTCCAAGTAAGTTAACCATAAATAAAATGGGAAGAAACTATTGCGTAATATACAGAGATTAGAGTTTTTAATCAAGGAAATGACGAAAAACGCTAAAGATGCCATTTTCCTTTCTTAGTTTTTTTGCTAAAGCACAAATGTGATTTTTCCACATTTTTCCACATGAGGATATTCTCAAATGTTATGTCTAGATACTTGATTTTATAATACGGATGAAGTATTTTCCCCTTTAGTTTGATTTTAAATCAATAATTAACTTCTTTATTGCAGTTGTTAAATATTATGTATTCGGTTTTATTAACATTTAAGGAAATTTGATTTACATCTAACCAATCGGTCAACAGAAAAAAAGTCACAGGAAAAAAAGTCACAAAACCTCTAGGAAAAAAGTCACAGGAAAAAAATTCACGGAAAAAAGTCACAAGAAAAAAAGTCACAATAAATAAAATTATTTAAAAGAAGTATGTTGGAATGCACATAACAAACATTTTTTTCGTGTTTTTTCATGTATGAAACCATATTATAGAATTTTAACTTTGACTCAAATTATTAAAGAAAATGTATGACTTCATTTACTTTTCTATAAAAGAAAGAATATTTTCAAATGTTATTAAATCAAGTATGGAAGTCATCAAGAGCAACAAAGGCGGTTCCAAACTTTGCTACCAGGGGTACATGTATACCAAGCATACTACCAGAAAGACAGTACAGTGGTGGAAATGTGTGAAGCGATCCAGCACTGCATGTAAAGGGTCCATTACAACTTCACTGCAGAATGAAAATCCAACTCCTGGCCAGCCACACAACCATGATCCAAGTGATATCAGCATAAAGTACACTAAGTCCAGGTACGCAATGAAACAGCAAGCTGCTCTCACCAGAGACAAACCAAGCCAGATCTTCGCCCAGGTTGTTTCAACATGTGAAGATGATGTGCAAGCAATGATGCCCAGAGAAGAGAATTGTAAATGCACCATGCGCTACCAGCGTCCACCACCACCTGTTCCTCAGAGCTTTGCAGATGTCACACTGCCAGCAGAATTCAACATTACAACCAACAACCAACAGTTCCTACTGTATGACAATGGACAGAATGCTGAGAACAGAATGTTGGTCTTTTGTAGTCCTGGCCAGTTTACGACGTCTAGCTGAAGCCCATACCCTTTACATGGATGGTACTTTCTCTGTAGCTCCACATCCTTTCAAACAGCTGTACACCATCCGAGTACCTTTTAAAGATGTTACAGTCACCATACATACAGAGAGTTATTTCAGTCATTGGTCGACAAATGCCAAGCCAGCCACCTACAGTTAAATGTTCAGACTGTGGTAACAGACTTCAAAGATGCCGTTCTACATGCAGTGTCGGCAGTATTTGGGCGTCATATCAACAACCAGGGATGTTTCTATCATCTTACCCAAGCAACTTGGAGAAAGATACAGAGCCTTGGTTTAGTTCCCCACTACAAGATCAGTGATGACTTTCGCCTGTTCTGTGGTATGATGGATGGCCTTGCCTTTCTGCCTGTAGCTGATTTGCCAAATGGTGTTTACCTTCTAAGAACTTTTGTCCAGATGACCCACCAGAAGCAGCCAAACATCTTGATTACTTTGATGCAACGTATGTAAGTGGCAACATGAGACGTAACCCAGCACCAGGTCAAGGTCTCCGTTTAGTAATGCACCGCACTCCACCCATGTTCCCACCAACTATATGGAATGTCCATGACGCGACAGTCAACGGTGATTCAAGAACCAACAATGTATGTGAAGGTTGGAACAACAAATTCTTCAACTTAGTAGATTATGCCCACTCATCAATATGGAGAGTAGCAGAATGGTGCCAGAAAGAAGAAGCTACAGTGAGAACCTTGATACAACAAGATGCTGTAGGCACCCCACCAGTTAAACGGGTCCAACAACATTTTCTCCAACTTCAACAAAGACTTCAAAACTTGTGCAGAGACTTGACATCAGGCAACAAGACCATTGCAGAATTTCTCAGGGGTGTTGGTTGGAACATTAGGCTTAACCATTAGTTGTCATCTTTGCTATATCAAGTGAACTTTAAGTAAACATGTTCATTATCTGTTGTTCATTGATAAAGACATTTTGTGCATTTTTTGTGCATATTTGTGCTTGATTATTTATTATGTTGCTGTTATTGACTTATAATATTATGATGTATACAGTAGCGTAACTGGGGGGTGCGTTGGGTGCGATTGCACCGCCCTCGGATTAGACTTGCCTCTTTTTCTTACCAGGCAATTTTTTTATGCGGCATCTTTTTACAAAATGTTATAAGATAATTAAAACTGTGCGTATGTGAGTAATCTTTTGTCAGAGGATATAGAAATAGCCATATCACCTTATTATAACAGTGTTATCGCAGCTGTGTTTTCATTGAAGACAATGCATTGTTTGCACAATTCCGTAAATGTTAAGATTCATTTGTTTCCATTTTTTGTTTGTTTGGTCGCTCAATTCATTTGAATTGTTTAGTGACAAAGAGAATTTTCTTGTGCGTGATTAATGTAAACGCTTTAACGTTATTATGCAATAGTCGAGTCTTTGTCATTTTCACGTGGTCCAACAAAAAAAATTCAAGGAAAAAGTTTAGACTTGTACAATGTAGTTGGACAGGTTAAACTAGCTCAAGTAGATTTGGTCTCAATTTGTGACGGCAGAGGACTAGACTATAGGTATACATTAAATCTACATTACTACGTCTACGTCTTCAAATCGTTTTGCTTAATTTATTTCCTTAACATTATATGAACAGGTCATACATAAAAAAAAAAAATGAAACAAAAAGAACTTCAACATGTATCAGTACATGAGCTTGTACAGGTTTTCTTTTGCTTTTGTAGAAACATATGCTAAGCTATCTAATTCGCTTCTCATTTAAAAAGATATGAAACAAACATAATGACAACAAAACATGTATCAGTAACAATACAAAAAACATTCTCTACAATGACATTGAAGACCTGTTGGTGAACTTCTGCTGTTGTACCATCCGGTTTGCTGTTATACTGGTACTTGACTGACTTTTTTTGTGACTTTTTTTCCTGTGACTTTTTCCCCTACATTCAACCAATCAGATATTTTTAGATCAAAGTTGATTTTATAAGCAATTTTTTTAGGTGAATTGCTGCAATAAAGTAAATTTGTGTCATCTGCAAAATTGTATTTAACGGCAACAATAATGTCATCAACAATGTACAAAAAAAATAAAAGCGTAATGAGTACAGATCAGTGTGGTACTCCATAGTTAATACTTTTTTTTAATTAAAACCATTTATTGACATACATCCAAACAAAGATAAAGCAAAGTCTCTTATACCGCAATACTCAATTTTTTTTAATAATATGTCATACAGGTAAAGGGACCTCAAAATGCTAGGTCATTTTTAAACAGCTCTTGTAGTTGTGCAATACAGGTAAAGTGAACAACTGTTTCATTTCTGGAAGGATGGGTCTCTTGTTTATTCCCCCCAACGACTTATTAGTCCTAAACATGGTAGAGGTTCCATATACAAGGTCATAACTAAAGTGCACATTTTCCAAGGGGGACCTCAAAATGCTAGGTACGTTTTTTATATATTTTTAAATAACTAATTATTACAGTACCTCCACCATAGTTGATATGATTTGTTCTTATGTTTTTGACTACATGTATGAAAAGTTTGGTTGGATTACAATGTAGTGATCTATGCTATTGCACTACAGAATGCTAGGTCTAGGGACCTCAGAATGCCAGGTCAGGTTTTTGGCGGTAGTAAGGTAAATGTAAAAAATGGCCCTACAGACTTTTTCTCAGAGTGAAGAGTATTATTATCTGATCCTTAACGCACAGTTCGACAGGAAAATAAGTAGCAAGAAGTTTCACAGAGAATGAAATGAATGTATTCTTCTTATATGCTCAGAAGTTTTTAGTTTTTATTTGTAGAATAATAAGTAATTGAATTATCAAGTTGGCACTAGTCCATTGCACATGCTTTGAGTCTTTTTATGTTCTAAACTTCTTTATTTGACCACATGATGCAGAATAAATGCACATTATTAATTATTCATTCATGAACAATTAATTTGCATTGTTCTGTATCATGTGGTGTTTTGAAATATTATAAAGCCAGTTTTTAGAAAAATATAAAGTGTTGTACTGATTTCACCATGTCTCATTTAGTGTAATAGCTAACAGAAACTAAGTTACAAGATGGGTAAACCAAGTTATCAAGTGAGAATAAAACCTTCAAACAAAGCTAATTGCTCTGTCAAACAAGACCAAAAGAATGTAAGAAACGCCCAGTTAAATGATGCTGTGAAGTGGTGCCAGGAAAATAACAAGAGAGGATGGGCTGCAATCGGGATATTATTGTTTTCATTAGCTCAGATATGGCTTAAAAGTTTTCATCGTTTAGATTACTAAAGGGAAGTGAGCCTTTTATACATAAAATACAGAACAAAAGCATAGTTGATATTTGCAATTTTTTTAAATCAAGTTCATTAAATTTATTGCATTTTTTATGAGTCCATAGATTGCATAAATCGCATTGCAGCTTTTATCATTTATATAGTTTTCTTTTATACGTTTTCTTCCATGCCATCATCTGGTGTTACTAAAGGAAATCCAACCATTTCAACCGAATCACAACGGGTAAAATCATATTGTTGAAGTTCGTAGTGGTCTTTTTCAAAATTGTAAATGCTGTTCAGAATTTCTTCGTCATTCGTGGACAGAGAAATCATTTTTGGTTGTTTAGACTTTTGGAGACCTTCCACAATTGCTGTAAGGTTGCCAACTTGAAGTTGCATTGATTTTAGAATCTTTTATGCATCAAGATATTAGAAGCTTGTTTGCTGAACCATCTGTTATAGTAGTGCACAATCCTGGGAACTGTGCCAGTGAGCTCACTAAACTTCAGTCTATTTGGCACGGTTTTCTCAGGAACATGACAACAAACGGCTACAAAAGGTAAAATGTTCCGGCTGAATATTTGAAGGAAAAAAGGGGGCTGAGAAAACAAATGCTATCATAGCTGAGCCACATGACCTGGACTGATCATTTGTGTATAGTAACACCCAATTACCAAAAATAACAAAAACAAAGGGCATCACAAGTTTTTGTAAACTGCAACATGAAAATGTCACACGTCTTAGCAATGATTACCAAAAGCAACTCCTTTTTTGCAGTGAACACAAAAAATATTCCCGAGATCGTTGGTTAAAAATTGAACTTCCAAAACTTCCCAAAATACAAGTACAAAAATCGATAGAGTGTCGATGTTGGTAGGAGGTTTTGTTTAGATTAAGAATTAGCTTCCTATCGAAAGTAAAGTTAATCAGCGATAAAAGTTTACTTGTATTTAAGGGAAAAAAACAAACGTTTAGTAGTTCCAAGTTTAGTCGGTCTAAACCCATCAAGGAATGAATTTGTAGATACCTCTAAAGTTCTTAAAAATTGATAAAGACCACAAAACATTGGAACATGCAAGAGCTTTCTTTCGCTACTTTTTAAAAAAGCTTGTAATTGTCATAGTATATAACTTGGCCATCAATCACTAACGTAATTGGTCAGCATTTCTTTACTTAGCAAGTCTATGGTAACCATCAGCTCAGATGGTCCACACAACAATATACTACTTTACTTAAGGGAACTAGGTACATTATGCAGTCATTCTCAAACCTTACATGTTTTAGAAATTTTGTCACATCACTTAACAGACAACATACCTCTATCTTCGACATCCATGGATGAGTAGTCTTGTTTTGTTATTATATTACTCTCAGTCATTTGAAAATGTTGTGGTTTTTCCTAAAAATGAAATCCAAGTTCAATTTAGATTACAATTTTTCACCTTACAAATGTTTAGAAAAGGCACAATAATAAGAAAAAATACTTCAAAAGGCAACAGATTTTATTTTTTGCATAGTTTTGTGCTAAGATTTCAGTTGATCTACGACATACAATGGAATGCATAAATCAACATTATCATTGTTAGCTTGTTATCATTGCATTATCATTTAACGCTAGTATGAGTTTGGATGGATTTGAAAATGACACTCTCCAATTTTAGGGTTAAAATCAACTGATGGCTTTTTCAAGTTGTTTTACACTTGGTACCCTTCCTAACGCCAACCCCCATTAAGTAAATTATGATATGTGCATTTCAGAACATTATCGGTGGGGAAATGATTAAAAATACATTTACATTCTGTTACATATCAATGTATCCTTGATTGGAATACCCTGCTTAAAGAACTTAAAATGGACCAGAACCTCTCCCAATCTAAAAGTAAATTTTCAAAAACCCTTCTTAATTACTTTATCTCGAGACAAAAATTCATAATATATATATATATATATATATATATATATATATATATATATATATATATATATATATATATATATATATATATATATATATATATATATATATCTTTTTAATTTTATATAATTTAGTAGTTTATCTCTTGTGTATATATACAGTTTTCTGTTTGAGCTGTCTTTTTGTTCATTTTTTTACTTTTTCATTCCTATTTTCCCCCCCAAATCCATCCACTCAATTTAGGCATTTTGATCGTACTTTTACAGTTCTACTTTTGAGTTAACTTATCGATATGAGGTTGTTGTATATTTTGTAGTGTTTCACTATTTGCAACGTTCCTGTGCTACTTGTTATTGTACACAAAAATTTACACAAATTTGTCAAAAGCACGATTTGATTTGAACATATGGATGAGCGAGTTGAAGTTGACAATTTCAGAGATATGCCAAGGAAAACTAGGAAATAAACATTAAAACAAAAGAAGCATTTGTACGCAATAGAAACAATGTGAAGTGTATGCTTATCATTGCTTTGAATATTAGACTATTCCAAATGCTGAAGAGAAACAACAACCTTTTTCCTTCTTCAAGATTCTATCCCTTTCATCAATAGAATGAATGACATCGAACAAAAAATATTAACCAATACATTTGACAAAACTTGGGGATTAAATTTACTGATTGGTATTGTACAGGATAATGAAATGTATATAATGAATGATAAAACAAATTCTGAAAGTGAAAATAAAATGTGTTGATAACGAGAAAAGATAACAATTTTATCTATTAAAACAACTGAATAATAATTATACCATGAATAATGCTGCAGAATGTTTACCATGTGGTACAGTTTTGTCCTGTCAAGATGCTGAGGAAACAGGTTTCTTAGAGCAGAACAGTGTTCAACACTCCCTTTGCAATGCGTTTCATGGCAATAGAAAGAGAACGGTTTAGAACAATTAAAAAAAAACAGATGTGAATAATTCAAGAGTTGATTAAGGTTTTCACTTGAATGAGAAATGAAAAGAATGAATGGATTAAATCGTCAAAATCTTTCTTTACTTAGCTGGCAACAGAATATACATCAGAAAGAGTTTGGAATATATATAATTTTAATCATTTTGATTTCTCTTCACACTGCATTTTCAAGTGTAAAGCTTTGAGCTAAAAATATCCGTTGAAACAGACAAAGAAATAAATTATAAATAGAAAAAAGCTGATGGTTAACTTTAATTTACAAAGTTAGTGAAAAATGATTTGTCTAGCTACACTCATTCAGCTAGAAGTTAAGAAATAGACAACGTCACTGAATTAAATATATTTTTCAAACGTATATAAAATTTGTTTAAGTTATAAACGCTCACCCCATGGTCGTGCTCAATCTCAATCAAATTTTGGAATAATTTCGATGACTAATGATATGAAATATGCAAGGGATTACGAAAAGAATGTTTTGAAAGGAATGTTGACGATGTGCACCAATCGATTTTGATTGATGATAGAATAGACATTATTAGAATGTCAGCCAGATTATAGAATTAAAAGAGAATCAAATACCTATTTCTTTGCTGTAATGAAAGGGATTAGCTATTATAAAATATTGACTTACTACTTTCAGAAAATATACTTCACTCCAAAATCACGAAATGAAAGGGAATTTCATTGTGACAGGTGTATACTTCTGCAAGGATAAAATGCTGCTAGCCAAAGGCTGATTATATATACTTTTTGTTTTGCTTTTGTTGAGCGTTAATATAGAAAAAGTCAAAGTTCTTGTAAAATATCTCTTAATAATATTATTATAAAAACATAACATATTTGCACACCTAAAATTAGAAAAAATTGTTATGCGCCTTTAGATATTGATCATCATCTACTAATATAAGCTTTCGAACGAGGTATTATATATGTATTAAAATCGTGAATTTTGAAGGAGTAAAATATTTCTCCTGACAAAATAAGTTCCACGTGACTTTTTGATAAATGACGTAAATAAATCATGATCAGTGTGATATTACCTTTCCAATATGGTATTAATTGTAATTCAATGAGTTTAATATTTTCACTGCCATTACTCGATGACGTCATTCAAAAATGACGTCAAAAGTCCGATTTCTAGACATTTTGTCTATCAAAACTTTTTGAATTCCCCATAAAATTCTGTTCAAGAAAATTTAACTAAACTATACTATTAGGAACTCATGTCTGATTCATTCACGTGATTAGAATCGGCAGACTGCTACATATTTGTATAAGAGCATTGCGCGCATTTGCTTGCAAACTTTACAAAGAAGAAACTAACACAGTTTTCAATAACAAGAATAAAGGGTTTTAAATAACGTCATTTTAGTCCACCTCTAGTGTTCATTCTCAGCTATCTTGGAGACTCAATTCACTGAATATATTATTACAGACGAGTGTGAAAGTGAGCCTTTCTTTTCTTTTTTCGGTAGAAATTTTTCGCGTGTGTGAAATATAGTTATGTATTCAACATGGAGTCAACCTAGACAAAATTTGTAAAAAGCAAAGTTGGTATCGTTAGAGGCGTAATTTTATGTACTTTAAGCATGAAAAAATCCAACAAAAACCATTTTGGGCAAAAAAAGGTTATGCTAATTTTGGCCAGAGTCACTAGGTTGGACTTTTTCATAAAAATTAGATTATTTGCGAAATTTGAAAACATTTGTAACTTATTCGATCCATTTAAAACTTTGTAAATGTGTTGAATAAATAATGGATAAATTGAATTTTGAAACTCTATTAAAAATTATTTTCAGGGGTCTGGTATTTTTAGAGGGTCCGTCATTTTAGGTCGAAATAAACAATTCATATTCTACACTACAAAAAACACAAATCAAGGGGAAAAGAAGTACAAAATGAAAATCAAGAAACCACCATTGTTATTGATTAAACATTGTTAAACTAAAAGTCGTGTTTTCATTGCATCTCTCATTGTAATCTCACAAATTTTAGTCTCAAATCACAAATTTTAGTCTCAAGACACTAATTTTATACTTTAACATATATACCGTAAAATTTCGAATTCAAAATTCACATGGAATCACAAAACATAATTCATAATTGCGGAGTAGGTTTATTTACTGGATTTTACGGTATCTAAAATTAAAAAAAATATAAAAATTAAAGAAAAATAGGGAATTTAATTTCGCGGACCAAGTGTATCCAAAAAATTCGCGGGAATTTAATTTCGCGGATGAGGGATATTTGGATTTTTCGCGGGAATTAAATTTCACGATTTTAACCAAAAATCGTCAAATCCGCGAAATTTAATTCCCGGGAAAATTAATTCCCTTAAGGTACTAGCTTTTTTATAGTTGGAATCGAAGTGCAGTTGGAGGAGCAGGTAGTTGTCAAGTATAATACCTAGGTATTTATATTTAAGGACAAAGTTAATATGAGTTCCTTGGTAAGTTAAGGTTAAGTCTTTGTTGGCATTGGTGATTCTTTTAGGGGTGCCAAGAAGCATTGACTCTGTCTTACCCTTCTTCAAATTGATGACCAATTCGTTGATGCTGAAGTAGCCTTCAAGGTGTTGGAGATCTTCTGACAGTGAGTTTTTAATAGTTTCAATGTTTTTGTGTGAAAAATAAATGACCGTATTGTCAGCATACAAAATAACTTTGGCATGTACAAGTTGTTCAGGTAAGTTGTCAATAAATATAAACAGTAAAGGTCCTAATATCGACCCTTGTGGCACTCCGCTATAGATAGACGTTTTATCGGAGTGTGTACCTTGAATGTTGACTAACTGACTACGCTGAAAAAGATAGTCCTCGAACTACTTTAATTCGTTATTTTAAATACCATAAGATGCCACTTTATTCAAAAGCACACTATGACTTAACGTGTCAAAGGTTTTTGACAGGTCAATAAATACTGCGCCTACCATATTTCCTTTGCCGACTTCTTTTCTAATGTTTTTTAATGAAGACCGTTAACTACATAAAGCCCACAGAATAAGGGACGGAAATTTCGTTAAATAATACTGCTATTCCCTATCTGTCTCTTTTAATCTGTGTAGGCGTGTGAGGACGTGCTCATTATGCCCGTACGTCATATTTGGTGTCGGGTTTTTAAACATAACATTAAAATTGTTGATTTCAGATTTTTAATCTCTGAATTACAAATAATACAAAGTAGAGTTAATCTGCCAAAATAAACTATCTGTATATAATATGCTTTCTTAGAAAACATTCTTCTGGAATCAATGGAAACTTAGCGGTGGTCGTGGACCCAAAGCATCCAGATCGTTCAGATGTTATGTTATGTTATATCGAGACAATAACCTGTAAAGGGTGCGATGATTGGGCATCTACTATTGAACGTCATTTGAATGGTTGCATCGACTTGGTTGCCAGTGAAGGGGTTTATCAATCTAAAATCTAATTGTATTGAATAGACAGTATGTTAATTAGATGTTTTAATACTACATTAGCTAAATCAAATAATTTCTAATAAATTATAATAACCCTTAGACCCTGAATGCAACATATACGTGTTTTTCGACCTTCCTCCCTTTGTGACGTCATAATTCCTGAAATATTCATTTTTGTGAAAATTCGACGGCACTTTCAAAATTTAATTCTCTTTCAAATGGTTTTTACAGATTGAAAATTGGAGTTCGGGATCAGCAGTTATAAATCTTTAAACTTTGAGATATTTCAATAAAAAAGCCGCCTATTTAAAAAGGCTTGCGGAGTTAATTTGTTAGTATGTACTAATAAATTTTATAATAATTCAATAGTGACTTTTAATCACAAAGACATACATTAACACCCAAAAATTTTGGCGGGACAAATTTCGGATTTTTTTCTGTCCGAATATTAATCCATCATTTTCATTTTTCATTAATCCATTATTTCCTGCCGAAATTTTTCGAAAACAGTACTTTTTCCTTTTTTGGTGTAATTTCTATGGAAAATCAATATAGGAAATCGAACACGCATTTTTGTATCTTTTTTATCGTTTACCATCATATCATCATACGATAGGAAACAATAACGATATGATAAAAATAGTTGATATTGCACACCTTGTTTTCATCGTATCGCTTTGTATCACTATCGTATCACTTTGTATTATGTTCGTATGCCTTCTTAACATTTTTGTATTACCATCATCTCATTTTCGGTTTACATTCTTATCGTTTTCGTATCACTTATCTTTAAAATGTATATATAAATTTTAGCTATATTTATTGTATTGTTGTGTAAAAATACTAGCAATACTTTTAGCTATTCAAGACGTTTTTGAATGAATGAATGAATGAGAGGTTTTTATGAACGCTTCTTTCATTCTTCCATACGTTTTTCAGTCTTGATTTATTAGATTTAGTCACTATTTAACATCTGTAGGTTTTCAGTTTATAAATGATTGATTACAAGAGAAAAAATGATGGAAAACGAAAAATATAAGCGATGTATATAACAAAATTCTTGAATTAGTAAAATTAGACAACACGAGTTCAAATAGTTTGAAAGCACTATTTTAGAACAAAGACACCAAAAAACGATACGGTTGGATACCAAATACTTATAAGCGAACTTGAGGCGAGAGTTGCGAAAAAGGAAAGCAAAAAAATCATCCTGATGAGAGAGCTTCGATTTGCAATACTTTTGAAATATTGGCTCAAGTTCCTTTTGAGGAAATTTAGTTAATTTTTTATACAACTAATATGCTATCAACATTCAGATTCACTCACTTAAAGTCCTTTAATTTTTGAATGAAAATCATATTCAAATATGACTCTCATTATGCTTATAACAAACGATATGATTATATGGAATTTTGATGATTTTGTACATCCACATGTCATCAAATTTGGACGGTTGTGGATGGGGGGAGGGGTGTTCAAATTTTTAGCCATTTTTTGCGGACGTTATAAAAGTATGACCCCCAGTACGTTATAAAATCTGTCCAAAAATTTTTCCGCCAAAATTCGGAAAAAGTGTCCGAAATTATTTCCGCCGAAATTTTTGGGTGTTAATGTACGTAATTTTATACATTATTCCTTTTGTTTAAAGGCCAATAAATCTACAGATATTAAATGATGATCTTGTAATTCATTTGTCTAGTAGTAGTAATACTACTGACAAATTAAGACCTGATATTTTGGTTTTTGAAATTTTATATCAAAACCTGGTCGTAGTGAATATACCAAGATGCTACAAAACTTCAAGAAACTTTTCGAAAATGTTGAAGACTCGATGTTACCAATGACAACACATGACACGTATTAAAAAATGATAGGCATTGCAGGCTCAGATGCGTAATCAATAAAACAAATGCAATGAAAATTAGAGCTTCGTTACGGCGAAGAAAATATGTTTGTACAAAACGATGAAAGACTTAACCTTGTTTGTTTCAAGGTACAGCAAATTTTATCTTTGACAAATCTGCGAAAAAATAGGAGCGAGACGCGTCAGTGAAAGAATAGTTAAAACGGCTGCAAAACTAATAAAAGGTGGATTAAAAGCTAAAATATTTAACACCGAAAAGTATTATTTAGATGGAGACATCCAGAAACATCATCCTAGTTCCACTTCTTCGTCTTTTCATGACAGTTTTTATATCAGACGAGTTGAAGCCGTCGGTCAGGCAATAACAAAGGCGATAAGAACAAGATCATATATTATATACCACTGTTGCTATTTGGTCTAGGAGTAGAGGTTGATCATTTGCTTGTTTCAAAATGGTTAATAAATGAGCTTTTCAAACTAAGCATTCAGTCATTAGGAGCGAAGAAAATGGTGTTAAAACATCCCTTAAGTGATCCTTCACCCAATGGGTATCCGATAATGACGACCATAACATATGCACAATTGATGGTAAAGATACATTCCATGGAATGGGATGACACAAAACAACGACATCTGCCATCACAAGATCCAGTTCGAACTAAAAGATTAAAGTCTTCCTTAACCGCGATAGAGATATCATCTCAGAAGATTTTGTGGTATGAAACTCCTGATATAGCTAGTTTGACAAAGATTGTTTTCAAACCAGTTGTTCAACTCCAATTACCTTCAAAATATTCTCTATCATTGGTCTCCTGTGGGACTTGGCAATGGTATTCGATTCAGCGGAAAGTCGACCGCAATGATATGGTATTATGCAAGAATATCAAAACAAGGATCAACATCTGAAGAAAATCCTTCTTTAGAGACTGGGGTGCGGGTTGAAGTTTAATAATAACGCCCAGTCTCTATGAAGTTTACTTTTACAAGAAGCTTTCTTTCTGGATCAACGGCCACATTTCCATTTGGTCACGTGACTATTTACATGTAACAAAAATAGTAGATAAACCGCGAAATTGCGAATTCTAGACCTTCTTTAAAAGAACGAAGGAGGAGGTAAAACGAAGTACTAGGTTACGTTTAAACGAAAAGAAAGGCAGCAGTCACGACTCAACATTCTTCGGGCCGATATGACGATTGATGAAAAGATTGTCTCTTGCCAACTTAGGGTGTGGCGTCTCTAACTGGCTGACGACTCTTCCTCTAAAGGAATGGGGATACGATCTCAACAAGCAGCAGTTCTGGGACGCCATACGGATACGCAACAACCGGAACCTGGAATGGCTGCCATCGCATTGTATTTGTGGAGAAAGGTTCAACCTCAGCCACGCCCTTTCCTGTAAGAAACGTGGTATGGTTACGCTACGCCACGAGCTCTGTGACATCACTTCGGCCCTTTTGAAGGAGATCTGTCACGAGGAGAGAACGGAACCACCACTCGTGGAAGTCAACGGGGAAGTTCTCAATGAACGGACTACCAACACCAGCCCAGAAGCACGCCTCGATATAAGCGTTCTCGATTTCTAGACACCTGACCAAAAAGTATTCTTTGACATAAGGGGTTTTAACCTACACGCTCAGAGGTACAGGTGTTTAGAACTAAAGAGATGCTTTGAGAGGAATGAAAAGGAGAAGAAGCGCCAATATAATGAGCGAGTGCTTCAAATTGAAAATGGGTGTTTGCGACGAACGGTGCTATGTCTCGTGATTGTTAGGTCCTCTACAAGAGATGGCAGGAATGGTGAAAAGTGGAAAGTCCACAGGTCGTTGGCAACAAGTGTTATCCAGACGAAGATCAACTTCTCGCTTGTCCGCTCGATGTTGCGATGCATCCGCGGATCAAGATCACAAATCACCAACGACAACTTGAGTGACTTTCATCTGGCAGATCAAGCCCACATCCGTCGAACGGAATAATTTGCCAACAAACAATAAATCATCAAAAACATAAATTGTCTTGTATCTTTTTCATCTTGTACCTTTAGTTATATGGCGTGCCAGGACAGCCTCCATGCATTGTTCAAAAGAAAAAAAGAGTAAGAGTCAGTAAAAACGGTGAGAAGAAGCTGCTGCATTGCTGACGTCAGTTCATAAAATAAACATTGATTTCGGGATTTTCAACGGGTTTCAAGATTTTGGAAGTAATGAGTGCACTGGGATCATATCGCAACTGGTATATATTTATATAAAAACTCATAAAGGCGGGCAGTTATTCTTTGTCTTAAAAGTATTTTTAGAAGTCTTTGTCTTTTAATTATTCACAAAGGTATTTCTTTGAATAAACTACTAGTAAACTTAAATTTTAATCCTGTTTTCCATGAACAGATTTTAAACAAAAAATAATCGTATTTTGTTCATTTTAACTATTTGATGTTTCCATTGCTTGAAACCTATCAAGAATGACAAACAGTGGAAATAATATTTTTAACCCTTTTAATCCTGAGTCAATTCTTCTTAATTCAAATCAAGATCCAGAAACAAATTATTTTGATAACTTTAATTATTCTTCGTACTTTTCATCAAATGATTTTAACATTTTTTAAAAAAAGATACTTTCAATAAAAATGCTCTTTCGATGTTAAACTTTAATATCAGAAGCATGAAAAAGAATTTTGAAGAATTTAAATATTTTTTAGCGAATTTAAATTACGAATTTTCCATTATATCTCTGACAGAGACTTGGTGCCTTGATGATCCAGGGAACTCAACCATCACCTTTTTGATACCTCACAATCGTAAGTGAAAAAGATAGAAACTTTCCATTTATTGCGAATTATGGTTGTGAGTATCTAAGTTTAAGAAGAGAATAAGATATGCGATGATGTTCAGGTGATCGCTGCGGAAGGTGAGATAAATGCAGCACAAGCGCTGAAAGAAGCATCCGATGTCATCAGCGAATCGCCGCAAGCACTTCAATTGCGTTACTTGCAAACCCTACAAACAATCTCCGCGGAAAAGAACTCCACCGAACACTGTAATTGTGGAATGGTGTATAGGGTTTTGGTGTAATAAATGGAAATTAGTATTCGTGAAAATGATTGAGGATTCCAAGTTGATAGCTATTCAAGGGTTACAACCATTGGGTGCAGCCGTTTTATTCTTTACGAAGATTCTTGGGAGTTGTCGGATTTACTCAAGAAACTTGCCTTCGCGATCTGCTGCACCTGCTTGTTTCGCAGAAATATTCTTAAGTTTTATTTTAATGTTTACTTTCGGGAGACAGGTATCAATTTTAAGGAACTTTTGGGTCAAATTTGGCCAAATTTGGGTCGCTCAGTTTAATAACGTTTTCCCAATTACTTTTTGTTAATTCATCATTTAATTTTGCGAGATTATTTTTGTTCACAAATCGATTCGTGACGTGTTTTTGTGATTGATTTAGTTGAACCTCACTTGTGAGAAAAATTGGAAAATGATCCGCTATATCAGTTATGAAAATACCGGTTATATGATTATCAATGAAATTGTTGGTTAGTATATGATCAATAATAGTTTCGGTATTCTTTGATACCCGAGTAGGCTTGTTGATTACAGGAACAAAGTAGTGTGAAAGTAACAAATCCAAATAATACTTAATCTTAAAATGTAAACAAGCTTATTTTCCTTTTCTTTTGGGAGCCAGTAACTTTAAAGATGAATCTTTAAAAATGTTAGTGTCGCCAGCAGGTGATCTATAAATCGCACTGATAGTAATATTTTTACATTAATTAATTATTTTAATTGAAAAGTATTTAATATTGAAGGTATTAATGCATAAATCAGGTCTCTTTTTAAAATAAGTTTTTTGATGAATAAACAGGCAATACCTTTTTGATCCATCAGGTTTTATCCATCATTGCTCAGGTTTTTGGTGCCCAGCTCGTTACGGAGTGTGGTTTGCGCCAGCAGTTTGGTGGAGCGGTTGGCGTCTTCTACGTTGCACACAGAGGCAATCGGGTTGCATATGCGGAAGTAGGTGACAGCGTCTACGGCAACAGTGACGCTGTCTCTAGTGAGAATCTCCTGGGGTGGAACATCGAACGAGATGACACAAAGGTCAATCTTCGTGTAGTTGTCGATACAGGGGAGAATAAAGAAGATGCCCGGTCCCTTGGCTCCACCTTTCAGCAAGCAACCAACCCTGAATATCACAGCCCTCTCGTACTCCTGAACTATCTAAATGATATGGTTTAAACATTTTAACTGGAAAATACTACTCAATAGAATCAATGCAACTAAACGTTTGTTTGACTTTTACGGTAACTTACTTTTAAACAAAACAGAAGCGAGAACGGCAAGGTGCAAATGACAATAATAACTGAGAAGATAGTCAACACCCAAGCGCACACTCCAAAGTCAGTTTGATCTGTGAAAATAGCGACAATCGTTTTGCCTCTCTGTGCAGTTCAATAGGAAACAGAAATATACGAAATACGTAAAAAGAGTTAATATAACTTTCAATGTTGATGCCTGCGCAACATTCTACATTTCACAAAAACTGCAGGCTATAAGGGACAGGCCTCGAAAAATTAGAATTCACTGCGCCCGATCGGGTACGCAAATTATCGGGTGAGTGTATTAAAAGTACATATAATCGTAATATATTACTTAATTATATTTTATTTCTCTTTGTTACTCATACGACACATAAATGCGTCATTCGCAACAAAAGGAAAATAAGATTATGTTTTAGTATCGGATAAAATGCAAATCGTAAGTTCAATCAATCAATCAAATATTTTTATTTTCGAATATACCAATACAACTATCCAATCCATACTTTTAAAACAAACACACAAAAATGATATTTCAAATATATATATATATATACATACACACATACATATAACAAATTTTCATAGAACACACAAAGTCTAAGTCTAACCACAAAAATACAATTCGATGATTCGATGAGTTTTGGAGATTAGCATTCGCAAATTGGACGGTGTCATCCAATAGGAAAATACTAGGGGAAGGAATGACACCGTTCGAGAAAGAGAAAAAATATAAACAGCAAATTGGTAAATTCAATTGGACTTGAAATATATATATTGTACTCGATTTACTGAAAGAAAATCATATTCTTCTTGTTCGCATCCCAGCAAACATTTATATCAACCACTGGATCTAACCGTGAACCGTTCAGCTAAATCATTCTTTAAGCAATGTATTCCATGAGTCTTCATCAGCATCGCAGTTTATACAAATTGTACAGAACTCGTTCAGTTTCAAAGATTCGTTAAGTTAGATATAAAATAGACATACAATAAGATAAAAATTCATTAAAAACAATTGTTAAAAACCGACTCAACACGCAAACAAAAATACTTTTAAGAGTTGTTGTAAAAAAGGTACGGATCACTTAAAATGTATTTTTATTTTCTCTTTGAAGGATGAGTTAGAGTTTTCTCTAATACTCTAGGGTAGAGAGTTAAACAATTTGGCACCCATGAAATAAAAACTACCCTTAGCAAGTGCAAGTTTTACACTTGGAAGATCAACTAAAATTCCATTGTTTCGAGTGTCAATGTTATGTTCGCG
Organism: Candelabrum cocksii; assembly: GCA_963930725.1. Lineage (NCBI taxonomy): Eukaryota > Metazoa > Cnidaria > Hydrozoa > Anthoathecata > Candelabridae > Candelabrum > Candelabrum cocksii. The sequence continues at coordinate 6,028,563 of OZ005669.1, forward strand.
GAGTTTAAAGTAGTCCTTGAAATTAGGGGCAACGTTTTCATTTAAGCACTTTTGTACAAGCATTACAGCTTGTTTGTTGCACACGTTCAATACCGGAGTTGATTTAACGTATCAGCTCGCCTTTATAGTGATTTCAGCTTCGACTGCTGGGACTGGTTTAAATTCAGATGAACAGTACAATTATACTTGAGAGCAGAAACAATGATGCTAGTGTACACATCATCAGCAAATTGAAGAACACTGCAATGATTGAGACGATCATTAAAGTCATTGAAGAAAAGTAGAAATAACATGGGCCCTAAAATAGAATCCTCGTGGGACGCCTCATACTATTGTACCTGTGCGGCTTTATTAAAACATCTTCCTCGGGTTATGTGGCACTAGAATGCATTTTGCTATTGCAAGTATTACAAAATACACCCTATTGCGCGATCAACAATTTACCGAGTTTCTTTTAGTATATATATCTAGTCCGATTGGAATGGAGTAGCAATGGATTTAAAATAAACTCTGGTGAAGACCAGCCGGTGCGATGGAAGGAAAACTTTTTTACCAAACTATAACTCCATAACAACTAAAAATTACGAATGAAACTGATCATATTCATGTAGGAGGGAAAGGTTGTCATAATTTATATAATAAATAGTACATTTCCAACGAACATTAAGAATTTTCATTAATCAGCTTTACTGTTACTTTCGTTATTCCGTTTTTGAATATCGTTAAACAGTCAATATTTATTCAACTTTTATTTTCTTCTAAAACGTGCCATTTCGATGAAGAGGCTGGCGACCTCATCATTTGAAGCCAATGAGCTCGTCCTTTTTCATTGGCATGTACGGAATTTCCAACAACCACGTAACCCAAGACTTTGTATTTGGGAAATATTCTTGCCGCGCAACTTTGTACTGTGATAATGACGGACACTCCATCGATTCCTATGTGGTGAAATTCGGACAGATTAAAAACAAACTCTTCGTTCCAGTGCAAAGTGCTTTCGCACAACAAATATTTACTCCAGTGAGACCTTTTTTCTCTGTCCCTGTGTTTTAAACAGATTTTCGCTTGAACGTATTTATCGGTTGGTTCCAGTCTTAGATTCTTAATTTGGCTCAGTAAAACGCTAATTCTACGTGCGGCCGATAAGTACGTAAGATGAATGTAAAGCTGGGGCGGAGCATAGTCATCTTTTAAGTTTGCAGACTTTGCAATATTTCGCCAAACTATCGCTTTACCTAAAACGACAATGATAAATCGTTTACTAATTACAAATTAAAGGTAGCGTAAAACAGTTTTCATTTCTACGTGAAATAAATATTTAAAGTTACGTAGCCCGAATAAATATGCGGAGAAATGATTACCTGGAACCGGCATTAACCCGTATTTTACGAAAATCTCTTCAACCGAAACCTGTATAAAACCAAACGGATTTTTCTTCGAGTAGCGATCAACTGTCCACACGTTAAACTTCAATTGTACAGGAGGATCTTGCGATATCACACTGCTGTCCAAGGGAAAGCGAAACTCTTCGTTAAAAGAAGGATCCGGAGCATCTGCTCTATTCGAGTAGTGTATGAACGAGCAGTTAGACAATAGAATGCTTACCACTATCTGCCCATCGTCGCTTATTGGTAAATGCTTTCCCTGTTTCAGAATAACTTGCACTTCGGAGGTGCGGAAGTAATAAAACAATTCAAAGGCGAGCTTTGGCAACGTCATAGTTTGTTTTGACGGCTTAAAATGATCGTAACGTTCGATATCGAAGTTGACCGGGTTTGCTTTCTCTTCTTTGCTAGCTATGTTCAATGGAATCTCGAAGATAGCAGGCGAATATTTTACGCTTTTGAAAGGTTTTCTTAGCCAAGGATCCTGCTTTATAATCAAACTGTGCTTCGCTTCATCCTGCTTTTCATTTGCTTTCTTATATCTTCGTATTAGAAACCAAATTACAATAATGACATCCAAAATCAAAAACACAACTCCAACACCTATGAGACAACCGTACAGTGTCTTCATCCTCAGCGCTTTTAAGTTGTTTCAAAATGATTTTCATAACAAAGATCAACAAGTAGAAACCTGAACGTGGTGTTGTAGTAATAAGACACCGATTTTCTCGTAAGAATGTACACACGAAACCATAATGAATATAAACGTAATGAAAATTTCCAAAACATACCTTACCACAGATGTTTTGAATCATCAAAGGCTTATAATATACTTATACTTCTAGCTGACGGAGCGGCCCGCGGCCCTTAAAGACCTAAGACGGCAATTGACATATAAATAATACAGAATTCTTTTTCGTGTTGTTTTTCGCACTATGCACGAATTATATACAGTAGCCGCCGCTTAACTCGAACCCTCCAGGGGGATTTGAAAAAGTTCGAGTGAAGAAAGGTTCGAGTTAAGCGGCTTTCAACTAAAGATCGAAAAATAAAGGGAAAAGAATGAATGATGGACAGTGTCAATTACAGAGTGTTTCTCGTTCTTTAAACATGTATAAAGTATTAAACATAAAAAAAGTTCGAGTTAAACGGTATTCGAGTTATCCGGTGTAATTATTATGCATAATAATGCTGGACACCAGTGGTCTCCATGGCAACTGGCGTAAAATTATAACGCTTGGAGAGTTCGGCGTATTTCGATACTTTTCTCTCCTCGGGTGCTTTGGCTGCACATCCGGGTTCGACTGCCGACTTGTTGACAAGTGTCAGATCAGTGTCACAAGTAACGTCCCAGACCAGCAACTTTCCTTCTATAAATGGATATACGGTCATACCATTAGGGCGCCTGCCATCCCCTCTGTCCAATCCGATTGGTTCGAGGATTGAATGGTAGCCAGCGACGTCAAGAGCCCGACGAATGATGTCGTTGATGGTTTAATGGCGTGGATGTCTGCCGGCACTCCACAGAAAAGAGGGTGAAGACCATGAACATCGATTAGACGGCCGCATCGGCAGAGGTGGGATTCGCATATCTTAGCACCAACGTTTATGGCGACGGGGAAGCGGAGGCAGTCGTCATCCAGTAAAACGCCGGTTGCGCTAGAGAGAAGAGCCGTGAGCCAAGCACTGCTGTTGGGCTGAGAGGCAGCCTGTAAAGAAGCAAGACGGTGTTAGTTCACTGTCAGCTTTAGATCTGACAGTGTTCGGCTTGCGGAAACGCGATCCCATAGTCTTTGATTCCTCGGTTCGATTGAACGTTGCAAATTGGCTGCAGTCCACCTGGCATCGATGTCGGAGAGAACTGGGTTGAGAGGAAATTCAGATATTTTGGATAGAATATTCTCAACCAGAGGACGACATGAATAGAAAGATGCGTTGTATGCCGGAACAGCAAAATCCTTTGGGGAACGGAGGACGAGGCCCCGAGACTCAACGGGAGGGTTGCTTGTCGCAATATCGCAGATCTTGGAAGCCGATTTCTTGATTGCCTCGTCAAGTACTTGGAGGCTGGTGGTTGACCGGGAACAAGGTGAACTTCGGAGCGAGAATACTAAGCGAGGCAAAGGAAAACAATTTCGGAGGAGGAAAAGAGCCGGGTGTGCATCAATCAAATCCAGTCGCTTCGTCAATGTTTCTAAAACAAGGATTTTTTGTGAGATCAACCTAGACGGCATGAAGGTGGATTGGTGATCTAAGTATGTAAGTATCTAAGTATCCAAGTATCCAACATGACTTGTCTTCGTCACAGTCACGACAGCGAGACCATCACAACGGCATCTAAGAAGGATGACTCGTTGCAATTGATGTTGACGATTTTCGACTTTGAGGGGTTGACAACCAAACCGATTTTTACGAGGGCCGGAACCACGTGACAGAGATTGTTGTAAACGTCGGCAAGTGAGCCGCCCAACGTTGCATCATATAGATACCAAATGTTAAGTGGGCTTTGTGTAGACCTCGCTATATCATCAACTCCAAGTGCAAATAACAAGGGACCAAATGAGTGGTCTTGTTGTAATCCGCTCGGCGTGGAATAGGGCCAAATGGGCGAGTCTGTAAAGTGAGGGGGTTCGGCATGTTTCGAGTATGTGGTCTCGTCTAATGGTGTTAAAGGCATTTTTCATGTCGAGCTTGACCAGAATGCTTCCGGCGGGCAACAGATTTGTACCATTTTCCCTGGTGAGGATTGATCGGACAGCGTGATTCGCAGCTTTACAGTCTCCAGGGACATCAACACCGAGTTGAACCGGGGCAAATTCGATGGAAAGATGGAAAATCACAGGATGACAACGTATTGCCAACGGCGATCAGGCGGATGTCGCCATCCTTTTTTCGGAGGGCTGTGAAGTTCGCCGAGAAGAGGAAGTTCCTTGCGTGTGCTGGAATTGTGCCGGATGCAATTACAAAGACTTGTCAACGCTGAAAGCAATCTGATCCCAGCATCAGCCGTTGAGTCGGCGATTAGGTCCATCAGATGACCAGGACGGATTCCGTCGATACCACCGCTACTGCTTGGACGGAAAGACTTTATGGCGTTTTTTACGTCGTCGGCAGTTATCGTCAGTAGCTAAACATATTACTGTACGAAACCATCAGAATACGTTTGATAAGAGAGGTTATCTGATGTCTTCTAGTGGAATACGAATGGAATTTTCCTCATTGGAAACGTGCCCTTCGAATGCAGAAAATGATGTGGAAAAGTGTAGAAATAGATGTTTTAGAGCTTCTAAAATCGCAACATTTTCTTTGCTCCCAAATGATAAGGTCATCACATGTGCCTTTTTCACCCCCGCCTCTTTGAAAATTGGTTCCGTGGCCCTGTTTTATTAATACAACTTAAAAACAGTATCTTTTCAGCCAAAGAATAACCATTTAATCATCATCATCATCATCATCCGTTTTTACGTGACTTTTTCCACTCAGAGTGGGTTGCACGGTTTCAAAAGATGATATTCCCCACAATTATGTAGGTTTAATCATCTGATGGTTTATTGTGGCAGATGTTTTTACAGCTGGATGCCCTTCCTAACGCCAACCCCATTAAGAGGGAAAAACAGTGGCGAGTTAACCCACACAAGGTACCAACTTTGTATTTAGAAACTCTGTAGCAGCTATGCATCAGGGGCATGGATGCTTATGCCCATGAGGTCAAAGATGTTATACGACCCGCATACTTGTTTAAGAGCATTTAAGAGGATGCTATTCTCGTTACATAGTTTCTAGTCCCGATTTCAAAGCTTTATTTTCTTTAAAAATGTCTTTCAAAGTTAGTTTTATGCGATTAGAGGTGATGTTGTCCGTTCGTTGAATTTAGCTGACTCCAGTGATTTTTCAACTTTGCACTTTTACGATTTCGCCTCATTGTACTTCCAGTTGGATAACTTTAATTTCCGAACACGATTAGAGAGTTCATTCATCAAATTATTCCAGTCTCGCTCGCGGGACTAATCTTGCCACGTTCCTCGGAGTACCGCGCTCAGTTTGTTTCTTGGTGAAGTGGTTTATTGTAGTATCTAGGATTTGTTGCAAGTCATGGGTTAGGAATTGAGAGAGGGTTTGGTCTCCCCATTTAAACATCAGACACTTCGAAGTAGTTCTTTGAGCCTTTGTCTGTTTGTAAATAAATACAAGTTGCAGCTCCACGACGCGTTGCCTGCTACGACGGAGCGTATATGTTGTTTCAACTACGGAATAACGAGTTTTGAATTTTTTGCTTTTTTATGAGGTTTTCTCTTAATAAAGAGAAATATCTTCAATAAACATTACCTTATGAAGAAGTTGGGGGAAATTTTGAAAGTCTTTAAAATAAGTCGGGATAGCTCAGTTGGTAGAGCGCTTTCAATTTCGGATTTCTGAGGTTTCTGAAGTTGCGAGTTCAAATCCTCGCGGCCTCGCGGCCTCGCCGACTCAGCGAATGAGTAGCATTTCGATGCGGTAAAGTATGGGTGTTGGTGGTTGGAGTGCGGCCCGCCTCCACAGCCACACCTAGCGCCTTGCGCTTACGAAAAGGAGATAGACACCCTCGTTTATGCCCGTTACCAACATTAGGGTTAATTCGGCCACTTTACTTTTTTTTTAAAATAAATTTGATATAATAAAGGATAATTTGGTTGTTCTTTATTAACGATGCTCCCAGAACGCTCATTACTTACGTATATCAGTTAAAAGAAAATATTAACTATATAAACGACATTCTACAGTAATACTTAAATAACATTGATAGATGTTACAGTGATCTACCCCTTTCAAACGTTTTGCCGGTTTTAATGTTTTCTACCAACTGCAGGAGAAACTGTTCAACATCTATTATAGTGTTGCAAAGAGGAGCTTTTTAACTGCAAATTAACTGCATGCGCCTACGTATTGACTGCCCAAATGCAACTTGCAACCAGAATGTCAACTTCACTGACATAGTTGCAAACGATGTGCTAATGTCAGGGCTTGCAGGCGACGAGATACGAAAATATGTCCTTGGTTGGTCCGAGATCGACAACAAAATCGTGAAAGACGTTGTCTCATTTGTAAAATCCAAAGAAAATGGCTCGGGGTAAATAAACCAAACAGACCACAGCCGCTGGTATATCCCAGAAACCCCAAAGTAGAAAATGCAGGAACTGCAAAACGGAAATCGAAGAGTACACTTGGAGAAAAAGACAGCGCAGGATAATTGAGGTTACCCTATGCCTCCCATGCTGGTGCAAAATAACCCAAACAGAACAAAAGTCCAGTATGCTTCGTTTGGCCAAAGATATCGCGTCCATGCAATCACCCAACATTCCTCTGGACCACCAGATATTTACGAAGGATGGATGGAGAGAAGTCGACACGATACATCACCCGATACTGAAGTGCCTCACAGCCGACAAGGATGACTATGACCGGATGAACGTCGTAGACTCTTAGGTTACCCCGTGCCATGGGACGGTAGTCACGGACACAGGTGCTCAATCCTGTTTTTAGGATCAGAGGGACTTTTATCGATGTGGATTGAGAAACTCTGATCTGTTACCAGTACTCATTACATGCAGCAAATAGAGAAAGAATAAACATAAGTACGGCCATCTTCATTCGACTATGAGGCAAAGATAGCCATGGCCAAACGCACACCACACCAGTAATGGCATACATCAGTCCAGACACCCGGAGCTTCTACATATACGTTGCAATTTCCACGTTACGTTATTTTTCGATTGTGACTACCACTTTCGTTGAATATATGGATTGGATATTGAGTTATTATGTTTATTTGGTTGTAATGTTTGTACCCGTTCTTATCGTTTAGATTTCACATTTTTAAAATACTAAATGGTATAGTACGGAAGACATAATTGTTTATTTTTCCAACTGCATTTTTTATCCTCTAATGTCTAAGATTTCTTTCCATTTGTTTTTACTTCTCCAACAATTTGTAATAATGCGATTATTCTAAACCGAGTGTGACAGGTGCATAGTACCTTTTTACTGAAAAATAATGGACCGTAACAACGGAAAAACATTGTTTGAATTTGCTCTTTAGCTTGATATTTGATGACGCAAAAACGAAACACATCTTAAAAAAACAAACATTGCTAAATAATTCAAAATGTCGGAAGTTATGAATAAAGCGAAGCCGGAATGTTCACGGTGTAACCTCCATTTATCGTAGTTTTATGTTTACTGTGCTAATTAACACACTTCAGACGAAAAAAACACTGCAGATGTCAAGTGTCTACGTCATTTTGAACGTGGATGAGAATGTCTGTTAGCGAAGACAAAGTTTTAGAAGCGTTCCGAAAACTAAAATTCTATACAATATACATTCATATCCATGCAAATAAAATCGATTCCAAACAATCTCATTGTTAAACGTTCTTTAATTTCCGAAGACGTTTAAGTTAACATCCCATGGGCATTTGCGTTTATTTCGTACGTAACATTGGAGACTTGATTTGGAAATGATGAAAGCATTAGGACGGCCTATGTTCGTTTCATATAAATAGAACTTATTGCAAATCGCCAAATGATTTTACGTGTTTGGAAGAATTTTGAAAAATTATTCAAATTACTGTTCCCACCCAAATTAAATGATGTACATTCGTAAAGCTAACTCAAATTTTATCATTCAACAAAACGAAGGCTATTAATATTGCAAAAAACAATTTTAACCGAAAAATTTCAAAAATAATACTTTTCGAAAAACATTTTGCGTTTTCTTTTAATTTAAACAAGGCAGTGCGTGTATTATCAGTGCCTGCCTGCAACTCATGTCATTAGTATGCGAAATCGGGAGCTAGGTTTTGTTCATAAATGGACGTATACGTAAAGTTCGAAGACGCTGGTCCCAAAAAGAATCTAATGTTCTATTAATGATCCTTACGTTTTTCTTGCACACTAAATGAAAGATTCATTAGGAGTTTTTATCACCTGCTTAAAAAGCCAAAACCGTATTTGGATTAAGCAACTAATTATTTATGACGACAAACGAACGCTATAAAACCGACATGCAAGATGACAAGAAAACCACACAAGGAGCAAAGATGCATTGCACACTGATAACAATCTTTTGCATTTTGCTTGCCGCATCTACCTCTGAAGGCTTTTCCGGACTGATGGGTTCAAATATTGGTAAACGGGACAATGCTTATTTGGTGAGTCTAACAGTGAATTTAATATTAACAGTCAGCCATGTACTAATGTTTTAAAGATGCTTCTGCAACTAGTAAAAATATACTAGTAAAAATTTGGGATAAAAGTAGGCTTGTTAACAATTAAAAATCAATATTCGGTTGTTTAAAATACGTATAACTTTACGTATAACTCTTGTTTGAAATGACTTCTTGCTTGCTTGTTTGCAGGGCTTGAAGAAAGATATCGAGAACGCGGCAAGAAACATTTTCGAAAACTATCTCTACAAGAATTGCATGTCGGCATGTAATGGGGACATATGTCGCGTTTTATGCCACGAGAAGGTTCAAAGATACAAACAAAAATAAATGAAATCCTGACTATTGGGTTTTTATCACTGTTCTACTACGACTAACTGCAGAATTATTTAGCTGTTCGTTTATTTATTTTATTTCTAAGCGTTTAAAGAAAGTCAGCGATAAAAAATAATATTTTTCTCGTAGCTCGAAACCCTCATGGCGGTTGAATCAAAACACAGTAAAATGTCGTCGAAAGCATCCCTCTAAAAGTTAATTTTCATATTTTAAACAGTCAATTCAAGGTATTCCATCAACTAACATTTTTAACATTTGTAGATAGAAGTCCTTGATTATGTCGTCGTTGAATAGAATATAGGCGAACAGCAGGTTTTGAAATGAAAATCCAAATATAGTCAAGTATGATTTCAAGTACGTGTTTGTTATTTCCAAGTATATTCAACCCTTAAAATGAAGGAGTTGCATAAGCTTTCCAAGCATTTTCAAGTATATCTAAAGATGCTGACGATGGAACGTAGCTTGAAGTCAAATAAGAAAAAGAATAAAAATGGTGCTAAAAGTATGCAAAAAATGATTCCAACTTCAACATTAGTGACACTGAAATGAAGGCTGTGTCTCAATTAATTTAAGTATATTTACTTATTTTTGTTTTAAATATTTAGATCATGTGCATGTACTAAAATCACAAACTTGTCCCTTCGCAGGTTTCGATTTTGGGCATTTTCACATTTTTTTAGTCAGTTTTTCTTATGGGAAATCGGGCACTGATATAGAAAATGGTTGCAATTTGTTGTTGTTCGTTGTTGTTGTTTGTTGTTACTATGGTGTGCTAAATATTAAAAATAAAGCAGGAAAATTTAAAATTTCTGAAATTTTAATAAATTAAAAATATTTCACAAAAAATGAATTTGCAGCCCTTTGAGGCCTCTTACTTTGAACCATCAGTAACTTGAAAATCGTTTTCGCTATAGCTGTAGTAGTAAACTGTGATCATCATGCAATTACCGACCAGAAAAACATCACTTCGACATTTTTTCTAACTGGTCACGTGACTAAATCATAAAATGACTCATAATTTGAAAACGGAAATTTTTGACACATAGTTACCGTAACTAAAAATGATCAGCGTTAGATTTCCTATCAGAAAAATATAACTTCCAAACCGTTAGAAAAAAAAACATGAAACGTGAATATTAAAATTTTAACGGGAAAATTCAAATCCTGCAGACTTACAATGGGGCAAGTTTGTGATTTTAGTACATTCATGTTAGTCCTGGGAATCTACGGTTTGTGATCAAACAAATTGCAACAGAATTTCTCTCACCACAGAATGACAGTGTTCGATGTCCTAATCAACACCCTAAAAGTACCAAAGAATCCCATTGGTGGAACATGCCGAAATTAAGGCGCAAGGCTTTTCGATTTTACCACAGTGAGCCCAAGATATATTTTTCATTTTAAATCCACAAACTGGTATAATCTCATGCAAAACGTCTTCAAATGAACTCAGGAGACAGGTTAAGTTACATACACGGGGCCGCTTTAGAAAGCAAAATACGTTTTGGCTATCACAGCTACCCAAAATGAAGTATTTTGAGCCTGGCACCTCTCAGACCTCAAGGTACAACAACTTTCTTGAATTTCAACAGCTTTTTCAATATAATATCGATCTACATCTTGAAATAGACAATACAGATTCACTATTGTTCATCATCTTCTTCATCATCGAGGTCAGGCGCACTCACATTGGAGGAACTTTCACCTTTACACACTCCACAGACAGAAGAGAATTACAGACCGTTTTTACGATACGAACACCTTTAGGTGCTGCTCCAATAAAGACTTATGAGTTGGATGGAGGTCTGTGCGGATGGCATCGAGATTTCCTCTCTTTTTTTACTAAGCACGTAGGCATTCCTGGCACGCATACAATTCTAAATATTATCGGCTTGATTATTTACCCTCGTGCACTCCACGAGCTGCAATTTATGCATTAGTACAATTAATTCAGAAATAAAATTTAAGCGCTTTACTCGTTTCTTATTTGTATATTGAGGTCATTGTTATCAATGTCCCTTATTGTTGCTTCTAGAACCTCTCAAACATCGTATTGTGGATCGTAATAGCGAAAAGGAAATCAGTGTTCTAATGTTGTTCGTTACAATTGAGGTTGCAAAACCGAATACATTCTTTCCCCAAACTGCCATTTGCGGCAAAAACAAAATGAATGAACAAACCATTTTCGACTCGAATAACACGTTTTTCGATCTAAAGCATTTCTCAACGTCCAGTTTCCTGTGTCTCTTAGCAAAGAGATTCAACACTCTTACATAAAAAAATGCTCCTTGACCAGTTGTCTAGAAGTTGAGTGCGTTGATATCGAGTCGAGCTTCCTTGCTGTTGCTTGCTTGATGTGGGAGTTCTTCATTGTTCAATTCCAAAAGAATCGGCTCTTTTCTCACATCAACACAAACTTCATTCAGCAATTCTGCAGTGATATCTCGAAATTCATTGCGTCTCAATGTTACGAAGCCAAATGGCGAATAAATTCCAAAATTCCTGTTCAGTCAGCACGTAACCGAGACTTTTGATGGGTATCGTTGTTAACCAATTCGACCCCTTTTTGGTTGAGAGTTTCCATTTTCCTCTTTGTCTTCTTATCTGACGTGTTCAGGAACTGTTGGAGTTTCTCTTGATTTCTCTTCCCATGTTCCGCTTTGATTTGATGTTTGGTATTGTTTTCACTGTCGTTTGTTCCAAGGATCAGGTTTTGCAGATTTGTTGTTATCTTCGCTGAATCTTGGTGGTCCATCGCCGCTGCTTCGGAGAAGATTTTTAACCCCAAACTACCAAGGCCAGTGGGCAGTGATAACAACTGTCGTTCTGCATCATTAACTATATGACCCCCGGTGAGAGCTGGAATCAATTTGTGGCGCACTAATTCATCGACCTTTTTAGTTTAGTTTCGATATCAGGAATAGTTCGTAAGAAGTACGTAAGCTTGTGTTGGTAGCTAGCGGCGTATGCGGCGTAGGCTGCTTGTAAATGAGTTGTTGCAATTTCTGCTAAAAGGGCGATTTCGTTGGTCCAACCGTCGATCTTGCTATTAACATATTTCTTTTTGTTCTCATTCGTGCCGATCACTGCTCCGAGATGTCTGTCGTTCACCTTCGACTGAAATTTGAATAGCCGACCCTTCAAACACTCGATTAGCTTCTTCCATTTTTTCCTCCTTCACTATCAGCCACGATTTTTTAGACTGAGGCAAGTAACCGTAATTTGGACCAATCCTGAAAAGGTTGTCCCACCACTTTCTTAATGCTCTTATCTTTCCTGCTGCAACAATGTCGTCGGCGAAACCAACCTCTTGTTGTGGTCGTTGATGCATAGCCAACAATAGAATGTTTATCAACGGTGTGATCGCAATCGCATAGATGGCCATTCCCAAGGGGTCACCTTGTGTCGTGCCTTCTTGCAATTTCAGCTCCAATAACGAACAGTCTTGCTGGAGTCGCATAGAAGTTTCTCACGTACCGTAAATGACCGATCTAACGCCCACTCCCGAACTGACGCCCCTCCCGAATAAACGCCCACGGTTAAAGTTAAATTTTTTAACTAACGCCCACTCCCGATTAAACGCCCATTCCCGAATAAACGCCCAGGTCCATAGAGAAAAATTAAAATAAATGCCCATGGGCTTTCATTTGATTCACAGCAAAATTAATACTACTTTCTTTCTTTATTTATTTATTTAAATAATCTTTATGCAGGATGATTGTACTCAGTTAAAAAAATAAACTGTTCTTCTTACAAGTCCTTAATCTTTAAAGTGTGGATATTTTGAAACAGTTTCACTAATTTTAAGCGTAAAATGTTCATACAAGTTACTCTTTCTATTCAGTTCGCTAAACAACACATCTGCAATCATCACATCTCTCACAACAGACTCAAAGGAAACACGATAAATCATTACAAAACTTTCACAAGGAGCACTTCTCGCCATACTTACTTTATGGATAATTACGACCGTTTATTTTTAAATTAAAAAACATGACCAATGTGATTTTCAACACCTGTATCATGTGCGCTATATAAGTCGTTCAAGGTTTGCGCCCTAAATCTCCCAACAAATGGCTTTGAAGATGACCAAATACATTGCTTTAAGAAGGGTACGACTTGTGAGGCAGGAGCAGAAAAGTTAAAAGCACAACTAGCTGTAATGAGAAACGAGGAGATAGGTGAGACCAATCCCTTATCTTTCATTAATGAAGAAGATATGGAGGCTGCGACCCAGCCATTCCACCTCCTCGATGACGATGAAGAGAATGACGAGAAACTTGATATCATGTAGTCGACGTACATCTTCTCGATTATATTACTTTTGTTGATGGACTTTGTTTATTAACGCCCCTCCCTTACTAACGCCCCTCCCGAATAAACGTCCAGGGTAAAATTCGTTTGTTAAAATAAACGCCCAGGGCGTTTAATCGGTCATTTACGGTATGCTGATATTTCAGGACAAATATACTTGATTTTATGTAAAACCTTTAGTAAAAGTGCACTTCTGTTCATGTTGTTAAATGCGTTGGAAGCATCGACCAGAATGACTGCATCTGTGTTTTCGTGTTTGAACATTCTTCTCATAGCGTGTAATACTGCTTCACTACTTGAACTACGGCCACACATTTGAGCATTTGATGACGCATTTGCAACATGCTCATTACTACCTTTCCCATAATTCGTCGTAGAACCTCTCCAACCTCAATTGGTCGAAGACCCGATTTTTTGTCGAGTGGGACCAGTCTTGAAGCCATCAATGGTGCTAACGACAAATCGCTTACTTCTTTGATGCAAATCGATTTGATTATCAAAGCTTTCGCCTTTTGTAGGCCGTTTCCTGCTATCCGTAACCTCTCGATATCAGTATTCGTCTCCATCCACGACTTCTTAATGATCGCTGTCACTGCTTTGCCATTGAGCATGTGAGTGATAGATATTGTCTCTATACACCCGAGAAAACTCATTTTCGATATGAAGACCGCAATCTCAAAACTATAGACTTCAGCTTGTGACCATGTTATGATGTCACAGGAGACAAACACTATTATTTTAGTCCAAAAATGTTTGAAATAAATTAGTTCATATTTAACTCCCAAACCAAAAATATCACAAGAATTAGCCTATATTATGAATTCCTTAATAAGAAATGGAAAAAGGCATAACTAAAATATTTGATAACCACAACAGCAGAATTAAAAATACAACTTAATTATAGTAATATATAATTATAGAAATTAATTAGGGATCTAATTACCTACAAGAATCTGCAAACAGAATGTAAAAAACTCTTCTAGTTCTATTTTGACAATAGTTTTAGTAAGGCATACTATTTCTCCTTTTTTTCATACATCGATCAGTAATGATGATATCATCAGAAAATTAATGACGTCATAAAAATTATTTTAATACCACTGCGTGCAGAATATATTGTTCTACTTTCATGCAAAGTTTCATGACTTTATCAAATACTGGTAAAAAAGATATGAAGGCTGTGAGGCAAATAGCACGGAAATAGCACGTAACAAATCACCCGGTTGAAATAGGGTTAACAGACTTATAAGATGCGCAAATCCCATGAGAGTACAAAGAGTCCACAAAAAGTGACGATACATTTGCACCCCAAGACCAAGCTGTAGAGGTGCTAAAATAATTCTTTGCCTCATATCTTGCATAATGGTCTGTCAAATTGACGCTATTGTCAAACGAACATCCTTCCTTACAAGAAGAGTTCTAAGAAGTATTTGTAATAAATTGGGTACAAATGCCAACACGTCTTCGACGGATTTCAGAACCTTCAGGATAATGGGCGTCACCAGCAGCTTCGAGGTTATTACTATCACTCTTAATTATGTTAGCGGCAATCCAAATGATTCGCTTCTTCTCGTCTTCGCTCGGCAATCCAAATGATTCGCTTCTTCTCGTCTTCGCTAGCCTCGTTTCTGGACTGGCAGTAAAACTCATTTATCAAAGACGATGCGGTTTGTCGAAAGGTCACTACGTTAACCTTTTTAATAATAGTAGTAACAAGAATTTTGTCCCGAAGTGTTCTTGTAGTTTTGTCTTTATGCAACCCGCGCTGTGTCTTCGTCTGTTCCTTCAAAATACTCTTTCATTAGATTCATAAGATCGATTTGTTCTTCGTCATTTCCTTCTAGTTATTTGACAACTGTCGTAAATGCCTTTCACTGCGCTCTTGTTTAAACTTCTTATTTGATGATCCAACACTAAATTGTTTCGGGACATGTTTTCCGGTGCGAAAATTGACACTCCAGCTCTGGTAGTAAACTGCGTCTGCCGCATGCAAGTCATGTGCATATTCCAGCTAGCTAAAAACTACTTTACTGACCATCCGTTATTTCTTTGTTTACAGAAAGTCGTGATTGAGTCTTGGACGTCCTTGGTTCTCACAGGAATTACTTCGTTTCCTCTTGTTGCCATCATGCTTTGCCGGTTGCCTACAAAAAAACAACAATCCTTTATATCAAACTTTGGAGCTTGTGAACGGCGACTATTAACACTGGCCCCTAGCATGTCATTTGTGTGCGTCTCTGCCGGTCGCCTGACAAGATCTCGGCGGCATATCTGATGAACAAGATCGCCGACTGACGGAATGATGGGTTTCTCTTGAGCCGAGGTTATACGAACAATGCTATTACATCCGTTCAGAACCGAACTGGGTTCATTACCATCGACGAGTTTGACACAAATATAGCAACGTCTTCTTTCCATTATTTGAGTTAAAACACTTCAAAATAAAAAAAACACAGAATTTTCATCAGCTCATCGCGTTAAGAACAAACCACACCGATTTCTACTCTACACGATATAAAATCATACGTTTGAATTGACTGAAATACATGTGTTAAAATCGAAACTATTCGCGCCTTAATTTCGGCATGTTCCACCAATGGAATTCTTTGATACTTTTAGGATGTTGATTAGGACATCAAACACAACATTCTGTGGTGAGAGAAATTCTGTTGCAATTTGTTTGACCCTCCAACATTCGTAGATTTTCTGCACTATATGATAATCTAATTATTCAAAACAAAAATAAGTAGATTAGAAATGTGTCCAACGAAATATCAATGCAAGGTTAGGTTTAGGGTTACCGCCCTATGAGTATTTCAAGTATCTCCTGGGTAATACTATCTGTATTAAGGCAGCAAAAAAGCTTTGTCAACAATCATACCTAGGTAAATAATATACAACGTTTTCCAGTAAACCATACTGTTGTAACTGTAAATGAAAGAACAATGTACTGGTCACATTGCAAGTAGGTCCGCGCATTAAATACGTTTATTTCTCAACCATATCTTTTATTATTGTATTGCGTTTGTTTATAAAGACAGGTTCGTAACACATTGAACACGGAAAACACTCTCTAACAACCTGTGCGCTTTTACATTAGCAAATCAATAAAGGACATCACCCGCACTACAAGAGTCTACAAGAATCAGTCGGTGTCAGCAACACGTCTTAACAATAACATGGGCGGTGTGCTATACACAAAACACACCCAAACGTTCAACTTCTTCAGCGTAAATATTTGCTCAATCTCTTTCAATTATCCAGAATGCGCTCGATTATACTCGGGCCGACGTAGTCTGCAATGACGTCATTTGGGCCGTTGATGGCGCCGTTGCTCTTGGAGAAGTTGTTCCAAAGGAGATAGGGCGCCCTGTCCCATGGCAAAGTTCGAGCTCCAGATACTCTGTAAACAATAAAAGATTTAGGCGAGGAGACATAAAATATGCGGAAAATAATATTTAGAATAATCTAAAGATTGCGCGAAGATTTCACAAAATTGAACATAAATAATAAATGTAGAAAGGAGATTACCCTGCTGTTTGCAGTTGGTCCTGCTTCATTAGCAACCCAGTGTTGTGGTGCACCATTACTCTGAACCACAGGGATGAACGTCTGTCTCACGTGCTGTAACATTCCAGGTGGTGCACCTCTTGTAGGGGTCTGCCCGATTACTCCAAAGCTAGGAGAATGGTCCCCAATGTAGGGGCGGGCTATATACCCTGGTGCAATCTGCGAGAGCAAATGAGGGTACTGCGATGTGGGCCGGGGGATGAGTGCCGGAGGGTTGTGTTGTAAAGGACTCATAGGTGACTGCACTGCAGAACCGGAAGCTGAGGAATGCTGTTTCAGTGTGAACGAATCGCCATTTGTGGAGCGGTAGTTGGAAGGGGATGGCACAGAGTTGTCTACGGGGAAGATGAGTGGTGCCAGTGTAGCAGGTGTTTCTTTAGGGTCTAAACATGATGAATGTGTTACAATCTTTCTCATCATTATACAAACACTGCTTACGTTCGTTCCACATGGTGTCAAAGAGAGAGTATGATGCAACCGGTGTCCTCACCATCTCATCGCAATCTTCAGAATCAGTGCGAAACAACGACCTGAGGGAAATATGCATGCAAAGTGTTCGCTTATGTGACTTGATTTTTCTGGCCTGGTCAAAACTGTTTATATTCAAAGGGTAGATCGAAGAAATAATTTGACACAAAAAAACTTCATTTAAGTGGATGTGGATTATATCCCAATTAAATGTGACTTCATAGGATGGAAAGCCATATTTTACGCAAAATCACACTTGTTTACTTAAACATTGGAACTGAAAGCATGTCAAAATATGTCACCTGGACTTATCTGGAAACGGAGATTTACAGCGGGACTCGTTGTTGTTGGGCTGGATGAAACACACACCATTCAAATGAAATCCACAGAAAAAATTAAACAATATTTCGTCAACAAATCATCAAACCATCATCGTGCTACACACCTGGTTGACTGGCAAAGCTTCAAGCAATCCTTTCATCGAAATGTTCAAGTCATTGCAAGAAAGCTAAAACGTAAGTGGCGGATGTAACAAAACCTAACGTTGTTTGAATAATTAACAAATTATTTTTGTTCTTTCCCCAATTCATTCATTAAGTGTCTAGTACCTGAAAAGAACAGGTGTATTCGCCGCTGTGCTCATCTTTTGAAATGTACCTAAACATTGATGCATCTTAATGAATGAATTCACATGTTTATCAACTGGAGAGAATTCGACCACAATACTCTTGTGTCATTGCTAACCTGGAGTGTTGACTTTGAAGAACCATCCAATCAAGAAACTGTAATAATCGACTGCCACGTGTCTCCCAAACCTCCTCATCTGATGATTTGTCATACTGAATCTTGAAATCGTATCGCCTGAAATGTGAAGGTTTTAGCTGGTACTCATCATCAATTATGACCTGTTTTTCTCTCTTACAAGAGGTCTTTCAACGACAATTGTATGGGTTTTGTGTTTTAAACTGTGGATTGAGCTTATGTTCGTGAGGTCAAAGATGTTACATGATACCCACACAGGATAGTAACTTTAAGTCAGTTTTTACAGCAGTTTTAATTCATATTCGTCTGATATTCAGGAAAGCAAACCCTTGCAGATCACTTTAATAATATCAAGACCAGACATATGAAACTATAAGCAAATTTAGACTTACTTATGAATTCTCCTTAAGCCCAATACACCATGCATTTGCCAGTCTTCCATCAATGGTACAGCTGTCAAACATACAAAGTATGTATATGCATATAATAGCAACGCATAATTGTTTTCCAGATTAATTAGTTAGTTTTTATGTTATAAAAAACATTTCTTTGATGACTAAAGGAAATGAAAGATGTGAAAAATCATTTTTACTTTGAAATAATTATGAACAAAATAATTGAATTTTCTTTTCATTTTGTCTCTTAAACAAAAAATGTCATTTAAAAACAACAATTATACAAAGAAAATAACTTTAAAATAATATAAATATGCAAACAATATGGTATGCTATTCTCAAAAAGATGTCAGATATAATTAATTCAATCCTTTCCAAAACTCTTTTCGATAGAAATACTTACAAGTCTTTTCCATTTCAGGTACTACTGAAAGTAACATGTTTCCTAGCAACATCAGTTCATAGTACAGCCTAAAGTGAGCAACATCAGTTCATAGTACAGCCTAACATGAGCAACATCAGTTCATAGTACAGCCTAAAGTGAGCAACATCAGTTCATAGTACAGCCTAACATGAGCAACATCAGTTCATAGTACAGCCTAACATGAGCAACATCAGTTCATAGTACAGCCTAACATGAGCAATATCAGTTCATAGTACAGCCTAACATAAGCAACATCAGTTCATAGTACAGCCTAACATGAGCAATATCAGTTCATAGTACAGCCTAACATGAGCAATATCAGTTCATAGTACAGCCTAACATGAGCAACATCAGTTCATAGTACAGCCTAACATGAGCAATATCAGTTCATAGTACAGCCTAACATGAGCAACATCAGTTCATAGTACAGCCTAACATGAGCAATATCAGTTCATAGTACAGCCTAACATGAGCAATATCAGTTCATAGTACAGCCTAACATGAGCAACATCAGTTCATAGTACAGCCTAACATGAGCAATATCAGTTCATAGTACAGCCTAACATGAGCAACATCAGTTCATAGTACAGCCTAACATGAGCAATATCAGTTCATAGTACAGCCTAACATGAGCAACATCAGTTCATAGTACAGCCTAACATGAGCAATATCAGTTCATAGTACAGCCTAACATGAGCAATATCAGTTCATAGTACAGCCTAACATAAGCAACATCAGTTCATAGTACAGCCTAACATGAGCAACATCAGTTCATAGTACAGCCTAACATGAGCAATATCAGTTCATAGTACAGCCTAACATAAGCAACATCAGTTCATAGTACAGCCTAACATGAGCAACATCAGTTCATAGTACAGCCTAACATGAGCAATATCAGTTCATAGTACAGCCTAACATGAGCAATATCAGTTCATAGTACAGCCTAACATGAGCAACATCAGTTCATAGTACAGCCTAACATGAGCAACATCAGTTCATAGTACAGCCTAAAGTGAGCAACATCAGTTCATAGTACAGCCTAACATGAGCAACATCAGTTCATAGTACAGCCTAACATGAGCAACATCAGTTCATAGTACAGCCTAACATGAGCAATATCAGTTCATAGTACAGCCTAACATGAGCAATATCAGTTCATAGTACAGCCTAACATGAGCAACATCAGTTCATAGTACAGCCTAACATGAGCAATATCAGTTCATAGTACAGCCTAACATGAGCAACATCAGTTCATAGTACAGCCTAACATGAGCAATATCAGTTCATAGTACAGCCTAACATGAGCAACATCAGTTCATAGTACAGCCTAACATGAGCAATATCAGTTCATAGTACAGCCTAACATGAGCAATATCAGTTCATAGTACAGCCTAACATAAGCAACATCAGTTCATAGTACAGCCTAACATGAGCAACATCAGTTCATAGTACAGCCTAACATGAGCAATATCAGTTCATAGTACAGCCTAACATAAGCAACATCAGTTCATAGTACAGCCTAACATGAGCAACATCAGTTCATAGTACAGCCTAACATGAGCAATATCAGTTCATAGTACAGCCTAACATGAGCAATATCAGTTCATAGTACAGCCTAACATGAGCAATATCAGTTCATAGTACAGCCTAACATAAGCAACATCAGTTCATAGTACAGCCTAACATGAGCAACATCAGTTCATAGTACAGCCTAACATGAGCAATATCAGTTCATAGTACAGCCTAACATGAGCAATATCAGTTCATAGTACAGCCTTAAATGAGCAACATCAGTTCATAGTACAGCCTAACATGAGCAACATCAGTTCATAGTACAGCCTAACAGGAGCAATATCAGTTCATAGTACAGCCTAACATGAGCAACATCAGTTCATAGTACAGCCTAACATAAGCAACATCAGTTCATAGTACAGCCTAACATGGGTAACATCAGTTCTTAGTACAGCCTAACATGGGCAACATCAGCTCGCAATTCAAATTTAGAACGTGTACAATTTGACTGTTATGTTAACATGTTAACACTGGTAAACATAATGTTATCATATCATTACATTTAAAGATTTGTAATTCTTAACTTCAAACGGTTCTTTGAGCTTTGGTTATGTGGTGAAATTGTAAGTACAAAGAAAAACAACTAACAATACTGGTTACGGGCTTACTCTTTCCTTTCTTTCAATATGTTATCCTCCACAATATTGTTGCAAAACAACCAATCGCAAAGCACTTTAATACCCGGCATGCACTTCATTTGTGTGATTGGTATCTGCTGAGTGCTGAACATCTCAACAGTGCATTCAACAAAACAGTACAGTATGCCGAAACTCAAATTCACTATGATTCGCCATGCATCCATTTCTTCCTCCAACACCATGTTGTTGTTACGCTTGTGTTTGGAGAGGACAAACACACAAACGCCTGCCATCAAAATTATTTCACATTCACTTAAATCCAGCAACACCTCCTAAAGTAGCAAACATCCATAATGCAGAAGGAAAACAACACACACTCGACTAACTTTTAAATCTTGAAGAGTTTTTTCAGCTAGTGGCACCGATTTATTGGAATCTAAATTAGGAAAAGGTACATTTTCGCCATCTTCAAATAAATTGATTTGTGTTGGATAGGGTAGATAGATGAATGGATACACGTCCTTCCTGTGCTATTTCCAAGATACACCTTTACAAATCGATTAAAAATACAAAAAAAACAAATTTTGATAAAAGAGTGTACCTTGCTGCAAGTAGATGCACCCAACCAACTGCAAGAACAAGTCCAGAAATTCTTCAGCTGTCACACCTTGAGGCTTCGCAAGGATACTAAAAAATAAAACCTTTGAAACAAAGACAATGATGTGCAAATCCTTTACCTGTATGTTGGTTTGGAGCAGACTTGACTGAACGTCTTCAACAGATTAGATGAAGCCGCAGGAAAGGGGTTTGGAACAGAAATGCTAAAAACATTTACACATACAGAAGTGAAGACATCTTAAATACATTACACATTACAAAAATAATGTCTCGTGAATCTACAATAACAATAAATACACTTTTATAACAATACAATTAAAACACACCCATAATGGCTCACCTCTTGAGGTAATAAAAGACCGCCTGCAGAGAATTGTTACGAGCACTCGCTAATATTGCTAGTTGGTTATATGGCTGACCTAAAGACAAAAACTCTCACCCAATATAACATCAATAAACTTCTACGGTGTTATTAAAATGAACAATAATATTAAATAGTACTAAATTTTAATTAATGACCGAATTTTACTGTTACGTCACAACTCGTTGTTTTTATTACGAACGGCAGTTTCGGCTACCGTGAAATTATATGCTGACGTGCATCATATATGACAGCCTTTAATATCGACAAACTTGAAATGAGCAGTCGTATTTATTCACCACTTGATTTGATTTGTAATACTAGCGATGAGGATGAACAAGATTAAAGAATTGATGATTCCGATGAAGATTGGAAACAGTTATATTGAACGTATTGGATTTTACTTCCTTGCAAGCAACATTACGAATGATGAAAAGAAACGTGCAATATTTTTAAGTGCGTGTGGGCCAAAAACTTATAAATTGTTCAGAGGTTTGACTGCGCCTGAGGAGCCAGGGAATCATACATATAATGAACTCGTTGAGATAATGCAGGGCCACCAAAACCCTACTCCTAACCCAATATTGGAGAGATTCAAGTTCAACAAGCGAGATAGAAAACCTGATGAGACAATATTTAATAATAGACAATAATAGTTTTGCAAATATGGCACCGTCTTAGCGGATATGTTACAAGATCGGTTAGTTTGTGGAGTGAACCACAGACGGATCCAGCAGAGACTTCTTGGTGAGGGGGCAGATTTGACTCTTGAAAAAGCAAAAAACGATTGCTATCAGCATGGAAGCCGCAGAAAAAACGTCGAGTGAAATCAAAGCGATGGGTACGTCAGCAGCCAACAGAATTCAATACGTTTCAAACAAACAGAAGCCCAATGCGAGACCTTCCACACCACAGACAGAATGTTATCAATGCGGAGAGAAACACACCCCAGACTCTTGTTTTTATAAAAACAAGGAATGCTTCCACTGCCACAACAGAGGGCACACGAAACGAAAATGCAGGAAATTTAGAGAACAAGGTAAAGTACACCTGCTGGACAGCAGTGAGGAGAACGAAAGGTGTCCGTTGAACGACAGCAACACGGACGATGTGTATCACATGTACCAATGCAAAGAAGTAAAATCAAAGCCATTGACGGTAGACATATCCATCAACAAACAAGTGGTCAAAATGGAGATAGATACCAGGGCCTCGCTAACTGTAATGAACGAGAAAACATGGAGACAAATGAAGAACAAAGAACGACTCCAAACAACGAAAGCAAAATTGAAGACATTCAGCGGTGAAACCATTATACCAGTAGGAGTCGTTGAAGTGGACGGCGAACACAATGGTCAAAGGAAGCGTATGAATCTCCTGATCATGCCCGGACAAGGACCTACTTTATTAGGAATGTATTTGTTGGTGACTCTGAAACTAGATTGGACGAAACATGACAATGTTAATGTATTGAGTGAAAATGATGATTTAAATACACTGATTCTAAAGTATGACAAGTTGTTTTCTCTGAAACTAGGCACCTTGAAAAACTTTCAAGCCCACATTAAATTAAAAGATGGAGTGCTACCAAAATTTTGTAAAGCAAGACCGGTGTCGTACGCGCTTCAAAACAAAATTGAAGCAGAGTTATAATGATTGGTAAGAGAGGGTGTATACACACAGGTGAACTATTCCCAATGGGCAACACTGATAGTGCCTGTAATAAAAAGTGATGGGGGAATTCGGATATGCGGTGATTACAAACAAACTGTGAATCAAGCCGCCTATTGTGACAATTATCTCTTACCAAAGACAGAGGGCCTGTTATCAGAATTAAACAGTGGGGAAAAATTTACGAAACTCAATTTGAGCCACACGTACCAACAATTAGTCTTAGACAATGAATCCAGAGAATGTCTTACAGTGAACACGCATCAAGGTCTTTATCAATCCAGTCGCCTACAATTCGGCGTACACTCCGCTTCAGGGATTTTCCAGAGGGTCATAGAAGAAAAGTTACGGCATGTTCCAATGACCGTTGTTCGAGTAGACAATATCCTGACCACTGGTCACAACGACAATGAACATTTAAAGAACTTAAAGGCAATACTTGAGACATTATCAGAATGCGACATGACATTGAAGAGGTCGAAGTGTACATTCATGTCCCCCGAACTGGTATACCTAGCGTTTAAGGTAAACAAACACGGCATCTCGCCCACCGACGAAAAAACCAAGACAGTTCAGGAGGCGCCGACCCACGAAAATATAACACAATTGAAGTCGTTCTTGGGAGTCATTAACTACTACCATAGACATTTGGCAAACCTTGCTGACACATCAGAACTGTTACATAAGTTGTTACGCAAAAACCAAGCATTTATGAAGATCAAAGAACTGCTGTGTTCTTCCAACTTACTGGTACATTATGATCCAAAGAAAGAGCTAGTGTTAGCATGCGACGCGTCTCCTTGCGGACTAGGTGCAGTGTTGGCACATATCATGGAAGATAGATCCAAACGACCCGTAGCCTACGCCTCCAGAACACTCTCAAGCACTGAGAAAAACTACACTCAAATAGAAAAAGAAGCTTTAGCCATAGTTTATGCGGTGAAGAAATTCAACGACTATCTATATGGGCGTCACTTCAAGATCCAAACTGATCATAAGCCTTTATTATGACTGTTCAGCAAAGATAAACCGATACAGAAAATGACTGCAGAAAGAGTGCAGCGATGGGCACTGTTTTTAATGGGCTACGACTACGAATTAATGTATCGTTCAGACGATTCAAATGGAAATGCGGATGGTTTGAGCAGATTACCAATATATGGGGTAGAACATTCGATCACACACGATCAAATCAACATGATGGATGTAGCCAGCTCACCAATCACCTCAGTTGAAATTAAGAAACACACACGTCAAGATCCAGTTTTGAGTCGAGTAGTCATGTTTACGCTTTCCGGATGGCCCAAATACTTCAATGAACCAGGTTTTGAACCATATACAATACGTTCCACAGAGTTATGTGTTGTAGATGAATGTTTGCTGTGGGGTGGAAGAGTTGTTATTCTGCCGCTGCTCAGAAGTAGAGTATTGACAGATTTGCACGAAACTCATCCAGGAGTGACACAGATGAAAGCGCTCGCCCACAGTTTTGTGCATTGGCCAGAAATGGATCGAGAAATCGAAGAGACATTGAAGGGATACATTACTTGTCAACAACATCAGAAATCGCCTGCTAAGGTACCACTTTATCCATGGGAAAACACAGGTAAACCGTGGAGCAGATTGCACATGGACTATGCAGGGCCGTTCATGGGGAAAATGTTTCTGATAGTCAGTGACTCGTATACCAAGTGGCTGGAAGTCTTTCCCATAAATAATTCTGCAAGTGAGACAACCATAAGCAAACTAAAATCGATATTCGCAATTGATGGTCTACCAGACATATGCGTTTCAGATAACGGAACATCATTCACAAGTGATGAATTCAAAGTATTCATGAAGAAAACAGTATTCGACATGTGACAAGTGCCCCATATCACCCGTCCACAAACGGTTTGACGGAGCGGAACGTCCAAACCGTCAAGAACGCGCTGAAGAAAATGACCAAAACCTCCACGGGAACGATTGAAACCAAGATCCTCTGATTCTTGTTCAAGTATCGGCTGACACCGCACAGTGTTACAGGTGGTTTTAGTCCGGCAGAAATGTTAATGAACCGTCGGCCAAAATCATGTTTCATTCTCTTGAAACCGGACACTGGCAGGATTGCAACAAACCAGGAGATGATGATGGAGAGAAGGAAAGCGAGTAACCACACTGATTTCATTGAAGGAGACAACGTATGGTATCAATCATTCACCGATAAAAAATGGAAATAAGGGGGGGGGGTGGTTCGTCAGATGGGACCAGTGTCGTATGCAATTCAGAAGCGACAGAACAACTGCTAGACGGCATCAGGACCAATTGAGAAAAAGTCCAAATAAAGGCACCGTCAGCACATCACCACTGGTCGAACAACCGAATGCAGATGCCTCAGTTCCGACAACTGAAGTCGTGGACCGAACAGCACAGGTTATCAAGGAAGCCATCAACATGCCTCACAGATCAACACGGGTGCGGACCAAACCAAACCACCTCCAGGACTACCACACTAATGAATAGGAGGGAGGAGTGTTACATCGCAGCTTGTTGTTTTTATTACGAACGGCAGTTTCGGCTGACGTCTATCGTATATGCAGCCCTTAATATTGACAAACTTGAAACGAGCGGTAGCATTTACTCACCACTCGATTTGATTTGTAATATTTACATATCTCTTCATGTTAAAAATAATTGAAGAAAATACAACAAAACAAATCACCGTTTCCAGGCAAAATCTTTGCAGCAAGTTCATAAAATGCAATAGCTTGTTGCAAGTCGTTTCGATATCGAGCTAGAGAATATAAAGATTAAACAAATGGATTGAAAGGTTCAAATATAAAAATTTACCCAAATCTCCAAGATGCACAAGACAATCCTGGCATATATACAAACATGAATTCATCTTTGGTGGCTTGCTACCATGGTATAACTTTTTTTTCGCTACATAAAAAAACAAACAAGGAAGTTAGCATTGCTACGAACTTGTGAAAAAGAAGGAATATTTAAATAATCATGAATCTTGATGAAACTTCTTATAAACTTAGTGTATGTTTAACACTTTCCATCAAGGTGATCATCCCACCTGTTAATATTCCAAGTTGATTAGCCTTTCCATGGTATGGCAGATCAAGATCATAGCGGTCACAAAACTCTTGCAATAACTGAAGTAAAAAGTATGCTTTAAGAATGTTCTAAGAAAAGGTAAAAAAGTATACTTTTTAATCCATCAACAGAATTTAAGCTAACTCTAACCAAAACCCTTTCTTAGGTACCCATTGACATATTCAAAGCTCTTTCGAATCTGGTATACACATGATGTAATTGCATGCAATGTTATGGTCGCAGAGGTCTTTCCTCGCATGAATGTCAGTCAAAAAATGTTTAATTTGAGAAAGGTATTTTCAATGAATTCTCAGGGGAATAAAACAGCTAAAATCACATTGCTTCTACGTGAGACACTCAACAGATTTTGCCTTGTTGTTTTGCTTTTAGCCTGAATGTATCTTGATGTTCGGTGTAATCAAGTACTTGTTTCCAACATTGTAAATGTCATTGCATTGCTTAATTTCCAATTGTTTTTTATGAATCCTAGAACTTTCTTGTAGTGATACATATGGAAATGGAACATTCATGGTTTGTTTCACAAATCTTCAAGGACCTGTAAAGACCATTTATATCTTGAGAAACTGCTCTTTGAGTGTATCTGTAAAATGCCACGGCCTCATGACTTTTATATATATAAAACAAACCTATGTATGACACCAAACTAAATGCGTTACCTGAAAGTAAAAGCCGCTTGAAGAATCAATAAACAATGATAGCTTCACTTGGAGTTCGCTCTTTTCATTGGTCTATAATTAAACATTAAATAGCATTAATTAACTAAAATGAAAACAATAAAAATATAAAGGTTCTTTGAAAGTAACTCATGTAGGAAAGAGACAAATTTAAATTAGATAAAATAGTTGTATACAATGTTTACCACTTTCTTCTCTTTGATTCGATATCTTAAAGTGTCTATGTGCCCTTTGAACGCGTAGTTCCATCTAAAAGAAATACTAAAAATCAATACTTCCCTGTAAAGTTACTAGAATTTCAAAATTTATAAATTTCTCAGGAAAAATGTATTCCTCATGAACAATACTTACAATTCCAGTTCTACTTTATTATCGAGAGCAAACTGCACATCAGTTAGCAAGAGCGATTTGTAAACTGCTTCCAACCTACGAGAAATCAGCAATCACACAAACAGATCTTAGTGTGCCAAGGTCTGATCCCCCTTCCAAAGAAAGATACGAACCTCCAGATTTTATGGCCAATATTAATTCTAGTATAATAAAGAACTCTTTGAAAACTGGGAGTAAACATGGAAGTTATGGTGATGAAAGCTGAAGAATTTCTTTCTTTCTTTAAAACCATAGATTTTATTTACAAAACTCTGTGTCGTTAGAGTAACTAAAACTATCATTGACAACAAATTTCAGAACTGGTAGAACAATTGGTGATAAGTCTTGTTGAGTAGAGGCAGGTGGTTGAACAATGTATTTATATAATAACATGTAACCGTGAAGCACACTTTTTCAGACTGCCGTTCATAACATGTCAACAAAAATGTTTTTGATGGTCTTTGACAGTGAAAGAGATGTACAATTAACTCAATCAGAGCTCCAATTATTTTTATAGTAATGAACTTATGGGTGATTATAATATTTGTACAAAGTTTCATTGAAACCAGTGCAGGGGTCTAGCTGACATACAAACAAACATCGGTGCTTCATTATTAAGATTACAAACCTTTGACGAGAAACAAACTCATCCGATAGAATGCTTGTGGCTTCGTGTGATTTACCTGAAAAGTGCATTACATCTTAGTTTAGTACTTTAAAACCGGAACCTTTTGGAAAACCAATGTGAGAAAAGCATTGTAACTTCAAACAACAGCAGTAAACAAAGAAAATATGTTTGTCAGAAATAAACTTTAAGGACTTCATTAGGACCTTTTAATTTTTTAAAATAATGTTTTGCAGAAAGGTTTCATTAGAAGGATCTTAAGATTAACACGCAATTTATGTTAATAATTTGTGTATAAGTTACTCAAGCAATCTCATTACATACCAAGAATGGTCAACTTTAGGGCTTCGCATTGTCTGGAATAAATAATTAGAAACATTTATTATATAAATAGTACTGTCATCACCATCATCATCACATCATCATCATCATTATCATCGTCATCATCATCACATCATCATCATCATCAGTGATGCTTTCTACTATTAAATTTCAGCTCATTTGGCATCTAAAGACGCTCTCTTTTGTTAAATTTGCCACCTGCTACAAACTTTTGTTAGACAGACAGGAAATAAATAGCAATAAAATTGTGTGTATGTCACAATTATGAATATGGATGAATGTAAATAGAAATGATATACATATTTTAAACCTTTGCCGTGGATGTACATAAGTTTGCTTATTTCTCAATGAAAATAAATACATTTGAGATTTTTATGTTCTAGTTGGACGTCGATGCTTATGTTTTAAAGAATTTCAAAGTTTCAGTTTTAAAACAAGTAAACTTCATCCTTCATTTGTATTGTCATTAGTCAAGCAATTGTTTACAGACCAAATCATACTCAACTATATACAAGAACAACTATTAGCAAATCATGCACATCAATATAATTGATTGTTTGATGCTTCCATGTAGAGTGTAGACTGTTATTTCGCATCTATGTATGCACCTAAAGTTTTGTTGCACTTTCTGTGTTGGCAAATTTATATATTTGGTTCATTATATATATATATATATATATATATATATATATATATATATATATATATATATATATATATATATATATATATATATGAATGTGATTGTTTTTTTATTTTAAACGGTCTGAAGCTTGAAGCTGTGGTAGACTCTCCTGCTGACTTCAACATATAAGGATCCAACAACTATTAGTTATCAGATTATTAGATTGAACTCAAAAAGTAAAAGCTGGGACACTATCTACGCTACAACCGATCTCGATCAAGCATGGAACACTTTAGAAAGTACGCTACAGAACACGCTAAACAATCACACACCTATAGTAAAAAAGTCAGTCAAAGGGGAAAAGTGTTCCTGGATAACAAGTGATCTGAAGAAGGAGATGAATCACCGTGACTGTCTGATGCAGAAATTCAGAAAATCGAAAAGTACAAACGACTTCAAAAACTTTAAACACCAACAAAGTTAATGTTTTGACTCGAAAAGCGAAAAGTCAATATCATCAAACAGAACTTAACGAAGCCGTAAGCAATCCTGGCAAGTTCTGGAGGACTCTAAAATCGATATTTCCTATCAAAGAACAAATTAAGTGTGCGAAATCGTTTCTTGTTGATAACGTTATTACAACAGATTCTACTCTTATTGCAAACAGCTTCTGTACTTTCTTCACCAATGCTGCATTGAAAATCAAATCAAAAGCTATTATTTTAAAAAACTTTATTTGGTCAAAACCACTCTATGCTCACCCTAAAACGTACACCCTAAATGTCTTCCGTTTCAAACAAGTGCAAGTCCCAGAGATATACAAACTACTGAGAAAACTCCAAAAGAAAAAGGCAAGTGGAAGCGATGACCTACCTCCTTGTTTTTTAAAGGACATAGCCTCCTACTTAGCTGAACCACTTTGCTACGTGATCAATCTCTCCATCAAAACCGGCATCGTACCAAGTAATTTCAAACACAGGAGAATTACCCCTGTCTACAAATCCGGTTCGAAAAACAACTTGGACAATTACAGGCCAATTACTGTCTTATCAGACTGCTCCAAAATATTTGAGAGATGCATTTACAACCAGATCATGGACTATCTCGAACAACACAAACTGTTATCGACATTCCAATTTGGCTTTAGGAAACATAGGAGTACAGAGATTGCAGCTACTCTGTTCCTTGATACCATTAGAAAGAATATGGAAAGTGGAGAAATGACTGGCTCAATCTTCATTGATCTGAGTTTAAGGCTTTCGATTCCCTAAGTAATGCCAAGATATTAGAAAGTCTACAAAGCTACGGGATAATTGGGACTGAAAGGGAACTCTTAACCAACTACCTCTTCAACAGAAAACAAACTGTCTGCTACAACAAGGTTACCTCATCTACCCAATATGTTAAATGTGGTGTCCCTAAGGGTTCTATCCTGGGGCCCCTACTCTTTCTGTTAGCATTTAACGACATAGGAAATGTTCTTGTCCACTTGAAAATAATCATGTATGCTGATGACACTATTATATTTGTCTCCGCAAAATCAAAGGAAGAACTGGAGCAGAAACTAAAGGAAGACTTCACACGTATCGCAGACTGGATGGAAAACAACGATTTGATTACCAACATGAAGAAAGGAAAGACGGAATGTATGCTGTTCGGCACAACCAAACAAACAAAAGATATATCGCTAGAGATAAACTATCGTCACCACATCCCATTTACTAGAAGTTACAAATATCTTGGGATAAAACTAGATCAATCCCTATCCCTTCGTGATCATTTTGCAAGCACCTACAAAAAAACAACAGGAAGACTGTATCTCCTCAAGAGAGTTCGACCACAACTTACAGTTTATGCTGCAATCACGATTTACCAGAGTATGATAATCCCGTTATTCACATACTGTTCTAGCGTCGTTCTGAACTTGAACAATACACAACTGGCAAAAATGAAAAGGTTCGAGAAACGTGCACATGACATCATCTTAGGAAAAACCAATGTCAGAAACATCATTCCGACCATCGAGTCACTGTCAAGAAAGAGACTGTGCCTGCAGGTCTACGATTCTATCTCGGGAAACATATGTGAGAACTTCGTGGACTACTTTGAACTGTTAAATAACAACACAAGAAACAGAAACAAACTCATCAAGTTGCCAAGAATCAAACTCAAATCTTCCTGAAAAAGCTTTAATTAACGGTGCAAAAGGTTACAATGAACTCCCATTGCAAATTAGATCTGCCGAAACAAGGAGCAAATATAAATGTATGCTTGATGTGCATTTTAAAATTTAATATTGTTTTTAACATGTTCTATAATTGTATATAAATAAATCACTAGCATTTACATTTTATATTTTTATACTAACATCCCCCTTTTTTAAGCCCTCTTTTACTTCCCAACCCCAGGCCTAGCCATAAGGAAATTTGCAGGTGCGTGGTCAATCGCGCGCCTCATTCGAGTATTTTTTTGTGAGGCGCGCGATCGGTAATTTTGGTTTATACAATTCAATTTTCCTCGTGATTATTGTGGTATGCTTAAACTGGCTTAACTAAGACGTTATGTGTTGGTTTGGTTTTAACGCGTCTTCCAGAACGCTATTTTAAAGCATTATAATGAAGACTTCGACCCAGAGTTTTAGTGCATTTACTTGCTCCCATTTGTGTTATGGTTATTTGTGATGAAATACAGCGGGGGTTTTTTATAACCGCTCACTAAACAACTTTGTGATAGCTTGGTCTCGAACCCAGAACCTTTCAGTCAAGAGCCGAACCAATGCCTTACCATTCAGGCCACGAAAAGTTGCGCGCCTGATCGTCACCGGGCGCGATCGGGCACGCAATAATATTGAGCCTGAAGTGTCGGTGGTGACAATTATAAATACTTTATATTCATGCGTATTATTAAAAGCTATAAATAAATAGAGTTGTTTTGTTGATACATTCAATGATCCAAGCAGCTGCTTTTAAACATAATTATGAATGAAATATGCACAATCGGAGTCCCGTGTGAAAACAAGAACGAAATAAGATAAGAAGAAAATGCAAGTGTTGTTTAGAATGTCAACCAACTGGCACTTATAATTAATTGTGCCGTAGTAATACAATTATCCCGAAATTCGACAATCACATATTTAACTATTTAACAGAGAACAGTTTTTGAACCAATCAATCAAAATTTTAATGATATAAAATATCACGGCACATGTTTTCAGTAGCAAAAACAACTTTAAAAAGTTAAAATAAGACAACTTCTTAGTGATAACGATGTCTTCTTGAAATTAGGGAAAAGTGTGAAGTTAACCCGTTAAAATCTAGCTGCCGTCTTTATTTCCTTCAGAGTCAATGCATGTTTATTGGTTTTGTGAAAGTGTGTTTTGTTTTGTAAACAAAACTGAATGTTTCGTTGTGGTTTGATCTTTTTTGTTCTTCCATCGAATGCAGCATAATTTTTCTGCATATATCTGTCTCTAAGTTGAATGGAACTTTTAAACAACCTGTAGCATCGCGTGTAAACATGTCTGTCGTTTTCTTCCTTTTTTCTTTGATTGACGTCAAACTTCTTGAAACAGTTAATAATTGGTAACGTTAAATTTCGTTAAACAAACTAAATTTCTTAATAAAGCTACACATTGATTTATTTAAAGAACGGATGAATCGATTATAATTTGAAACGAAAAAACATATTTACGCGACTAAATAAATTAAGTTAAAGTAAGTTCTTTAAGATTTCATTTACAAGAGATATATTTAAGACGCGTGATTATTAGTAAGATAACACAGTTAGGGGCGCGATGGAGAGCGCACCTTAAATTATCGAGGCGCGTGCGGAGGTGCGCGAGCGCGATCGCGCGCCTCTAAATGCCAGGCCTGCAACCCATTTCCTTTCTTTTAGTAACAGGAGAGAACAGAAACATGGGAGAAACATGGTTCTCCATGGGAGAACAGAAATATTGTATATATGTAATTATTGTACTTATTTTTGAATGGTTATCCTGTATAAATAATCGTATAAATAAATAAACAAATTATTATTATATGACATATATATAGTTAATCTGGTGAATATGTGTTTAATAAAGTGGGAATTTGTACAGGAAATGCCACAAAAACTTACTAAAAACAGGTCTTAGGTTATTACCACAGAGTTTAACTACTTCAGTCCCGGTGTAGCGTGCTGAGGAGTAACCGTGCTGAGAGGTGTAATAAAAAGTTAAGTCTAAATCCAATCAGTCTGAGCCAATGATATACATATATCATTGGTCTGATCTTTGATGATTTAATTTACAGACTACTTCATCTCTTTCACTGCCAATTTTTAAAAACACATTTTATATGGTCAGAAAATTGATAATCTCTTGATTGCGCACAGGGTTATTTTAACCCTCGGTACATACCACCGCGGTGAGATTGTTAAGCGAACTAACAGTTATTTGTAGCTAGCTGGCTAGCTATATTTAAAGAAAATGTAGCAACCTGGGATTGTCTAGAAATGTAATTTTGCTATTCTAAGTATGCACATGATTTCACGAAAACATCAGGCATGCTGATTTCATTTCTTCTCTCGATGACAGTTGATCTGTGCAGTTGGAAGTATCAATCTTATGAAATCAAGTGTTGATATAGTGTGTGTATATATATATATATATATATATATACTTTAGAAACATAATAAACTACTACTACTACTCCTGTATACATGACAAAGGTAATATAAATAGTTTATTTGTCCTCATCAAACTTGTAACCTTTTTTAGATATTTCTGTATACAAGGCCCATTTTTGTATTATCTATTATTGGAAATTCCCAGAATTGTTTTTAACATTTGTTATATAATATGGGGAAAATGACCGAAGACAATGGCAGGGAAGAAAGATTCCGTGTCCAGAAAAGTAAGATGGACAACATCGTCTCCTTACTTGCAACGGGGAAGTGCCCACCTGGATTGGACAAGAACGAGACAAGGAACTTAAAGAAGCAGACCAAGAGTTATCAATGGGATAGCACAAGTAAGTATTACAACCTTATAACTTATACTATCCACGAGTTGATATACATGTATATTGTTTGCCACATTGATATGTTAAACTTGACATGTACATCAACATGTGGTGATAAACATCACCTTTAAATATGATATATGCACATACGATACTTGTATATATATACAATACTACACTCTTTCAATACAAGCGTGTATACAAGTTATCATAGGTGATGAAGTTAAATAGATTTTATTTTAATATAAAAAAATAAAATGCAAATATAATTCTCAAATAAACTTGATTTGAAGTTGTATTATAAAATGTATATTGAATTCCAGCAAAAGAGCTGTTCTACATTGGAAGCAAGGGGGAGTTCAAGAAGAAGGTCGTCACCAGCATTGACTCCGTAAACATATATGACTCTCTGTACAAAAACGCTTCACCGACCCACAAGGACAAGTTGCTCAAACAGCTGGCTTGCCTACTTCAACCGACATCAGGACAAATGACAGTAAACTGGATTGACATAAAAAAACAATGTGGGGGTTCTGAATGTGGACTGTTTGCTCTGACTGTGGCCACCTGTCTCTGTAACGGACAGGTTCCTGAGCGATGCAACTGGTCGCAAGAACTCATGTGAGTTCACTTGATGGAGTGCATCCGCAACGATAAACTGACTCTCTTCCCGACAATTTCTTCCCAAAGCCGAGACATCGAACCTCCAAGAACAGAACAAGTACTCATTTATTGTCACTGCAGACAACCCTACCCCATTCACACCAAGTCACGCTTCCTGATCGAGTGTTCTGAGTGCAGCGGTTGGTTTCATCGTGGGTGCGAGCGTGTCCCACATGTGGTGCTTTCAGAAATTCCTTTCTTTTGTAAAAACTGTCAGTAATTTTGTATGTTCTCATTTGTATATAATACTTGAAATGTATATATTGCTTCAGGTCAGGTCTGGTCTGGATGATCTGCTACAGGTACCATGTAAACCTGTACTACCTGTCTCATAGTCGGGTTGTCGGCGACTAAACCGGCTCCCCCATCAGGCTTGTCCTGGTGAGGAGAGTGTGTGCACACCCAGCAAGACAAAAAATAAGACCTGTCAAAGGGCGGATGAGCCCACTTGGCTATGGACATTAATTGATATATTTTTTATTTTAATTTCTGTATAATTTTAATTTCATTTGTGGATATACCTTTATAAGTTTATTGCTGTAAGAATTGTCATACCTCGGACGAACACTTTTAATTTCTCACAAATTAAAAAATCACAATAGTCCAAAATGTAGAAAGACCAAACATGAATCATATGGAAAAGTAACATTCTGCGATAAATATAACAAAAATAGCTACCATACTTCATAAAAGATTAACATAAAATATATGATTTATATAAAGCCATAATATAAGAAAAATATGAAATGGTCATCGCAAAAACTGGATATTGATGTTTTAATAATATCCATTGACGGAATATATTTATTTTCATTCATTTACTCATATTTTTTTCTTTATTCAAGGAAATAAAAAGCGCAACTCCTTAACAACTTCTTACATCGGGTCTTGAAATTACATAATATATTCCATCAATGTCGAGACTGATTGGATTTATAAGATCGCAACTTTTTGCGACTACCATTTTTAAAATCATCGTTCAAGCATGCGCACTAGGTAGTATTACACCTCTCGACACGGTTACTCCTCAGCATGTTACACCGGTGTACTTAGGGGCCATCGACGAAAAACTTTCGTCACGCAAAACGCATTTTATCTGTATCAGTTAAAACCCCCTCCCCCATGTGCCAAAACGACAATAAGAAAATAAGACAAAATCTTGACAAAATGTTTATCCTTCTTATTAAGATTAACAGTTAACATTTTTTACAATAATCATCTTGAAAATTTTTAAGGAAAAATCCGAGTTGTACAAGTTGAATTAGTCTAAAAATCACCCACAAATTATTATATTTTCGGACCACTGGGATGTCTAAAATGCTACTTTCCTAGTTTCAGTTTCGAAGCCGATTAAACGTTTTCGCTCTGCTGTCTCTGCGACCCATTTCCCAAGCTTTTCTTTTGTTTAAAATGTCGTGCAGCGACATCCGCCTCCACTCTCCACCAGTATGTCTTATTTTACACTCCTCCCATATTCATTGCGCAATACACATTCAAAATTTTCAGTCTGGTGTTTTCAAAAGAAGAAACATTTCATCAAAAACACAAACTACGATTCTCTCTGTCTGATCAATACGAACGTGTAAAAATGAAATTCATAATCTATTGTGATCCATCGTTGAGTTATCAAAAATTCGTAGAGAGATATTGTCTCCGACTTCAATTAAAGAATCTGCATCTCACCAAAGATGAAATGCGCAAAGCTGGACAAGCCATCTGGAGACAAGAAAAACTCTTGATGGAACAGATTACAGAGTTTTAATACATTGCTCAATATTTGCATTCACTTTTGCTTGCGCAGCAAGTTTCTTCCAGAGACTCATTACGCCAGTCAATAATAAGCATGCGCGCCGTAATATAATATAATAATAATTGAGTTTTACGGGTCTCTCCACATGTAACAGTGGCTCTTCTTATCCCAAGGTTTAGGTCCTGGCGTACTTAGGGCACCCATTTGCACCTACAAAGTCGCTTCACCAGACAACCCACCATTTGAGCTAGGCTTGCATTACGCAATGAGTTCCGCTCAATAACTCAACTGTAACTCAGAAATCAAAATATGTCCGAGCTCGGTTTCGAACCAGCACCGTTTAATTTTGATTTTGTGGGTTGAATGCACTAACCACTAAGCTACAGTGACCAATTATATATAAAGTTAGTTATATATAAAGTTAGTTAACGGAATGAATGATATTGCGCCCGCGGGAAGACCTTTGTTTTGGCAGTTTTGATAATATAATATTTTGTTCATGTGTAATCAAGTTTAATCTGCCAAAAATTACCCGCGCTTAGGCATGTTTTGCAGGGGTCTAGATCCGCCAATGAACCATATCCCTATTTTCAAATAGTTCAACTTTTTTTGTTCCGGACAAGATCAGCAACGGCCCTGCGCAATAATAATTGAGTTTTCTATTGTTCTATCATTGTTGTCATGCTATTCCTTTCCGATCCGATCTGATCTGCGGATCATTATCCTGAGTGGAATATGGCCTTAACATTCTCCATGACAAGAAAATACTCTAAACGGACTTTCATCACGTTGAAAACGGATTGGCCTAAACCCCCTCCCCACCAAAACGGATAAAATCTGTTTTGCGTGACGAAAGTTTTTTGTCAACGGCCCCTTAGAATGGCTATTTGCGCCTACAAAAATCACTCAACCACACAAACAATTTTAGCTAGAGTTGTATGCATTATACATTCCCTTGTATTTTCACACTACCCACCCATTAGCATAATACTGTTAAGAATTTCAAAAATAGATGGGTATGATGCAACTTTCCCCTTTAAACTATCTTTAAGTTGTGGTGCAGTGCCAGTGGTAGAGCTCTTGGCTTTGAAGTGAGTAAACCCTTTTAAACAGTGAGCAGCAGATCAAATTTCCCAGAAAACGAAAATTATTTAAAACACTGACTTTCCTTTAATAAAGGAATAAAGTATATATATACTATTTTTAAAAAGTATGTTAAGTGTTTTTACTTCATATTTTTTTAATTATCAATAACACGAAGGCTACTCATGAAAATTTACCCAGAGAATTAAAAAATATAAAAAGGTCAGTATGTAGGAAGAAAGATTGAAGTAATAACGATTGACTTGACAATTTATACCTTAATAATTGAGCACAATTTGAAGCAGTTGTAGAAGCGGAGACCATCTTGTTTACATTTCAACCAAACAAATGCGAGTGCGAATCAATGTTTTTGCGAGTGTGCGAGTAAATTCCTTAGTCGATCTCCTAAATGTCGAAATGCGTTTCAGTATTTTTGTTCATCGAATGAAAGAACGGAGATAAGTATTCAAAGCTATGATAGATATAAAACCCCTGATAGATATATCATTGATTCTGAGGTTCGTCCCTTTGTAAAGAGAAAGGCAATGAATTTTACCACATTACTTTTTTTTATTAAATTATGAAATTTGTCGAGCCTCAGTGATCCTTACCAATTTACACTCAAATGATGCTGATGTATGCTGTGAATGCAGTACCGTAATGCCTCGATTAAGCGCCCGGGCGCATATTTAATTTTCGAGGCTCTAGGGTGGATGCTTATTCGAGAAGGGCGCTTATACGAGGGGGAGGGGCGCTTATTTGCAATTCACAAAAATTTAACATAAATAAAAGGCGGTTTTTAATAGAAACACTTTTTTTCTATCACAAAATATCTATTTCCACATCTTCGTCACCTTCCTTGTCTTCGTCGACGAGTAACATGTCTGGACTCGCGTCAGTGATATCACTCTCATCGGCTTGAAACGGGTTTGCTTTCTCCGTATTCATACATTCAAACTGCTCTTTCAGCATTGTACGGCCTTCGTGACAAGAACTCAATATTATACAGCGGCGTTCAACACGTGTTCGTCGATGTATTTTGCCGAACACAACAAAGTTGACATTTGAGCAATGTCTATATATATAACAGATATGATGCAAATATATAGGTACATTACATAAATCTATTGTTGTGTTATACTACCTTGACTTTAACTTATGCATCAATTCATTATATTATGCAAGTTCTGTTTACTTTATCTCCTTTGATTATTTCTTTATTCAACTTCTTAATTGCTTAAACGTATTTACAATTTAGTCCTTATGTATATATTAGATTTGATTATACAAACTTGTTTTATTACATTTTTTGTTTTTGATGATACTTTTGTTTCTTTTTGTGGAGAAGAGTGTTAAATAGGAGAACAAGTAAAAGGATAATCGTGGAAAACCAAAACAACATTAAATAAAAATGGCTAACACGCAAATGGGTTTAGTATGGGCTTTACCATTTTGCGCTCCAACCCACTCCAGGCCATTCTAACCCACTTCAGGCCACTCCCACTTATTTTCATTCATTTTTTATTCATTAAGTTACTATTCAGCTTTAGATGAGGGGAAACGGTTTCAAGATTAGTGGGATCTGCCGGAAAAACCTGAGTTTCAGTCAGGTAAATGGGGTCGTTTTCAGGCAAAGTAAATGGGGTCGTTTGACCAAAAGATGTTGATGTACAGAATGGATATTCGCATTTAACCCACGAATGTTGCACAATAAGATTTTCATTTTTAGGACAGTGTTCGATGAAGTAGGAACGTGTCGGGCAGAATCTAGTAACCTTGACGGACCCAGCGGATTTGCAGCACTGGGAACGCGGACCTTTTTAGCCTGGGCGACGTCCGAGCCTGTATGATTATTGAATGAATGTACTGTCATTAAGAAGGAAAGGATACCTGGAACATCCTGCCTG
Source organism: Candelabrum cocksii (assembly GCA_963930725.1). Taxonomy (NCBI): domain Eukaryota; kingdom Metazoa; phylum Cnidaria; class Hydrozoa; order Anthoathecata; family Candelabridae; genus Candelabrum; species Candelabrum cocksii. Next base: position 6,068,362 of record OZ005669.1, read on the forward strand.
GTGGGGAAAGCCAATGACATAAGCCACCAGTAGCAGCAGGAGTGGTGGTATTTCACCAGGGCGTTGGTTTTGAACCCAACTACCACCATCTGTGTTTTAGTATTTAAAATTTTTCACGTCCTGGTTACCTGACATATATAGTTGCCCTTACGAGAATTAATTTTCGCGAGAACTTAATTTCCCGGATGGCCAAATGCATGTATTTCGAGCGCAGATTGAAAAGTTGGAAAAAAATTTCTTTTTCATGGAAAGGAATTTTATGGAAATTTTTATAGGAATTTAATTTCACGGATTCTAAATAAATAAATGTTAAAAAAATAGATAGCATTCAATCCTCAATCATTTGATCTTTTTTAACATTATTAACGTAAATACGAATTATATTTCGCTACTTTCGTCACCAAAATCACCTTTCTAGAAGAGGTATTTTCTTTTTCGTTCTCCCACTCAGACCCGCAGACTTGGTTGCGTGGTTGGTGGTAAACGCGCCCATTTTGATACCATCAAATATTCCAGTAGCTTTCCATCCATTGTTGACAATAGGTTGACCCGCCTCAAGGTAGCTCACCGAATGCTTTATACAAATAAAATAAAACACTCCGCTTTGCGGGAGATACCTGTCAGAGAATACAGTGCTGTTCTTTCAGCATTGCCAAAAAAACTACAGACAAGTACGTTCGGAGCTGACAATGGGTATTAAGATAATTTTACTAAGATGACCTGTAGCTCGCTATATTAGTGAGGGCTGTAAGCCCTAAATATTGCAACTATACTGCAAATTGTGATAAAAGCATGAAAATTTGCACAAATATTCCTGATGTCATGCTCTTTCGAAAAACCGCAAAACACAAATCCTAAAAATTCCGGGGGTCGAGTTATTAAAGAGATAATTTCTGGGGGTAAAATTTTTTAAAAATTGTGGTACTGACCTTGTCGCTGTTGAATAACTCCAATGTTTTTTGTCATTAGGTGTTCCTAAATTCAAAAACCTCTTCGTTGCCTTTACTAACTTATCTGTTTAGGATATTTTGATCAGGAATCCTCTCAGGGGGTCAAAATATTCAATTCAAGTAATAGTGTAAATATAGTTTCTAGTGTAAATCGGGCTTTAGAAGAAATACAACATATCGAACGAAAAATGTTTTAATGATTGGAATGTTAGTTCAAGTGTTTAACACGTATTTTGATTTAGAAACAAGAATTTTTTGTATACAAACCGTCCGTTTTTTAGAATTAAAGAAACAAAATGTAATGATGTCAGGGAAAAGTTTTGAATTAGTGTCACCAGACAGACCAGTGACAGCAAAGCCTGTTGATTGGAGTATTTGCTTGATATGTCAAGAAGAAGGAGATGAATCCGCGCTGGTTTTTCCGTACAAGAGATCTGGCGAGTATTAAACTTTAGTATAGCCTTGCATCTGTTTTCCAAAAAAACATGTCAGATTCATTGCAAATTATCCTTGCAAGTAGTATGCCTTTTTGAAGCTTCAGAGTTTGTGAGTTCGACCAAACTTGCAGTTTGCCACGTAAATATCATATAGATTAAGAAGTCACAAAATTTCAGGTTGAGTTAAGTCAACCTGTTCCAAATAGTAGGGTTATATGAAACAATGGCAAAGAGTTTGAGTGTCTTTTATTTACGGGTATCTAATTTCTAGGATTTGCCAAAGATCCTATGAGAAGCTCTTACTATTCAACAGCTGAGAACTTCAAAAACATTAGGAAATGGATGGATTGTCTTCGAAAAAGTGTTGTAAGTTTTGAGTTGCATGGCGACCTTGCTTGCGAGTTTATCAAAAGGAAAGCAGTATTAACATAAATGAACAGAAAATTTCATATCATAGCAGAAAGTACGATTTCTTCCTTAAAGAAAAAGTGACAGCGTACACGTTTTTAAAATTACCCCTTGGTTTGAATAGATAACCCTCTAATCTGTTCTCATTTAATGGATGGACGTATTCAAGCATGTATTAAAGCAGAAAAATCAATGAGGATGCAATGATTGCAATGGATATATGTGGTTTAGATTGCTCTGTTCAAGTAAAGTATTGCACTTTTACAGTATTTTACCCCCTGAAATAAAACACGTAAACGTGACCCCCTGAATTGGTATAAATTATGTCTCTCGATTTTTGGAGTCTACATATGCTGTTTGTGCCAATTTTCATGCTTTTATCGCAATTTGCAGCATTGTTGTGCTAACACCCCTCACTATATTGTTCAAGATACAGGGAAAATGATACGTGTTTTTTACGCAAGTACTTTCGATAATCCGTCTAGTTTAATAAGCACGATCACAGATATGGTTATTTCAGACCGAATATTACAAAAGCGCTTTAACCCTACTTGTGCTGACGCAGGGTCAATGTGACCCGCTCCCTTAGATTTTTTCCCGCTGTGGCTTAACCGGTTGGCCGAAAGGTCTGAAATTTTATGAGAATTCCTCAAATTTTATACCGGGTCAGAAATCCAAAAAAATTTCTTGACCGCATTCACATATTTTACTCACCGGTGTTTTTGTCGACAGCGTTCAACTTTTTCTCTACGCCCGGGTTTGTGGTCCACTTCTTCTTTGCCCAAAATACTGCTTCAAGATGGATTCTGTTTTTTTTTAATCCTTTGAATTCACATTGTCTTAAAGTTGCAAATTTCTGTGACCCAGCTCAACAGATGTTGCTTTCCTTCACAATAATTTTTCAATTTACCACGTAGACGGCGGTTATTCAAATCATATTTTGGACACGTTTGTCGGTGATCAAGTCATATTTTTATTGGTTTTTGAGGTTCTTTCAGCTGCGTAACATTGTATGTGATATCACACATTTATATTTACTGATTTCAATAACTAATACATGCATTTTCATATTTTTCAGCAATAAAATAATTACAAAATGTCAAAAAGAAAGCTAACCGCAGAAGAAGCCGTTGAGGATATTCTACGTTTTGTCGAAAATGGGTCTGATGATGTTGAAAATAACGATGATCATATTGATGAATTGTATGGTGATGATGCGAATCCATTAGTAGTTGAAAATAATGCTGATGACCAGGATGACAGCAGCGACAGTGATAACGGCGTGACATCATCACGTGAATACATTAAAATTTGAAATTTTACACCAACTTATTTCTCTTATGCCTTATGTTAAGGTATAACTGAACCAAATTTCTTTTGAAAATACTCATCCCATCTGAAGTTATGCTCCTTTATATTGGAATATTGAAAATTTTGGTTTTGCGCGGTTTTTTGAATTTTTTTTCAATTATGCCAACTTTGAGCTAATTTTTAGGCTTTATTGGTAAAAGTATCATATTTGTCTAGTATTTTCATGTTATAGATTACATTAGCTAGCAAAAACTGCAAAGAGAACTAAAATTAGGTTTTCCAAACAAGTTCAGTCTCAAATTAACTATAGCACCCAATTGTAGACTTTTTCGGCAAAATTTTTCCAATTATTGACATATATTGTGACGTCATCACATGAAAAGAAAAAAGTTTAGAATTCTTTTTTTGATTGATTTGTAATAGAAGAAGGTAACTCTGGTCCAATTTTATGTTAATAACTCATTCTTATCAAAAGAAAATTAGGCGTGGGTCACATTGACCCCGCGTCGGCCATATGAGAACCCTAAATGGGTAGGGTTAAACGGTTCCAATTAATAATCGAGTTCCTCTCATTTTAGTTTCTCTTCACATTATACGCATAACTCTCACTATTTACATTTTGAAGCTCCATTTCACGAGATGCAACAAGAGTAGTTTAACGTAAATATAACGTCAGCATAACGGAAAACAAATGATGGGTTCTCCTTTTACTTCTAGGCATAATAACTATTGCGTGATGGTCTGTTGCAACTTTGAATGCCAGCATCTTCGGTAAAGCTGTTCCAACGTTCCTTAGCATCTTTATCATCCGGAAACTTAAAAACCGAACCTTTATACCTCTCTTTAACAGAGATAAACAACCACTTTGCCGAATACGCTTTTTCTAAGCATTCTGTGAAAAAACATGTAAATCTAACAATGTAAAAAGTGAGATAATACATGTTCTTGCTGCATATATTATACAAATATGAAGATTCAACTTTTCAGTCTTATATATTGTATCTAAACATAAAGGAGAAAATATAATTTCGTTTAAGAAAATAGATTCGGAATTTTTCAATTGGCCTTAGTAGAAATAAAATTTAACAAAGATGATATGTACTTGCTTCCGCGGGTAAAAAGTAATATTGATCTATTTCAATTTACTTATCTCCATTACCCGTGAAAAATCTTTCATAGCAACCCTCGCTTGGGTGTTTCTTGATATACCCAAAACTTGTGATAAAGTTTCGCAGGAAGAATTTTTTAAAATTCAAACACTAAAATGCAGATCTTTTACAGAGGAGTTATTCATTCAAGTGACTTCGAAGTTATTTGCCGATGACACATTTTATAATATCGTTCTCTAAAAACATATGTTACCAATGCAATTGATTTGTAAATTATTTTATGCGCTTTTCGAGATTACCGTGATGTTGTCACTTATCAACCTTATAACGAATATCGTAGACGGTTGAATTTGCCCAAAAAAGCACATGTTCGAGAGAATGTTTTATTATGCAAAAACCTCAAAACTTACCATTCTTTATATTTTTAATTATTTATTTATTACGAATCTTTATACAGGATAGCCAAATCAAAGTTATATACAAAATTTACATATGTGTACAAATTCTGTTCTTCCTTTGGGTCCTGTGGATAAAAAGTATAAGTTATGAAAAAACCACAATAAAAAATAAACAGAAAAATAAATACCATAAAATTGAAATTAAAACCCTATTCTTTAAAGAAGCTTAAAAATTAAGGAAGGGTGGTAACCGCTCTAACTTTAAGCGGGAGCTCGTTAAATGCTTTGGCTCCTGAATAATAAAAACCCTTTTTACTCATTTCAAGACGGACTTTAGGGAGCCTAATGATCGCATTTTTATTCCTAGTGTTGTTGTTCATTAATTGAAAATAGTCCTTTAGATTTTCACAAGCATCATTTTTCAGACACTTAAAGACGAGCTTACATAGTCTTAGTGTTTCCAATTCGGGGCGAAATTTCAAAACCCGGGTTTCGGGTATCTGAGCGAAAAACCCGGGGAAAACCCGTTTTTTTTTGTTTTGAGAAAAATTAACGCATTATTACTTCAAAATGACTACTGTTAGTCAATGCGTAGGCCTACGTAATTATTAACAGATTATTACTTCAATTCGGTCTTCTATTTATTGATTTCATGCTGTGTAGGCTATATTGTAGCGCGAAACACTACATTAAGGAGACAGCGAAATAAACATTATTATCAACCGCCACACAATCAAATATCAATACAGTGAACTGCTAACTCGGTTAGGCTTCTACCATAAAAAAGGAAACAGCCAAATGTACAAAACAAACTGAAGTTTATAAACAACTATAATGTACACAAAGTTAAACGCTATTAGAACAACAAAAACATAAAATTAGTTCAGCAAAGATTGCAACTTAATCAAGTTTTTATTCTTGTTTCACTGATGCTTATAGAACTGACACATAAAAATCAAAGCGTCAAGACTCTCATCATTCAATCTGTTTCTCAGTTTCGTGGCAAATAGTGCCATGACTGAAAAAGCCTTTTCTGGCTATACTGATGTAGGCTTGATTATAAGCAAGGCGTGGTACAGTTTTTCAAGATTTTCAAGTCTCCTTTTGGTAGCTTGAAAAAGGCTCATCACCTTTTTTACAATTGCTGATAGAATTTCTTCCTGTGCTGGAATAGCCTCGAACTCGTGTGTTTCACGTTCCAAGAATGAAGCAAACTCCTCGGAAAGAGTCATGTCCTTGGGCGCTTTCTCAATCTGGCCATCTTCTTTGACAAGGATTTCAACCTCAACACTTTCTTGATCTTTTTCCACATGATCATTAGGGCTTTGTGAATAGAGTCTTTCCAAAAGAGATGTTGCCAAAGCTGCAATTTTGGGCTTCCGGGTGTTGTTTCCAAATTGGTCCTGATACTCATCTAGGTAATCCGGAGAGTTCAAATACTTGAGTAAGTGGATCACTTCCGCGTTTCGCCTTTCTAGCACACGCACCTTAAACTTCTCCCGCAAGGCCATGCTCATTTCTGTACCCAGGTATCTTAGTTTCTTACCGGTGAACATGACCACTCTTTCTGCCATAAGAAGGTCAGCATTCTCTTTGCAAAGGTAGTGGACTGCAATTTCAATTGGAGCAAGGGCTTCACAGAGCTCGTTGATCTTGTCCAATTTATCATCAAAAAGCTCAAACTCTCGATCATTTTTTTTTCCGTCGTTAGACGTTAACGAGAGCGGACGTGTTTTATGGTTTTGTCTTTTAACACTATATACTATTAGATTGATTTATTTGTGGTGCTTGGTGAAACTGATTTGGCTGAAAAACGTACTTTTGTTGTCTTCCTTGCTTGGATTGTCAATTAACACCTGGGAATCACTTGGAGTCATACTTTCAGGAAAGATAGATTTTAAAATTAGATCTGCTTTTAATTTATTTTTTTTTTGCAAAAACTTCCGCTTTTCCTACATCAACGCAATTAAAAGCTAATTACGAAACTCCTACGCATTGCTTTTTGCTACCTTTTGAGCAGATCTTAATGCCTGACTGCTAGCCACCGGGCGGGGTATTTCTACTCAAAATAAATAGCAAAATAGAACATACAAATCTGTTTTCTTGCAATAAATAAACGCTGAATAAATAATATAACGTAACTATAAATAAATAAATATAACTCATATCTTAAATATATTCAAGATAACTTCGAACTAATCAACTTTTTTCTTGTGGTGTAACTTTAATATAATTAAAAACAATGAATTTGAACGCTGAACAATTAAATAAATTTTCGAAGGGAGACCTCGTTGCCCATTGCATAAAAATGCAAGAGGAAAATTCCAATATTAAAAGCGAAAATAACATCCTTTGCGATACGCTAAAAGCATTGAAACTTCAAGTCTCCAAACTCACAGAAACAGTTGTAAATCTTCAAGCTTCTGTTGGCCAAATAACCAAGTCTGCCTCATCACCAACAACAGACGTAGATGTTCTAGACAGCATCGTTAATCTGGAGAAAGAACATTACGAGCTTCAACAATATTCTTGTCGAGATTCTATCGAAGTTGTTGGAATCCCTCCATCGGTATCGAACGACTGTCTCGAAGAAAAGGTTTTAAGTTTATTTTCAAAAATCGACGTAAACTTAAAACCGAGCGACATACAAGCCTGTCATCGCATGTATGACAGATCGCGTGTCATTGTGAAATTCCTCAACCGGAAATCATCGACTAGCTTACTAAAATCTCGCCGTAAACTAAGAGAAATTAAACATGTTGATCTGGGTTTGGATAGTGGAACCAGAATTTACATAAATGAGAGTCTGTGTTCTCACTACCGAATGATCCATGAAAAGGTGAAGAATTTGTTTCAGCGAAAGTTGATTTCGCCGTTCTGGGTTTTCAATGGAACTGTACGGTATAAGAAATCCGAGGAAGACAGAACACAATCGTCCGACACTTCGCTGAGCTGATTAGTGAATTCGGCGATTTGGTGAAGTAAGCTTTCTTCATTGTTTAATAATTGTGTTATTTTATTGTTTTTTATTGTTTTCAATGAATGAAAAGATTTCACAATTTATGTTACACCACAAGAAAATTCTCAAAAAAGTTAACAGTATTTTACATGGATAGTTGTCAATGTAGAGCATGCTCTCAGCGAGTTACCGTAAGACATCGCGCTATAAAATGTGTAGTATGTACATTTTGGTTTCATAAAAAATGTAGTCATTTAAATAATGTTCAACCAACATGTATCAGTACTCTAGAATCCAATTGGATCTGTAATTTATGTACCAAAGAAATTTTTCCATTTAGTTCTCTTGATGATAACGAATTGAAGTATCAATTTTCCTCGGAAAAATCTAAATCAAGTATCCCCCTTAATATCCCTAATTCCAAATTGGTAAATGATATTAATAATTTTGTATCTTCTCAAACCTCTATAAATAAAACTGATGAAATGTACAACTTAACTAACTGCAAGTTTTTGACGTTAAAAATTTCAATTCATCTTTTTCACAAAATAAAAATAATTTTTCATTGATGCATTTAAATATTGCGTCATTAGTATCGCATTTTGATGAATTAACTATTTTATTAACTAATTTAAATATTGAATTTGATGTTATTGGAATCTCAGAACCTAGAATTAAACATAATAATGCTCCTTTAACTAATATCGAAATCGATGGTTATACATCGCAATATACATCAACCGAATCATCGTGTGGGGAGCACTGCTGTATATCTCTAATAACCTGAAATACAAAACACGCAATGATATAAAGATTTATAAATCAAAGGCTTTAGAATCAGTCTTTATTGAAATAATCCAAGAATATAAACATAATACTGTTATCGCCTGCATATATAAACATCCAGGTATGGAGATCAATGAATTTACCTTCAACTATATGAAACCTTTGCTCGATAAACTATCAACTGAAAATAAAGACGTATTTTTAATTGGAGATTTTAATGTAAACCTATTACAGTATGAAGACAATAAAAATATTTTAGAATATCTTAACTTATTAACAACAAATAATCTTTTACCTCATATAAATTTACCAACTCGAATAACAGATAAATCAAGTACAATAATAGATAATATTTTTACCAATTATATTTCATCTAATATATGTTCTGGCAATCTCATGGCATCAATCTCAGATCATTTGCCACAATTTCTGATTGATGCTTCTGAAACATCAAAACCATCTTCAAAGACACATAATATCTACAAAAGAAACATCAAGAAAATAAATTTAAGTAAATTCTACAAGGATTTTTCTGAACTAGATTGGGACACAACACTAGAACTCGATAAAAGTAATACTAACCAATCTTTCCGCTTGTTTTTCGATCAATTTAACTCTTTACTTGATAGCCACGCTCCCGACCAAAAACTAAGTAACCAGATATATAAACGCCAGTTTAAGCCTTGGATTACTAAGGGAATCAGAGTAGCTATTTGGAAACGAAATAAAATCAAAAACAAATTTATTAGAAGTAAAGACCCTGACAAAAAAGCGGAGTTAAATAAAAAATTCAAAATCTATAGGAATATGATAGTAAAGCTGATAAGACAAAGTAAAAAAAATCATTATAGCAAATATTTTAAATTAAACGCCTCAAGTCTTCAAAAGACATGGAAAGGTATTAATGAAATAATAAATATAAAAACAAAAAAATCATTATTACCTAACTCTATCTCATATAACAGCTCAATAAATACAGATCCAGCAGAAATATCGAACCATTTTAATAACTACTTCACAACGATTGCGGATAAAATACAATCCACCGTGGTTTCAACTTATATAGATTACAATAAATTTTTTAAAAATCCTAACAATAATTCTCTATTTATCTCCCCTATCAATAGTAACGAAGTGTCAAAAATAATCAAAAAGCTAAACATAAAGAAGCTGACGGACCAAATAGTATTCCCAGCGATTTACTTAAACTTCTTGAAAACGAAATGTCTATCATTTTGTCGAAATTATTTAATTTATCAATCTCCACTGGAATATTCCCTAATTTACTCAAAATATCTACAGTAATACCAATTTTTAAAAAAGGACCAAGGACACAATGCAACAACTATCGTCCCATTTCGCTTATATCGAACATTAGCAAAATCTTCGAAAAACTTATGCATAAAAGATTAATAACTTTCCTAAATAAGCATGACTGTTTGAGCAACCAACAATTTGGATTTCGTGAAAAACATTTGACCTCTCATGCACATATCTCTATAATAAATAAAATTCAAAAAGACATAGACTCGGGAAACTATGTCTGCGGTATATTCATTGATTTTCAAAAGGCATTCGATACAGTAGACCGTGGAATATTATTAAAGAAACTTAATCATTATGGAGTACGTGACATAACATTATCTTGGTTTTCAACTTATCTGTGCGAGCGTGAACAACACGTCAGTATTAATGGCTTCAATTCACAGACTAAAATAATTAAACACGGTGTCCCTCAAGGTTCGGTTTTAGGTCCCTTGTTATTCCTATTGTATATAAATGATCTTAGTTCTTCCATAAAATATTCCACAGTACACCATTTTGCTGATGACACGAATCTGTTATATCCTAACAAATGTCTTAAAAAAATCGAGTATAAAGTTAATATAGATCTAAGAAAGCTTACCAATTGGCTTAATGCTAACAAAATCTCTCTAAATATCAGCAAAACCGAATACGTTATTTTCTACCATACGAAAAGAGCATTAAATTATGAATTAAAAATAAAATTAAACGAGAAAAAGATTTACCCCTCTAAAGAAATTAGATATCTTGGCTTACTATATGACAAACATTTAACATGGAAAAAACATATAAATCTTTTAACAAATAGACTTTCAAGAGCAAATAGTTTGTTAGCTAAAATTCGTTATTGCGTTAATAATAAAACACTTATCTCTATTTATTATGTTATCTTCTCCTCTCATATGATGTATGGTTCAATGGTATGGGGTCAGGGAAACAAACATAATTTGACGAAAATCGAATCAATGCAAAAAGCAGCGTTAAGAATTATAACTTTCGCACCATTTCGATCACATTCCACAAAGTTGTTTTCAGATTTGAGAGTTTTAAAATTTAATGATGTGATAAAAGTGCAAAATATTCTATTTACTTATGATTTCTTAAATGACCTCCTACCAACGTCTCTCTCTACACTATTTACAAAAACAACTGATATACATACCTATAAAACAAGAAATGTCTGTCAATCCAAGCTCATGGTGTTTTGTTTTAACACAATAAAATACGGGAAACATTCAGTCGTTTATCGATGTATTACTGACTGGAACGAATTTATGAAAGATAACAAAAGCTTTAAAAAACTTTTAAATTTTACAAACATATCAGATGTACTCATTGTAAGAAATAAACTGAAACAATTTCTTAAAAAAGATTGTTTATCATCTTACAAATACTAACTTTTTATCCCGCGATTATTACGGTAACTCGCTCAGGATTGCTGTTCTTGTTGTCGTGTTTATATTATTCTTTTGTTCTTTAATATTTCCAGGATTATCCAAGCATATATGAATTTAATAACTGTATGTTGTATACATGTACATGTTTAAAATGTCGGCGGAATTTCGTACGCACACACACACACCACATATATATTGCGTTTAAGTTGCTCCTTTTCTCTTTTATAATTAAAACTTCAAGGTGTCATTCCTTTGCCTAGTTTTACTATTGAATGACACCCTCCAATCACAATTTGTTTCTTGTTTGAAAATCAAAAAAAAAAAGAAATTTTGACTGTATATATACGTTATTTTGCTAGTATTGAATTATATATATTATTCATTTTATTTCTTAAAGAGTTTCTTTTTTTATGTACATATTGTTGATTGGAAAATAAAATTGATTGATTGATTGATTGATTGAAGCCGAACCATTGCTACCTTTATTTCCATGCGTACCTCGTAAAAGCGCTGGAGCATTTTGGGCAAACTATTCCACCGAGTCTTGCAATCCAGAAAAAGAGGCTTCTCTTTTCCGAAGGAGGCAATGTTTTGAGGCTGCAGATTGTCATCATTGCGCACTGCGGACATTCTGAAAAGCTCCACTGTCTTGCGGACATTTGCAACGATGGTATGAAAGTCAGGAACCAGAACTACGCCTGAAAGTTCTTCGAGTTGTCTTCATCAGTTGCATCTTCAGCGTCATCACTCTCTTCTTCTTCTTCTGCATTAACTCGGGCAATATTATTTTCGTAGTTCAGTTGGTTACTCTTTTGTTTATGTCTGTATAATACATCACAAACGCACAAATGGATTGCATATGCTAAGCAAGCAATGTGCAGAGGACGTGTATTTCAACCGAATTTCATCATGACGCTAGCTCCATCCGTGATTGTCCCCACAATGTCCGAGTCCAAGTTAAGATTAAACTTGGAAAGTCTTCCTTGAACAAGCTCTGACACGAATCATACCAAAAGACTGAAAGCTCTGTCCGTCATGTAGATTCAGATTCATGTATCGACGATTCCTGACTGAGGTCGACTCATCAAAGCTAATTGAAAAACGACCTCCGTTCTTCTTGATGGTATCAACTTTTTAAATAATTTTCTTTTTAAACTCGTTCATGAAGTAATCACGGATAGTTTGGAGACTTTTGGGCAAACAATAACCATCAGCTTTGAAAGCTCTACTCATTAGTGAACTGTTCGCAATTTGTTTGAAAGTCAAACCATCGACGGACACTAATTGAGCTATGACCTTGCTGATGGACTTTTTCTTATTCTTACAGTAGGTTTCAATCCGCGCAACTTTTTCTTTTGGTTGATTATCTTCAGTAGACACTTCATAGCAACTTTTAACATGGATTCTGTGCTTTGATTTTAAGTGACAGATCAAACTTTTGGTACTTGAACCACCTGCTTTCAGAATCACTAAGCACAACTTGCACTTTGCTCTCTGTTGAACCTTGTCGTATAAGAAATTATTCCACACTTCTGATTTTCTTTGAGCACTAACGTCTTCAAACTGAATGTCTGCTATGTTTACTATACTACAACTTATTGTGTTACTACCAGAATTACAGATTATAAAATGGTTGCTTGGTTAAGTTCTATGCAATCAAGATTTTTGTTCTCTTGTTGACGCAATATAGAATATTTTTCCGCAAACATGCTGTTGTGATGAAACAATAATTGCGAAACAATGGGCGAGTATACTGAGTTAGCATACAGCCAAGCCAAATTGTTTGAAATATTTTAAAGCAACGGTTTTTTGCAGATTTTTCATGAAAATCTTTACAATTTAGTACAATAATTGTAATAGAACAAACCCGGGTTTATTGGAGTTTAAAACCAGGGTTTCGGGCAGCAAAAATAGCAAAAAAACGGGTTTCGGGTTCGGGAAAACCCGGGTTGGAAACACTACATAGTCTCTTCTTTACCAGTTTTTCAATCGTGGTAGATTTAGCAGGTCGATTGTTGTAGATGATTTTATTGGCTCGAGTTTCCAATGCCTTAATTTTCGTTTTGTATGAGTTGCTGGTTTAGTACGTAAGGACTGAGCAATATGTAATAAACACAGGTATCACAGCTGCGTTGTAAAGTAGGGTTGAGGCTTTAGTCGTAAGTTGTTTCCGTAATCTTCGTAGAAGATAAAGTCCGTCAGTTGCTTCTTTGTATACGGAATTGCAGTGGTTCGTTAAACTGAGGGATTGATCAAGCTCCACTTCTAGGTACTTGTAAGATGATGTTGTAGGGACTGTGTAGTGACAATACGTGATCTCTGAATTCACATTTTGGATCTTTTGTGGCGTTCCAAAATCATGTTTTCCGTTTTTCCAGGTTTCATGTTAATCACGAGCTCGTTGTTTTCTAGCCACACGGCTACTCTGTGGAAATCATTAGATAGTTTGGTTTTCAGATCCACTTCGTCTTTGGCAGACGTGAAGATAACAGTATCATCCGCATACATGATTATATCGCAATCGTGTAGTACATCATTGACATCGTTAAAGCTGAGCAAAAATAACAAAGGTTTCGAGAATGGACCCTTCAGGTACACCGCAACACACTGTTTCAAAGTTTGATTTTGAATTTTGAAAGTGGATTTGTTGTTTTCTATTGAATAAATAGTTGATAAAGAACTCTTTCTCCGTATCGTGGATTCCATAATTATTTAGGTTTGAAATTATTTGGCTATGACTAAGTGAATCAAACGCTTTGGACAAGTCGATGAAAATCGCACCTGTCAGCTTTCCAGAGTCCATGTTCTTTCGAATATTATCCAGAAAGAGGGTTGCAGCAATTTCGGTACTCCTTCCTTTTCTGAACCCAAATTGATTTTCCGGCAGTGGCTTCGCAATGGTAGCGGCAATGTCCTTCAGATATCCAGGTGGTAGATTATCAGCACCGCTTGATTTCGTACATTGCAGTTTTTTAACAATTTAAAGACTTCACTTACAGTGACGGGTGTAAAGCGGAATGTCGTGTAAGTTTTGTTTTGGTTCGCATATGGTGGTGACCAAATAAAGTCTTTCAGGGGAAATGGAGTGGTTTTAACCTTTCTAGCCATATTGGGAAAGAAGCTGCAAAAAACTCGATGCAATTATTGACGGCTTAGAGAGGGAGGATCCGTTTATGAAAAACGATTTAGCGCAAGGAGTTTTCTCCTTTGTCAGGTAAATACACTTAACTTCTTTTCAAAACCTTTGTCGCCTAGTTACGTAGCAAGGATTTGTGGTGATTGTTTTTAGCTTTTCTAACGAGAATAATTGTTCGGTTACATTGACATTTGAATCGCTCAATGTCATTTGAACTATTTGTTTTTCTCGATAAACAAAATATCTTTCGAAATCTTTCGAAATATCTTTCTTGAATTTGCTATTTCCTTTTGGTTACCCGATTGAATATTTATCAAAATACAAGATCAAATGAATCACGGCAAAAAATCAATCAAGACTTTCAATAAAACAGGCAGAGGAACAGGCAGAAATACTCGCTATTACGGGGGTTGACGTTAAGAATTCACCTTCAATAAATCATCATACAACCCACAATTGTGGAGATTTTCTACTTTTAAATCCGTCCAATACTCTAGGCTCTGGGGTAAGTTTCGTATGCAAATCTCTTTGTACTAGGTCTGAATTTTCGTGTTATACATGTCTTAGAAATTCAGAAAAATCTACTTACCCTGTTTGAGGCGTGGTCAATCGCCATAAATCCGCCCTCGAGGTCGTAAATTTTTGCTGGTAGAAGAAATTTTCCAAAACTGGTCATATTGTATACCATTCGACGCGAAATTTAATGCTGATTAAGAAAAAGAATAACCTTATGAGTAAAAAATTAAGTGGAAAAACGTTATATGAGTTTGAAGTAACACAACTAATGTTAATGATTGCTTGCTGTGGAAAATACTTAGAGGAAACTGGTATCGATTCCGTTTTGGTTGAAAACGCGGTCTACAGAATGTCAAATCCTGTGTGTGGGTCACTATATCTGTGATATTCAACACTTTGAATGAACCAGTTTGCGGGTCAAAGAAACGAAGATGAGTTCGACATAACGAAAGAAATTTTCAAGAATATCACTCAAATAATAAACCAGTCAAAAGGTGAGTCTGTCATAACCGAATGTGGTCACTTGCTGCGACAATTGAATCAAAATTTTTTTGAAAAAGCAAGTAACCAGTTTGCTTTCTGGAACAGCTTTGTGGAAAAAATTCATCCTGCCTTGAGAGATCTTACTTATTCCCATAGAGAAGGGACTGGCTATTGGATTTGTCCGCTCTACAACGTACTTTGCTATTGTCGTTTGTATTTGATAGGACCAATTACAAGTGTTGGTTGCCACTTTTTTTTTAAGACTGCCTGAAAATTATCTACTAATTCATGAAAACCTTTTAGAAGGAGAATTTGTTGTGAAACTAATGAAACGGAAGGGAAGCGCGGTACCCATGGACCAAGCACTTGAATCGAAGTACAACAAGCAGACAAAGAGTCTATCTGTTATTATTGGCATCACACGAAGGAAAGAAGTTTGCAAATGGGGTCTGATAAAACACGAGAAAGACAATTACTCAAAAATTGTTCGTAAGTTGTCAGGTATAGACAACGAGGATGATTATTACTTTCACCATGAATCCCCGCAGAAGCGCAGTGAAACAGACCAAGCGTACATTTACCAGCTAGCTTCATATATTGCTGAGAAAGAAAATCTATTTGATACCGAGCACACAGCGATGAAGAACCTCGTAACTGGAGCAACTCTAGATAATGAAACGGCATCTTTCTTTTTAAATTGTGTGACAAAAGAAAAAGAAGCTTATGAACAATTCGTGAAAGAACGGTTTGACTCTAAATCTACCAAGCTGTTTGGCACAATCACAAAAACTCGGAAGGGTAAAAAGAAGGGGACGAATTGGAAACCACCAGACGTCAAAAGAGAAACAATCAACTTTCTTCGAATGATCGACTACGCCAGACTGCGAAACTTTGATGTTGCCAACCTTGAAATTGTATCAACTTGACTTTACATAACAAAGGACGGAGAACTACGAAAGTCAGAGCTTGCGAGGGAACTAAAGAATCTACTTGAATAGCCATGTCCGATTGAAGTTCCTGAATCTGCTTTAAAAACTGTGGTAATTATTGACTAAATGGCATATGCTCGAAAGATTCCTACTAAAATGATGAATCTGGTAACATACAAAGATTTTTTCAAAGCACTATGGAGGACATTTTCAAGTTTATCCCAATGATGATGTTCCCGCATCAATATTGTCTTTGACATATATCTACAACACAGTATCAAACAAGGCGAGCGAAACAGAAGAAGTAAACTTGATCCAATCGAAACAAACATCTCACCACTTAACAACAATTAAATTGAAGGTTGAAATGGACAGATTTTGCTCATCATCAGACAACAAAATGAAGTTTCAACAACAGTTTATCAAGTGGACAAGTTCAGAATGCATTTCTAAAGCACCAATCTACCTTGGAGGAGCATCTGCTGAAAACATCACATGAGTCATCATTGCTTCTGGTGATACAGACGTGTTCATTTGTTCAATGTATCATTTTAACCGATGGGAACATCGTGGCTTAAAGGAGATGTGGATAATTAGTGTAAAGAGTGGTTCAACAACAGCATTTCCAATTTATCAACTAGCGGAACGGCTCGAGTCTACTGTCGATTTATTTCCTGCAGTTCAAGCGTTAACAGGTTTTCTATTATCATTTCGTTTTTAATCATTTGAAAAAATCGTAACCAAAGATCTTCATTTCTAGTCTTCAGAAGGTTGGAATTCTTGTAGTTGGAGGCCTATACGATTATCTTCCGGAGTGTAATAAATTGTTTTTTTAAGGTTATGACACAAAAAGCAAAATCGGAACAAAATTGTTTGGATTGAAATTAGCTTTAATTGAAAACTTTCATCGTTTGGCTTCGTTCGGTCAGGAAAACGTCGATGAAGATATGAAATCACTCGCCGAAACATTTCTCGTATGCTGTATTTCAAAAGATGGGAGCATCCATAGCTTTGACGAGCTCCGTAACGAAACATACTACAAAAAATCCAAAGATTTAAACCTCGAAAAGATGCCGCCAACTTCATCTAGTATTTCGCTACATATAAATCGCGCCTTTCTCCAAACCTATATCTAGCTGCACGCTCCTTTTATGGAAACATTAGATGTTGATCGACTCCAATACGGATATCACATTGATGATGATAATGATGATGAAATGGTGCCCAAAATAGTTGAATCGATCATGCCTGAAGACTTTCCGATGCCCTGTAAATGTGCAGGGGCAAATACATGGATTTGCCATATTAATGATTTAAAGTGTTCTAAATACTATAGTTGTAAAAATCCTGCTACATAATTTTTAAAGTACACCAATCAATTAGATCATAAAATATTTATTAGCATAAAACTCAATATATATGATTTGATTAATTTTTCATAGTATCATTAGCATAACTTCAAACGCGTATAACTTTTTCTCACTTACAATATGACCACTTTTGAAAGATTTCTTCTACCAACAAAGATTTACGCCCTCGAGGGCGGTTTTATGGCGACTGACTACGCCCCAAACAGGGTAAGTAGATTATTCTGAATTTCTAAGACATGTATAACACGAATCAAAAGTGAGACCTAGTACGCAGAGATTTGCATACGAAACTTACCCCAACGCCTAGAGTTCAACCAATGCTAGCATGGAAAAACATATTAAACAAAGTTGAAAATTACCGCAACAAATAAAAGGTGTCTCGTAAAGTACAATAGCGATGAGTTCATGGGACGACACGAAACAATACATTGAGTATATTTCTTCGTCATTTATAACGTGGAGGGTTGAACATACACCTGAATTTTCCTAAAAATACGAAGATACTTCCCTCCTTGATAGGGAACATTTATGAATTATATTACAGAATCCGATTATTCCACGGAATTATTCCAGGAAATGTAACTGTAGTTAGTGCTCCCCTCGCCTTTTTTAAGACACTTCTTGGCTGAATACATTTTTGAATCTTAGAAGCTCGAAAAACATCTCTTTCAGGAGCTTTGTCAGATCTCAGCCATTAACGAATAATGTCCGCCATTGTTAGTGGCTTAAAGTCTTGTTTGGCTTGACAAGAGAACGTCGCTTAAGTAACTCGCTTACATTCTATTATTTCTTCAGAAATTATGTCTACTTTCTAAATCATATTCATACAAAATACTCTCAATAAATTCTCTCCCGTGTGGGATTCTAAATTCTACAATAAAGTTATTTATTCTTGAATGATTCCTTGATATCTTGAAGAAGGCTTGGTTTTACAATTATATCCACAACGGACATAGCCATGCTTTTAGCTGAACATAATGTTGGTCGTTGGTTCTCCACCGCTCCAGCAGCTTTTGTGAAGACGTGGCTGTGGTTAGGACCATCTGCTTTGATTTTGAAACAAGGATGTATAGACGGTTTGATTTGGGAAACGTTGCCCATATCTGTCGCTGCCACAAAATCCTTCACCTTGTCATCATCGTTGAACTCTACGCCCAAACTCTTCGCGTTTTCAATGTACAGCTTTATAAGCACGGAATTAACTTTGACCGCCGAGTAAAATGGCGACGGTGTACTTATGAACACCGAACATCCTGTAAAGCAATTTTTTCTCACATTTGATGCATGCTAGAGAAATAAATAGTCAGCGTAAATCATAGGGGCATATTATACAATAACGGTTTTGTGTTTTGCGTTTTTAGTTATTATGTTTGTTTTTAATTCCTTACCAGTAGCTAAAGCCGCTCCATGGGCACAATCTCGTACTTTTCTCTCTAACGCAATGACATCTTCATCTAGTAAGTCACGCACATAAAAAGCCATTTCGGACCGTTCTGGAATGATGTTTGGCCGTTTCCCTCCATCGACAATCACAACATTTACGCGTGAAGTTGGTTTCATTTGTTGACGTAGCATACTGACGTTATTGTAGCATGAAACCGCGGCATCCAATGCATTAATGCCTTCCCATGGTGCAGCAGCCGCATGAGATGCTTTGCCTGATTTAACAAACATTTATTAATACGCCTAAATAAATATAATACTTTATAAATAAAATACCTACATTTGTTTATTTATATAGGAAATAGTTAATCGAAAACATAGATTCACCTTCAAAAACAATTTTTAATTGACGAACTGCCAAAAATATCATCGATGGAAGTTCGTAAGGAGCAGGATGAGACATCATGCAAATATCTGTTTCATCAAATACACCTTCTTTGATCATCAACACTTTACCACCACCACCTTCTTCTGCGGGCGTACCATACACAATCACTTCTAATTGCGTGTCTGGGTGACTTGTGAGTATGGCTTTTAAACCTTGAAAATAATATATATATACTCCTAAGTTCGAAAAGGTTTTTAATAATAATTACCTTATGGGAGTTATAATCTCATTGTTTAAAGCAAATATTTTTCAGTCAAAAACTTGTGTGAAGTTATATTTGCTAATATAACCACTTACTAATAGCAGCAGCTACTCCGGCTTCAGCAATAAGATTGTGTCCACAAGCATGACCGATTTCTGGCAATGCATCATACTCACATAGCACTCCTACTTTCAAACCGGATGAATTTCCACATCGAGCTATAAACGACGTCTCTAATGGAGTTTTTTTTTTCACGGAGAAACCTTCTTTTTCAAGAAAACTCGTAAGCAAGTCATGTGCTGCAGACTCTTTGAAACCAAGTTCTGGTTCATCCCATATCTTTTTACTAAGATTGCTTAGTTCATCGGCACGTTTATCAATAGTATCACTAACCAACTTTTTCAAATCTTCAGCAGGCATCTTAAGCTCTATCTTAACTGTTAAATTACAGTTTTTGAGTATTTAAAAATACAAAGATTATTATTAATGGAGTTTCAATGAATACTATTTTTTTTTAGCAAATCCCAAATCAGAGAAAATTGTCAAAAAGCGGTTATAACTAAAAATGAAATAATAACAATAAAGGAGCAAATTATATTGGTTGAAATTTTACACAATGACGATGCTTAGTGTTTCTTGTCCCAAAATGTTTTTCAAAACTACATCAATTTTATTCATATAAAACAATAACTATGTAAGTGTATAATAAATTTGCAAACAAAACAGGGTTTAGGTTCAATGGATGTGTCCTAATACCATAATCGGATCCAGAAAATTTCAACTAAACAGATCTAATGGGTGGGGTCTTCTCGCCCACTCTGCGGACAAAAATATATTTTGACTCAGAAACAGAAAACAGTGACAAACAACCATTAAATTTGTGTATACTTCAAAATAATGTGTTCTATAGGCTATACTTTGGTGCTTTAGGTTGACTCAATGATATACAGTCGACTCTCTCTAATTCGAATCTCTATTATTCGAACTTTCTATAATTCGAACGAGTTCTAAGTCACCGTCAATTTTCCTTAAGAAACTCTTATAATTTACTTTTTATTATTCAAATCTCTGTAATTCGAAAACCTCTATAATTCGAAAACTTTTTCAGGTCCCCTCAGCAAAATCCTCTCTGTAATTCGAATTTTCGGAGTGTGAACTAACCGTTAACACTTTCGAATGTTTTTTTTCAAATTTCATTTCTGTTCGAATGTTTTGATTTTTTGTAAATACACGTCTTTTGTATGAAGTTTGATCATATATTCTTGTGACTTTATATGGTTTGATGAACTGCGTCTTATTTCTCGTTCAAAATGGCTAAACGACTCCATATACCTTATTCGTATAAATGATCGCGACATAATACATCGCGGCATAAAACATCGCGGGATAAAAGATCGCGAATTTACCCCCTAATTCGCGAAACTTTACCCCGCGAATGCGTTTATGTCGATATGAATCCGCGATCTTTTATGCCGCCATTAACGATTTTGTTTGCCTATTCGCGATCTTTTATTCCGTTATTTGCAATTTTTTACCAATTCGCGATCAATTATCCCACCTTTTACAACAAAAATCGTCATTTGCCGTGTATGATTATACATGATACACATTTCGAAATTTAAACTTGTTATGTTAGCGAGTATAACCGTAAGAGATTGTTTAAAATGTGTAGTAAATGTGCTGTGCAATAATATGACAAACAATTAACTCTTAAAACTAAACAAATATAGCCTTGGCGGGAGCAAACATTTGTAAATTTTTTGCGGTTTTTTAGGGGTCCAATTCGCGATCTTTTGTTCCGCGATGTATTATTCCGCCAACACTTTATACGAATAAGGTAGTTCGAAAGCTTGAGACAAAGTATAAAAGCTTTATTGGAGTTAGAGAAAGAGACGTCCAATAAAGAAGTGACACAATCTTTGGTATCCCGCCTATACGCTTTCGACCCGGAAAAAAGTAACTATCAAAGAAAACTCGATCATTCTTTTTTAGTTTTCACCTTTATGATTTTTCTCAATTTTTTAAAACTTCCGATTTCTTTCTCTAATTCGAATTTTCACCCTTTAAACCTGAAAGTTCGAATAAGAGAGACTTTCTACTATTCGAATCTCTACGGTGGCCCATAACTGTCACGGCAAATTAGAGAAGGTCACGGCAAATTAAGAAACTCCACGGCAAATTAAAGAAGCTCGCGGCAAATTAAGAAACTCCACGGCAAATTAAAGAAGCTCGCGGCAAATTAAGAAACTCCACGGCAAATTAAAGAAGCTCGCGGCAAATTAAAGAAGCCCACGGCAAATTAAAGAAACTGATCAAAAGTAATGGCAGCTGATTTTTAAATATAAACACATGCAAGAATGTACTGTCAAAGATGTGCATCAGAGATCAACACTGCAGCGAGTTTTTGCATTAGTTGTGGCTTTAGTGAGTACAAGTACCTATATTTTAGAGACTATGTTACACATACTTTAGAGGATATGTTGATATATGTTGATTTTGTTCTTATTTTGTCATGCTAAAATTTCTAGTGGTGACAGAATCAGAACCTTCAAATGCTGATGCATCAATGAGCTCCGATTCTGAGAGGGAAGAGTATGACGAGGAGGAAGTACTAAGATATTATTTCACTCGAGGTTTTTCCTATGATGAAATCTTGTTGTTTTTATCTAAATATCACGAGTGTACAATTAGCTACAGCACTCTACAGTCGGTATGGACTTTCCAGACGTCACAAACAAGGAAGTCAAAATCTAAATGAAAATGTACAAGAGGCTCGAAAGCGTATAGTTGAAATGATTAATGGACCTGGTTCTGCAGGAGGCTATCGAACTATTTGGCACGCACTGGAATTAGAAGGGCTGAGGATTCCTCGAGCAGTGGTACAGGCTTTGATAAAAGAAATTGATCCTAGTGGCACCGAATTACGTAGAAAACATAGGTTAAAGCGAAGGCAATATATAAACCCTGGGCCAAATTACGCTTGGCACATAGATGGCTATGACAAGTTAAAACCTTGGGGTTTTCCAATTCATGGTGCCATCGACGGATTCAGCAGAAAAAATTCTATGGCTAGAACTAACTCGTTCAAATAATTTGCCTAGTAGCATTGCTCATTTTTATTTGGACACCGTTCAGAAGTTTGATGGCTGTCCTGTGGAGTTAGTGACTGATCTTGGGACCGAAAACGGACTAGGCACCTCAATACAGGCGTATTTCCGGGAAAATCATGAAGCACACAGATACGTACCCTCATCAAGAAATCAAAGAATTGAAGGCTGGTGGTCGCAGTTTTCTAAGCAACTTTCCTTTTGGTGGAAATCCTTCTTTGCAGATTTGAAATTTAAAGGAAAGATCGATACCACTGCAGAACTCAGCAAAAAGTGCATCTGGTATTGTTTTTCCGGTGTATTGCAAAAAGATCTCGATGCTACTAAAGAGCACTGGAATACACATAAGATTCGTAAATCTAGATTTCAAACAATTGCAGGTCGACCCGATTGTTTATTTTACTTTCCTGAGCAGCACGGTGGAAACGATTTGATAATGAAGGTTCCAAGAGAGGAAATTAATTATGTCTCACAGAATATTGTAACTGCTACACAGGTCAATGAATATCAGGAATATTTTGAGTACATAAGAGAACGCCTTTCTGTCGCACTTCCACAAACTTGGAAAGAAGCACTTATGCTGTACGAGAAGCTCGTCGATATTTTTGTTCATGGCAGTAATTGAACATAGAAAGCCAATCAAACTCGAATGACTGTAATTATGTGGTGGTTAAGAAAACTAAAGTTTTTTTACCTTCTGTACTGGTTTTCCGTACGATTTATACAGGGTGGCCACAAAAAGCTAGTTACTTTTCAGGAATTTTGACTTAAATTAAATATTCTTTTTCCAAGGTTATTTCATGAAATCTATACTATTTTCCAGAGTACGGCAAGAATAATCATTATCGTTTTAGCAACAAAATACGATATATTAGGCTTAAACTGGAAGGGAATTTTCTCCATGTTTTCCAGGTTGACAATACTGAAAATCATATTTTCCAGGTTTTCCAGGTGAAATTTACAAACATGCCCATTACCTAGTTTTCCAGGCTCTGTGGTCACCCTGTTCTAATTCTAGAGTTCTTAATAAGGGAAATGGTTAAATATTTATTATATATTTTTAGAAAGGATGATTTTTTAGTAAACGGTAAGTGGATTTCTCAAGGCTATGTAAAGACAGGTAGATAGGAAACTTTGAGTTGTCTCTACTGCGGTCGACATACTTTCTTACTTATGCGTCATTATATTAAGAGAAGACGGGATGAGATGAGGTACGGATGCATTCGGGTAGAAATATAAAATCTAAACAGCGACAATAGGTAACAAATATTAATAATATTTATTCATAACTTCTGTAAATATGGCTACATAGGTTCCACGACACTCAGATTTTAACAAAACAAGCAATACCAACAAAAACAATACCTTGGCGAGATTAATTTTCGCGGAGTTTTATTTCCGCGGATGGCAATCTTTGTATATTTCGCGGAGTTTTATTTTCGCGGATGACCAAATTTCAATAATTTCGCGGAGTTTTATTTTCGTGGATGAGACATTTCTGGAATTTTCGCGGAGTTTTATTTTCGCGGATTGGTCCAAAATCCGCGAAAAATAATCTCCGCGAAAATTAATCTCGTTAAGGTAATACAGTATCAAATAGAGCTTAAGAAGCATAAAATAAAGACAAAACTAATGCAGGGCAAATGTTTGCCCTTTACAATATGCAAGTGAAAAAACTTCTTTAAAATCATCCACAACTTTCATATGAGAAACTGGCAAAGTAATTTCTTTGCCGCAGGCACTAACAACTGGAAAGCAAATTCGATGAGTACTATTTCTTTTCAGGCAGTCATGATCAAAGTGCACTTTTATTTCTATGGTATCCCCGTTAAGCGGTTTGTGTTTTTGACCAGTCAGCCACCCTAAAACACCAGCAGGTGACAATTCAGCATTTTGAAACTGCTGCACTTCCTCGCCATCTTCAAAACTGCAGATCAATGCTTCAGCATATCCAATCACATTGTCATCCTCTAGAGATATAAGGAAGTCTTGAAAATTATCCATTACTGACTCTTCTATGGTTCTGTGAGTGGAAGCTTCCGTGGAGTACTCAGGTTGAAGTAATGAAAATACATAATTGGCACTTATTTGCTCAGTAATCTGGCCTATGACAAACAAAATCTTCAACGCATCTTTATTATCATTTGTTACAAGTTTATTCAAACCAAACAAACTAAGACCTTTTCTAAATTAACACAGGTAAACTAATCATCAATGTCTTTACTATGGCATTACTATTCTCCTCAGAAATCACACCGGTATAACCATTTTCAATTATTGTGTCTGTAAACTGTAGTGGATTACTTCTAATGTCTTTGAGTAGGGATTGTTCATAGGGTGTGAAATGGACGTCAATATTTAGGCGTTCTACGACAGAATCTATGAGCATGTCAAAAACACATGGATCAAAGAAGCAGGGGCTGGCCCACTCTGAGCAATGCTCACGGCGGCAATCTGACCACATGTCTTAAAATATCCATTTTGAACATTCAACATGGAATCAATAGGGGATCCATTTGGAAATATATATTTACTAATATCTGCAATAATATATGATAGGAATTCTGCAGCCATTGCTCCAGTATCTATGCCATTTTCACCAGAGAACTTGACCATTAACATTTTCTCTGGAGAATTGTTTCTACTCTCCCGACACCAAAGACCCAGTTGTCGATGAATGGTTGATCCTCTGCGTACTACAATATAAAATTGATCTGACATGTCCACTTTCTGATTTAATGACTTCACTAAATCTAAACAACTGTTGAAAGATGGTTGTGTTTCATTAACACCACTATAACATTGGTCCATGCTTGAAGTAGATTGAGGAAAACATGCATCTAGACCAAATGATTCTTGCAAACGTATGGCAACTTTATCATCATTATCAATTAAAGATTCTATAGCTTGCATTTTTTTGGACTGGCAAACTCATTAGCTGAATCATATTCATAGTCACTACTATCATTTGAGTCACTCAGACATTTTTCTGATAACTTAATGTCTTCTTCTGTACATAGGTACAGAATTATCCTTTTGTAGTCTTTACCAAGCAAGAAGTGATTTCCCGGCCAGAGCTAAGGGACACTAGTTTGCACCTTGAAAAATAAAAGGTTAATGTAATGTATACCTTTCCCACAGTATCCACAGTATTCCCTTTCCTCTTTATTGTTGTTACTTTCATATTTCTTTCCACAATGTTGACAATACATTTCTGGCTAGCTATATAATTGTATTCTGTTTGATTTCGCAGTCAACGCACACCAACCAGCTACCATTTTTAGCAGGTTCCTTCACTTCATGAGAATTGTTAGTCTTGTTTAGTCACACCATGTTTCGCTGTTCTTCTCGTTTGTTTCTTAATTTGCCGCGAGCTTCTTTAATTTGCCGTGGAGTTTCTTAATTTGCCGCGAGCTTCTTTAATTTGCCGTGGAGTTTCTTAATTTGCCGCGAACTTCTTTAATTTTCCGTGTAGTTTTTTAATTTGCCGTGACCTTCTCTAATTTGCCGTGACAGTTATGGGCCACCGTAAATCTCTCTATAATTCGAACAAAATATTTTCCCCTTGGGATTCGAATTAGAGAGAGTCAACTGTATAATATAATATATATTATTGGGTTGACTAAAATCTTGTCCGGATTTTTGTTTACGCAACTTATTTCCCGCGCACAAGATTCACCGTTCAGCGGACGTTGCACGTTGCACCATAGCCATGGTTGCACCACTCTACGGACAGTCCAAAATTCGTCAGTACTATTCCGTGTAAATTATTTTTTCCTTGTGTTAGCAGTCTATTCGATGTTCTGGGACTGAGTAATGCGATGAGCAATATCTGTAATATCAATCTTACATTTTAGTAATGGAACATATATATAACATTCACGAACAAAAGCATTATCATCAAATTCTTTATTATACATGTCTTCACCGACATCTGTACATCTAACACGATATCAAAACATGCATTCTTCGCATTAAATCCATATCGGTTCGTCTTCTCCACCGACAAAATGTCCTCCGCATTTCTCACAATTCGTTGGTATTTTTCTTTGAGCTTCTTTGGTTTTTTGTTGACTTTTTCGTGTGTCTTAATCTGGCTTGCGTTTCTTTCTAAGAGCAATTCTATCTCGTTTTTCGCTTTCTGTTTCAAGCTTTATTCTTAGTTTCTCCACCGACTGCATCTGAGTTTACACGATAAGAACGTTTTTGTGCCAGTTTTTTTCTCCTTGCAATAGGAAATTTTAAAAGTTATTTTCTCGCTGGAGTTGAGTTTGCAGATGTCGTCCAGGTCCAGTTTTCTGGATTCGTTTCTCTTCTTCTTTCTCGTACGCAGCATTTAAGGCTTTCCACGCAAGGTATAGAGGGTCTATGGATTCAAACCCCTCCTCCCTTCGTTTGTGACACAACAGTGATTTACTAAAAGTAAACAACTAATTAGCTGTTAGAGTGTCATATGTTGCACCACCATGTATATCAGAATGAAAGTTTGGCGTTGACGTTACAAGTCTGACGTTTTGTCGACATCCTGGTAACGTATTGTAGAGTTGTTCTTTTGTTGTCTGGGTTTCAATGGATATATTCGTAGTAGACACAATGCTAAAGTCAACCTCAATGTTTTCTTCTCCCTGGGTACCTAACAGGTTTAGGTGTACATGGGGTACTTACGGTATATTGTGAAGAAGTTTGAGAGTCATGGAAAACTGAAAATTTCCAATTTGATTTAGATTTTGAAGAGTCCATGTTTGAAAAGTCGATAATTTCGACTTTAATAAGCCACGTGGCTGTAGCTTTAAATGCAGAAATCAGATTACTCCTAATGCACGCTTCTAAATACGCTTCGTTAAAAAGTCTTCCAAATGAAAATTTGTCAACAGAAGTCCCTGAATGAGCTTAGCAGAACGAGGTGCACAATTTCCGCCATTCTTTTTTATGTGGTCCAAACACTGCCTTATCTAACGGTTGTGTCATATGCGACGTATGAGCTGGTAAACAGACTAGTTCGTTAAACTTTCCCGTTTTGTAACCAATGTGCGAGGAATGACTGTCGAGTAAAAGAACAACTTTTCGAATCGGTGGAAGAATTCTTTAAACAAATTTTTCATCCAGTGGAAAAATGCAATTCATCTAGCCTGATTCAGTAGCGAAACAAACTGTGCCCAGGGGTGATCGATTGCATAGGACAGATCTACTGTTTTACCAGAAAATATCACAAAAGGTGGCATAGCATTGCTATTAGCACAAATACTTATCAAAGCAGTGTTTGCGTCTTTGTACTGTCAGTGAAGCGTTCTTCCCATGAATTAAGCACTGAAATAATAACACATAAGAATTCAATTAAAAATAAACATAAAAATTTATTTCACTGCCCCAATTAATAAAAAAAGGAAAATTGCTTTATCGTATGGGAATTTTTTATATAGAAATGTTGGAATGGCAAATACTTTTGTTGAATTCGTACTTTTCTTCTGGAGTCGTTTTATAAAGGCAACCCACTCTCATCGCAGTTATAAATTTGCGTAGCTTGTGTTGCGTCAAACTCGTTTATTTGTTGCTTATAACGGTTGAACCAATCATAGACCTTTTCCGGGCGGCATGCTATTGCGCGGCTTAGTTCTAACTTTTCAGATAATAGTGATTTGAGCTTAGAGTGACGGCAAAGAAACCCATAAAACCAAGCTCCTTTGGGCAAATTGTTTGTAAATAAAGGCTCCTTTCTACCACTTGGATGGAGTTTCTTCTTTACCATCTGTTTTAAGGAGTCTGGAGTTTGGCCGAACCCACACCACGCCATAACCAAACACCAATTCATTAAATCGGTTTCCGGCTTGCTAGACAAAACAGGTAGCTGACCATGACGACCAACTTGTTGGTTTGCGTTTACCAGTAATGCGGTTAGCTATCGTTGATTTTGGAATATCGTATATGTCAGCAGCTTAGGTCATGTTTCTGTTTCGAATGTTAGTTAAAGCTTCATCCAACTGATCATGGGCGTCACCTTGCAAGTAACACGTTGTCCAGACATCTTAGAGGGAATATTGAAATTAAAAACAGTACATATTGTTATAAAGAATAGGCGTTGAATAACAAGAAAGATGTGCGGTCACAAATCTCGCCGCAAAGCGGCCATACGCGCGATGAAACAAATGTTTGAAAATGAACGTACAGACGCCGTGCTGCTTGTTGATGCAGTAAACGCCTTTAATAGTGTGAACCGTGCGAACCTCCTTCACAACATTGCGATTGTATGTCCAACTATCAGCATATTTGTCATCAATTGCTACTACCATCCAGCACGACTCTTTGTCATCAGAGGAAGAGAACTAAAATCGCAAGAAGGGACTACTCATGGCGATCCGCTCGGAATGGCAATCTACTCCATTGACATAACACCTCTTCTCAATATGTTGTTGTCTGTCAGTGGAGCATTGAACAGCAAGTTTCATTTGCGAACGATTTTACAACCACCGGAGAATTAGAAGATCTGCGAGCGTGGTGGTATCGCCTTGTGGAACTAGGTCCACCATCAATCATCAATCAACGTCATACGCCACTGGCACCTTGGCGACTATGACTGCCAACACCATTGCCGGTGTCGCGTGCTGAAAGTGTAACCGTTCCTGAAAGTGTATATTACCTAGTGCGCATGTTTGAACGATGCTTTTAAAAATGGTAGATTGCAAAAAGTTGCGATCTTATCAATCCAATCAGTCTCGACATTGACGGAATATATTATGTAATTTCAAGACCCGATGTAAGAAGTTGTTAAGGATTTGCGCTTTTTTTATTTGCTTGAATAAAGAAAAAAATATGAGTAAATGAATGAAAATAAATATATTCTATCAATGGATATTATTAAAACATCAATATCCAGTTTTTGCGATGACCATTTCATATTTTTCTTATATTATGGCATTATATAAATCATATATTTTATGTTAATCTTTTATGAAGGAAGATAGCCATTCTCGTTATATTTATCGCAGAATGTTACTGTCATATAATTCATGTTTGGTCTTTCTACATTTTGGACGATTTTTTAACTTGTGAGACCACCTTTTGTTTTGATTCCTGTATTATTTCTAAGTACATATAATGTGATTTATGTTTTTACACCTTTATTTCTATACTGAGAATGTGACTGTGCTAGAAATGTATTTTTGGCTGTGCCGAGATTGTAAAATTTGTTGTTTTTTTGCTGGGCTTGGATTGTATTTCATGGCTGTCCTGGGAGTAAATTTTGTATTAGTTTGCTTGTAAAATTGACTGTGCCGAGATTGTAAAATTTGGATTTTTGGCAGTACTGGGATTGTGCTGAGATTGTCATTTTTGGCTGTGATGGGATTGGGAAATTACAATTTTACAACTATATACAATTTTATTACAATTTTTACAGGAATAAAAATAAACAATATATACATTCCAAGTATTATAAGTGAGAACATACAAAATTACTGACAGTTTTTACAAAAGAAAGGAATGCCTGGAAGCACCACACGTGGGACATGCTCGTACCCATAATGAAATCAACCGCTGCACCAAGAATGAGAAAAGTGTCAGTTTATCGTTGTGGATGCACTCCATCAAGTGAACTCGCATGAGTTCTTGCGACCAGTCGCATCGCCCAGGAACCCGTCCGTTACAGAGACAGGTGGCCACAGCCAGAGAAAACAGTCCACATTCAGAACCCCCTCGTTGTTTCTTTATGTCAATCCAGTTTACTGTCATTTGTCCTGTCGGTTGAAGTAGGTAAGCCAGCTGTTTGAGCAACTTGTCCTTGTGGGTTGGTGAAGCGTCTTTGTACAGAGAGTCATATATGTTTACGGAGTCCTTGTCACATCCCACGTTACTAACTGTAATCCAATGAGCACCACCCATGTTGAGTATCTGAACGAAGTCCTGGCCACTGTGTCCACCCTTCTTCCTGAACTCTCCCTTGGTTCCAACGTAGAACAGCTCTTTTGCTGGAATTCAATATAGATTTTATAATACAACTTCAAATTACTAAAACTTTATTTGAGGATTATATTTGCATTTTATTTTTTTATATTAAAATTAAATCTATTTAACTTTAACTTTATCACCGATTGTTATTGATAACTTGTATCTAGACTTGTATTGCATATATATACAAGTATCGTATGTGCATATATCATATTTAAAGGTGATGTTTATCACCACATGTTGATGTACATGTCAAGTTTAACATATCAATGTAGCAAACAATATACATGTATATCAACTCGTGGATAGTAGTTATAATGCGGTAATACATTACTTACTTGTGCTATCCCATTGATGATTCTTGGCCTGGTTCTTTAAGTTCCTTGTCTCCTTCTTGTCCAATCCAGTCCAGGTGGGCACTTATCTGTTGCAAGTAACGAGACAATGGGATGTTGTCCATCTTACTTTTCTGGACACAGAATCTCTCTTACATGCCATTCTCTTCGGTAATTTTTCCCATATTATATAACAAATGGATAAAACAATTCTGGCAATTTCCAAGAATAGATAATCCAAAAATAATTCTAAATATGTTTTACGGGCCTTGTATACTTACAGAAATATTGAAAAATGGTTACAAGTTTGATGAGGACAAAAACACTATTTATATTACCTTTGTCATGTACATGAGTAGTACCTAGTAATTTATTATGTTAAGTAGTAATGTTAAGTAAATAGAAAATAATAAAGGGGAGTGCAGGAATCTTTTGGCCACGCTCCTTTTGGGTGTCTCTTTGATCACTTCCTGGGTAAATTCCTCTTGATACAAGCCTTGACTTTTGGCTTGAAAGGGCTTTGCACCCCTGGATCCCCTGCATCCGCCACTGTCAATACTTGATTTCATAAGCCATTTCTTTAAATATAGCCAGCTAGCTACAAATAACTGTTAGTTCGATCTCAAAACGGTAGTATGTACCGAGGGTTAAAATAAACCAATGCGCAACCAGAGATTTTCAATTTTCTGACGATATAAAATTTGTTTTTAAAAATTAGCATTGAAAGAGATGAAAAGTAGTCTGTAAATTAAATCAAAGCTCAGACTGATTGGATTTAGATTTAACTTTGCAAGCATGCGCACTAGTGTATGTATACACTTTCAGGAACGGTTATACTTTCAGCACGCGACACCGGCTGTTTCTTTTGTAGGATGGGCGAGCGGGCCGTCGCCTCGTAAACCAGAGTGGCTGCTGCGGAGCCCGTCCAACGGCGTATGCCATCTACCCAACGAAGCCGTGGCCTCCCTGGGATGCGTCGTGAACCGGTTGGCTGTCCGTGGACTAGAGTTGTATGGTTTGTGTGGCGTTGGAAGTAACCTAGCCATGCTCATTGTTGATTCATCAGGGTGGCCTGTGTGAGTTGCCAACGGTCGCCAATTCTTTGCTCGAGTTCCTGGTTCGAGACAAAGTCGCTTCATATGATGCCAAGCAGTTTCCTCCACATAGTTCTGCCAAATGCGTCTATAGCTTTCCCACTGGGGACACTCACTGTCTATGTCGACGTGCTATATAACATCTTGGAGATAATGAGAGCTCTCGCAAGATGGAGTTTGGTTTCAGTGCGGATGCGGGGTTTCCTGAGGTAAACGCAGGTGTTCAGGGCGCTCTTCGCCATAGCGATGCGGCTGCGAATCTCGGTGGAGTCGTCCATCGTTGTGTTGATGCTGCAGCCCAGATACTTGAAGTGGTTGGTCGATTTGATGGGGTTGCCATGCAGCGTGATCGGTGCATCTGCTGGTGGGTTCAGTGCAAGGTGTTCAGTCTTGCCTGGGTGCAACTTCAATCCGTAGGATGTGGCTATGGAGTCGAGCTTCTCCAGCGTGTAGGTGGCATCTTCTGCAGAACGGGCAAGGAGCACCAAGTCATCTGCATACCTCAGCTCGCAAAACAGATCACAGGCGACGTCTGGCGGGGTGAGATGGGACATCTGTTCCTTCCACTCACGCATCATGGCTTCCGTGTACAGGTTGGAAAGTACGGGGGACAGAGGGCAACCTTGCCGCACTCCAACAGGCGTCTCAAATTCGTCAGTGGTTTGTCCCTTCCATGAGATCGAGCCGTGAACGCCGTTGTAAAGGTTGGGGATGAGTCGGGTGACTTCCGGCATGACACCGTATCCGTCGATGGTTTCCAGCAGTTTGTGTATGACGGAGTCGAAAGCCTTTCTGAAGTCGACAAACACCATGTGTAGTCTGTGACCAAGTGCCATGTGCGCTTGTCCAATAAGCTTGAGTGTGAATATGGCGTCGGTTTTAAACTTTTCCACACTAAATCCATATTGTTGACCTTGGCGACTCTGTTCAAATCCTCTTGGATGATGTTGAGCATTATATTGCTGACATGCGTGATTAAAGCCAGGGTGCGGTAGTTACTGCAATCACCATTGTCACATTTTTTATAGAGGGCGATGTAGTTCGATGTCAGTGCCGAAGATGGCCATATGTCAGTTGTCCAGATGCGGTTGATGGCGCGATGGATTGCCGAAAATACAACCGGGTCGTCTAGCATGGTTTTCAGAAACTCAGCTTGCACCCCGTCTGGGCCAGCAGCTTTCCCGTTTTTGAGCCGGGAAATGGCGCGTTTGATGACATCAGCAGGTAGTGGAGCGGATGCAAATTGTTGTGGCGTATACGTTGCACGCTGCAGGCTGGACTGGAAGAGCTCTTGAGCGTACTCGCCAGCGTTGTACTTTGTCTGAAGGAGTATCACATGGAGTGCCATCGCTTAGCATGATGGTGGCTTCCGGTTTGCGTGATCCGGCAGTCAGACTCTTCGCTGTCTTGAATAGGAGAGCAGAGTCGTTGCGGTGGAAAGCATCGTTGATAATGTCTGCATGTTTAAGTAGCCAAATGTCCAGGTCGTTGTCGTATGCTGCTCTCACCTGGTTCTTTAGCAGACAATATTCAGGTGTTCCGAATGCTTTCCGCCTCTTTTCAATCAGGTCGATGGTTTCGGAAGTGATGTGAGGCGTCGATTTGTTGTGTCTCATGGGGGCGCATGTCTTGAGTGCTGCGTCATGGATAGCTGTTGTGATGGTTTTCAGCTCATGACTCATCGACACGTTCTCTGACTTCCGTCTTGATCGTAGCTGCAAGCTCGGAGGTGAGCAGATTGGCACATGGCTTTGATGGAGGTTTAGTGAGCTTCGGTATACGTTTGATCTGCAGCTTCATGTTGCACAAAACAAGCCTGTGGTCGGTGTCGAAAGCAGGAGCGGCAGTAGACCAGCTGCTGGAGGTGTTTCTGTCTGACTAGGATGTGGTCTATTGCATTTCTTGCATTACCAGCGCGACTTATCAAAGTCACTTTGGGCAGCAGCCTCTTCCTGAACCATGCGTTAGCGGAGGTGAGTTGGTCATCATCATCATTGTTCTGCGCGTTGTTAAACGACACCGACCGCTGCCCGAATTCTCAACTTCCAACCATCTCGATCAAGCATGCAACGATGAAGCTCGGTGATGTTGTTCATCCCAGTATCCTTCATCAGACGGCGTGGAAACGTCATGCGCGCATGTCCACCTCGGACAAAAGTTCCAACTGGCTGCCAGAGAACAAGCCCACTCACTGGCTGATCTATGCGACGCGCACAATGCCCAGCAAACCGTAGCCTTCTCTCTAAGAGGATATCACTGACGCGGGGAAGGCTTCCGTAGAGGTTTTGGTTAGTTACATGCACGCTGTAATGTGTGTCTGTCACCTTCCGCAATAAGCGTGTGTACGTGCCATCCAGTGACTTGTTCTTCTTAGCTGTAAGTGACCAACAAGGTGAGCCGTACAGCAGGACTGCTTCAACAGTTGACTTGAATAGGCGTATCTTCAGTTTGCGAGTTATCATTGTGGACTTCCAAATACGCCACATCTTGTCAGCTGCAGTCCACGCAAGTGCTTTCCTAGCCTTGATGTCCCGATCGCTTGTTCTCACATATGATCCCAGGTAGCAGAAGTCATCAACTTGGTCGATTTCTCCTTTTCTTATCCGAACAGGGTTCCTGAGGCAGCAGCAGTGCCAACACATATGTATTTCGTTTTTTTCTGGTTGATTAGCAGGCCAACTTCGACGGCGGCTTCTTCCAGGTTTGTGAGAAGTTTTTGCGCATTCACGACAGTGGATGCTAACAGTGCAAGGTCGTCCGCAAAATCTAGGTCAGTCAATGTCTTTGCAGGGTGTCGTTGGCTCTGTCTGGCCCTCGTCTGCAGTCCTAACACAGGTTCCATTGACATGCGGAGCACATAGTCCAAGACGATGGTGAAAAGGAATGGCGCAAGTGTGTCACCCTGCAACACACCAGTGGTGACAAGGAATGGGTCTGAGTCACCATCAGCAGTGCTAACAATGCTGGTAGAACCGTCGTAGAGGCACTTTATCGCAGCGATGAGAGGATCAGGAATGCCGTACGCAGATAGGATAAGGAAAAACCGTTCGCGTGAGACGGAGTCAAAAGCCTTCCAAAAGTTTACAAACACGCTGCACAACGACAAGTTCTTCTTTGCCGATATCTCTTCGATCAATCTACGTAGCGCCAGAATTGGCTCGAGAGTGCTCCTAGATGGACGGAAGCCGTTTTGGTTTGGGCGCAGAAGTTTCTCCACTGGGTCTCGGATGCGGTTCAAAATCACGCGATTGAAAAGTTTGGCGGTACAAGACATAAGGGTGATGCCTCTGTAGTTGTTGTAGGAGGATAGGTCACCCTTCTTCGGCAGCGCAATGAGCTTGTTCTTGAGGAATTCGGCTGGTGGAGACTTAGTGGTCAGAACTTCATTCAGGATGGGGTGGAGCAGCATCAGAATTTCGTCATCCTTGAACACTTCGTTCGGCACCGAGTCAGCACCGCAGGCTTTCCCGTTCTTCATCTGGCAAGCAGCAGCGGTTAGTTCATCCCATGTAATCTCGCCTGTGGAAATGTCAAGTGGTTCGGAGACGATCTGTTCGGGTTCAAACGCCTCATCCACTCCAATGAGTGGGTTGTTTAGTAGTTTCTCGAAGTGGTTTTTCCATCCAGCAATGCGGTCCTGTGGACTTTCGGCCTTAATCTTCACGGTGAGTTGGTGAGCGCGGCAGAAATCCAGCAGTCGCAGTCCGCGGCCATTGATGGTGCCGATGCTGTGTGGGCCGATAACCAGCGGATCAATACGGTTTGCAACAAGTTTTGCATTCAAATTACTTGCAAATACCAGCGTGTCCGAGGGATTCACTCTTTGAATCACACCTTCTAGTCGGCAATGGTATGCCGCAAGGTTCCACCCTCTCTCCCACTCTTTTCAACATCTACATTAGTGACATCCCGCAGACTACATCTATGCAGTAGTAAGGGTACGCCGACGATCTGGCCCTACTCACTGCGGATGACTCCTGGAAGAAGGTTGAGGAGACACTCAACCACAACATGCAGGCTATAACCTACTACCTGCAGAAATGGCGCCTCATACTTAGCACAGCCAAGACCACCTCCACGGCATTCTATCTGAACAATCGAGACAGCCAGCGCCAACTGGCTGTCAGTGTGAACGGTACTATGCTGCCCAACTGCGAACGCCCAGTCTACCTTGGTGTCACGCTGGAGCGCACACCTACAAACATCACATCGAAGCTCTCCGCCGTAAGGTCAATATGAGGAACGGCCTCCTTCGCTGTCTGGCAGGTTCAATTTGGGGTGCGTACACCCTTACCCTTCGGACTGGAGCATTAGCCCTTGTGTATAGCGCCGGGTGTACACAGTATGCATCACCCGTGTGGTCTCGCAGCGCCCATAAAAGAAAGCTGGATGTAAGCCTGAACGACACAATGCGCATCATCACCGGCTGCTTGCACCCAACGGAGTCAATATTCCTTACCGTCCTCACTGGAATCGTGTCACCAGACATCCGGCGCGAGTCACAGGCTGTTCGCCTTACGAAAAAGGCGATGGACAATACGAGTCACCTCCTCCACGATCGGGTCTTCGCCGCAGTCACAAACGCCAACGTACAGCGCCTTAAGTCGCGCCGACCTTTCTCACGGCACGCTGCCCACTTCGTCACAAACAACTATGTCCCTCCCATGACATGGAACGACCGTATTGATGCTGGCCCACCTCTCATTCGATCTGCCTGTCCCCCGCCCAGCCCGTCGTTGCCGCCCGGTGCTGACCTACCGCGTAAGCAATGGGTGCGACTAAAACGTCTTCGCTCCGGCACTTCTAGCGTCGGTGAGTCCCTCTTGCGTTGGGGCATACAAGAAGCAGCCTCATGCCCATGTGGCCACTCGACCCAGACCGTGGAGCACGTGGCGACTGACTGCGTCTTACTCAAGTCGCCCGGGGACCTCACTGCTCTTCGCTGTCCGAATCCCGAAACAAGATCTTGGCTCAGAGAATTGCCCATTGAACTCTGACCTTTTTTTTCTTCTTTTTTTGTTGATTTGTCTTTTGATATTGTTGCTGTTTGTCAAACGCTTATATATACCTTCTAGTTGTTCGTAGATGTCTATTATTTCATCAGTTGCAGTGCTGGTGGGTGCATAGGCGACAACCAGGATCGGCGAGCCGAGGCACTTTAAGCGGAGTCGGGCTGACATGACACGGTCTGAGATGCATTCGTGCGACATGAGTGCTGCTTTTGCTTTTGAAGAGAGGAGTATGCCAGCGTAGTGTTATGTTCCGCCGGAGAGGAGTAGTCTGCCATCCAGTCGAGTTTCGATGCCGACGACATGGGTCTCGGTCAGAGCGATAGCGTCGTATTTGTATGTCTTCAAGGCCTGCTCTAGATGCTCGTCATCTAGGGTGTGTTGTAGCGTGATCACGTTCCACGTTCTAATAGTAAAAATTGATAGACCAGGCGCAGCACCAGTTCCACGGCGCATCAGCCCCACACCGTCCTCCACCGAATGTTTTAAGTGTGACGCGTCATTAGTCGAGGTCTGCTGCAGCGGCGGGGCAACATCCCAAGTAGCATTGAGATCCGGGACGGCGCTCGGGGGCCACACATCCGCCAGATCATTGTTGTCTTCATTGATAGTTGTAGTCATAGTTGTATTGGCTATAGTGAAGGGGCGTCGCTCCTCACTCCACGCCAAGTAGCCCTTGGCCAGGGAGCAGTGGTGCACATCCTCGCTTGCAGTGAAGCAACCGAAGCACATGCAGGTCGCCATGAAACAGCCAGTTGCGTCGTTAGTGTCGTTCGCCTGTCTCCGACATCCAACGATGCTGCTGCCCATCTTCTTCATGCGTAACCCGACACGGGGGGCTTGGGGGGTGCTATCACTTGCCCAAGGTGAACCCCCAAAGTGAGTTTGAAACGTTGGTAAGTATTCTAGTTTACAGACAACCGAATGATTATAAGTAATAAAATGAAAAATATGTTATATATACAGAATAAAATAATAGTTTAATAGAGGAGCAGAGACTTTATTACAGGATATTAAGCAAAATTTTAATTACTATATCATTGCTTTTGTAGCCAATTGCTAGATGGAAGTAACAAACAAGATACAGGAAGTTGTAAATGATGAGATGTAATTGCTGTAGAGAGTAAGGTTGGGAGAAAATAAAGAAGGATCAGGCAACAAACAAATGTTACTGTTGGTATTTCTATCAATATTCCGCCAACGGCTGTCTGTTTAACCTCACAAGCATTGATACACATTATGCCAATAAAACAAACCAAGATAAATTCAATTCCGCACGAGATGAAATGACGAAAAAGTGTAAACAAACCTAGTTGCTCGCTCACTCGCTCGTACTTGCACTTGCTCTTATTCGCATTTGCTCTTACGTCCATGCTTCGGATATTTTCCGCAACCGCTTAAGTTATGGCTGATCGTGAAGCGTGAAAGGTGGAGCAGGTAACCAATATTTTCAGAAACACAAACATTCAAATCACAACAGAAGGCGTGATCGGAAACGATTAATACAAGAAAAGATACGTCAAAGGGACAAGAAGTGGATGAAGGAAGTTAACATGTTGTCCGATATCAAGTTTAACACCCGAAAAGCGATCCGGCGATAGCGCAATGGTAATGGCGTTCGGCTCTTAACCGAAAGGTTCTGGGTTTAAGACCATGCTATCACAAAGTTGTTTAGTGAGCGGATATAAATAAACAACGCCTTATTTCATCAAAAATAACCGTAGCACAAATGGGAGCAATTAAATACACTAAAACTCAGGGTCAAGGTCTTTATGATAATGTTTAATTAGCGTTCTGGAAGCCTCGTTAAAAAAAACAACAAACAACAAAAGAGTTCCCAACTGGCTTACGACGATTCCTCTGAAAGAATGGCGATTCGACCTCAACAAACTAGAGTATTGGGATGCGATCAAACTGCGGTACAATTGGCATTTGGAACGCGTGCCATCAACTTGCATCTGCGGCTCACGATTCGACCTAGCACATGCTCTTTCGTGCAAAAAGGTCGGTTGGGTCACACTACGACACAATGAAGTGAGAGATATAACCACCGCCCTTCTAAGTGAAGTATGTCACAAAGGCGAGCGTTTCACACAAAAAACAGCGTACGAGACAAACGAATCTAGAATCAACATTAGTACACGAAGCTTTTGGGCCCAAGGCCAACGAGTATTTTTATATGTAAGGGTGTTCAACCCACACGCTCAGCGGTACAAGGAAATGGAAATTAAAAAAGTTCTTCACGATGAATGAGAAAGAAAAGAAGTACAACGAGCAGTTTTTTTGTTTGACAGTGTGGTAAATATGTGTTGAATAAGCTCCTTTATTATATATGCATTTCATATATTCACTCTCAAATGTGTTCTATCGTTTTTTAACACAATTTGTAAAAAATGAAATTATTAGTATGCTGGAGTAATGGGATGTCAAAAAATAACATCAGACAACAGAATTCGTGAATCATCCAAACTCTAATCATCTAAACAAGTACGCCGAGGAATCGTTGCAACCCTGCACTACACATCAAAATCGAGCCCTTTTGTGTGGATGTATAAAGAGATTTCATTGTTAAAAACGTATTGCTCACTTAAAGGCATTAGTACATATTTGGGACAGTCTGTTGGCTGATGGAAAAGTGAAATCCGTGTATGTTATTTTCTGAAGCATTTGATATGTAAGTCGCATTCTCTCAATACCATGTAATGTGTTCATTCCGTATGTTGTTGCTTAGTCCCATATACGGACTACGTATATATTGTAACCAATAACGATGTGTCATGGTTTTTGTTACGACCAAATAATTTTCATTGAGATCTTATTTTTGAAATACAATGAAGTGGTGATAAAGAATAAAAACAACCATGGAATACTATATTTATTATTGTAAATATAGTAGGCCATGGAACAACTTGAACAAAAATTTATTGCCTATGTTATTTGTAACAATAGATTCATAGTGGGATAAAAAAGTCATGCAATACCTTTAATCCCTCCTACCCACATGTAATGAAGTGAATAGTGATTTTATGTAAACGTGGTGTTGAAGAACTTCTTGATTGAACAAATTGAAAGAAATCGAAGAAGAAACTGAACACGATATTGAAGAGTCCTTTGGGAGAAGAAAAACTAACTGTACAAATTGTCAAACGCAGAGACGAAGACTTACTGCAAAAATTAAATGATATTGATTAAATAAGAATATAAGGTTGGGAATTTTGAATATGCTAAGAATATTTCTCAGGCTGATTGTTATGTAAAGCTAATTTTTCTTGGTAATAAAAGGAATCGAAAGTAAAAATATTTGAACATACTAGAATATTAGTTTCTTTCTCATAATTTGCAAGTGCACAGTGATATTTTTTGCGAAGTGATGTCTGCTGTCTAAAATAGCGATCTTCGCTAAACCATAAAAAGTTAATTTTCTAATCTTTTCAAATTACAAATAATTAAAAATACGGAAAGGAAAATTGAGGCTGAGAATCGGTTGAAAACAAAGAATAATGGAACCTGTTCGGATTTTTTTCATTCTTATAAAAAAAGTACATTGCTGTTTAAATGAGCCGTAATATGCCCAGGTATAATCCAATTTATCTACGACAATACGCCTTAAAGGTCCACATATATTGCACATAACTATTTCTAAAAAGAAACATGATTCTTTCCCGTGTCAGATACTTAAATAAAAGTTATTTTTTCTTGAATGATTCCTTGATATCATGAAGAAGGCTTGGTTTAACAATTATATCCACAACGGACATAGCCATGCTTTTAGCTGAACATAACGTTGGTTGTTGGTTCTCCACCGCTCCAGCAGCTTTTGTGAAGACGTGACTGTGGTTAGGACCATCTGTTTTGATTTTGAAACAAGGATGTATAGACGGTTTAATTTGGGAAACGTTGCCCATATCTGTCGATGCTAATAGACTGTTGATCTTGTCGTCATCGTTAAATTGTACGCCCAAACTCTTTGCGTTTTCAATGTATAACTGTACAAGAACAGAGTTGGTTACGACAGCTGAGTAAAAAGGCGATGGTTCACTGAATTCAACAGTACAACCTAAACAAATAAGTGCATAAAAGATTAAATAATAGGAAAGTAAAATGATTTTACCTGTAGCCAATGCCGCTCCTTCAGCACAATTCCTTACTTTTT
The DNA here is from genome assembly GCA_963930725.1 of Candelabrum cocksii. Lineage (NCBI taxonomy): Eukaryota > Metazoa > Cnidaria > Hydrozoa > Anthoathecata > Candelabridae > Candelabrum > Candelabrum cocksii. Next base: position 6,109,528 of record OZ005669.1, read on the forward strand.
TAGCCAACGTAGAAGTTTCTTCATCAGACAAACCGCGGATATAATAGCATAACTCTGAACGTTCCGGGATGATATTGGGTCGTTGACCTCCGTCAACAATAATGCAATGGACACGAGAAGTTAATTTCATTTGTTGACGTAACATACTGATGTTATTGTAGCAAGCCACTGCGGCGTCCAATGCATTAATGCCTTCCCATGGTGCAGCAGCCGCGTGAGATGCTTTGCCTAAACAAAAGACAAATTTGACTACATTAAGCGGGTGGCGAATTTTTGAATTTTAGTGGGAATTTAATTTGGCGGATTCCATTTTTTTGACCGCAAACTATTTTTCCAATCCTTTTCTGTAACTAAATGAACTATGGGAGCATTTCTTATAAAGTAACGAGGCAATTCAAGTAATAAATGAGACCATACTTTCAAACAGTATGAATCTAATTGACAAACAAGCTAAAAATTTATAATACTTAAGAAGTTTCTAAATGTGTAATGCGCTAACAGCAGCAATTTACTTGTCTTAAATGTTCAACTACCTACTCTGAGTCCTCATCGGTAGAATCACCTGAACATCGCTGATGTTCTCATCTGCCAATGTTGCGATATCATTAAACGGGTCAACAGAAGGCAACACTGATTCATTCGTCTTAATAGCATCGCAAATCCGGCTTCAGACATTAAGTGAATGTAGAACTCCAATAGCCATTTAGAATGTAGGGGTTTGGTTGCTGTTAAACGATACAATATTTCAACCTCCTCAAAGCATTTTCTATTTCCGATCACTATCTAAGTAAGATCATAGATGGTTCAAGTAAATTCGGCGAGATTCAAATCAAGGGAATTTTTGATGAAAAATTTGATTTTGGGAATAAAAAAATAGTTCAGTTAGAATTAAACCTATTGGTTTTTGCCAAAAATCGTCAAAGGCACCAAATGTTCTTCCCGTTAAAATTGCCTTCTTTAAAATGGATATAACAATGAACATTTAGATATAAGCAGCAGTCACAAGGAGGAAATCGAAAGAAGTGATTTTCCAAAGAATATTGTCGACTCTTACAAAAACAGGAAGTGAAAAATTCAACACCATGTAGCAACTAGGAATAAAATATCATGAAAGAAACATTAAAAAGGTATGTTCACTCGAGATTCGCAAATTGACCCCCGTATCATGACCACAAAGCCCTGTCCAAGTAAGTTCGCAAAAATCTATTCCCATTCCACCTTTAAAAATTACAAAAATATAAAAAAAGTATAATAATAAATGATAATGATCATCAATTATCAAAATGATAATAAAAACTTATTTTTAATTTGCAATCGTCCCTTAATCATAAAGACGATTAACATTTTTTGTGCATCCAATAAAAAGAAACCCGACAAAGCAAAGATTAATGAAGATCACTTAGAAAGAACCTTTATGAAATGAAAACACTTATGTTTAAAATTTTAAAGTTAGTCATGTTAGACATTGCATTGCTAATGACAAATACAAATATTGTTAAAGTTGACAACAGTTGGAAATTCAAAGATGTTACTAAGAGAAATCTTTTATTTAAAGACTGGTGAAGTGCAAAATTAAATTAATAATGAAGACACGAAGTTACAAGCGAACATACTCTTTGATGAGTATTCACTTTTTCCAGCCGCCCCCCCCCCCCCCCCCCCCCCCCCCCCTTTCGGTGAAAGTACCTTGTTCCCTAAAAGCAATGTTGTTTTTTTATTTGAATCAAAAATCACAAGGAGAGCTGTCCTTTGAAAAAATTAATGAAACAGTAAAGTGAGTGAAATAAATTTTCAAAACTTTTACTTGTCTATAGATGAAAAACAACCAACACAGTGTTTCAAATAACGACTGAAGTTACCTTTGAAAACAATATCCAATTGTGTCCTAGCGAGCCATATCGGAATGGGTATTTCATAAGGTGTAGGATGAGACATCATGCAAATATCTGCTTCATCAAATACACCTTTCTCAATCATCAACACTTTACCACCACCACCTTCTTCTGCGGGCGTACCATACACAATCACTTCTAATTGTGTGTCTGGGTGACTTGTGAGTATGGCTTTTAAACCTAAAAACATATTGTCAAACATCATATCAATGTATATACACACATTTATGAAAATCTTTTAAAACCCAGTGTATAACATAATAAAATCAAAAAGGTATCCGACTTACTAATAGCAGCAGCTATTCCAGTTTCAGCAATGAGATTGTGTCCACAAGCATGACCTACTCCCGGCAAAGCATCATACTCACATAACACTCCTACTTTCAAACCAGACAAATTTCCATATCGAGCTATAAACGAAGTCTCTAATGGAGTTTTTCTTTGCACGGAGAAACCTTCTTTTTCAAGAAAACCCGTAAGCAAGTCATGCGCTGCAATCTCTTTGAAACATAGTTCTGGTTTATCCCAAATCTTTTGACTAAGATTGCTTAGTTCACCGGCACGTTTATCAATAGTATCACAAACCAGCTTTTTCAAATCTACAGCAGACATTGTTTTGATTTTCTGGTGCAAAAGAAATGTTTTTATATTTATAAGTTATAGTGGCCTAGTGGTATATAGTGGAAAAGTTTGGAAAGAAATGACAAGTGAATGGTTAGGTGGTAGATGTGAAACACCATCCTGAGAGACAGAAAAAGTCCCGATGAGCACAAAAGTAGACCTAGATATTCATAGCATCAAAGATGTTATACAGTTCCGGCAGTTGAGTTGGTTGGTTCACTTAAAGAGAATGGAGGAGGATAATTGTATATATATATATATATATAAACCGTTTATCTTCTGCGATGGAGAGCAAAACACAGAGTTTCATAGGAAAGAGGAAGCTTCAAACTTTTAATTTAATTTGAATAAAATGCCAAAGTATTCCGTTGCTGTTAGGCTGCTCTAATCAGTGTTAAACAAGAAAAAAATATTTTTCACATTTGGGCAGTTCCATTGTGACGGACGTACACTTCAGACACTTAAAATTTGTTTAAAATGAAAAGAGTTTGATATTGCTCAAAGATAAATAGCTACAAAACAGCTAAAGCTGTAATTATGTATGATATTGAGATTTAGTAAATTATATGGGAGAGACCTGTCAAAATGGCTGCTGAAGTCCTGTGACGGACATACGCAGAGAATTTGAAAAAGATGACCTTGTGTTACAAAATTTCTAAAACCTGTGAATTTAAAAAGGTTAATGTCATATATTTCAGATGTTTCTGTGTACAATAAACTATTATATCATCCCCAAATTGAATTTTGAAAAAAAATCATCTGAAACAGTATTTAGAGCTTCTCAAAGTATGTGACGGACATACAAAATTTTTGTGACGGACGTAACTTTGTGAAATGTATATAAGTAAAAAAGGATGAAAAAAAGTTTAAAATGTCAGGGTTAATGTCAAAATCATAACAAAAGATATAATACGCATATATACTACTTGACTAAAAAGTATATACTACAAATCTCTAAAACTAAATTGGCCAGGCGTTTCTGCGACTTCTGATGGTCCCAATTTTATTATAACACTTTGCATTTTGATATAAAATTTTGTCCTTTTTCAACGGCCATTTCCAAAATATGTTTCCACTTTTATGCATGACATTGACTTGGAAATCTAGCCCATATATAGTAGTTACTTCACCAGGGAAGTTTGACCCTTGATAATGGACTAGAACCCAATCACCAAAGTATCTATTTGAATGTCTGAGTTTGGACTATCACTAATCGGATTCAATTGCGATTCCCCAGATTCACTTTCAGTATCCTCAGGTACCTTAAAGATGTTAACCAAGAAGAACGATTCATCAGAGGAGATGATTGATACTTCTAGCTGTGCGACATTGTTTGCTCTAATACAATGTAAATTCTGTGTGTTAGGAATTGCAAAGGCAGTGTTCCATATAGCTGACTTTTTTTCCGATTGTAACTTTATCTCTTCAGAAGAGATATACACATTGATATTTGGGTTTCTTTGAGTAGCAAATCTTGCATAGGATGCAGCATCAATAGGGGATTTCGTACCAGCTCGCACAACTCTCCATACAGGTCGCTTCAATATTCCTCCTATCCCATCTACACCATCCTTTCCATGAGACGTTGCAGAGAAATTCCAGATCAATTGTACATAAGACACTTTTTCCCATTCATGCAAGTTCAAAAAAGGTATCTTTGTTTAAACTGTGAGGAGGCACTATTAGATTTGTACCATTGTTTGATAAATTATCACGCTAACTTTGATTTTAAAGTATCTTTAAAACTTTCATATCATAAAAAGTGTGTTTGAATACAAAACTAACACAACTTTGCATTATCAAAGTTTTTTTCCCTAAGAACTAGTCGCTAGTGATGTAATGATATTTGTGACGGATGTACGTGACGGACGTACAAAAAAAATTGTATGTCCGTCACACACTTTCTCATCTCCCAGGCCAAGGCCAAATTGCAAAATTTTTTGTTGGATATAATTGTATAAAGCTTATTTATAATCTAGAGTGAAATTAATTTGCTTACTTTTGTTAGATAATTATGAAACTTTTTACAACAATTTTGTGACAGACGTACAGGAAGCGAATATCCTGGGTTTTAACACTGTGAGGTCTGACCTAGCAGTCTTATTGTGACTTCAAAAATTATATAAATAGTGTATTTAAGCTTGTTACTGGTTGAAAGAAACCATAATGGTAAATTAGAATCAATTTTCCCAAAAGTTAAGAGGTAAGTAAGCAAACAACTGAATAATAGCCCATTGTCGCTAGACTTAACACCTTGCACTTCAAACCCTAGAAAATCTCAGGAACATTCATTTAAGATCTTTTGAATATAATTCCTGAAACTAGACACCCTGAGCTTTCAAATGATATATACCGAATAACCTAAGTTTTACTGCAATTTAAATTTTAATGTTGAGGTTGACCTTTTCATGAAATTGCCCATTTCCCAATAAATAAATAAAAATTTAAAAACAGACATGAAAACTGGGTTCAAGAAGTCAAGAAAATAAACCCTGATGGGAGCATGTGGTATAACAAATGAATTATCTTACAAATGTCAGTTTTGTGCGATGTAAAGGTTAGACGAAAAAAGACATTGCAAGAGGTAATAAAGACAGATTTGCTAAAGAGGAATTTCAATCTAGACCTAACACAGTCTAGATCAGATTGATTGGAAGACAGCCATTAACATAAGCTTATGCTAGCATGGAAAACAGATGTTAAACGTAAAATAGATAGATTTAAAAAAACAAATCCTGTTCATGTGATGGACATTTGGGCGCTATTCTGGTTTCTCTCCCCCCCCCCTAATTTTTTTGCTCAATTCGAATTATCTCCTAAAACTAATGATAAATTATTATCACCTTGCATGAAAATCTTTTTCGTTTTCCTTTTTTGTTATATTTTTTACGTATGTAATATCTTAAAAAGTTTCTTGTATCGCGCACAACGTTTCTGTTTTCTGTATGTTTCTTGATTCATTTCAGACGTGGATGGTTTCTACTGACAAAATTTTGTTGTTGTCATTTTTGTAACTTAACTATTTTATAAGAAAACGTCAACCGGAACACAAGACGTCTCGTTTTCGATTTTCGCCGTTGCCGTCCCCGTTGTAGATTTGTTTCTTAATCTCCCTATTATTGAATCGAAAAACGCCTTTTTTCTTGTTGTAAAATCGACTACAATAGTCCATTTCAAACTTATTTGTTAATTTCCTATTATTATTTTTTGCTAAGATAAAAGCGTATAATGCTACTAGAACTAAATACCCAAGAGATAAAAAAAACATGCACAACAAACATAACTTCGTATGTTTCAAGCAAAAAATTGTAACATGCACAACAAACATAACTTCGTATGTTTCAAGCAAAAAATTGTTTTTCTTCATTGAATTATTTTGACGGTCAATAGAAACCATGTCTTTTTACGCACGCGTGATGTTTGCAATGATCGAGACAATTTCATCGAGGTTTTGTTATGTCATTTAGCAAAGGTAAACATTATGTAAATTTTCATCGCTATTTTTTTAAACTTTTAATTTAATTTTTGTTATGTCTTATTGGTTAATTGTTATTCTTTTCTGTTTCTTTCATCACAAATAACAAAAATAATTCGAATTGAGCAAAAAAATTAGGGGGGGGGGGGGGGGGGGAGAAACCAGAATAGCGCCGGACATTTGTACGGCAGAGTTAAAGGCAGAGTTATGAACTCAAAATAACAGTTCGTAACATTATATGCGTGTTGCATATTGAAATACATTTAAAATAGTATCATTCAAACCAAACAACATACCTTAAAGTCTGATTATTTTAAAAGATGGTATCTATTTTCAAGAATAAAATGTTTCCAGGTAGCTTCAGTGAATTTCCAAATAAACGAAACCGAAGAACACATCGCGGTAAATTGTGACGTTAACCGATTTATCTTCCGAATATTTTTTGGTTTTTCTCCTTTGGAGATATAGTCAGATGCTCACGTAAAAAAAATGTTGGAAGTATGGGGACAAACTACAACCTACTGAAACAGATCGTGCTTGACCCTCTGATGATGAAATAATGTGTTGTCTAATCTGTAATCACCAAAAGCGGTCATAAATGAGGCTTTCAATTGTTAATGATATGACGTCATCAGATTCAATAATAACTATTTGTTTTCCTTAAAATCTTTGCAAACCAATTATACCAGGCGAAAGAGCGTTAAAAACTGATCAAATTTGGTGTATAAAGTATTGACTATATATTCTTAGTTTAAAAACAATACGGTTTCAAAGTTAACAATGATGATGTCATAATGTTCAAAAAATTAAAACGATAAGATATCTAACATCACTAATGAAAGCAAGTTTAAAAATGGGGGAAAATATGTACAACATACAAAAGAAAAGTTTTTATTCATCGTCACTTTCATCAACATCATCGTCCGTTTCATCAGAGCTATCTGAAACATTTTTGTTTTTGCACACCTCGCTGCAACCACATAAATCTGTGCACGGTCATCTGTGAGACATGCAATTACAAATAGCTCTTTTGCACGCACTCTTCTTGCAGTTGCACGAGACGAGTTGTAAAACCTCGTCAGGGGCGGGTAGTAACAACATCCATTCGATGGATAGCTTACCATCGGTGACTTTCCATCTATGACCATCTGGTGATGGCAACTCAAAATTCCTATCCAAAGCTTTTTTGATCATTGCTGTGACATAGGAGACGCGTTTGCAATGGCATAGTAAAGCATCACGTGTTGGGGGAAGCTTTTGCGGAAGTGGTGTTATCTTCGACGCAGTAAACTTCAAAAACCTTGCCTCATTTACATCGTCAGACTTAATCCCATATAAACGATTTTTTTAAGCAACTTAGGATTTGGGGTAGAACTCATGTTGCTTAAATTTTATGCCGAAATTGGTACTCAAGTTGCTTAACTGGTTGCTTATTTTTGGAAATAGGTTACAAACAAAATTCGATTCATAGGTGAGAAAACGTCAATCAACATTGAAAAGACATTCGAAATAAAGAAAATAACAATGCAATGTCCTCACTTGGTGTATACGCATATGTAGTTAAAATACACACATACAAGGCAAAGTTATTGCTATTGAAGAAAGTGGCTATGATTAGTATAAATATTTTTCACCAGTTGCTTAATGTAATAAAAGCTCAGTAGTGGAGTTGCTTGGTTTTTTTCCTGAACTCGAGTACTGTTGCTTATAAAAGCAGTTGCTAATAAAAAAAAATCGTGTAACTTGCAGACAAACTTTTCTACGAAAAAGCGTTCCATCAAATATTGCAGATCTTCCAAATCTTTTAAACGTTGCTTGGAACTTATCAGACTCACTAAGAATTTTGAATGCCTTTGCCTTCCCCACACCGTGAAACGAACTAGTGTAGTCGTTCCCTGAGAAGGCATGAAAAGCCAAGCAACAATCTTCTCCTAATTTCGAGACGACATTTGATACGTTGATGATACGCGTGCGTTCTTTTACGCCGATCTTGATGAAGAATTGAACATTGATTTTATGATGGAAATACATAGAGTAGATAGCGATATCACTATCAACTGTGTGAATACAAACCGATGTTGCACCATGACAAGTAACAGCGTGCTGGTAGCAAAGACTTTACTTACTTTATTTTCATGACAGTGCAGTTTAAAGATAGTCGCTCCAACATTGACATACAGCGTCTTTCCAATCAATATTTCGGCATATCTTGTCCGGGTTTTGCAGGTACTTTGCCCACTGCTTCGTTCTACTTTGATTTCTTCTTTCAATCCTGAAGCGTAAACTTCCTGAAGACATCCTTTTCTGACGCTCGAAAGACTTTACAGAACCTTCCAGATACTGACCGGTTACGAAATAAACTCTCCCTTGTAACTCTTCGTATGAGGTATTCCGCTAGAGCTCCAAACGTTGGTAATGGAACTTTAGCCAGCTGTTGAAGTAACACCATCTCATCAAAGATGTTGACTCCGTTCGTATCTTCTACGTATGGATTTACAACCTTGGATTCTATTGCGGCTGAAATAGAATATGAATTGTTTTGCAATGATATATTGATTGCGATGACAATTAACTATTTTAATAATATATTTAGTTAGGTACATACCTTCCCCACACCGTGAAACGAACTAGTGTAGTCGTTTTATTTATTTTCTTATGTATACCTTGCTTCTCTCAATTTCTTAATAGCATTTTCTGACCATTCTCGAAGGGGAAGGTTCCTAGGGAAGTAATCATTGTGTATGAAACAAACACTATCTTTCTTCTCGCCTGAAAGTTTTATCTTTTTGGTAGTTGATGCCATAGTTTAAAAAATCACAGTTTTTTCACCAACCGATCATTGTTGTTTTTACTTTTTCACTATGTTTGTTTACATTTTTCTCACGTGATCGTCGAATCGAAGAATCATGAATGCTGGGGTTAAACTAGAAAACAAATTCATACTTCATTTTCAATTTCTTTTATTATCGATTAAACTTACTGTTATTTTATTATATTTTTCTTACATACAACTATTATAACATAAAGAACGAAGTATAGTTTACAAAGCTACTGACGAGAGATACTAAGGATAACCCCCGTCTCAATTTCTGTACATTCTTTTTGTTTTACGTAACACCAACACGTAGACAGAGGAAATCGCGCTATGAGAGAAGTGGTGTTGTACTGTAATAATATCTTCTAAAAAAAATACTTTTTTGGTGGAACTACCGAAAACAACAAACCATTTCGTAATCTAGAACAGTTATAACAATCTGGTATGATATTTTTAAATTGTCCCCAAGGAATGTTTGAAAAACGAGATTTTTTTACGTGAGCACCCTGACTAATATTTTTGTCGGAAATTGTGCTCATCCAAGTTAACTATATGGTTCTAGGAGAAAGTCCCTTTATGAAAAAAAACTCCCCTAGAAAAATTTCCCCGGGATCCAATGATAAGATTCATTAGTCTTCTGTGGTTCCAAGCCTCTTTTTTACTATTACGATTTTACACGGTAAATTATTTTTTTAGACAAAATACCATACAATACAAATAGAATATGTAGTATGAACATATAGTCTAGATTAAGAAATTGCTGACGTGCGTTATATATGAACTTTTTTCCAAAGGGAAATCAAATTGTCAAGGAAGAATATTTTAATTTTTCTTTGACAATGTTGATTCCTGATAATATTCTCATCATAATACTTGCGATTGTTAGTTAAAATATTGACCTTCTGTGGGGTAGATGGAACTGTACACCAAATAGAAGACTAAATTTAAATTAAATAATGATAGATGATGATTTCTCCACCCTCGCTTTCAAATTCACAAAAGATTCTTCAGAAATGCAGAAAGTTTTAGAGTCACCGAAGATTGTTAATACCACGAATTCACTTTCTTTGCAGTTTTCATTTTTATGAGAATAGTGGTCAAATCAAAGTGACAAGTGGTCGTAATTTCTGGTGATCCATCATACCCAACGTTTTAATTATTTTTTTTTTTTTTTACTCTTCTTGACAAGATCTTTGTTTATATCTGCTTAACATATGTATATATGACATAAGTAGTATATGCTTAGAAATGTTGTTATAAATGAGATAATCAGAGCATTGACAAGCATATAGTGATGTACGCAAGGTTCGCATTAAACACAAGTCATACGACAATCACAAGATTCAATATTCAAATCTTTCACTGAATAAACTCTATGACCGTCCTCACATTTTATAAACCAGTTTGATTTTTCTTCTCCTTGTTTTATTTTTGAAAAATTCATTTTAATGCTGTGTAAATTACTTGAGTGTATTCTCCTTAATCTAGCGCTATTCTTGTACAACAATCGCAATTAAAAGTAGTGTGTGCTAAGTTGGACAGTGTATATACTTAGTTTTGGAAAACAGAATTCATGAATTAAATAAACAAGCTCAAGATCAATGCTTGTAATTCGCGATCAAATCAAACTATGCGAAGAAGTAAAAATGAAAGACGTGATCATCTTTCTCTTAGGAATGTAAATAAAATGATGAAATTACAAAAAAAGTTTCTTTGTTGTCAGAACAAAAAGACAAAAAAATCGTAAGTTTCCGCGCTTTATACTTTTTTCGATAAATTACACGACGTAGTTTTCATTCTATGAAGAACCATTGATTTTCTGTTTATGCCCAATCGCAAAGGTTTGTGAATAAGTTACATGAACAATTTCTTATGGTAGTCATGGGCCACCATACATCTCAAAAGAACGGCAACGATCTTTTTATTGGATTCTTGATGCAAAATTTTATCGAAGGAAGATATTGAAGAATTGCATGTGGATAAAGTATTTAATGTTGTACTCGGGTTCTACGAAACGGCATGTAATTGAAAACGAAATTCCAGATTCTGTTTAGGAGAAGGAAAAAGTAAAAAACCTTGATGCAGAAAAATATGATTGAATAGACTTAATATGGGTACAGTTGAACAGTAAGGTACAGGGGTGGCGCCAGGGTTTTTCCGACGAGGGGGCTTACAGCGCCGACGGGGGGGGGGGGGGGGGCTAATTGCTTGATTCTAAGTTTAACACAAAACTCATTGATGATCAAATCTATTACAGATTTGGCACCTCTAAATTTAAACATAACCTGCCATGAAACTTGATATCATGATAATTGTATTAATCACTAAAAAGACCTAACGTTAAAAAATGACAGTATTTTGTTAATATTGCTTTACTTCCGACAGGGGGGCTAAGAAGTTCCGACGGGGGGGGGGGTTTAGCCTCCCTTAGCCCCCCACTGGCGCCACCCCTGGTAAGGTACTAGCACTTGCAAAGGTATTGTTAATAATTTTATCGATTCCTCGCAGTAACGCTTCAGTAACGTCTTTTCGATGGTTAGGAAAAAGATACAAAGTTTCGATCCAACCTTAATTTAGAAGTCACTCGAATCTATAATGGTGATAAAAATTAACCAAGCAGAATCACTCGTACCTTGCTACAAAATGCAATTCCCCAAACCTCTTTTTTAGAAAAATGTAAATCTCCTTGTATGCGGTATACGGACAAAACCCCCTAGGACAAAACCCCCTAGGACAAAACCCCCTTAGGACAAATCCCCCTTAGGACAAAATCCCCTTAGGACAAAACCCCTCATAATCTCTTCAACATTACAAACAATTCAGATAATAAAGTTTAAAGTATCCCGTTTGCTTCGAAAATTGGTAGGTTTACTAATTAAATGATGCTGATTTCCGACAAAGTACCAGAATTTAGATATTTTCACCCCTAATACCATTTTTGGGCAAATTTGGGACCAAAGTTTAATGTATTCCGTTTGCTTCGAAAATTGGTAGGTTTACTAATTAAATGATGCTGATTTCTGACAAAGTAAATTTAGATATTTTCACCCCTAATACCATATTTGGGCAAATTTGGGCCCAAAGTTTAAAGTATTCCGTTTGCTTCGAAAATTGGTAGGTTTACTAATTAAATGATGCTGATTTCCGACAAAGTACCAGAATTTAGATATTTTCACCCCTAATACCATATTTGGGAAAATTTGGGCCCAAAGTTTAAAGTATTCAGTTTGCTTCGAAAATTGGCCTGTACGCCAGATTACAATATATCCAAATTCTGGTACTTATTTATTTATGACTATATGTGTTTATTATTCATCAAAATAAGCGTCGTGTTGAAACAACCTCATAAAACTGCTGTAACGAGTTCTCGCCGCGCCTGACTAACTTTTCGATTACGAGACATGTGTTTGGCGTTGGTTTGAAATGATTGCATTGCCATTTAGAGGTGTTACTTTTAGGAAATATAAAGGTTTTGATTGGTTCGTTTATAAAAATTAAGAAATAATGACGCGTAGGTTTTCGAGTCAAAATCTTAAGGAAATATTTTTAAAATACGCAGCATCATTTGCAACATAGAAGTTCAAGCGATAGCAACAACCTGTGAATTCTTTACTCTATGAACTATCCTAATGATTTATAATATGGAAATTATTCAGAACAACAAAGGTGGTTTGAAACTGTTTTATCATGGCTTTATATACACCAGGAAAACTGTGAACAAGTCCACGATAAGATTGGAATGTTCCCAAAGAGCTGCAAAATCCTGCAAAGGGTCAGTTACAACTGATTCCCAGATACAAAGAGCCATGCGCAAAACGGAACACAGCCATGATCCGAATTCAGATTTGGTTGCAGCAACCAAAGTCCGTGCTACGATGAAGGAAACTGCTAAAACTGCCAGAGCCACACCTAGTCAGCTTATTGCGGACAATACCACAACAGTGTCAGTAGAGGTGCGTGCCGTCATGGGTCGGAAAGATACCATAAAACGATCACTACGTCGTGAGAAAGCCAAAACTGCGCCCCCAAATCCAGACTCACTTCGTAGCCTTCACATTAGCGGTGAATGGACCATGACTGGTGGTGACGATCCCAAGCCATTTATGATACATGACTCTGGTTCAGATGATCCTGACAGGATTATTGTCCTTGCCTCGGAAACAGCTCTGCGACAACTTGCTCGTTCGTACACATGGTATATTGATGGAACATTTGACTGCGCCCCCTTGATATTTAAACAGTTATATGTGATTTGTGTCCCACTTGGGAATACAACTCTTAGTTGTGTATATGGTTTGTTACCGAATAAAAGCCAGTCTACATATTAAAAACTGTTCATAGCTGTATTAGACAAGTGCACAGAGCTTGGCTTCCAACCTGACCCAACTACTGTGATCACAGACTTTGAGATGGCAACCATCAATGCTGCTCGAAGGGTTTTTGGCAACCACATAGATACGCATGGATGTTTTTATCATCTTACACAGAGTACCTGGCGTAAGGTACAGCAACTTGGACTGGTGACATTGTACCGCACAGAGGAAGACGTCAAGTTGTTTTGTGGGATGCTTGATGGGTTGGCTTTCCTACCTCTAGATCAGATACAGGAAGGACTGGACTATCTAAAAGACAATATACCAGATTCTGTTGAACCGCTTTATGATTATTTTGCAACAACTTTTGTCATTGGAACCTTTCGCCGCATCCAACAACCAGCAGGGGCAGATGGAATTGTCCCCCCACTCAGAATGCGCAGGACTCCTCCCCTTTTCCCTCCCAAGTGCTGGAACTGCCATGATATTACGCTGCGTGATGAATCCAAAACCAACAACATTTGTGAATCATGGAACCGTGGATTCCAATCTCTAGTAGGTTGCTCACACCCAACCATCTGGAGACTGATTGATAGTCTACGTAAAGACCATGCTGATGTGGAAACAGATCTTCTCCTCGATTCACGTAGACAATGCCCCCAAAAACGTGTTCAGAATTCAACAAAGAAACTACAAAAGACTCTTCAAACACTTTGTTCAGATCTCCGTGATGGTCGCAAAACTGTTGAGGAAACTCTGAAAGCTATTGGATATTGTATTAGATGGAAATGAGTGTAATGGACTGATCTTGATTAATAAATAAAAAAATTGCTTTAATTTTTCACTAAATACATCAACTTTGGAGTTTGCCTTAATTTTTAGATCAACTAAGCGTTTATAATTTTTATAAGCTAGCGTCTGTGCACGAAACCGTAGATTCTTAGAACAAATGATGACGTCGTTAGACGCGTAATTACACATAGCGTAAGAGAATGACATATGTGTAGAAAGCAATTTACTTCGGTGTCTGTTGCGTAATTCAAACAATTCACGTTGAAGTCGCCGACAAAATAAATTGATTTTTATCGAAACTTTTAAAATATCCAGTGAGAAACGAATAAATAGATTTCGACGGTTTAGTTGGAGGTCTATAAGAAATAGAGTAGATAATAGAGCGTTTCTTTTCACCATCGTGTCTCTGGATTTCAATACTTAAGAATTTATTTACTAATCTTTACTTACTTCATATCAAAGAGGTCATCACAAAATTTATATTGAACAAATACACACAAGCTCCGTCACATGAAAGTGCGGAAACATTTCAAATGCATATCGCGTGGCCGAACCGTAATAGCGTTCCAAGATAAACCACCACTTGATTGATTCGCGAATTTAAAAAACGTTAATAGAATTTTAAAAATGTAAAACAATATTATTTCGAACCGTCATTTTCGAATCGTCAATTTTGAAACGTCTGTACGCCAGATTACATATATCCAAATTCTGGTTCTTGATTTGAAATCAGCATCATTTAATTAGTAAACTTACCAATTTTCAAAGCAAACGAAATACTTTAAACTTTGGGCCCAAATTTGCCCAAAAAAAGGAATTAGGGGTAAAAATATCCAAATTCTCGTTCTTGATTTGAAATCAGCATCATTTAATTAGTAAACTTACCAATTTTCAAAGCAAACGGAATACTTTAAACTTTGGGCCCAAATTTGCCCAAAAAAAGGAATTAGGGGTGAAAATGTCCAAATTCTGGTACTTGATTTGAAATCAAGATTAAATTATCTTTCATTGTGAAATTTTGCCGCGTATTTTTTCCAGGACTTTGTTGATGCGTAGATTTTAGGTGCCTTGACTATATAATTATTTTAAAATAAGAGGTGTTTTGTCCTACTCTATAAAAAAATGGAGGGTTTTGTCCTAAGGGGGTTTTGTCCTAGGGGGGTTTTGTCCTACACCCTTGTATGCACCCTAAAACCGAGAACACAGAAATCCATGAGATGACTAAGAAGTACTCAAAGATATAATCTTAATTTTAATTCTTTTGCTTTTTTTGATGATGATTAAAGTTTGTAATAACATCTGGTAATACTTTAGGATACGAACGGTTATGTGATTTTAAATCCGATAGCATACCTTGCGCAATGGGACCTCTTCTTTTTCTACGACTTTCTATATTCTCAAAAATTAGAAAAATTAGATATAACTTTTGAAATATCAACCGGATTCAACAATTTCAAGCCGAAGCAAAACCACAAACAACAACACAATTTGGTGGCTTGGCGAACCCCAGCAGTTGTTGGAACGTTTCGTCCTTCAATAACGATGGTTGTTTTTGAGTATAAGTTTTGCAGGATATCAATAAGGGTAGTGTTTTCAAGTTCTGGTGGTAATCGAAGACGTATCGATGCCCAAAGCCACGATCTAGCGATGTGATCGAACGCAGCCGATAGGTCAACGAAAAGCAGAAAACCGGTGGTAGATTGGTCGTTCGTAATTTGCTGAAAACGTTTAGCTATAAATGTTGCATCATTTGTGCCACGGTTTTTGCGAAATCCGTATTGATTGTCCGTAAGTTGATGATCGTACCATGATTGTAGTCTCGACAGAATAATATTGATGACACTTTTACAGATACTTAGATGGTGTAAGACAATATGTAGAGTTCATTTGTTAATTCGTGTGATTACTCCTAAACAATATAAATGCAGTTGAGGCGTTTTAACTTATTTCCTCCCTTAGGTATATATGTATCTTGGTGCAAGTTCTAACTTTTATCCGTGACTATTTGCCGGTGGTAAATCCGCGTAGGCGTTTTGCTTGTGTAAACCCACTTTGAAAGGTTTTTCAAATTCAATGTTTATTATATTTGATCACTAATATTTTCAGTAGTGGGTGGAATGAAAAATAAATAAGAAAGAAAAACACATTTGAAGCACAATATATTTACCAACAAAAAATCAACGGTGGTGGAGAGTGAAATATAGAAAAAAACACATTTGAAGCATGGAAAAATTAAAATCTTCATGTTGACCATCTTTATTTACAAAAATATATAGCTACATCAGGTCTGTACACGGGCTTCCTATTTATAACCTCCGTATTAGGTAACGAAAGTAAAATAGAAGCAGATTATTGAAGACCTATTTTAACAAACAATCAGGTGAATTTTTTACTCTGGCTTCTTTCTACCCCTTCCACAAGAATTTTAAGTTTTAAACAGTGTTATGTTGGATAATACTTGTTCTTGAGAAACAAAAGATATTTATATGTTTGATTATTTTCCCCTCAATAGACGTTTTATTTGTTGACATTTTGCGCTAGCTAAATGCGCATGCGCGAATCGGCTGGAGGCAAAACAAACGAAGCTCTTCCATATTGGCAAGCAAAATTGGCGAGGAAAGAAGCAGAGCGATTACGAAACAAGAAGAAAAATCATATTTAAAGAGTATTTTACTATTAAAAACAGTTTTTTTCAAAACTAAAAGATGCCAAGTTCCTGCTGTGCTGCTAACTGCTCAAACAGAAAGTCGAAACGAGAGGATTTGCAGTTTTATTGCATTCCAAATAAAGAGAAAAGGAGACAGATTTGGTTAACCATTAACTGCAATCAAGAGAGAAAAATGGCCTGAAAAAACAATATCTAATGCAAGGATATGCAGTGAACACTTCATTACAAGTAAGCTTCTTACTTTATTCATTCCCATTTAACATTTTGTGTCTTTTCATCAAAATTTGAAACTTACCCCCAAAAATTACATGAATATATATATAGAGACAGAAATTTGTGGGTGGGAAAAATTATTTGTGTTTGAGGTAAATGTATTTTTCTTTTCCCTGTAGATGGCTATATGGTTTTATGCCAACTTGAGGAGCTCTTTCTTATATTTTTATTTTCTACAGGAAAGAAATCAGATGATCCAAGTAATCCTGACTATGTACCCTCTGTATTCGCTCATACCAAATTCAAGACAAAGCTTTGTGAACAGAAACTGGAAAGACACAAAAGGCTGAGAGATTAAAGGTTTTTGACCTCAATGCTCACCGACATAGGAATCTAGATCTCCAGAAGTGCTACAAACGAAATGAAGATGACAAGAAGAGGGTGCATACAACGAGAGGGTGTTGGAAGTGGAGAACGCGACATTCACACTTCTAGTATTTGCAACCAACGGTGGGATGGCACGTGAATGCAAAGTATTTTATAAAAGACTGGCACAAATGATCTCTGAGAAACGAGACATAAAATACTCTGCAGCAACGAACTTCATTTGAAGGAAGATATCATTCTCGCTGCTACGATCAACCCAAATGTGCATCAGAGGTTCGCAATCATTAAACTTGAAGGGACTTAAACTTGTCTGACATGGAGCAAGCAAACATACTTGCAAAGATCAGACAAGTGGAGTGTTAAAAACATTAGAATTTGTTCAAATTTTGTGTTCATTTTGTAAAGAAGGTCAGGAGAAAGTTTATTTGTGTAGCCGGCTAGCTGTCTAGCTATTTATTTTTTTACAAATTATTATTTTTTGACAATTGTAGTACACCGTTGTTGAGCCGGAAATAAATGTAAATTTGTTTTTTTTTCAATGTCAGATTATTTTCAAAAATCTAATAAACAGGGTGGTCAGATTATTTTCAAAAATCTAATAAACAGGGGGTCCTAATAAGCTCCGGGGGGGTCGGAAAATTTTGAAAAATTAATAAGTGGGGGACGTTTATTAGGCAGGGAAGAGTAATCATGTCGGCAAAGGTGACATCCGGAAGCATTGATTCCTCTTGTATCCAACCCTTCGTAAATGAAAATGGGTCCGGTAATTTGCAACCATTCTCTAACGTTAGTTTTTTATCATAATGTATTTTGTCGTTTTTGTCTAATTCTTTCGCATACGATAATAAATCCTTCCATGTTGTTGCCATTTTCGCTTATAAATACTTTGTTTTTGCCTCCAATTCCGCGCGAGGGCTTGGTAACGACAACAAATACGTCACGGATAAATGGTCTATATGTTTATTATATTATTGTTCAATCTATCATGTGAACATCAATACATTTGGTCCACTAATGATATCTTTAGAAGACTTTTGTTGGTATATTAGCGAGATTTCCGAACGCTGGCTGCCATATTGATTTGGCTGTGTCGGTTACGTACAAAATGAGGACTCGTCTGTTTGCTCGACAAAACGAAAGCATACTTTGAACTGCGTGTGCTAACTTCATTGCCAGGTTCAAGATCACCGATAACAGTGTTTTTTCATATGATAGGCAAAAATATCTATCTAGTAGACCTAGGTCCTAATGTTGGAAGAATTTAACGAACAAGAAAATTAACTTTATTTCATATTTTGTCTAATCAATGTAGACAAGGCCAAATTTTTATCCTGAAATAAAATTCTGATATATCTGACCAATCGGGACTTTATTCTTTATTAATTCCGCCGATCTTGGTCTAGAAACCTCAAAAAACTTGATTAAAACTTAGTTTGTGCAAGGAACGCAACCGTCATGACCCAAACAGTCGAGTCCTCATTTTGTACGTAAATTGAAAATTTAGGTCGAGTTGGTAGGCCGAGTTGGCCTCTAACCTTTTTTTTCTTCTCTTCACATTTTTATGCTTTTGCAAGACTTTGCCTTGTTATAGGTTGACAGGCACATGTTTATGCCTAGCTATACATTGAATTTTTGATGTAAACCTTATTTTATAATATAATAATATATAATAAATAACAAATAAAGGTAAAAAAAATAACCGTACTTAAAAGGAATAATTTCCTCTTTGGAAAGATATATAGGGTGTGTATATATATATATATATATATATATATATAAAAATTTATTAAAAGTAGGAAATAATAAAATAGGTGAGTATATATCAGTTTTGTTTTTATGTTTTACTATACTCCATCTGTTAAGTCTTTATTTAGTATTTACTTAAAAGAGGGCAAACTTGAAATCGCGTCCCATACAGATTATCTTTTTAATTATATATATATGGAACGCCCATAAATCGCGCAGAGATTTTTTATTATAGAACAATCTATAACTATAATATTGTGAGATGGGACGATATTTAATTTGTAGTTAGATTGGATATTGTTTTATAATTTGGCATTTGGTCTACATTAAGACAGGTTAACACAGTTATTCTTTCTCATAGAACTATTGAGTGCAATTTTAACGGGTTATATAGCTAGTAGTAGAATCCTGCTGCAGTGCTCTGACTAATTTTTCAAAAGTGGTTTGCGAATTTTTGTGAGGCGATGTGCATTTAATTCATTGTCCCTTGCCGCATTTTTATGTCTCCTTGTAATGTGTTTGTTTATCGCTACTCAAGCTGTTGTTGGCTCTCTCTCCACTTGCTAACTGATGCTGAAAATGAATGTCTCCATGGACCAGAGTCACCTGAAACCATCTCTACTATTACAGTGGAGAAGGCCAGCCAAGAGGGTAAACCAAACCGCGGAATACATCTATACTGCGGGTGAAAGCTCACCAACGCTGGGTCAGATAAATCTGTAGCTTGTTGGAGTGTTCAAGCGCTTTACTTTCAGGCGAGCTCGAGTAGAGAAATATAGAAACAAAATGAGAAAAATGATATTTTGTAATCTTCAATAACTTTGATCAATCATGCTGGTTTCAGTGCAATTGAGTTTGTCTCAGTATTTCACGAACAGAGAAATTATTATGGCGTACATTGTACAATTAAAACGTTAATCACTCAGCTAAGTTCTTTGTTACCCTTTCAATTTATTTTTGGACATATTCCCCTTTGTAGGCATGCTTTATCTGCATGATTTAATATTAACTTTAACAACATAAGTACTATATGAGCTTCTCTCCAATGTGCTGATTGCTTTATGCCATTCCAGCATTGGTCCGCCCTCTGCCACAGTGAAAAAGTATCGTCTAGGATCTACACTTTAGTGTAGTGACTGGTCCCTTTAAGGATGAGTAACCTGTGGCATACTTCCAAATGGTTACTGCGATATGACGGCTTCTTTGACACTCCAGAGGTCATTAGGGGGTTAGGATGTAGACACAGCATGCTCAGATTTTTATAACTGAAATCACGTTTTTCCTTTTTTTTCTAAATGTGTTATGTCATAGAAATACGTTACCTTACGCCATTCCACTTAAGCATTTTAGTCAAGCGAACATTTGGTAATTTAGGCTTTTTGATCATCAGTTTTACTTTTACTTTTGAGTTAATTTATCGATATGAGGTTGTTGTGTATTTTGTTGTGTTTCACTATTTGCAACGTTCCTGTACTGTAAAATGAGCGAAGAATATTTGATTTGGTGCAAAAACAATCTAATAAAACAGTATTTAAAAGGGTTGCAGTATTCAAATTTAGAAATACAATGTATATACTTGCTGTGGGTTTAAAAAAATGTTTATAAAACCAAAAAAAATCTTATTCCCTAAATCTTAAAAACATCTGGTGTACGCAAAAGAACATGTACACGAACATTCCTATATCACAGTTGGTGTATGTGCCGGCGAGCAAAAATGAGAAGACTGTCGATCTAACGAGACAACAAATTGATTCATTATATAGTTCCTAAAAAGTGAATTCTGGTTTTTTTGGCAATCTGTTCCAAAACTGTTGTTCTGACCTGTTTTAGGGGGTAAACACTATGACTTTATTTTATTTCCTTCAAATTTCTGTTGTTCAAATATATATACTTTACGTTACAAAATAAAACATAGTGCCATTATATTAGAAAGATTGGCCTTTAGCATTATGTAGATGATTGGTCCATGTGTCAGACGTAAAATGTCAACTGACTTTATTTTATTAGCTAAGTCTCATAAAATAAGCATATTTTGTATACAGAATCTGAATAAATATTAGTTTCATAATGCATGTGTTTCTACATTCTCTTAACTTTAACATAGAATAATTACTAACAAAAAGTTTAAAATCTAATCGTAAATTATTGCTTGTTGAGTAGGATGACAAAGGATGAAAAGTTCTGAATATTGACGGTAGTATGAGGTCAGTTTGAGCATTGAACACGTATATAAACTGGTCAAACTCATAAGTCATCAGATCTTACTTGAAATTTCATGCAACATGAATAACTTTTATGGAAGATTTTGTAGAAGTTTTCTGATACCAACAGTGTAAACGGATATCAATTACATGCTTTTACTGGGTTTACTTTTCATTTGAGGGTGTGTTCTATCTGGTTTAGAAAAGACACTGAGAAATTGATTGTTTGGAATGATAGCTTTGTCAATATCATCCTATGTGGATAATACTGACAAATGATGAACTTTTGCAACTTCATGAATAGGGCCGACAAGTAAAAACATTTAGGATTACTGTTTTGACTATGTGGGTCATATACCATCTTTGACCTCATGAGCATAACCATCCATGCCCCTGCCACAGAGTTTTAAATACAAATAAGTTGATATCTTGTGTGGGTTAACTTGCCACTCTTTACGGGGTTGGCATTAGGAAGGGCATCCAGCCATGAAAACATCTGCACCAATAAACCATCAGATGATTAAACCTCCATAATTGGAGAAAATCATATTTGAAATCATCCAACCCATGCACGTGTGGAAAAGATTCAGATTGCATTTCTCTAATTATCTTCTACCATTATGAACATTGTCTAAAAGGTTTTAATTATAGTCTTGTTTGCCATGATCTTGTAATTTTTTTATCATGTTCCGCTGTTACATTGTTTGCAAGGTGATGAGCAGTTTGATCATGTACATCTTGCAAGCATCATTAAGTATATTTTCTGAAAGTAGTAAGTCAATATTTTATAATAGCTAATCACTTTCATTACAACAAAGAAATAGGTATTTGATTCCCTTTTAATTCCATGATCTGGCTGACATTTTAATAATGTTTATTCTAATCAATGAAAATCGATTGGTGCACAAATGTCAACATTCCTTTCAAAACATTCTTTTCATAATCCGTTACATAATGTCATTAGTCATCAAAGTCATTCCAAAGTTTGATTGTTGAGATTGAACAGCACCATGAGCCGGGTAAGTGTTTAAACCAAAGTTTAAAAACATTTACGGTTGAAAACAAGTACATATTCAGTGACGTTCTCTATATCTTAACTTCTAGCTGAATGGATGTAGACAAATAATTTTTTATATTAAAGTTAATTATTAGCTTCTTCCTTTTTATAATTTATTAATTTGTTTGATTGTTTCAACGGATATGGAAATGATTCATAATATACATATTTTTAGATTGAAGTTTTACACTTTTATTATAAAATTTCACGCATGTTTTATGTTCCAAACTCTATTTCTGTTATATCGGATATTCAGTTTCCAGCTAAGTAAAGAAAGATTTTGGTGATCCTTTCCATTCATTCTTTTCATTTCTTGTTCAAGTGAAAACCTTAAATCAACTCTTGAATTATTCATAAACACATCTGTTGTTTTTTAAATTGTTCTGTGAACAGTTTTGTGAACCGTTCTCTTTTTATTGCCATGAAACGCATTGCAAAGGGAGTGTTGAACACTGTTCTGCTCTAAGAAACCTGTTTTCTCAGCATCTTGACAGGACAAAACTGTACCACATGGTAAACATTCTGCAGCATTATTCATGGTATATTTATTATTCAGTTGTTTTAATAGATAAAATTGTTATTTTTTCTCGTTATCAACACATTTTATTTTCACTTTCAGAATTTGTTTTAACATTCGTTAAATCTCATTCTGAACAATACTAATCAGTAAATTTAATCCTCAACTTTTGTCAAATATATTGGTTAGAAATTTTTGTTCGATGTCATTCATTCTATTGATGAAAGGGATAGAATTTTAAAGAAGGAAAAAGGTTGTTGTTTCTCTTCAGTATAAGGAATAGTCTAAGAATATATTCAACAGCTAGTAACCTATTCAAGTTTGTTGACACTATTAGACGAACCCACACACTTTCAAGAAAATATATACCGAAACTATCAGTGGTATAACCTAACATTTTGGCCACTGGTCCTGTCGGACGAGTGGAACAGCCGTCTAATCAAAAATTGGTTGTCCGCAAAAACCTCTGGTTGTTCGACTGAATTTATATTATGGCTAAGTTTGCTAACTCGGCTGATTTTCAAAACTCAATCATTTCTCGTTGGTTATAACAACAATTATTATAATCGTCCCATTGGACAGTTGGAAGACAATGATTTAAAAGTTTCACTCGTCCGCGGCAAAATTTGGTCGCCCCATACCGTCAGACGACCGTTAGGTTATGTCACTGACTGTTAATTATACTTAGAACCTCTCAAAATCTTTATTTTAACCAATATTAAGAACAGACAGTACATTTTAGGAATGATATCAAATGGTATCAAAGCAATGATAAGCATAGACTTCACATTGTTTCTATTGCGTATAAATGCTTCTTTTTGTTTTAACGTTTATATATTTTCTAGTTTTTCAGTTCAGTTTTTCATGGCATATCTCTGAAATTGTCAACTTCAACTCGCTCATCCATAAGTTCAAATCAAATCAAATTGTGCTTTTGACAAATTTGTGTAAATATTTGCATACAATAACAAGTAGCACAGGAACGTTGCAAGTAGTGAAACACAAAGTACACAACAACCTCATAGCGATAAATTAACTAAAAGTAAAACTGCAAAATACGATCAAAGAGCCTAAATTAGCAAAAGATTGCTTGACAAAAATGCTTCAGTGGATGGACTTGGTGGGAAAAAATAGGGATGAAAAAGTCAAAAAACGATAAAAAAAACAGCAAACAAGAAACTGTATATATACACGAGAGATAAACTACGATATTATATAAAATAAAAAAGATTTTTGTCTCTAAAGTAATTAAGAGGGGTTTTTGAAAATTTGCTTTTAGATTGGGACAGGTTCTGGTCCGTTTTAAGTTCTTTAGCAGGGTATTCCAATGAAGGATACATTGATATGTAACAGAATTGATACCATATGTAATACCGATAAAGTTCTGAAATGCATGCATCATAATTTACTTAACAGAGGTTGGCATTAGGAAGGGTACCAAGTGTAAAACAACTTGAAAAAGTCATCAGTTGATTTTAACCCTAAAATTAGAGTGATATCTCTCAAATCCAACCCATGCTAGATCTTTGGCCCTTGAAAAAAGATGCCATTGATAATGTTTATTTATTCATTGCATATCAAAGATCAACTGAAATATTAGCACATAACTATGCAAAAAATAAAACCTGTTGTCTTTTAAAATATTTTTTCTTATTATTGTGCCTTTTCTGATCATTTTGTAAGGTGAAAAATTGTAATAGAACTTGGATTTCATTTTTAGGAAAAACCACAACATCTTCAAATGACTGAGAGTAATAGAATAACAAAACAAGACTACTCATCCATGGATGTCGAAGATAGAGGTATGTTGTCTGCTGACTTATGTACCAAAATTTCTAAAACATGAGGTTTGAGAATGACTGCATAGTGCCTAGTTCCCTTAAGTAAAAAAGTATTTTATTTTGTGGACCATCTAAGCTGATGGTTACCAGAGTACTCGCTAAGTAAAAAAATGACGACCAATTATGTTAGTGATTGGTGGCCAAGTTACTATGACAATTACAACCTACCATTTGCATCTTATCCTATATTTTAGTCCTATGTAATAGTAGTCACACAAACTATCTTATTTTCCTTTTGTCCCTCATGGCATTTGGTTTTTGTGAAATGTAGAATGCTGCGCTGGCGTCAACATCGAAAGTTATATTAACTCTTTTATTAAACTGCACAGAGAGGACGTTAATCATTTTGGTGAAAAGATTTTTGCTATTTTCACAGGTCAAACTGACTTTGGAGTGTGTGCTTGGGTGTTGACTATCTTCTCGTTTATTATTGTCATTTGCACCTTGCCGTTCTCGCTTCTGTTTTGTTTAAAAGTAAGTTAAACCATACAAGTCAAAGAAATGTTTGGTTGCATTGATTATATTGAGTAGTATTTTCCAGTTAAAATGTTTAAACCATAACATTTAGATAGTTCAGGAGTACGAGAGGGCTGTGATATTCAGGGTTGGTCGCTTGCTGAAAGGTGGAGCCAAGGGACCGGGCATCTTCTTCATTCTCCCGTGTATCGACAACTACAAGAAGATTGACCTTCGTGTCATCTCGTTCGATGTTCCACCCCAGGAAATTCTCACTAGAGACAGCGTCACTGTTGCCGTAGACGCTGTCACCTACTTCCGCATATGCAACCCGATTGCCTCTGTGTGCAACGTGGAAGACGCCAACCGCTCCACCAAACTGTTGGCGCAAACCACTCTCCGTAACGAGCTTGGCACCAAAAACCTGAGCGAGGTACTCATGGAGCGAGAGACGATCAGCAAGAACTTACAGCACACGTTGGATGTGGCTACCGATCCGTGGGGCGTGAAAGTGGAGAGGGTTGAGATCAAAGACGTGAGGCTCCCGCAGATGTTGCAACGGGCAATGGCGGCTGAGGCGGAAGCATCTAGAGAAGCCAGAGCGAAGGTATGATTTCAACTTTGTAAATTAACTTCTTTCGTTTCAACTGTTATCTACAACCTTCATTGCATGCATAGATTTCCATATTTTTTCATTTAGTAAATTTAGTAAATGTCGTAATATATGAGACACTTGTGTGCAAAACAATTCCAGAAAAGATTTTTTAAATATGCGTAAAGAATGAGGTCTTCACTTATTTTATTTCCATCTCTTAACTTATAATACTCAACTTACGAATAATAAGATTTAGAGAATAAGATTTGCGATGATGTTCAGGTGATCGCTGCAGAAGGTGAGATGAACGCTGCACGAGCGCTGAAAGAAGCATCCGATGTCATCAGCGAATCGCCGCAAGCACTTCAATTGCGTTACTTGCAAACCCTACAAACAATCTCCGCGGAGAAGAACTCCACCATTGTCTTCCCACTTCCTATAGAATTTCTCAGCACGTTTAGATCTTAAAGCGGTTTTCAACTGCGTGCACTGCATTCCTTACAAAAACAATTACCTCGTATCCTTATAAACTTAATGCAGGACATGCCATTGAAACTGCTTCAGAGAAGTATTTATTTTAACAATGTTCAATCTTAATTATGATTTTATTTATAAAGTTCTCATTAGCAACAATGCACATGAGCTATATTTACGTTCCAGTTGTGCTCTTCGTTGTGTCTTTTTGTGTGTTGATTTGTTATTTCCGTAAACTATATTTTTTGATTCGTCCACAGTTTCTTGTATAATTTAGACATGTTCAGAAAACCTATGTTGTTTTTCTTATCTTTTCCTGAGCGGACACTGTAATTGTGGAATGGTGTATAGGGTTTTTGGTGTAATAAATGGACATTATTATTCGTAAAAATGATTTAGGATTCCAAGTTAATAGCTATTCATCACAGTTACAACCATTGGGTACAGCCGTTTTATTCTTTACGAAGAGGTTTCGGATTTACCCAAGAAACATGCCTTATCTGCTGCACCTGTTTGTTTCGCACAAATCAAAACTAACAACACTGAAACACCAAATCGAAACGAAATAAGTAATAAAAACATTTATATCAAGTATATATAAAACTCTGGAACTGCGTGTTGTTGCTATGACAAATGTTGCCACTGTAACAACGATTGTTGCTTCAGCTCATGTATATTAGCTTCAAATAATGAATGAGCGATGGGAATAAATTACAGTATTTGTTATTAAAATTTAATATATCTTTGAGAGCATGTGTCTATTAACTAAGTATTTATGAATATTTTTTCTCGCGATAGAAAGCATATAATAATATGATTTTTGAGCGGTACTCCAAACTAGATGATCTTAGATTATGCCGATTTTTTCTTTAACTAGATCTCTAAACACTTGTGCGAAACACACTTAGTATTGGTAAAATAAAATTCAACAGGAAGAAGGCAACAATGTTGAAATGTCTAATCATAAAAATGAGTGCACCAAACGTTTTCCCATGCTTCGAAACCCCAAAAACGTGGTACTACATGATAGGTGTCTGTTTAAGTTGATAATAATCTCGAATTTGACTTACCGCGTCCCCAAAAATTGGTATTTTCACAGGAAGTGGATTAAAACTACTTCTAATTGCTTTGAAAGTATCACAAATGAATTCAGCATGATGTAGAACCCCCCAAATAACCTTAAAATCGTTTGCGGAGATTTTTGGATAGGTTGGTCCCAAGACAACAATAAAATTAATTTTAGCATCCAAATCCTACGGGATATCATTCCACACTAATTTCCACAGTAATTTCGCTAAGATTAAAATTTAAATACTTGTTTGTTGGTTGGTTGGTTTTTAAAGCATTATGATGAAGACCTCCACCCGGAGTTTTAGTATATTTAATGGCTCCCATCATTTGTACTACGGTTATATTTGACTTGATATTTTTATTTTTAACCGCTCACTAAACAACTTTGTGATAGCATGGTCTCAAACTAAGAGCTGAATGTCTTATCTCTTATCATTGCGATATCGCTGGTTGGTAGTCAGTAGCAGAATACTACTAACTCCTCAGTACATATCAAGCATATTCGGAGGATTGATAGAAAGTAAAGGGATAAGATGCTCGCACTGTCATGTAAACTAGAAGGAACGTGTTAAATTATTATTTTTATTTCAATATATTAAACAACGATTGAAACATTCAACAATGATTTAATGTTAGGCATAACCACTTGAACGGAGACAGTACTTCTTAATGTAAGAAATTTCACGAATCTATCTCAAAATAACATTTTTGGTGGGGTATTCATATTCGCGGTTTACCTTATTCCATGATATTCTGCGTTTTATATTAGAGTTGTATTAGAACAACCATGTCAATTCTGCAATATTTTTCAAGCAACTCAGTCAACAGAATATTTCCGTCTAGAGAAGAAACTGGTGTTTTCGAGACTCAATCTGAAAGCATTCAAGTAACACTTGAAGCACATCCTGGTAAAAAGAGGAAGCTAGTGACAGAGAAGTGTTATGTACTCGTTCACACAGATAAGACACATAAACTACGAACGTTGTTTACAGTTGAAACTCTTTTATCAAAAAGGAACTCAATATTATACAGCGGCGTTCAACACGTCTGCGTCGATGTATTTTGCCAAACACAACCAAGTTGACATTTGAGCAATGGGTACTTTCCTGTTAGTCCCCCCCAAAAAAAAAATAATTATAAAGGCACAGTTATATAGAAGGGAAATAGACAGTGATTGATAAAGACAATATTTCAACACAAATATTTCCATACAGGATTTATCTACACAGACAAATTCTAAACAGGTGGCATATATGTGACTATATCCTGGATTATTGTGTCAAACAACAAGTTGTTCCTGTTTTTCTGTCTCCACGTCCATTCACAAAGATAAGAATCCAGCATTTGTCTGTTGGTCCCATGTTGTCTTTTATTTCTTGATTTCGCTAGCTTCCAAGAGTTTTCGACATTTTGTGTGTGCGCTCCGGTTACCGGATCCACAAAGTTTATGGAATAGTTAACAGTAAAATGATTGAAGCCCATAACATTAATACCACCATACGCTCTCCACAGATCTGACATTACAGTTGTTCCAGGCAATATTGAATTTTGAATGATTGGCATAAGAGTAGCTGCATTTCGATTTAGAACGGCATACATGAAGCATTCCCTCGTCTCCCGGCAGATTCCATCAAAAACCCATTGCTGTGGTAGAACCCTACCCTGGTGATTTTTACGCCGACTAAACAGGCTTTCGTCGACCTCAACTGTTGTATTCGGCCCACCAATTGCAATGGGGTTTCGCAATAAATCTGCTGCACAAACTTCCCGTAAGTAATTGTTCCAGTCAACAACTGTATTTTTATCCATAAGTAGTTCTCGTTCACAAAATTTGATGCTGGTCATTTCGTATGCCCAGCAATAAATGAAGAGGATTATATCCCTATAGGGTAACCGAGAGCGCCCAAGCCATGTATCAATGCGTAAGCCAGATTCAGTTCTGCACTGCCTCGATCTGCACCTCCAACGGTCTCCATTGTCGCGTAGCTGTAATGTCATTTGATGCCCATTTGCGCAAATCTTGGGATTGTGAAGCACTCCCCTTTGCTGTAAAAACAGTACACTTGCTTGTTTGTCAGGGATTTGACTTGACAGCGTTAAAAAGTTCATCTTATTCAAAACAAGTATGTGACAACAATGAATGATTTTTGGAATATGGACAGAGATATAAATTTTCCAGACAATGGAGTCTGGAAAATATGAAAACGAAATATACACAGACAAGTCTGGATATACGATGCAGACAATGGAGTCTGAAGATTATGAAAAAGAAGTCTGAAAAATATGTTGTGAAGCACGCAGAAAATTGTGTCTTTTCGAATATTAATCTGGGGGGGACTAACAGGAAAGTACCGAGCAATGTCTATATATATAACATCCCCCTTCTTTAGAAGTTCAGCGTTTGGATCTCAGAGGATATTGTTTCAAAGTCGGTTTATCGTTTTGTTTTTGTTGTTTCGTACTGTCGTCGTTTCGTGATAGTTTGACGTAACTAACATGTCGTGAGTATGTCTGTGATGTTCTATTGTTTTGTACGACTACTTTTGTTCCGATTATTTTTAGAACGGTAAACACATCAGGTTGATAAACTGTTTGTAGTTTATTATCTCGCTTTCCCCTTTTCACTAAGACTTGACTTCCAACTATTATTTCCGGTACTATGTGATTGTACTTCTTATCTGCGTACGTTTTCGCTTTTTCGGTATATGTTTCGTAAAATCTTTTAACTTTTTCATAATATGTTGATGTTTGTGGTTGAACTTCTGGTAAACCAATGTTGATTTCTCGTCCAAAGAAAAGTTCTGAGGGCTTTTTATTCGTCGCAGGGCGAACACAGTTTCTATAGTTCAACAAAAGTAACTGCAGTGCTTGTCGCCAGTTTTCGTTTCTGTTTGTTGCATGACGTATCGACTTCGTAATACTTGTCATCAAACGCTCTACTTGCCCGTTACTCCTCGGCCACAAAGGTATTGACAGGTTGTTTTCGATGTTTCGTGCTTTGAAAAAATCGTCTATTTCATTACTGTCCCATGGTGGACCGTTGTCGGTTTTGATTTTATCGGGGTATCCGAATAAACTGAACCATCGCTCTAACGAATTGCACACGGTGGTTGCATTTGTTGTTTTCAAAACTTCTATTATCGGAAACTTCGAAAATACGTCGGTAATAACTAATAACTTGACTCCGTTTTGAACAGATCCGTAGAAGTCAGCAGTAATAAAACTCCACGGTTTTTTCGGCAATGGCGTCATCGTAACTGGTGTTTGTTTCTATGGTTGCGATAATCTCTAGCACGTACTGCAGGTCTTTATGAATTCTTCGATATCGTGACCATGTTGTACCAATATACTTTACTACGTAATATATTTTTCGTTTTAACAATACCCAAACACGATTTGTGAACTATCTCAAATACCTTTTTCTTCAATGTTACAGGAACAACTACTCTATTGCTTCGCATAACGATATCATCGACTAAACAAAATTCAAAGAAAATATTCTTGTACTTTGGTAAATTCGACCAGTTGCCATCGTTGATCGCTTTGCGTATATTTTGTATTTCTTCATCGTCACGAGATTCGCGTTTAATTTCCTCAATCGACATTGCGTATGGAATCGCATTTTCTTTCACGAAATTTATGTAATCTTTAGTAACATTCGATTCGACTGTATCACTTTCTTTAACGTTTCGACTAAGAAAATCAGCTATGTTTTTACTACCTTGTTTGTATTGTATATCAAACGAATAACCCATTAATTTTAGCTGCCATCTTTCGATTCGAGGACATGTACGATTTTTCGAGTTGAAAATAAACTTCAACGGCTGGTGATCGACAATCACATCAAAACGAGTGTGTGACAAATACAAGTGTAATTTTTCGATACTCCAGACTAGCGCAAGTGCTTCTTTTTCAGTAATCGAATATTTCTTTTCGGCATCCGATAACGCTCTTGAAATATAACATACAGGTTTTAAACTTTCGTTTTCGTCCGGCTGCAATAATATCGCACCAACAGCATAATTACTTGCGTCGGTCCACATTACACACTTCTTTTCGGGATTGAAAAACGTAACTACCGAATCGCTTGTGATTTCGTGTTTTAACATTTCGAAACATTTTTCGTGTCGTTCGCTCCAATTAAATACGGTTTTCTTCTTTATCAACTCGCGTAGAATACTTGTTTTCTCCGAAAAATTCTCGATGAATCGACTCATAAACGTACATAATCCAAGAAACGACATAACTTCACTTTTGTTACGCGGGGCAGGTGCTTCAACTAAACACCGAATTTTGTCTGGATCAGGTTTAATGCCATCGCTTGACAAAATAACTCCAAAGAATTTCACACTTTCTTGACCAATAATACATTTTTCACCGTTCACTTTAAATCCATTTTCCATTAAACGTTTAAACAGTTTTTCTAAGTTATTTTTGTGATCATTTTCATCTTTACCATAAACAATTATATCGTCACTGATACATTTTACTCCTTTCACATCGCTTATTTTTGATTGTAGACATCTTTGAAAAATATCTCCAGCGTTATTAATACCATAGATCAATCTTTTAAAACGATAAATTCCGTCTTCTGTGATGAAATTGGTTAGCTCTCGACACTTTTCGTTAAGCTGTATTTGCGTGTAGGCTTCGCGTAAATCGATTTTGCTAAATACTTTCGCTTGTGACATCTCGTCGGTCATCGAATCGATCGTTGGAATCGGAAACTTTTCGCGAAGAATTGCTTTATTGATTTGTCTAGCGTCTAAACAAATCCGTACATCTCCATTTGACTTGGGTGTAACAACAATATTACTCAACCACGCTTGCGGTGTGTTTACTTTTTCGATCAAACCGTCGTTTAACATTTTCGTAATTTTCGCCTTTATCGCTTTTCGTAAGCTATACGGTTGTCTTCTTAATGGTTGTTGTATTGGTTTAGCGTTTTCGTTTATTTTTAATTTGCATTCGTAATTTAAAAACTTTCCTCTCCTTGTGTAATTTCTTCATATTTTTCGCACAATGTTTTCAAGTTTTCTGGAACGTGCGCAAACGTCTCATTTCTCACTTTGCACGTGTTTTCTGTACGTTTTTTTTTTGTTTTCACCTCGCGTGACCTATTGTTTCGACATTCATGAACATTGTCTGCATTGTTTGTGATATTGGGCGTGTTGGCAATTTTGATTAGCAACAGTTCTTTTGAAGTTGATAACCCAATCAGATTGCCAGCTCTTTGTCTGTTTATAACGTAGACTTTCGAAATAACAATACGTTCTTTGTTCTCTATCTCTGCTTCAAAGTAACCAATCATTTTCAATGGTTTATCACTCCATATGCATAAATGTTTTGTTTTGACTTTTTAACTGAATCTTTTGTTTTCGACAAATTTCAGAAAAAGTGTTTTTATCTATAACGTTTATCCACGACCACTGTCAATAATCATTTTCGTTGGCACATTGTTTATTTTTACAATCGCTTCTTTTGACTTCCCATTTGACTGAACATTTTGGATTTCGTATTCATCAAACAGCATAAATATGTTGTAGTCTTCTTCACTGTCGGAAGATTCTTTTTTGTTCGTCACTTGATACGCCTTGTTTGGTTTGTCTTTGCTTTGTTTGCACATTTTCGACATGTGATTTAATTTACCGCACGAGTAGCATTTTCTTCCTATAGCAGGGCAAGATGATTTGTGAGTTTTCGAGTATTCTCCACCACATTTGTAGCACTGATTCGACTTTGCTTTATTTCTCTCTTCTTTTTTCGGTTGCTTTTCCCAGTAACGTTCGTCTTTTTTCAACTTTCGGACGTATTCTTCCGGTGGTTTTTCCCCAATATGTCCGGTTATAGTTTCAGCTTGTTTCTCGGAGAATTCTTTGCTGAGTCCTATGTCGACTAATTTTCCAAGAGTGAGATTTTCGACTTGTAAGAGATTTTTCTTCAGCTTTTTCGAGTTACACGTGAATATAAAGTGATCGCGTACCTCCGTATCGATTCGCTCTTCGAATTCGCACGTTTCTGCTAACAATTTTAATCTTGTAACGTAGGCTGAACATGACTCTCCTCGATTTTGTGATGCGCTTTTAAAAACGTAACGTTCGTATGTAATATTTTTTTTCGGAAGAAAATATGTCAAAAACTTCGTTTTCACTGCGTCGTACGTATCGTTATCTTCTTTTAACGTTTTATATACTTCTCGTAAATTTTTTCCACCGAGGTGCAACAGCAAGGCTAATTTTTGTTTTGCGTCTGTTATTCCAGGAGCCAAAATAAACAAATCGAATTCTTCAATATACGATTTCCACTTCTTATCCAAATTCATAGATTCAGAACTTCGTATAACAAACGGTTCCACGGAAGGAATATTCGACATTAACTTTGCCATTTTCGTTTAAATCTTCGTCGCCAACTGTTATGTACTCGTTCACACAGATAAGACACATAAACTACGAACGTTGTTTACAGTTGAAACTCTTTTATCAAAAAGGAACTCAATATTATACAGCGGCGTTCAACACGTCTGCGTCGATGTATTTTGCCAAACACAACAAAGTTGACATTTGAGCAATGTCTATATATATAACAAGAAGAACGAAAGATGAAGGTGGCTAAATAGACTGATTCTCATGGTGAAAACGAAAACGCAATCAGGTATTTCAAACACGTTCTGTCAAAGCTGATACGACCAGATATGGTGGTTATTTGGAATTTGCTGTTACGAAAGGTTGACTACAATCACTGTACAAAAGGATGAATATGACACGGTATATGTTGACTACATCTCGACCTATAGTTACAGCCTCTGTATGGAAATAAATAAAAACACAATTCCACAAATTAAATTAGTAAATTAGGACTCCACCAAAACCACAAACAATATAGAGAGTAGTACGCGAAGAAAACATGATTTTGAATCGATCGGAAAGTATATTAGAACCAAACCCTTGCCCATCGCGCCATTCGATGTGAATACAAGTGGCGTGAACGATCCGTTTTCTAATTGAAGAATTCGCTCGTTGTAATGCATGTTCTTTTCTTCCTCATTCATCGTGAAGAACTTTTTAAATTTCCATTTCCTTGTATCGATGAGCGTGTGGGTTGAACACCCTTACATATAAAAATACTCGTTGGCCTTGGGCACAATAGCTTCGTGCACTAATGTTGAGTCTAACTTCTTTTGTCTCGTTCGTTGTTTTTGTGTGAAACGCTCGCCTGTCAATCTTAGAAAACAGGGTTTTTTCCTTATATCGTGACATACTTCACTTAGAAGGGCGGTGGTTATATCTCTCACTTCTTTGTGTTGTAGTGTGACCCATAAAAAATTTAGATGATAGGTAGAGAAATCAATAGCTGATGGTTCAGCTTTTAGCGTTTCTTAAAAGTTCAATAAAGTTGTAGTGCTACATTATGAATTTAAAGACCACGACGGATATGGTAGTTTTAGTTCTAAAATATATTGTGCAGTACATATGGAGGAGATATTAAAGATTTTGACCTTTCCAATTCCGTGGCCTTAGAAAGTTTATTTTCAAGAATTGACATAATAATACACTCATATAGTCATAAAGTACGACTTCATAATATAAATGCGTGACGTCATAGGTTTAACGTACAAATGATAACTAAATATTTTATTCCACAAGAAATGTCCCAAAATTGAGTTTGAAATATAATAAATTCCTTCCGCATTGAGGGGACGACAGAGATTGAAAGGGCCAACTTTTAAGAAGAAAAACTTGGATTTGGGTCCATAGTATGTTACTTATTATATCCAGCGGCTAAGCAAAAAAACATATTTCTTGGTAGTTAGAAACTTTTCTGTTTCAATTCTCCATGTTAATTCTGAACCAATTCTAAATGTGACAAGTTTACAGAACAAGTGAAAAACAACGTAGATAATTGTAAATTTAATTGATGGGGTTGCCATGACTGCCATGTTTTAAGAGGTATCTCATTGAATCCTATCTGAAAATGAAAATCCACTCTGTGACGGAGGACATTTCCAGGGATATATTGTAAACACCAAAGAAACACCTAAAAAAAGGATATCCATGGCTGTCATTATGGTGCAATTAAGCAGTATGGCCTTGCGTATTGAAAGGACCAAGAAGATTTACAAGTGCACCTAGAATCCCTAAAAAACATTTGGGAAAGACTTTGTCTTGCTTTTCATGGTTGGTTCACTCGTAAACGAAAACAGCTATTTGAATCGAGCGTCATTGAAAGTGCAAGGAAGCAAACTAATGTGCAGCGCAGGGGCGGATACAGGATTTTTTTCTCCTTAGGCGAAAATATTACTCACCCCTACCCTTCTAATTAAATTATCGAGTTTTTAAGCAGGGCGTCATTTAATATAAGGGGGCGTTTAAAAGTCCATTTACGGTATGCGAACAGCTGCGGTTTCAGGGTGCGCGGGCCCTTGGGTAATTTCAATCTGCAAGGAAAATTTAGTACAAACCCATTTCTATCATTTTCTCGTGACGTGAAATGAGACAGATTCTTAATGAGAAAGAGTGAATCGTTTTCGTGAGTCCTGTAATTGAAATAGAAGAGAATGGATAAAATTTATTGATGATATTTTTCAAATGTGCTAACAAATAACAACACTAACAAATAACTACTTATGTTAAAAATCTTTTCGTCGGTCTTTATCTTTGACAAATCTGTCTATTATTTCCCCCAAAATCTATACTTCGCTTCACTATTGCAGCATATTCTCAATAGAAAGAAGTGCCAACAATGAAACTGTTTATGTCCCAATGCGCTTTTGCAGTTGGTGACGAATATACACAAATAGATAGTTTAATAGTTTAATTTTCGTCATGGAAACGCTTCCTCTTTCTTTCCCTCTGATGATCTGAATATATAAGATCCTTTCTACAACCATCTACATTTTTGTGTCATTTGGGTACACAAATGAGACAACAGTATATAATATAAATATTAACTGAATAAAAGCAGAATAAATAGGTGAAAATTTGTTTGTGTCTTGGATTAAAAATGTATATTGATCCAAAACATAAATAAGTATACAAGACAGATATCTTATAATTTTTCAATGGAAAATCTCCACCAAACAAAAGGCATAGCAAGCAAAACCCACCATCAAGTTTCTTTGAATAACACAGCCAAGGAAACTGACTCTGCCACTTCAAAAAAAACTTTCAGTCGTTCTTGTCTGCTGGGAATTTGAATTACTGTCACAAACAAAATCATTTTTTATCAAATGAAGAACTCTTTAGCGAGAATGGGTCAATATCAAGGGTCAATTCTTTCTTTCAGTTGCTCTTGGAAACACACAATGTTTAACTCAGACATTGCATCTTTTAATTTCACTGTTTTGAGAAATGTGACATCTGAACCAATATTGTTACTATTGTTACCAACAGTTTTAGATGTTGACTTTTGTACATTTGGATCCACACAGGATGAAAAGGCAATACAAGTCTGCCTTTTCATAGCAGACAAAGTACTGACAAACTTAAGAGCTTTGGCGGGCAACTGAATATCAATAGGTAGATTTAAAGGTCGTTTCTGCAGTTTACAAACATCGCACACAACATGCAAGACAAAATGATTAGCCTGAAAAGAGCCTCCCCAAATAATTTGCCTATGGTGACAGAACATAACATTTAATACTCTCTCCCTTTTAGGTTTAAACAGGTTAACTCTTGGATCTATTAACCTATGTATATATTTAATAGTACATTAGAACATTTAGGACCAAACATTAGAAAATGATTAAATATCTTACATAGAACAGATGACAAACCTAGTAACATACACATAAACAAACATAAACATAAAAACCGCGAAAATAAGTACCCATGAAATTTAGTACCACTAAGGTAAACAAACCTTTAGAACAATTGTTCAGAGTCTCAACCTGAAATGTTTCGGTGTAATTCTAACGGGTGTGTGTAGAGTATTAACTACATCACTGTTATAAGGACCTGTGTAGTCAATACTAGTTGCAGTGGATCTAAGAAGAAGAAGAAATACATTTTAAAGTTATGCTGGTCTTGTATTTATGTTGTAATCGAATAAAAAACAATGTTTAATAAAAATGGCATATATAAACTCAAGTCATGTTTTACATTGAACAAAAGTATAGTAGCTAAACAAAATAAACAATATTGAATTGTTCATTCTTGAACTATGATAGTGACAGAATGTAATTTTCATTCATTTGATTATGTCAGACCAACTAGCTAAAAGGTGTCGAAAGTGATTAGCCAAGACATAATGCAAACTCAAAAACAATCTACTTATTGACTGACAAAATCTTATAAGCAGTGTAACATAAACAAACAAATTAAATATTTATTTATATGGTATTTACTGTAGAGGTACAAGACTCACCGTTTTGCATCTTCGTCCAGCTCTAAAATTGCGATGTAGGGAACCGAAATTTTTTTTTGCCTAATGGACGCTACCTAGTCCCTAGCTCTTTAACCTAATACGAGTATTGTCTTGCGTTAAAGTACTGGGACTAGGTAGTGTACGTTAGGCGAAAAAAATATAGTAGCTGTAAGGCAAGGTTTTTTTGGCATGTCAATTCCGTCCCAACTCTTTTACTAAAAACAATGAGTATTTCGAAAGTAACCTGTATACAAGTTGGAAAAACTACGGCGAAAATAAATTTGAGATGTGAAATCAGGCGTAACAGTTAAATGACACAAATCATGCGGGCGTGTTTGACGATACGCCCTAAGATTTTTTTATTTCTCCTTTGGCGGCCGACTTATTTGCCGTACTATGAATCCGCCACTGCAGCGACAAGCGAATTTTTTACAGCAACAGCATCGAATCACAATATTTCTGGAAGGAAAAGGAGCAATGTTTCAAAAAAGGAACAATCCAGGAAGTGATTAAAAAAGAAAATGATGAAATAAGGGCAATTTATGGTTCAGTATCGTATCGTTTAATCAAGCCATTTAAGAAGTTCAAAATCGACAATTAGTTTTATTATGAAAAACTACAGATTAATTTTCATGATTATATATGATATGCTTTGTTAATTTCACGTTTACTGCACGTGTTATTGTTATAGTATACTATAATGTCGTTTTGTTGCGGTATTTTTTTGTTTGTTTGTTTGTTTTTCAACGAGGCTTCCAGAACGCTGATTAAGCATTATCATGAAGACCTCGACCCAGAGTTTTAGTGTATTTAATTGCTCCCATTTGCTACGGTTAATTTTGATGAAATCCGACGTTTTTATTTATAACCGCTCACTATACAACTTTGTGATAGCATGGTCTCGAACTCAGAACCCTTTGGTTAAATGCCGAACGCCTTTACCATTGCGCTATCACCGGATAAATATAATAAGAAGTATGAAATATAATAAGTCAATGAATTGTAATTATTCTATTTTTAGAGCGTGTCGAAATGATCTGCGCATGTCCTTTGACACCAGTGTAAGTATTCTTACATTCGACTATCATCTCGAACAATTTATCCGGTCCCTTTGTAATTTAGCGCTTGATCAAAGCAAAACTCTATTGGTATCTTGCACATTTCTCAAAATTTTCAAAACCTTTTCGCAATTTTTCTCCTCAAATTAGTCTTTTTTCTACTCCCACTGGCACAGTTGCTTCGCTACAATATTCAATAATGGTGCCTTTGAAACTGAAACCTACCAACAAAACTATTGCTGAAAAATGAAAAGCTTTAAAAAAGGGAATACCAAATAAACGTGTGGCTGAAAAGTACGGCGTTCCCAGGAATATTTGTTGACATGGTGAAAAACAAGGAAAAATTGTTAGCTTCGCTGGAGATTAAGGGTACGAACTCTAGACGACAGAAGCTGCGTTCAAGAAATTTCGGTAGATAAAGCAGTTTACACCTGGTTTATTAGTAAACAAAGACAGGAAATATAAATAGATGGCCTAATACTTAGAAAAAGCAGGAATAAGCTTTAGGAGAGACATGCCTGAAAGCATCAGATTGTTGGCTAGTAATTAACAGAAAATATAGTCGAAGATATAGTATATCAGCGAAAATTTGTACTTGCAACATTTCATTTAGTCGGAAATTTTTAATAATTCAACTTTTATGTTAATTAAATTAGCAATAAATATATTTACAAAAATTTGTGGAAATTTTGATGTAATACGAGAACTGTCCGTGATGAATGTATTGCATTGCTTAAAGTGGTATATGAGAGTGGGCGAGTGTATAAAATGAAAGCCCGGTCATTTTCTCCATATGTGATCACTTTCGTGTCTGTTCTCTTGAGGATCATCTTTCTGTTGCAGTTTTTGTTGATCTCTTCAAAAGTCCTATTATTCAAAATGTCGAGAGAAGAACTTTTGTCTATCACTACTTTCACATTCATTCCCTCGACTTTGATATTTGTCGTAAACTGACTAAGGAAGTTCACTACTTGAGTTGTGTTTGACATGCCATTAGAGGCAGAATCGTTTTCAAGTACAAATTTCTCAGCAGAAAGTAACGACTGGATATTAGATAATAAACTTCGCATATCAGAGTCAGAGGAATCAGAAATATCCACGTTGTTAACTGAGTTATCCTTTCTCCCACAATTATGACACACCTTTCCTGTTGCCGGGTAGGGTTCTTGGTGAGAAAAAATTTCTACACAGCGAAAACACTTTTGTTGGCTACTGTTTTGCCCTTGTCTCCGCTCTTTCTAACCTTTGGCGTGATCATTTAGTCTTTGTACGACTTTCTTGATCTCCTCTTTTTTCGTCATTTGCTTCTCGATATCTTTTAGTGATTTGTCATGTATCAGAAGGCCCTTGAGACTGAGACTTTACTTTTTGAAGGCGTACCTTCGTAACTTGTTGTTGTTCGTTGCTAGACCATAAGGATTATTATTAATTCAAATGTTTAAAAACAGGTACATCACTTCAGTATTTATTGAAATATATAATATAAAATAAAACTGCTATTAACGTGGGACCTGTTATTTACAAAATTTACAAACTTATAAAATTTATTAAAATGTATATATATTAGAAGACAAAAGATAAAATTATAAAAGTATTAGTTAAAAACGTGTGTTTTCAGGGCTCTTTTGAAGCATGAAAAATTTCTTTCTTTTCTTAAATTAGTGGGGAGATCATTATATATTTTTGCCCCAGAGTAAGAAAATGTCTGTCTACCAAGCTCGAGCCTTATTCTAGGTAATTTAAGTAGACAGGCTTGATTTCTTGTGCATTTATTATGCTCGTTTATTTCAAAATAGGTTTTCATTGGGGTACAAGTCTCGTTGTTAATTCATTTAAGTACCGTTAAGCAGGATTTCGTGTATCTTTGGTACGTGATTGATGCTACTTCTTTGTTGTTTTCCTTTGAGTAGATTATTTGAGAAGCACGGTCTTCCAGTGAATGAAGTGATGAGAGTTGAGTTTGGGACAGGGGCATCTTTACCAAGCAGCAGTATGTTGTTAGTGGTGCAATCATCATGTTGTATATCTTTTCGGCTGCAGCAATGGTTTAATACTGTCGGACTCTCTGTAGCAATCGAATACATCCAGATGCTTTCTTGTAGCGCTTTTCGGAATTTTTA
This sequence comes from Candelabrum cocksii, assembly GCA_963930725.1. Classification (NCBI taxonomy): domain Eukaryota; kingdom Metazoa; phylum Cnidaria; class Hydrozoa; order Anthoathecata; family Candelabridae; genus Candelabrum; species Candelabrum cocksii. Next base: position 6,150,202 of record OZ005669.1, read on the forward strand.
TTCAGGTTAATCGATTTATCAATCAGGTTACCCAGATAATTGTATGTATCAGTGTCATTTATGACTGTGTCGTTATATTTTACTTTCATCGGCTCCTTTATTTTGTTATTTTGATAAGTTTTATGATGAGGTAATAGCAGTCACATCTAAGTTTGGAGACAATGACCTTGTCATGGTAGGTGATGACTTTAGCAGGGACGGATACAGACATTTTAGCGACTATACGAAGAATTCGAACAGCATACGTATTTTTTAAGGGCCGCCACCATGGTTGGCTATGTTACTGAAAAAAACGTTACATAGAAAATTTTGACCTTATGAAATCATCATGTTCATAACGTCTGTATCCGCCCCTGTTTAGTAGCTATCTTGGGAAGTCATCTGAATTTTATAGTGGTGTGTACGGAGGCTATGGTTTTGGGAGCAGAAATAAGGAACAAGTGAGATTGCTTGAGTTTGGAACAGCGACAGACATGGTGATTTGCAATACATTGTTCAGTATGAGGCAAAATAGGTTGATAACATATCAATCAGGTAGTTGTCAGACACAGACTATTACTACTAGAGGTAGACCGAAAAAGATATCGCAAGAGGTAATAAGGACAGATTTACTACAGAGAAATTGTGAGTTTAGATCTGACACAGTCTAGACCAGATGGGAAGACGACCATTAGTATACTCTGTTAAACCTATGCTATCATGGAATACGGATGTTAAGTCGATAAAAAGAGAAAATTCTTTCAATAAAAACTATTTATACCCATTGTTTCTTGTGAAAAATGTTCTTGATCACGTGATGGTGCTGTTATATAGAATGATTCGTTTGTTTCGCCCTACAAAACTAATTTTAATTGAAAGAAAAGTTGAAGCTTTTCACTGATTTTTATTATGAAGATTTCTTAAACTCTTCTTGCGGCAGAAGCAGTGTGATTCATGGGAACAACATTTTCTTCTCTTCTCTCTTGCATCAGTAAAATTTCTTAGTTTAACATCCTCTATAATCATGTAATTCTTAGTCTATTTTTATCTAAAACAAAATTAAATACATTCATCTTATTTCGCTTTTCCATTTGTGAATGGCTGGGCTCGTTTAAAGATGACATTCTTAGAGTTTTAAAATTATATCTATAAATGTTTAATGGACCAGTAGTGCTTTTTTACACATGGACGACCTTCTTTACTGAAACAGTAGAGTATGAGCAGTAAATAGCATGATAATTCATGTGAGGTGCTAAACTTTGTATGCTACAGGAGAAGTTAAGCAGTTTCAATATATTGATGAGCATTTGACATTTGAACAGTTGGAGGTTATAGTTAGAAGGAAAACAAATAGATGGAAGGCGGGAGTTCCAAAATCAAGATGTTTGCGGGAAAAACTGTTCTTGTAGAAATCTCTGCGACAATTTGGAACACAAACAGTCCGTTGATGAGAAGCCGACAAAAACCTAGTTGTACAAAGAAAAATTCTGGGAGAAAGTGTAAGTGATGATAGTTCGCTTGAACAACGTCATAAAAAAAACTTGTAAAAAAGACAAAGTAAAGCTACGTTTCGCCGGTGTGGTAGGGAGTCCAGTTTGGAAGATAGGTTTGCGCAGATTGCGTAGCAAACTCGCCGTTGAACATGGTCAATAACTTCCCCAACAACACAAAACTGACTCCAATAATCTAATTAATAAACTCGAAATAGAACAAGAATAAAAAAACACAGTAGTTAGCCATTACTCAGGTTATTCTCTATTTAAAGAAACTATAACGGGATATAGTTGGGATAACTCAGTTGGTAGAGCGCTTGCAATTTCGGATTTCTGAGGTTGTGAGTTCAAATCCTCCCGGCCTCGCCGACTCAGCGAATGAGTAGCATTTCGATGCGGTAAAGTATGAGTGTTGGTGGTAGGAATGGCGCCCGCCTCAACAGTTACAACCCAACGTCTTGCGCTATCGAAAAGGGGATAGACACCCTCGTTTACGCCCGTTACCAACATTAGGGTTAATTCGGTCACTTTACTTTAAAGTAACTATGAGTGATATTTGCACGGGCATTTATGACTTTCTTATGACTTATAAGCACTCTTAGCAACTTGCCAAGTTGGCAATGGAAATTTCCGCATGAAAAATCTAGAAAAATTAAAAGTCTACAAAAACATTAAATAGGTCGAATTTAAGTAGAGCAAAAATATAGGAAGCCAAGTGATTCTCGAAATTTATTTTCAGAGGTTTAAATATTGCCACTGTCACGGGTAGACGCGCATTTATTTGGATGGAAACAAAAAAGGTAAGTTGAAACAGTCATTCACTATTAAGTAATGCGTGCAATTTGCACGGGGATTATATAGCTAGTAAAAATACTAAAATAACTTGATAATGTAATCTATGTATCCATAAATCTTATCATCTTTTTGTTGGTCATTATCATTGTGCGCACTCAGCCACTCCCAGCCACTGCGACCCACTCCCAGCCACTCTTTGAATATTAAGGCACCCACCCACCCATTTTTCGAAGATTAAGGCTCACACCCACCCATTTTTTTAATATTAAGGCACCTACCTACCCATTTATTGCTGTAAAATAAAGTGCCCGCAGATCATTAAAGAACGTTTGTCTCCTCCCTCTTTAGAATTAATTGAGTTTAAATGTAACTCCTACCTCGCCACAAACCCTGTCTGTTTTAATTTATTGTCGTTAAAAAGTAACTTGTACGGTTAAAATCCGCTATAACGAATATTCGCTTTATCGAACAAAATTTTCGGTCTCTTGCGTGTTCGTTATAGCGGACTACAACTGCGTTACAACTGCGGCGTTATAGCGGTTTTAATAGGAATTGACGATTAAGCAACAGAGAATGATTGATTGCGCCTATTCTTTATGGCAGAAAAAAGTTAGAGTTTAGGAATGTTTAGTGTTTTCTTAATAAATCAGATGAAAATAAAACAAATACGGTAAGTCTTATTTGTGCGTTTTGCTTTCATTACAATGACGTCATAAAGTAAATACTGCAAGAAACCAACAACAACAACACAGTCAGCAAAAATTCCCACAAACAAATTTTGGCATCATTTTAACAAGGTTAAAATATAATAATAAAATATATAAGCAATCTACGTAATCAAATTGGCGCATCTTAAAAACCTAAACATACTTGGTCATATTTAACCATTGGTTGTAACGAACGTTAGGGTTAGATTTTTTACATTTTTATCAACATTTTTCAAATAAAAAATTGAAATGAACAGAAACGGTAAACTAACGGTAGCCATACGGTAATAACGGTAGCCATCTGTTCATTCCAATTTTTATTTGAAAAGTAACGTTCGCTAGCCTTAAAACGAGAACAATTAACATTTTATTTTCTGTTTTCTCAAAGAGTAACAAAAACAAAAGTAATAAAACTAAATTTTCATTCTCTGAGAATCTTCACTCTAGAAACTCAATTTGCTAAACTCTTTCTTCTATAATATACATGAATATAACCAAAGGGACAGGTTCCAAAGGGAATAGGGTAAGTGCACATCACATTAGAAACTGAACATTCATTAGATTCTCATGAAGTAAACCTAAACGGCGGCATTTTTCTCGCAATGGTATATCATTGTTTTGTTTTTTTTATGACAATAAAATGTTTGTGAAAATGATTTTATAATTATATACAATAGTAATTATATACATTAAAAGAGACAAATAAATATTATTATGCTTACATAAATGTTTATTTTCAGCACATGTACAATCAGTAACACTCAAAAACCTTGATGATAAAGATGGGAGGATATATTGTGTGCTTAACTATTGTCCTACTTTTCCCAGCTTCATCTTGTTCGTCAAGTCACTCAGGAAACAAAACAACATCAAAAGGAATCATTATATTCAAACTTGATTTTACACATGTAAAAACACCGTTTCTTGTCTGCTTTTGGGTGTTGTTGGCAAGCGTGGCTAAAGTCTGTAGGTTTAATTCCTTTTCTACACTTGTCATATTTTCAAGGTTTTAATGTCTAGCCATGTAATGAAAGATATAGTCAAGGTAACTAGAATTATGCAATATCTTTAATTGTTGTTGATTGCACTGCTGCCACGTAGTTGAAAATGCAAAGTTGGTATCTTGTGTGGGTTGACGTTTAGGGTGGAAAAACATCTGCTCCAATAAATCATTAAATGATTAAACCTACACAATTGTTTTTATGTTTGAACATGTGGCAATTTCACTTCACATTTTATGAAGTGGGGAATCTAACAATGGATTCATAGGTTTTATTTGCCGTGATTATATAGTTTATTTTACTTCATAAACTTTTCAATTGATCGTCTGATTTTAATTGGGATTTTTGTATTGTTCGATGTATTGTGTTTTAGTGGAGGTTATCACTTTCTCATGTTATTGACTGTTTTTTATTTAAGGTTTTCATCATTCATTATGGCTTTCCACACATATACCTGAGTCATGGTAAATATATGTCCCTCTCTCAACCTGTTTTGTTGATATGATGAACAACCTGTTTTGTTGATATGATGAACAACCTGTTTGAATAGTTCTTTTATCATAATATATCCATTTTATTACCATTATAATCTTTCCTATCACAGACTGGTAACATGCCATCAAAGAAGCTACTAATGCTATTACTTTTCCTAATTACAAGACATTTTGGGTTTAACTGGCATTGTTATATTGCTTTTTATTCAACACAAGTCTGGACCAGTTTTCTAAAACCTGATAATTAGCAATTGAACAAAATACTTGTTTTTACTGCATTTGTATGACTTTTTATGAATGTTGCCTTTATTAAACTAGTCCAACCCATTTTCTGTGTATGCTTTCCTTTCAAATAGCTTGCTGATTTTGCTCGGGATACCCATTGGATACACCTTCCAGTAAGCTTTTCAAATATAATTGTTCATCAAATTCAAACTCATGATTTCTTTCCCTTAGAGCTTTCGAAACTGAACAGGAGAATAACGGAACACAATACCTGACTTCAAATTTGTTTTTCTACTTTCTATTGCCACCGTAAGTGCATTTGTTTACTTAAGGTAATTTTACCATTGTCATTAATTTGTATTAATTGTTTTTACTGATTTTATTTATATATTGATTTTAAATAGATGTAAATGATTTTAAATAGTGAGTTCAATGTGTTTATCAGCCTTCAGAATTAGGTAAATAACAAGTCGAAAAATGCCAACCTTAATCTAACTTAGGTCGACACAAAACATCCTGGTCGGCATTTTTTTATTGAAGTTTTTTAAAGCAGTGAGATACATACGAGGCATGTTTATCAATCGCGTTTGTTTTTATATAAGCTAGAAATGTTTATTTTAAAACTTACAATGTAATAAACACATAATATAAACAACCAACCCTTTCAATAAGAAATAATTATAAAGCAAACTCTAATATCAATTATTAATTACTTTGAAAACTTACATTCCCATTTAATCCAGCAAAAATTATTGAATGCCAAAGAATTAAATTTTTTTTTTTTGAGGAATTTTGTTTATTTATTATTATTTTTTTATTTACGATTCAAAACGTTTGTTATGTAACGTAAATTATGAAAAGAAGGAAGATTTTCTAAGACAACCGTCGAACATGTTTACACGCAATGCTGCAGGTTGTTTAAAAGTTCCATTCATCGTGGAGACAAACAAATGCATACCATAAGAACCATTCCATGCAAGAAAAAACATCAAACCACAAAGAAACATTCAGTTTACAAATATCAATAAAAATACACTTTCACAAAACCAATAAACATGCGGTAGACACTAAAGAAGAAACATGACTGCTAGGGTTTAAAGTTTATTAACTTTACACTTTTTACTAATTTCAGGAAGACATGGCTATCATTTGAAGAAGTCATCATATTTTAACTTGTTAACATTTTAATATAGTTGTTTAAAACACTGAATTTCACGATAATTGTATTACTACGGGTAATTAATTATAAGTGCCAGTTGGTTGACATTCTAAACGGCATTTGCATTTTGTTCTTGTTTTCACACGGGACTCCGATTGTGCAAATTTCATTCATATTTGATTCAACAAAAGTTTGAAAGCTGCTTCAATAATTATAAAGGTATCAACAAAAACAAATGAAGACTCTATTAGCTTAAAAAATGTATTTTATTCCTAACATATACATTCAGATTCAATATTACTTTCAAGAGAAGTCTTTCTGAAAGGAATAAATATATAACTATAAATATAACGAATATAAAATATTTATAATCGTTACGGGTGCCCAACATTTTTCGAGGGCTGGATACTTGTACCAATGTAGTAAACATTAGCTAAAAAAAGATATATATTTAAAGGAACAGTTAAAGTAATCGTGATGATATATAAATACTAGAATAAAACATAAAACACAACATGTACATTTGTGATAATGTATATGCACTTTTAATTTTACGGCATTTATTATATGAGGTAGTTGCACCTTAAATAAAGCCGCACAAAGACAATTGTTTGAGGATAATATATTAAAATATTAGTGAAACAGTTCAATTCTTTTCTGTTTTGTTTGCTTTAAAAATATATTTCTATCAAATATTTTACAAAAAAGTATTAAAAACAACAACAAAAAATGAGGTCGGCAATGTGACCTTAAATTTATTTAGATTGGCCAACCTTAATTCAGAAGACTGGTTCATTGCTTTTTCACTTTGATGCTATTAGTAATGTTTCTGGATTAACCAAAGATTACTGTTTTTTTTATTTAGAATTATCTTAGATGCTGGGTACTTCATGCCTTCAACTGTGTTCTTTTTAAACATTGGAACGATCTTGCTTTACGCAATACTGGTAAGTAATTAAAAATTTAAAGAAAAATCCTTTCATAGCCTGAATCAGAGAGTAACCTTTTTGTCCAAATGATTTTAGTGGAATTGACCGTAAAAACATACCTACCTCTTGTTAAAAATGTAGCTTTTAAGACAGGAACTCTGTATTATTATATACAGGTATTTGTACCGCAGAATACAGCCCGTTTTCCATTGGACTGTAAATTTCCATGTTGACCTAACTAAGTGATAATTTTCTTTTTCTGACAAAATATATAAACCTCTAAATAGATTCTTCCCAGTAGGTCATCAGATTATGTCAAGATAACATCATGTTATTTCAAAGTTTCAAGGAAAAAGTTATGTACCGCAAAATATGGGTCCAATAATCTAGCAGTGTTTTCAACAGAATAAATGGAAATACACTGAAATTTGTTATGTGATGGTCACACTTTATTTATGCATCTATGTTAGTGGCTTTACAAAGTTAAACTCTGTGGAACCCTCTACTGCACTACAAAATACGGGTGTTATGTACCTCAGAATACGGGTTTGTTTATCACACCTAGCAGAGGTTGTTAGGACAGCTCTGACTCATTATACCTTAATTATTATTGGTCTACATATTAAAATAGTTGTTATGCATTTTTAGTGTAATATAAAAAGCAATTCAAACATGAATGAAAATTGAAGATTCTGATTTTTAAAAAAATGTATCAACTATTGTTATGTAACAGGTTATTTTAGTAAATAATTTGTTAGATAGTGTAAACAACCTTGATAGACCAGACAATGTCTTATATTGCAGAGAGTTGTGGTTTCTTGACCAAGTGTATCAGAAGCTACATCTAAGCTACAAAAATACCAAGCAGGATTTATTCACTCCTGAGCAAAGCAACAACAGGAATGGATCATCATTGGAAATATGTTGAATGGCTTGGTATCCAAAGAATCAGTCAAAAAAGCTGCAAAAAGAGTGTGTATCTCCAGCACAGATGTAAACAACATGCAGCATGACAAATTTGAAAGTGCAGAAAGAATTATGAAGACGGATGATCACAACCATCTACACAATCGACCAATGACAGTATTGTTGAATCACCAAATATCTTTTTTAATTTGGTTGAAATTTAATGCGGTTGAACCCAGTCAAATAGCTAGTTACGTTTATATTGAGTTACTATAGATACTATTAAGTGACTAAACAAAAAGAAAGCACTTTAACGAGAAATTATAGTCTTTTTTTAAAAAAACATATTCTGCGGTACTGTCGTATTCTGCGGTACATATACCTGTAGATGGCCAAATCTGGATTTTCTCTATCAAGTGTTTAGTTTCGAGTGTTCTCATGTGTGTGTGTTGTATTTTAGGGGACGGTCTTCAACGCATTTGCCACAGGTGAAATCATACTATTACATTTTTGTTTGTAGACAAAGAAAGATGGTTTCCACACAACTTTAACATTTACATGCTTACTAGTTATTAGTTTTTAAATAATAGTGGTGAGGTTTCTATCATAGATAGCTGGATTTCCACGAGTGAAAGTGTGAACACACTTTAAGGATTGGGGTCAATTTGAGACAAGTCACACTTTTGAGGTACAATTTTGCGGAATGAAAGTTGAAGTTTGATATTTTCATCCATCATCACTAATCACTCACCGAATCACAAAAAAAATTGGTAAAAGTGGTAAAAAGTCCTTCCACGCACACTTTACTTGTGGAAATCCAGTTTTACATTGCAGCTGCTTCATTCACATTTAAATCTTAATCTTCTCCACCTTGAAAAAATGTTTAATTTCAATTTCTTTCTGAATATATCTTGTCCTCTTAACATAGGAGCCTCTTTATACGCCGTTGCTGATATTTGTGATGTGAAATTGTCTTTGTTACATGGTTTGTTGTTTGGATCGTTAATTGCGGCTGTCGACCCAGTGGCTGTAAGAAGCAACAACTAAACACTTAAAATTTTATCAGCCAATTATTTTTTAACTATTTTATTTTATCTTTTTTTTTTGCATGGGCATAATTTATTTCAGTTATTCTTGTTCACATTTCAGGTTTTAGCAGTGTTTGAGGAGGTTCACGTTCATGAATTGCTGTACATGCTTGTCTTTGGAGAGTCTGTTTTAAATGGTAACAACTGACAGCAGGGCTTAAAATAAATGAAATAATGATGACAGTCACCATGACTGTCTTTAAATAGATGTTCAGGGATCAACTCAAAAGCGTAAATTGCAACCATTTATAGTATTTGTAAAGCATGCTTCAATATGAGATCTATGTGCATATATTTGTTGGGTTTATTGTATGTCTGCATTAATAACATCTGTTATTAAGATAAAATGTTAATTATTCTAATATTAATTGTAGACGGCCAACTTAACCGTTTATAGTTTAGACAGACATAATAATTCTACTCATACTGTTGACTGGCTGTTATTTTGAGCGCTGAATAACAAATAATTTAAACCACTACAATTCACTTTGACTAAATGATGAAATGTTTTTATATTACAAATGATGTTGCCTTAAATGCCATTTAAGTGATTTCTTTATAAAGTTGAATAACACACTCCCTTTGATATGATCTTTGTATTGAAAAATGTTTTTTCCTTAGATGCTGCATCAGTTGTTTTGTACCGAACATTTGAGAGCCTCACTGAAGGGGAAGTGAATGCTAAACAAGTATGATTTAAAAATTTCATATTGTCCTCTAATTTTGTGGATAGTTGATTAACACTGGGGACAAAAGGCAGAGATTTTGCGAAGGATAACGTCATTTTCAGAGGTTTCTGTAACACAAACCTGACCATAATCAAGTGACTCCTGACCATAATCATATTTTCTCACTAATCATTCCTCATAACTTCTTGAGATTATTTGTGATATCTTCTATGATGATCGTTTAGACAATAGACCATTTGCGAGTGAGAAAATTTTGAAATGAGAACGATGCTTAGGTTGAGCTTCTTTTGTTAAGAATGGTTGTTAGTGAGTAGTTAATATTATACATTGCTATTCCATAACACCCGCATTTAACATGTTTTCACTTTTAACCAGACACAAACGCTAAACAGTTATTCTGAGGCACGCCACAAAATTTGCAATGGAATGGTCATATAAAATTATATATTTATGATACTCTTAACAGCCACTTTTGCATAGGAAAAATCAGACCCTTTTCGAACTTTTGAGTATGCTGCATCTATCCTTTTATACAACAACATAATTGTAGTGTATTTCATGTTTTGAAATAAACTACTCAGGTTAGGAAATGTAACTTTTGAAAACATTTATGTATTTCTGTCTCTTGTAGATTGGTTTAGCTTTTGCTTCGTTTTTTGTTGTTTCTATTGGTGGCACAGTTATTGGTGTGGTATTCGCTCTTCTTACAAGTTTTATGACCAAGTTTACAGAACATGTTAGAGGTATGGGAATTAGGTTTTCAGAACATGTTAGAGGTATGCAGATTAAGTTTACAGAAAATGTGAGAGGTATGCAGATTAAGTTTACAGAAAATGTGAGAGGTATGGGGATTAAGTTTCGTGAACATGTTAGAGGTATGCAGATTAAGTTTACAGAACATGTGAAAAGTGTTGGGATTAAGTTTCGTGAACTTGTGAGAGGTATGGGAATTAAGTTTACAGAACATGTGAGAGGTATGGGGATTAAGTTTACAGAACTTGTGAGAGATATGGGGATTAAGTTCACTGAATATCCTGTTAGTAAAACAAGAGTATTCGTTTCACTTTGTTTTCTATTGTTTGCAGTTATTGAGCCGGTCTTTGTGTTTCTAATGGCATATATGTCCTACTTAACTGCGGAAATATTTCATTTCTCTGGAATTATGAGGTAAGACAATGACTCATGTAAATCGCAACACTGTCTTTCATCTTTGATTCATTTTATTTATTTTAAAGTTTTATTCTTGTAAAAATAAATTGTTTCAATTATTCTACTGATCGTTTGTTTCTTTACCACAGTATTTTGTTTTGTGGAATTATCATGAAGCCGTATGTGGAATCAAATGTGTCTCGAAAATCACATACCACCATCAAATACTTTCTGAAGTTGCTTAGGTAGATTGTCCTATTATGAAAAAGTAGTTTTGTTCGATTTGCGTGTAAGGAATCAACTATATTGGTTTATAAGAAAAAAATAGATGAAGTAGTATACCATTATAAAATAAAATAATAGCCTAATTTTTCTTTCAGTTCATCGACAGAGTCCATTATTTTCATGCTTCTTGGTGCTGCATTGGTGCAAAATCCTCATAGTTTGAACATGAGTTTTATTGGGTTCACGCTTTTGTTTATTGCCATATATAGAGCTATTGGTGAGTATTCTGTTAAAAGAAAGTTTCCTCTGTAATTTTGTAAATAGATAGATAGTAGATTTTTCTGAAACACTACCAAAGAAAAGAATTGTTAGTTATTTAGTTGAATTAGGTTTATTGTTGTGATGAAAATTATAAATTGGTGTTTATAGTTTATAATTTATAGTTAAGCTTATTGAAGCGAAATCCAAAGTAATTATTTGTCATCACAGGTGTTGTAACATTAACTGCTTTTGCAAATAAATGCGGGAGGTTGACGAAAGTAAAATTTGTTGAGCAGTTTATAATGGTAAGTTGCTGTGTGCAAAATTCAAGATTTAAAATTTGTTCCCTTGACTTCTTTGAATATGTAATAATTTTCCACTTCTTTCAGAGCTACGGTGGGCTGAGAGGAGCTGTGGCGTTTTGTTTGGCCATACTCTTGAAAGATGATGACACAGAGTCAGATAACTTAAAGCGGGTTTTGGTTACTACAACGATGAGTGTGGTCCTTTTTACTGTTTTCGTGCAGGTAGATATTTTCATGGAAAGTATATTGTCCTGTGATACCTAGAATATAGACTTTAACAAAAACGTTTTCCCTCTATTTTAACCCCTCTGTTTATCTAGTGCAAATTTAATGACTCAAATTTTTTTTCAAAAATTTTTTGTTTTACTTCAGGGTACGACTATCAAACCATTGGTGGAATTCTTGGGTGTGAAGAAAGCTCAAAAACGTGAAAAGTCCATGTTTGAGACAGTTAATGACAGAGTAAGTTTTTTCCAAGTAACACCATTTTGTACAATGTTAAAAACTTCAGCTTTATCTTTAAAATGTTTCAGTTGTTCTTAACTTAGCTAGATTTAGGTTTCTCTCTTTAGGTAATGGGGTACACTGTAGCTGGTTTGGAAGAAGTTATGGGTGTCCATGGACATGGTTTTTGGAGGGTATGAAATATATTTCGGGCAATTCTCTTTATCTATTCTAACTTTGTATTTTTTTATTGTTCAGTGTGTTTAGCAGACACAAGACGTTAGGTTTTTGTTTTAATCGGTTTTTATTTGAGTGTGTGTTTTAGGATTTGTTTGAGGATTTCAACCGAAAATATCTTCGTCGTTGGTTAGAAAGAAACCCAGATCTGGCATTAGATGAACAGATTTTCCTGACGGAAAGGCGATTGGCTTTTAAGTGAGAGTGTTATTTGAACAAATAAAATAATAGCAACTTCTTTATGGTGGATAACATTGCCGAAAACTTCTTGCTAAACCTGAATGAGAATGGTTTGGACTTAAAATAATTATTTTCACGTTAGGCATGCACTGGAATACGCCAACAATCCTTCGATGATATTCCAGCGGTTGGTTATTATTGTTCTATTGTGCCATGTAAAGATCTTTACACAATCTTGTATGCAGGGAGAATGATGGTATGAAGTTAAACGCAGTTAAAAGAAACGCATCGTATGCGCTAGAGCTTGCCATGAAGTAAGTTATCAGATCCTACAACTGTTGTAGCTTCTTCTTTGAGCAAGTGAAATTAATACATGACTAAGTTTTATCCATAGACGAAGATTGTTTTTAATTTTGTCATTAATCTTGCAGAACTATGGGTGAACTTGATAGCTTTCTCTATACTTGTCACTCAGTCTAATTAATGCACATGTCCAAAGTTCATAGATAGGTCACGCGACTTGACCAAAACTGTTTCTCGTTTGAAAAATATATATAAAAGTTTATTAAATAAGAATTTATATAACCTAATAGTATTTAACAAACCGAGAATTGATGTTTTCTGTCACTTTTAAAACCTAATTCAATTCTGCATTCGTGCACATTTGCAGGGCCCAGCTGGAATCTTGCGTCCCTGAAGATATAGGAATTCTTGATCTTAACATCATGGGAGGTATTAACTTGATCTGTCGCCTCCATGTTTTAAAACAATAGTTTTGAATCTTTGTGTATAATTAAAAAGTTATCTCTTTTAAGTTTTCCATTGCGTAAGAAATTGTACTTATTGTACTAATAGTAGTAACTAGAGGTCGCTATTTTGTTACAGCTGAACGATGCCAGTTATCGCCTGATGATGCTTCTGATGCTTTCCACCCGCGAGTTATTGCTCATCTAATACCGAAAGCCAAGCGACAGGTAAACCGTTATATAAGGAAAATTGCCACTCGTGTGAAATTTGCACCGAGAAGCGACTGTTTAAGAAGGAGGATTTTTAGATGAGCAATTATTAGGGAATAAAGGTACCCCAAGCTGTTATTTTTAAACCGGTAGCTTTGTTTACATTTTTGAGCAGAGTTTTCAAGAGTTCTCGAGTTTTGGTCTGTTATTTATTATATTGATCAATCTGCATTCTTGTATTTATGATAGGAAGGCATGCTCTTTTTTCTCCCCTTCATTGGGGAGGCGGTGTCACTTCTATCTGTTGCTCAACTAGAATATGCTTGATATTAAAGCTTATGTGATCAAGCTATAACCATAGATTTGTAAAAGATAATAATCCAAATTTTCGTCAAGTATCTAATTTCAGCCTGTGTTGTTTTCACCGTTTACAGTAAAATTACGATAATAAACTGGCGAGTTAAAGTTTTTCAACCTTTTTCAGCGTAAAAGAGTTTACTCAAAGCGCAAGTACACGTTAGATTCTTTGGGAGAAAATGATGATAACGAGAAAACGGATCGCTACCAAAGGATGTGAGTGAATTGTGTGATTAGCTATGCGTCACCTGCCAACTTAACATTTACACGCATAGTAAGCGAGGTGCATTGGCTCATATGGCTTCCGCAGCGCGACATCGAAAACACAAAGTACCAGGTCACCATCGTCACAGGAAGCATCATAATAAAGGACACAGCAAGAAACCGATGATGGACACACTGCCCGAAGTCACGGAGCACGAAGGTACGATGCTGGATAACTCAAAATCGGTGTACGTCTTACAAGAAAGCGAGGACGAAGGTGGTATTGTGTTTACAGCATCGTCTCCAGATGTCATGGAAGTGCCTAGCTCCCCTATAAATTTCCCCGCCTACCAGCAGGATTCTCCTCACTTGCTCTCCAACTTCACAAACAGTCCACAGTTGGACAACAGGTGTGGCTACCTAAGCGAACGCGACCAGCAGGCGTTGACGGAGGCCGCCCGGTGGAGGTCCTTCTCTGTCAGTTCCACCACCAGCGACCCGCACGATGAAGTGGTTGTCAATTTCATAGAACCGACAAACCAATTTGACCAGGTGAAAATGGAATCGAACCTTTAATTCGTATGATAGTTTTAAAAGTTAAGTTTAATGATAAATTGCGTGATTAATACTTTTCCGGTTTACTTACCGCGTCTAATGCAAGCTTCATTTTTTTTCTTTTTTAAAGTATTGACTTTTTTATTTGACTGATTGGAATTTCGTGTTGTTTGTTTTACTCGCCAATATTCAAAGAATCGACGGTGTCATATATTTATTATTATTTTGTATCGATTATTTATGCGAATATATATATATATATATATATATATATATATATATATAGGATGATATACAGACTAAATTTTTTTCTTACAATAATATTTTCTAGTTAATATTTTATGTTGTTGTTAGGCTGTATTAGTTATCATATTGATCCTCCTTTCGTTTTACGTTCGGTTATTTTATGTTTGTAATTGTCGAAGAATGTCCATAATGACGTCACTCTTACTGTGCATACTGTTAATGAAATCGTTCGTTTACGGCCTGTAAGCTTTCAATTTCGATTTTTATGCATTTCTTTCTTCATCGACGCAAATACTTAAGGGTGAGACAACATCAAATACTACTTGCTAACATTCTAACTATGCGCGGCTGGTCACAATAATTGTTTAACCTTTTTTGTTTAGCAACCGATATAGATCCCGCAAAATATTTAGCCTGAAATAGTACTAGAGGAGCGAAAATTTGAATCATTAAAATGTATTATTGTTTAGAAGACGAAGTGTACTATGAGGACTATTAATTTCTATCGACCTCTCTGCGTTAAGTTTTAACCAAAACATTCTCTATTTCTTTTACAACCGGACTTATTTTGTATGTCCATTGTAACTGTTCAACTCGGCCAATGTGGAAACCAGGTCGGTGCAGATCTGTTTAACTTCTTGCAAGCTGATGGAAACCGCCCACCTCCGTTTACGTCACAGGGCTACCAAGAGAACGTTGAGTATAGAAACCAGGTGAATGAGACATGCTTCACCGAGAAAGAACGTGGATTACTCGAAGCGAAAGCTGTTCTCGTGGATATGGAACCGAAGGCAATTCAACAGGCAAAACTGGTCGCTAAAAAATGCGGTATTATTTCAATTGCTTGTTTTCATATTCTTACACTTCAAATCATATTGCATGTTTAAAATCATAAAACTGGTCTTCGATGGCGGCCTAAATTACACGTGTTTGAGTACTTTGTTTTCCAGGTTCGTGGAGGTATCCGTCTGCTAGCGAGTATGTACAGAAACAAGGATCCGGGAATAACTGGGCCCTTGGTTACGATAGAAACGGAGAAGTAGCGAGTGAGCGGGTTGTGGAGATATGCCGCCGCGAAGTAGAGAAGTGCGACTATTTTGCGGGTTTTCTTATTCTGATGAGCTTAGCAGGTGGTACTGGCTCTGGTTTTGGCTCTCGAATCACAAGTATTCTGAAAAGCAACTTTCCCGAAGCCATTATTGCGAACCACGTTGTGTGGCCGTTCGCTTCGGGAGAGGTCATACTACAGAACTACAACAGTGTGCTAACACTCTGTCACTTGCAACAATCTGCTGACGTCATCATGAGTCAGCACAACGAGCAGCTTCATCGCGTGTGCGCGCAACTGTTCAACATCAAGAACATATCCATGCGCGACGTCAACAACGTAGTTTCGCACAAATTGGCAAGCATACTTCAACCTTCGTACACAAAGGAAGGAGGTCGCGTCAACGTACTGTACGAGTTGGTGCAGGCTGTGTGCGGTCACCCTTGCTACAAATTTGTGGGTTTGAAAACGGTACCGTTGATAAGCGATCGGTGTTTGGAATTCAGCACGTATGTGTGGCCAGCCCTTTTAAAACAGTTGTACCAGATGCTATCTGCGGATTCGGCAACGGAAGGTTTGCTTTTCGCGTTTTGATATTCATCAAATTTCCTTTTTATATTTGTAATTGAAAATTTCATTTATTGCTAAGAAAGAGGTTCGTTTACATATTTGATTTTGTTCAGGCATTAATTGGGAGTTGAAGTTACCCTCAGAATGCGTTGTTAAGGAGTTTTTGAGTGCGAAAAGAAACAACAAGTGTGTAGCCAATCTGCTGGTTCTACGTGGCAATGATTCACGCGCATGCGATACTACTGCTTTCTATAATGAGAAACTGTATGACGATTTTTGTGAATAGGAGACGAGCAATGAAAACAAATATTTCTTTTTTTAGATATTCGCGTGTCATACAGCCTCAATATACGTGCACCGAATGGCTTCAACCCCGGGTTTTTAATCGATACGAAAAAAGCGCAACCCTTGTCACCAACAGTCAATCTCTCGTTCGCCCACTGAACAATTGCATCGAAAAAGCGTGGAAAATGTTTAATGCGGGTGCGTTCGTTCATCAGTACGAAAAGTGTGGTCTCACTGAAAGTGATTTTATCGACAGTTTTGCTGGAGTGGAGCAGATATTAGCTGATTATAAAGCTTTGAGTTAAATTATGAATATCAGGCTTTTTCATCGGCATATGTCATTTTTCATTTTACAGTATACATTTCAAAAATCTATACATTACTTGTATTTTTCAAAAGTTCGACTTTTATCATAAAATAGGAAAAGCAGCGGAAAGGTGCGGCATTGTTTGTGTTCTCTTCAAATAAACAACCGCCTTGTTTACGCGCATAAGACTTGTACATTGTGTTTTACCTTCCTGGTGGGTGGTAATAGATGAAGCTACATCGTATATATGATTGTGGTATGTTTATTTCGACCTCAGCTGCGTTTTTGTTTGTTTACCATTAAACAGCGTTATATTTTGGCGTATGCTGGCCTCGTAGTGCGTATATCACTGTTAATCAAACCCCGCGCAAATTTATTCAAACAGAACTACTAAACAACAACAACGCAACGCGAACAAACGGTAAAATAATTTAATGTTTCTCTCTCGAAATAGCCTGGTCTTGTGTGACTATTTTAAAAAATACTTATTTGGTTTGGTATTTTTGTTTCGTAAAGTTTCATTTTGTCGTCGCTCAATAAATCTACTAAAATAGAAATTAGTAAACATTCACGCCTGAGTGATTCCTAAACAATACACTAAACATTTTTTGCATGCCTTTACTAGAACGGTAGAGAAGAAGAATGCAGAAAAACTTCGTTAATGTGGCGGAAATATTTTATTAGGGATTATTTGTGATGAGTTTATTGTTGAATTATTGAAGTTTATGGTAAGCCTAACTGAGCGCCTAACACCAGGTCAGTTTAAAGGTGAATTCCTTTTGAAAACATACTTGAAATAATTAATCTAATTATCCAAAATATTTCAATCTAATTAAACTGTCGCTTGTTCCACAACTTGCGAACATGTTTTGTTTTTTATCCGCCGCGAATTAGCTACCTTAAACGTTTCTGTTTTTCTTTCTAGGTGTCGTTAAATGACGGGTGGAAGCTTCTTGTTTGTGGTGCTTCTGGCCACTGCCATCTACTGCATCTCAACAAAAGACTTAAAAAAAGATACAAAATCGAAAAAACAAGGTGCATATAATTTGTCCGCTAACAATTATCATAATTATTGCTTTCGAGCGTGTATTTCGCAGATCGTTTGCGCGTTATAAGTTTATACTTTACTTTTATTTTTTCAGTGAAACAACGCGGAAACGAAGTGAAAAGCGTGTCCAGTGACAAAGTTCATAATGGTGGCCGTAAAGGACCTATGAGTGGTGGAGGTATTCAGGGGAACGTGCCATTGCCTTTAGCCATTCCGTTTCCTGTAATACCTAATCAAGGTCGACCCCCTGTCTCCTCTGAGGGCACAGCGAAAAATAAAAAAGGCCGCAGAATGAAGCAATCTAAAAAGAACAAATCATCAGAAGCAGAATCGAATACAGAATACTCGAGCAGCAAGGCCCCTGTGAGCACGGCGAAGAATCGAAAACATCGAAGTAAACGCGATTCGAACACAGTCAAGTCCGAAGGCCTAACGGAAGAACAAGAAAAAATCAAAAAATCATGGCTTTCGTTGGGAGAAGACGCCATTCCCAATACTGAAGGTTTGACCGCGGATCAAATTGAACAAATGAATGCCTGGTTGTCCATGGATGCTGTATATCAACCCAATGTCGCTAAGGTGAAAGAGGATTGGCCGAAAGCAGAAATAATACCGGACACTGAATCAGCTCACGCGATTACACTACCTGTACCTGCCATTGAGGGTGAAGAGTTCACTGAGGAACAAAAGGAAATGATGCGATCTTGGCTGGCGATGGAAGGAGACACCATACCCAACACTGAAGGAGTGCGATTGGATGAGGAACGAGAGAAGATGAAATCCGATTGGCTGAGTGGCGAACATGGGTATGTACCGGGCGTTGAACGGGTATATTTCTCCTCCGATCTTGATTCTTTGCTGAAAGACACTTTTGATGCGTTCAACATATTTGAAGAGGGTAGAAAGGAAAAGAGAAGCGTGGAAGAAGAAAACAAAGTCACGGATGATGAGACGGAACATCTATATAAGCGAAACGTTGATGATGATTTGATGTTTATTAATAAAGAAAAGGATGCCGAAGAGGTTCACGTGAATAAACGAGACATAGGCGAAGAGCTCGATAACCTCATGATGATAAATGCAGATCGATTGCGTCATCATCACAATATACTTGATGATGGCGGTTCTGATGGTGACGACGAGGATGACGATGACGAAGAACATTTCATGGAGACAAGGGATACTCATGATGGTAGGTTTTGATGCTTACAAAACACCATGACATTTATTTATGATGCTTTATTGTTAGTTTGTAAACGTTCAATGTAAATCATTTCATTTGAAAACAAACATTCTCACACATGACGTGTTTTTTATACATCTCCATCCATACCATCCAGTTTTAATCCAATCAAACAATTTTATTGCAACTATCTTGGCCACACAATTTTTAAACAAATCCACTCTTACCATCCAAGTTACCAACCATCAACACCAATTTTTAAATTTCCGTCAATTGCAACCTGTCTTTAAACAATCCATTTCCTTTACATTTCTCCTTCATTTTGGAGCATGCAGTCATCTCATTGATCTATGCACATATACCCCAACAGTTTCTTCCGCAGAGCTTAAAGCGTTAGAACGAGGTTACATTATAACCTTATTAGAAAATAAGTGAGTTCTAATAAACATTTTTGTCGCAACAAAAATATTACTCTGAGTAATGCTTGTTTTTCTTCAGTTGGTTGAAGTAAGTATCAAATTTGTTTCGCTGCGGGTTCTTATTAAGACATGGTGTTACACGTCACATTTCATTGTTTCCGAACGTGTATTTTGCAGACCAGCCCGACACGATCGAGCAAGCGGAGGAGAAGCTACGGAATGCGGAGCGCGCGGCGGAGCAGTTGACGGCGCTGGAAATGAAAATCGGAATCGATCCGGAGCACTTGGTGAGCGACACACATCAACATATCGGAGAACTGCAAGAGCAAAAGGAGAAGTTGGACGCCAATATACGAGAGCAAATAGAAATGTCAAATACGAAGCGAACAAATATAGCAAAGAAATCCGAGCTCTCCACTCAGCAAGAGACTGCTGCTAAACGTCAGTTGGAGGAATCTCGAAGCAAAATCGAGGAGATAAACACGGAGTTAAAACAGCTTAAAGACGTTGAGCTGATGGCTACTGGGTTGGAGGTAGCAAAATATTTGGCCCAGGAACGGGCTCGTCATAACTTGGAAGTAGCAAAAGCAGCGGTTCGAAAGAAGGGAGATTCAAACGTTCAGCACATAACTGCAATTCCCTTACCCCCACCATCCCCAGCAACAACAGTTCCTGTTCAGCAGTACGCCCCACCAATCGCACAACACTATCCACAAGTTACCGCACCCTATGTCCCTCCAAATAACGGACCGATTGGTGCCACCCCAGTGATTCCGTCGAATGCGCTCGTCTCGTCTGCTATGTACAACCATCAATCGGGTGATCAACGTCACTCTGACAACAGACCATCTCCTCAACAATCGCTCACCGATTATCTTTCAAAATACATACAAACGAAAACTCAAGAGGCGACGCAATTTCAACAGCCAGCGTACAACCCTGTACATCAACCTTACATTCAGCAACCCGCTTACACCCAACCTGCTTACGCGCTTCCACAAACTGTTTATTCGCAGCAGCAAAATTTTGCATACCAACCGCAACCTATGCAACCAAATGCCTACGC
Organism: Candelabrum cocksii; assembly: GCA_963930725.1. Classification (NCBI taxonomy): domain Eukaryota; kingdom Metazoa; phylum Cnidaria; class Hydrozoa; order Anthoathecata; family Candelabridae; genus Candelabrum; species Candelabrum cocksii. Next base: position 6,170,712 of record OZ005669.1, read on the forward strand.
CCCCGAGTATCACACAGGTGGTGATATGAGACACGAGCCGGCGCGGCAGAAAGTTGGAGGGGCGGATCACACCTCAAAAACAGAACAAAAACAAAAAGGTGGAAATAATAATGATAACGATTGGAGCGCACTTTCTTTCCCCGGCACCACTTATTCTCCACCACCTGCATGGCTGCAAAACCAGCATTTGGGGGGCGTCATGCAGCTACCTCCGCCACAGCAACATGCCCACGCCCCTGCACCAAGTATGTGGCAATCACACCCATCCATCTCCTTCACCCAGCAACAACACCCTCCCGTCACAAACCTACAACATCACGCAGAACCTCAACAACGTCCATTCTCCATGCAGAGGCCTTATCAAGAAATGGCTTCCTATCAAGCACCGCGCTATGGTCAACAGTATTCCCAGTTTTCGGGACTTTCCGCTCCTGCAACAGCATCGTACGCTACTCTACACCCACCGATGATGGCGCCTAACATTGCTCCGGTATCTTTTATTAACAGCTATTCTAACAATCAAATACAGAGCTCCATGTTTCCTGAGAAAATCATCTCTGAATCTCGACCAGGTGGCGCTTTTCCTTTACCCCCTCAAAGATTTGCTCAGCAGCAACCTCCAAACCAGCAAGCTTCTGTCGCCGAAGTAATCAGAGTGACGCCCAATGATGAAACTGTAATGGTTAACCGCCCACCGCCTCCTCCTCCACCGCCACCGCCACCACCGGATATGAGTGGAAACGTGCCAGCGTGGGCGGGTGCTGTAGACATGGCGAGATATGACAGTGATGCTTTGAACCGTCTGAAAGAAGTCCAACCGAAGAAAAACAATAAGGAACCAAGCGCCGCAAATGAAACTGATCCCACAAGTAAGTAGTTTTTCTAGACATTCGCAGTGACATTGTTTCTTTGCCTTTAATAATTTACCTACAGTCTACATTAACTCTCTCTCTCTCTGTGTATTTTAGTAAAACGTGAATATCTGAACGTAGCGAAGGCCGATCAAAAACTACAGGACATTAAGAAAGCAAGCACGGCACTTACGCATATCGAGTCCGCAATTGGATTCGACCCAGGCTCTATCGCAAAAATGGTGGACTTTGTGAAAACTGCGGCTGTTAAAGACGTCGATTTATCTAGAGACACTATCGAGAAAGATCGCGAAACGTTAAAGAAAATACAGGGCGAAACTAAAAAATCAGAGATCGCTAAAAAGTCGGACATTGATCAGAATTTCGCTTTAGAGCATGCCCAGAGTAAATTAAAAGGTGACGAATCTGTTCTAGCGGACGCTGAGGACCGCCTTGACAAAATCAAGCGAATGGAGTTGATTGTAACGGAAGTGGAAGTAGCGAAATTCATTGCTACGCAAAACGCCCAGAATGCATTGCAAGGCGAGGAAATAAAATTAGAATCCTTAAAAAGACAACAAGTGGCACAACCGCCATCTTGAAATCCGTTTCTCAATTGTTTGCACTTACAGTTGTTCAACATTGGTTGGTAGCCCATAGCACCCGGCCATAAAGAAAGACGCTAATAGTTTATAGAAAAAGACGCTTTTTTAAAAAAACATACCGTATGTTCCTCATCGTTCTCACGACATATCCAGACTTCTCATGTTATTTTTGTGTGTCGTATAATTTTGTAGATATGTTGCGTGATTGACAGCTTACCAGTTTGGAAAGTGTTTACGACATTTTCTGAATAAGCGACTTGTATATTATCAACGTTTTTAAAGTTGAAAACATGGTATGAGTTTAGAGATTTGGATCTCTAGTCTTCGAATGATTACTTCCTTATGGTTGGGGTTCCTATTGGGTGTAACTACTCTATAACAGCCCTAACTATTTTGACAAAAATGCTAATTAAGCAAATATTTCTTTATTCGTAAAGAGAAATATTATGTTTTTGATCGCCAGTTTTATGTTTGCCACTTGCTTTATTTAACACTATCTACAGCAGGAAAAGGTGTCTGTTATAAGGTCCCCATGGAGTAGAGTTTGGATTTGTTAAAGCCTACAATGAGAGAATAACGCATACCTTTAATGTTTTCAGAATATTGTTAATGATAGGTTTAAAGAGTGCGTACATTTTAGAATTAAAAGAGATTCTTTTGAAAAATGAATAAATAAGATTCCGAAATAGAGTAGATAATAGAGCGATTCTTTTCGCCATCGTGTCTCTGGACTTTAAATAGTTAAAATTTCATTTAATAATCATTCATCAATGGCTCATTACAAAATTTATATTGAACAAATCTGCCGTGAATAGGTAAAAGGAAGTAAGTGACATTTTTGTGAAAATTGAGATTTTTATTTCATATGGAAGTAAGTTGCACCTTTGAGTATTATATTGATGTTTATATAGACACTCTTTTTATAAGCATAGACTTGATTCGGCCAGGGCCAAGTATTCTTAACTTTTAACTCCAAATCAGGCTGGAATATTCTTATTTATTCTACTTAAAATAGGTTGTATTCTTATTTTTTGTTCCATAAAAAATTCTTAATGAAGTATATACTGCGTACATGTTTTGATTGCGTATGTATTTATAGAAGACATTGCACAACTTGTCACAATTTATAAATACATATCTTATTTTCTTCTATCAACTTTTGCAAATTCAGCTATATTTCGGCAAAATATTCCCCAACACAGTAGAATTCTCACCCTGGGCATATTCTTAGAATATTCTTCAAAAAATGCCAATTTTCACCCTGGTATTCTTATAAAGCGTATTCTTATAAAAAAGCGTGTAGACCCGCTTCTATGGTATTTTAAATGTGTCAAAGAAAGTAAGTAACAAAAGATTTTAAGAATAACTGTGTAAAAGGAAGTACCGTATTCTTCCGCAGATAAGCCTACTCGCGTATAAGCCCATGGTTTTCTTTACCGATGTTTTAAATCCGCGTATAGGCCCACCCGCGTATAAGCCCAAGTTTTTGCTGCATAAACATAGTATTTACAGGGTAGTTCAACACCACCACCAGGAACCCAAGTGCCTTCTGGCGCTCGACGCTTCTCTCCAGTTATTACGGCTTTCATTGAGAGTATTTGCCATTTCTTCATCATTGGGTATAGAATCTTAGTCAAGGGTTTTGGCACATGTCCTACAATTCATTTCTTTTGTTTGTCCTGTTTTCCTTCTTTACCACGAAACAAAACCTTTATGGCGTTTTTGCTATGGTTGTCATCTTCTATCATGCATGCAACTCTTCGTATACTTGTATTCATTGACCTGATGTCCTTTAATTCTCGAATTAAGTTTTGCAACACAAAAAGATGCCATTGTAGATTTTACCGCCGTCTTGTTTACTTCTTTTGCTTCCTTTCAAAAGAAATTGAATTCTACCAAAGAAAAAATAGACGTTCGATTTATTTGAAACGTTCGATTCAAAAAAGGTAATTGTTTCATTTGAACTGTATTTATTTCGTTTTTGTGTAGTGCGTTTGTTCTTCATAAACGCAAAGAGGAAAGTTGAATTTTCGACAATGGGACCTACAAGAAAATATTATTCAAAGGAGAAAAAGATAGAAGTAATTCAATGGCATCATGAAAATGGAAAAGTTGTTAGTAAGACTGCAAAAACCTTCAATATTAATCGCAAGCAAGTTCGAAATTGGATTAAAGATGAGGAGAAAATTGTTACTATGAACAGTAGATCCAAGGTTAAGCGCTATGCGAAAGAAAAGTACCCACTGATGAAGAAGAAACTTTATGAAGAATTCTTGGAACTGCGCAAGAAAAGTACCAGTGTGAAAAGATGGTAGTTTTCTCTCCGCGGACGTCAAATTTGAAATGATCTTTACCCCGAGGAAGAGTTCAAATTCTCTGATCACTGGTTTGTTTGATTTTCCTAGAGAAAAGGAATATCGTTAAGAAAGAAAACGCATAAAAGCCAAAAAGATCCTGCCGATTTGAAAAATTCAATCCAGCAATTCCAGGCTATACTTTTACGAGAAAGAAAAAGGAGGAACTACGAACTACGTAATCTTGGTAACATGGACCAAACCCCTTTGCTTTTTATTATGGATGACAATAAAACCTATGATAGCATGGGCGCAGAGAAGGTTTGGTGTGTTACAGCGAGCTCAGGTTTAGACAAGAGGCAGTGTACTGCCCAATTAACAATTTTTGCTGATGATAGCGTATTACCACCACTCCTTATTTTTAGAGGAGAAGGTAAACGCCTCAAGAATGAAAAGAAGCGAAGTTGGGATAAGCGAGTCATTGTGAAATTCAAAAAAATGCCTGGTGTGACGAGAGATTATGAATGATTGGGTTAACGAGCAATGGGGAAATGTTTTGCTTAATCCAAAAAACCCTGGTTCAACTGGAAAGATTTTGTTCGCTGATGTCCACACAGCCCAACAGACTGAGTCTGTCAAACTTGGATTACGAAAGAAAGATACAATTCTTATTAACGTTCCTTCTGGTACAACAAGCAGAATACAACCTTTAGATGTGTCCATAAACAAACCGTTTAAATGTTACATCAGAGAGCAATTCGAAAAGCACCTGCACAAAAACATGACATTGTACGTCGAGAGCAAGTTGACAGCCTCTGAGAGGAGAGTTTTGATCACAAAGTGGGTTGGCAACGCTTGGAGTAGAATCAAAACATTATTAAAGGATACTATAGTTTGCTCCTTTTTAAAATGCGGAATATCTAACATGTTAGATAAGTCAGAAGACCACTTAGTTAGCATCCGTGATCTTGAAGGTTATGAAATGCCTGAACCAGAGAGAGAATGAAGTGAAGTGAAGATGACAGCGAGATGAGCTATGACGAATACGAAGCTGGTGATAATTCTTCTTCTGAATCCACTTTGGAGGAAAGTTTGTGGAGGATAACTAACGACATTATATACATGTATCGTCTGTTTGTATTTTATAGGTCAAAACATTAAAATACTACTAAACAATAATATAAAATTAGTGGTTATTTGAATGATCTTTATCCATGTTTTGACCTTATACTCAGGGAATAAGGATTGTTTTTTGTTTTTTTGATCAATTTGGGTTGAATACACTGACTACAATGACGATCCTGTCCTGCCCAATACGAGACTGCGGCTTCCAAACGGAGGATGTCGACGTCATAGGCGCAGCTGCAATCCTCAACGTACACTCACATGTGCACGCTAACACATCACGGCCGATGCCTTCAGCCAATGCGCCCAAGTACATCAGACCAAAGATTCAGCACAATGCGACATGTGAAGACTGGAATGCTTTTCTCAGACGCTGGGAAACATTTCGAAACGGAGCGGGAATCGACGATGCTACTGCACCGAGCCAGCTCCACGAGTGCACCAGCGAGCAGCTTGGGAACGTAGTTCTTCGTGCACATCCCGAGTTCACATCTGAGATAATTGCTGACGCCCTCACACAGCTGAAGTTAATTGTGGTGATCCCAGTTGCTTTGGGTGTTCTTCGAGCTGACTTGGCTGCAATGCGTCAAGATCCTGACGAAACCTTCAGAACTTTTGCTGCTCGTGTCCAGAGAAAGGCTGAGACGTGCGAGTTCCGGACAGGGTTCAAAAAGGACTGTCCCAACTGCGACACTACTGTGGAGGGCCATGTCTACTACACCGACGAAATCATCCGTGATGTCCTCATGATGGGTGTGGCTGACATGGACATCAGACGTGAAGCGACTATTGCGACTATTTCTCTCTCTATCTCGAATTTTTTCAGTCTCGTTCCTCTCATTCACACAGCAAATAGAACAAAAATGTTCGATTATTTAAAAATTCGATTGTGATCAAAATATTACAAAGTGTAAAAGTTTTGTTTTGAATTAAGAAAGCTTAATTCAAGATGTCGGCCGTTAAACGGAAGCTTAAAAAGCACAAAATTGATACAAAAGTTTATTTATTATTTATTTATATATAATGTTTTAAAGTTTTTCAACAAAAAGTTTTCTGAGCATTTAAACTTGAAGTCTAATACTTCCCTAATAAACCTTTGTTTCTCTTGCTTTATTAGTGAAAAGTTCTTTTAGATCTTTTTCTCTATCTCGAACAAATCTGTTTGCCCCTTGCGAGTTCGAGATAGAGAGAGTCCACTGTATTGAGTTTTCGCAAAATAAGAAGAACGTCATCTCAAACTTGTTGACTTAGTTTTATACTCCAACATTCTTAAGACCCCTATGAGCGCGTCAAAAAGCGCGTCACGTTTTTAAAATGTTGAGAAAAAAATGAGAGAGAGTCCACTGTAGGTGGAACGAGTTTTAAAAGGATATCGTTTTTCTTTTGGATTCCTCTTGAGCCTGCCACACTTTTGAATGGTGTCTTATTTTTAAGTGATATTTCAATGTTTTTTTTCAAAAAGGGTAACTCATGAAACAATTCGGAATTGTGGTTTTCTTTCCAAAAAATGTTTGTGCTTCCTGTTTTGAACAATACCACAGAGACTTTGGAAAGAGTTGGCATATTCTGCGTGTTTTTCGATTGACTCGTTCCATGTTCAAGTTGAAAAAAATTACCCTCTGTCATTTCTATGCTGTTTCCCTTCGATGAAAGAACCTTTTGAAAGTCTGAAAAGTCATAAACATTTGACTTCTCGAAACCCACACGGGTGATGCATACTCGGCGGCGCTGTACACAAGGGCTAATGCTCCAGTCCGAAGGGTAGAGGTGTACGCACCCCAGGTTGAACCTGCCAAATAGCGAAGGAGGGCGTTCCTCACATTGACCTTACGGCGGAGAGCTTCAATGTGATGTTTGTAGGTCAATGTGCGGTCCAGCGTGACACCAAGGTAGACTGGGTGTTTGCAGTTGTGCAGCATAGTACCGTTTACACTGACAGCCAGTTGGCGCTGGCTGTCTCGATTGTTCAGATGGAATGCCGTGGAGGTGGTCTTAGCCGTGCTAAGTATAAGGCGCCATTTCTGCAGGTAGTAGGTTATAGCCTGCATGTCGTGGTTGAGTGTCTCCTCAACCTTCTCCCAGGAGTCATCCGCAGCAAGTAGGGCCAGATCGTCGGCGTACCCGTACTGCATAGATGTAGTTTGCGGGATGTCACTAATGTAGATGTTGAAAAGAGTGGGAGAGAGGGTGGAACCTTGCGGCACGCCATTGCGGAGGCGGTCTGAGGCGACTCACCTGGCCATCGCTAGTTTTCAACCTGAAGCTGCGGTTTGTGAGGAGCTCCATCACGAAAGAGACCATGTGGACGTCGGGGACCATACGCAACAGCTTAAGGTAGAGTCCACGCAGCCAAACGGTGTCATATACCGCGGTCAGGTCCACAAGTACCACGCCGACCTTCTGCTTTGCTTCAAATCCTACCTCGATGTCGTCGGTCAGGAGCGTCACTTGGTCGGTGGTGGAGCGTCCATGACGGAAACCGGCTTGCTGCGGAGGAATGATGTAGGGATCAGACCAGCTCGGCATCCCCGGGAAATGGTCTTTTTCGCGGAGGCCAGGATCGCGGTGCATCACGCACTGTACGCGGAGTCCGGGCCAGAAGCAGGGCTAGGCAGCTGGTTGGCAGCTAAGTTCAGATGATCTGTGAAACTGTCCTAATCTGCTTTCCGAAAGTTCCATCTTATGACCGGGCGTGTTGGAACGGACTTGATGGCCGCTGAGGACTCAATGATGGATGGTCAATGTTGAGACTTAGGGAACTGATCGAGGACACGTCGGTTGATGGTGTGCAGGCCGATGTTGGTTGTTGTTCCCCAGCGTGCTGAACGAAAGTTACCCGGTTGTTTCGGGTCATGGACCAAAGACAGGTCAGTCATGGAGGCCCAGTCTTCGAGTGCCGCGCCATCGAGGTTGGTGGAACTATATCCCCAAGTGGTGCTATGGCAGTTAAAGTCTCCGGTGTATATACACGGCTGCGGGTAGCGAGGCAGATCATCGGCGTTGAGACTGGCACCTGGAGGTTTGTGCACGATCGTGATTGTAACACCTTCCACTTGCGTGGTGGCCCACTCGATCTCACTGTCGGATGGCGCAGTTGTTATGTCTTGCCATGAGGCCGAGCTGATGACAAACGTAGCGATGCCATACACGCCGCTGATGGAGTATGCGGCAAGATTGTACCCAGCTACTTAGAGCACTTCAGGTTTTGTGGCGTGAGTCTTTTGGAGCACGATGACGATTGCTTCGTTCTCATTCGCTAGGTGCGAAATTATTTCAGTTTTCGCTTTAGAGATGCCCTCTACGTTGATTTGGAGAATGGCAATGCCTCGCTCTACGCCTTGCCCTATGACGATCGGAACCGCCCGCCCTGAAGAGGGCGCGTGTTTGGACGAGGGAAGGGGTTGGCTAGTTTGTTGTTGTTCGACTGGTAAAATCATTGTTGTTAAGTTGTTGTTGTTGTTGTTGTTGTTTGACTGGTGAGATCATTAGCCTGCTATTGCAGTTACCAAAGGACGAGACGTGGACGCTGATCTTATGTTCTCCTAGATTTTGTATGAAGCAAAGTTTATAAATTTAACCAATCAAATTGCGTAAATAAGTCCGCTGATAAAAGTCCGATCGCATTTTTCGCGTGTGTAAATCCCGCTTAACGGCTTTACGCATATCGAGGCTGAAATTATCAAAAAAATTAAGCATACCTTAAGCATGTACTGAGCCTCGCAAATTTATGATATAAAAAAACTAATTTGTCAAAGTGTCAAATTTAGGGCTGGCGAAAAAAGTTAAGGTACGGACATATAAAGAAAAAGAAAATTTGGAAAATAACATTTTTTACAGGTGTAAACTTAGATTTTTAAATGAAAATATAAGCATATACATAAGCATATATTGAGCCTGAAATTGTTAAAATGCTAAGCATAAATGAGGCTGGAGCCGATTTTCCCTCATGCTTATAAAAAATAATGGTGTAGTACTTTGTACTTCCGGTTATCGGTTTTTCAGCATCTTCTTTGTACTTTTTACGTGCGTCCTTTGCCATTTCAATGTGATCTTTCCATTTTTTAGAAAGGAGGCAAAGTTGGGGATCATCAGAATCATGTTTATGCTGTTCATAAAACAAACATTCCTCACATTCCTCTTCACCAAGTTTAACAAAGCTAATGTTCATTTCGTTGACTTTCGATATGTATGCAATGTTCATTTCTGGATTTTTTCCTTCAAATCTGCATAGCTACATGCCAGCGATGCTTAGTTCCGGGGGAAGATAGAGACGATTCGGAGTATGTTCACGTTGATAGTGACTAACGATTGTAGGATTGTATGTGATATTTCATGGCCGTAACAACCGGGGGGGGGGGGGGGGCCAGGGGGGCCATGGCCCCCCAAAAATCTTTTCGATTATACTTTACATATTATTAAGTTTCATGGAAGTGAAACATTTTACAATTAAATTTCTACTCAAGGGATGAAACTACCCTCATAATGTGATTTTAGAGTTTTCAGATTAGAAATTTTTTCCACTCCCTTATCCTAAAGATTTTTCCTAAGTTTGGCCCCCCCAAAAAATTTCAAGTTGTTACGGCCCTGTATTTTATAATATCAACCTGTTCAGTATTATACTTATTTGGAGGTTCTTTTTTCCACGTTTATCAGGGGGAAGTGTTATTCCTCCACTCTCTGAAGAACTTGTCATTGTGACAGTAATAACTTTATCATTTTTATACCCAAGAGTGTTCAAGAAAATAAGTTTACAGCCTACATGTGAGACATCGTTTTCATCCTCCATACTATATACATGACTGTTTTTACGTTGTCGAACACTGCTAGTTTCTTTTTGAGGGCGTTTTGTTCCACTAACTTTGATGTGGTTTCTGGTCCATGTCCGTCGTAAATTATATTCAAGTTGCCAGAATTGATTATTTATATCAGTCCGACGTTCCTCTGTAACTATCAGCCCGACGTTCCTCTGTAACTATCAGCCCGACGTTCCTCTGTAACTATCAGTCCGACGTTCCTCTGTAACTATCAGTCCGACGTTCCTCTGTAACTATCAGTCCGACGTTCCTCTGTAACTATCAGTCCGACGTTCCTCTGTAACTATCAGTCCGACGTTCCTCTGTAACTATCAGTCCGACGTTCCTCTGTAACTATCAGTCCGACGTTCCTCTGTAACTATTTCACCGCACATCTTTTTGCAACTACACGGTGGTAACAATGGATATTTTATAATATTTCGCAACGATTTATCGATTTCACTTTTATACCTTTTTAGTTGTGGAGTTTCTGGTAGAATACTGAAACAATAAAAAGATACCTATAATCAGGCATTTCAATGAATGTTTTCTACCAACGCTATCCATCGCGCGCGCATTCTGTTTTCCACAGCGTGCGTGTTTGCGTGCGCGATCGCACGCCCCCTATTGATAGGCTTGTATAATATTTCCAATTAATATGGGTGATTTCAGGCTAATGAAAAGAGTTTTTGTGCTGCCAACCGCCGAAAATCTGAAAATCTTGAAATGAAACGAATCTAAAAAACTTAACTGCCAAAATTTGCATACCAAATTCTTTGGCCTTTCCAGTTTTTTTTCTGTCAGTTTTCTGTTTTTTCAAATGGGAGCTCTAAATACACCAGGACCTTTTGAGCTTTTTTGCGGGATGGTTAATGATTTAAAGCCTGTATGCCCTTCTGGAAATATGGCTTAGGATATTTGTTGGCTACATAGCTACGCTAAATATGAAAACCTATCTACTTCTCTGTACCTCCTTTCTCTAAAAACATAATGTTTATTATCTGTTATCCATTTTATTAAAGCTTCTTCTCTTTAAAAAGGCTTCTTTATTGGATCATTATCACACAAAAAAGATAACGAAAAAATGAAACAAATACAAGAATTGAAAAACCTTTAGTAAAAGATTTAAAGACTTAAAAGACATTTTTTACAAATTTCTACTTTCTTTCACAAATCAAAATAATAAATTAAAATGGCGCTATCAAAATAAATATACGGAGTTTTGCTCAGCTGTTCAAAACCGGAAACGTATGTATTCTTTATAAAATAATTAAATAGAGACAAATTACGCACGTGATTTACGACTCATATACCGTAATATTCCGCAAATAAGCCTGGGCTTATCTCCTGACAAAACATAAAAAACCATGGGCTTATACGCGGATAGGCCTATACGCGGATGGGCTTATACGCGGGTAGCAAAAAAGTGGAAGAAAGGAGAGTAAAACTATAACAACGTTTTTCATGAAAATGTGCGGTTTTTCTTTGAAAATCTATTACAAAGATCATTCAAATAACCACCAATTTTATATTATTGTTTAGTAGTATTTTAATGTTTTGACCTATAAAATACAAACAGACGATACATGTATATAATGTCGTTGGTTATCCTCCATCCCCCACCAGTTTAACAACGTTAAATTCAATCCCATTTCCCCGTCTCAGGCACATATCGACTAGGCGCTTTCCGCGAGCGAATTGGTCTCGTCGACGATGGGGTCGTAACTGGCGTGGCCTCCGGGGCCTGGGAGCTGTACCGTCGCGCGAAGCTGTTCTGTTGTGCGAAGCTGTTTCGTCGGGAAGAAATGCGTTACTGTTGCGTGAGTCATGGCTCACAGCTGGTTCGTCAGGGATCCCGAGAATTACGCCATGGTGACCCTTGTCGGAGGGCGGTGGTGCAGATAGGCGTTCCATGTTCGTATGGTGGGTAGTGTCGAAGGCGACATTTGGAGGTGAACGAGTGGTCCTGATATCCAGTAATGCAGGTTTGAACTTGCAAAGGTATCGTCTATTTCTCCTTGTCAGTCGTCCTGTGCTATCAATCTTGACGGTATAGGCATCGTAACCGCGAATTTCCATCACCGTGCCAGAACGATCCCATCGGCGCGGGTTGCTACCAGTTTGGTTTTGAACATAGCATCTGTCCCCAATTTTGAGGGGCAAGAGGCTTCTGGCTCTTTGGTTCGGAGTATCTGAACTTAGTCTTTAAATCTTTTACTAAAGGTTTTTCAATTCTTGTATTTGTTTCATTTTTTCGTTATCTTTTTTGTGTGATAATGATCCAATAAAGAACCCTTTTTAAAGAGAAGAAGCTTTAATAAAATGGATAACAGATAATAAACATTATGTTTTTAGGGAAAGGAGGTACAGAGAAGTAGATAGGTTTTCATATTTAGCGTAGCTATGTAGCCAACAAATATCCTAAGCCATATTTCCAGAAGGGCATACAAGCTTTAAATCATTAACCATCCCGCAAAAAAGCTCAAAAGGTCCTGGTGTATTTAGAGCTCCCATTTGAAAAAACAGAAAACTGACAGAAAAAAAACTGGAAAGGCCAAAGAATTTGGTATGCAAATTTTGGCAGTTAAGTTTTTTAGATTCGTTTCATTTCAAGATTTTCAGATTTTCGGCGGTTGGCAGCACAAAAACTCTTTTCATTAGCCTGAAATCACCCATATTAATTGGAAATATTATACAAACCTATCAATAGGGGGCGTGCGATCGCGCACGCAAACACGCACGCTGTGGAAAACAGAACGCGCGTAGTGTATAGATTCAATACCATGCGCGCGCGATCGATAGCGTTGGTAGAAAACATTCATTGAAATGCCTGATTATAGGTATCTTTTTATTGTTTCAGTATTCTACCAGAAACTCCACAACTAAAAAGGTATAAAAGTGAAATCGATAAATCGTTGCAAAATATTATAAAATATCCATTGTTACCACCGTGTAGTTGCAAAAAGATGTGCGGTGAAATAGTTACAGAGGAACGTCGGACTGATAGTTACAGAGGAACGCCGGACTGATAGTTACAGAGGAACGCCGGACTGATAGTTACAGAGGAACGTCGGACTGATAGTTACAGAGGAACGTCGGACTGATAGTTACAGAGGAACGTCGGACTGATAGTTACAGAGGAACGTCGGGCTGATAGTTACAGAGGAACGTCGGGCTGATAGTTACAGAGGAACGTCGGACTGATATAAATAATAAATAATCAATTCTGGCAACTTGAATATAATTTACGACGGACATGGACCAGAAACCACATCAAAGTTAGTGGAACAAAACGCCCTCAAAAAGAAACTAGCAGTGTTCGACAACGTAAAAACAGTCATGTATATAGTATGGAGGATGAAAACGATGTCTCACATGTAGGCTGTAAACTTATTTTCTTGAACACTCTTGGGTATAAAAATGATAAAGTTATTACTGTCACAATGACAAGTTCTTCAGAGAGTGGACGAATAACACATCCCCTGATAAACGTGGAAAAAAGAACCTCCAAATAAGTATAATACTGAACAGGTTGATATTATAAAATACAGGGCCGTAACAACTTGAAATTTTTTGGGGGGGCCAAACTTAGGAAAAATCTTTAGGATAAGGGAGTGGAAAAAATTTCTAATCTGAAAACTCTAAAATCACATTATGAGGGTAGTTTCATCCCTTGAGAAGAAATTTAATTGTAAAATGTTTCACTTCCATAAAACTTAATAATATGTAAAGTATAATCGAAAAGATTTTTGGGGGGCCATGGCCCTCCTGGCCCCCCCCCCCCGGTTGTTTCGGCCATGAAATATCACATACAATCCTACAATCGTTAGTCACTATCAACGTGAACATACTCCGAATCGTCTCTATCTTCCCCCGGAACTAAGCATCGCTGGCATGTAGCTATGCAGATTTGAAGGAAAAAATCCAGAAATGAACATTGCATACATATCGAAAGTCAACGAAATGAACATTAGCTTTGTTAAACTTGGTGAAGAGGAATGTGAGGAATGTTTGTTTTATGAACAGCATAAACATGATTCTGATGATCCCCAACTTTGCCTCCTTTCTAAAAAATGGAAAGATCACATTGAAATGGCAAAGGACGCACGTAAAAAGTACAAAGAAGATGCTGAAAAACCGATAACCGGAAGTACAAAGTACTACACCATTATTTTTTATAAGCATGAGGGAAAATCGGCTCCAGCCTCATTTATGCTTAGCATTTTAACAATTTCAGGCTCAATATATGCTTATGTATATGCTTATATTTTCATTTAAAAATCTAAGTTTACACCTGTAAAAAATGTTATTTTCCAAATTTTCTTTTTCTTTATATGTCCGTACCTTAACTTTTTTCGCCAGCCCTAAATTTGACACTTTGACAAATTAGTTTTTTTATATCATAAATTTGCGAGGCTCAGTACATGCTTAAGGTATGCTTAATTTTTTTGATAATTTCAGCCTCGATATGCGTAAAGCCGTTAAGCGGGATTTACACACGCGAAAAATGCGATCGGACTTTTATCAGCGGACTTATTTACGCAATTTGATTGGTTAAATTTATAAACTTTGCTTCATACAAAATCTAGGAGAACATAAGATCAGCGTCCACGTCTCGTCCTTTGGTAACTGCAATAGCAGGCTAATGATCTCACCAGTCAAACAACAACAACAACAACAACAACTTAACAACAATGATTTTACCAGTCGAACAACAACAAACTAGCCAACCCCTTCCCTCGTCCAAACACGCGCCCTCTTCAGGGCGGGCGGTTCCGATCGTCATAGGGCAAGGCGTAGAGCGAGGCATTGCCATTCTCCAAATCAACGTAGAGGGCATCTCTAAAGCGAAAACTGAAATAATTTCGCACCTAGCGAATGAGAACGAAGCAATCGTCATCGTGCTCCAAAAGACTCACGCCACAAAACCTGAAGTGCTCTAAGTAGCTGGGTACAATCTTGCCGCATACTCCATCAGCGGCGTGTATGGCATCGCTACGTTTGTCATCAGCTCGGCCTCATGGCAAGACATAACAACTGCGCCATCCGACAGTGAGATCGAGTGGGCCACCACGCAAGTGGAAGGTGTTACAATCACGATCGTGCACAAACCTCCAGGTGCCAGTCTCAACGCCGATGATCTGCCTCGCTACCCGCAGCCGTGTATATACACCGGAGACTTTAACTGCCATAGCACCACTTGGGGATATAGTTCCACCAACCTCGATGGCGCGGCACTCGAAGACTGGGCCTCCATGACTGACCTGTCTTTGGTCCATGACCCGAAACAACCGGGTAACTTTCGTTCAGCACGCTGGGGAACAACAACCAACATCGGCCTGCACACCATCAACCGACGTGTCCTCGATCAGTTCCCTAAGTCTCAACATTGACCATCCATCATTGAGTCCTCAGCGGCCATCAAGTCCGTTCCAACACGCCCGGTCATAAGATGGAACTTTCGGAAAGCAGATTAGGACAGTTTCACAGATCATCTGAACTTAGCTGCCAACCAGCTGCCTAGCCCTGCTTCTGGCCCGGACTCCGCGTACAGTGCGTGATGCACCGCGATCCTGGCCTCCGCGAAAAAGACCATTTCCCGGGGATGCCGAGCTGGTCTGATCCCTACATCATTCCTCCGCAGCAAGCCGGTTTCCGTCATGGACGCTCCACCACCGACCAAGTGACGCTCCTGACCGACGACATCGAGGTAGGATTTGAAGCAAAGCAGAAGGTCGGCGTGGTACTTGTGGACCTGACCGCGGTATATGACACCGTTTGGCTGCGTGGACTCTACCTTAAGCTGTTGCGTATGGTCCCCGACGTCCACATGGTCTCTTTCGTGATGGAGCTCCTCACAAACCGCAGCTTCAGGTTGAAAACTAGCGATGGCCAGGTGAGTCGCCTCAGACCGCCTCCGCAATGGCGTGCCGCAAGGTTCCACCCTCTCTCCCACTCTTTTCAACATCTACATTAGTGACATCCCGCAAACTACATCTATGCAGTACGGGTACGCCGACGATCTGGCCCTACTTGCTGCGGATGACTCCTGGGAGAAGGTTGAGGAGACACTCAACCACGACATGCAGGCTATAACCTACTACCTGCAGAAATGGCGCCTTATACTTAGCACGGCTAAGACCACCTCCACGGCATTCCATCTGAACAATCGAGACAGCCAGCGCCAACTGGCTGTCAGTGTAAACGGTACTATGCTGCACAACTGCAAACACCCAGTCTACCTTGGTGTCACGCTGGACCGCACATTGACCTACAAACATCACATTGAAGCTCTCCGCCGTAAGGTCAATGTGAGGAACGCCCTCCTTCGCTATTTGGCAGGTTCAACCTGGGGTGCGTACACCTCTACCCTTCGGACTGGAGCATTAGCCCTTGTGTACAGCGCCGCCGAGTATGCATCACCCGTGTGGGTTTCGAGAAGTCAAATGTTTATGACTTTTCAGACTTTCAAAAGGTTCTTTCATCGAAGGGAAACAGCATAGAAATGACAGAGGGTAATTTTTTTCAACTTGAACATGGAACGAGTCAATCGAAAAACACGCAGAATATGCCAACTCTTTCCAAAGTCTCTGTGGTATTGTTCAAAACAGGAAGCACAAACATTTTTTGGAAAGAAAACCACAATTCCGAATTGTTTCATGAGTTACCCTTTTTGAAAAAAAACATTGAAATATCACTTAAAAATAAGACACCATTCAAAAGTGTGGCAGGCTCAAGAGGAATCCAAAAGAAAAACGATATCCTTTTAAAACTCGTTCCACCTACAGTGGACTCTCTCTCATTTTTTTCTCAACATTTTAAAAACGTGACGCGCTTTTTGACGCGCTCATAGGGGTCTTAAGAATGTTGGAGTATAAAACTAAGTCAACAAGTTTGAGATGACGTTCTTCTTATTTTGCGAAAACTCAATACAGTGGACTCTCTCTATCTCGAACTCGCAAGGGGCAAACAGATTTGTTCGAGATAGAGAAAAAGATCTAAAAGAACTTTTCACTAATAAAGCAAGAGAAACAAAGGTTTATTAGGGAAGTATTAGACTTCAAGTTTAAATGCTCAGAAAACTTTTTGTTGAAAAACTTTAAAACATTATATATAAATAAATAATAAATAAACTTTTGTATCAATTTTGTGCTTTTTAAGCTTCCGTTTAACGGCCGACATCTTGAATTAAGCTTTCTTAATTCAAAACAAAACTTTTACACTTTGTAATATTTTGATCACAATCGAATTTTTAAATAATCGAACATTTTTGTTCTATTTGCTGTGTGAATGAGAGGAACGAGACTGAAAAAATTCGAGATAGAGAGAGAAATAGTCGCAAGGGACCAAGTTTTTTGTTCGAGATAGAGAAAAATTCGAGATAGAGAAGTTCGAGATAGAGAAGCTCGAGATAAAAACAGCTTAGAGAGTACACAAATGTCCAAGGGACCGAGCTTTTTGTTCGAGATAGAGAGAAGTTCGAGATAGAGAGTAGTCGAGATAAAGAGAGTATACTGTATGTCCAAAAAACCGGGGAGAGCTTTGGAAAAGTCTATACGTAAATGAGAGCTCCAGAGATTTAATAAGCTCTTATGAGTAAAAAAATATATATTTATGTAAATATTTTCTGGTAATATAGTATTCACGTGCATTAAACAAGTTTATTTTTTGTTTATTCCTTTGACCTCTTTTCCTATGCATAATTTGTTTGACTTATTTCCTTCTTACGATTCTTTATAAATAACTAGAGTTTGGATATATATAATTTAAATAAATTGTAAAAGGAAGTAAGTAACATATCTGAGAATTTACCTTTTTTAATTTTTTTTTTTATAAAATCCTTTTTTCCAATTTTAATAAGTTTTCAAAAAAACCTTATGTATAGTTGAGTTAATTATTTTGTTTTGAAGGCTGAGAAAAAAATAGAAAAACGGCTTTATCTCAGTTTGAGTCTAATGTCTGTACTTCCTTTTACCTATTCACGGCAGATTTGTTCAATATAAATTTTGTGATGAGCCCAGGGGCGGAGCTAGAGAAAAATATTTGGGGAGGGGGGTGCAAGGGTGATAAAGGCCGAATTTGCCGACAAGAATTTTTTTATTCAATAAACACAAAAAACTGAACAATACATAAAAACTAGACGAAAGGATATATGAAATGTGTGTTTATTTGTTCGATATTAAGACTCTTCTGGTTTTAAGTGTAGCCCAAATGGTGGCTAGTTTTTAACACGTACATTATCGGTGACGTCTCTCTCACAAGCCATTAACATTAACTGTTCAAGTCTGTCGTCAAGCATTTTTGATCTGGCTACCATTTGTGTTCGTTCGATTGAGATTACTCAATAAAATAGTTTGAAATGTATGTTGTATGTGATTGTTTCATCATTTGAATTAGTTTCATGTGAAAATGTTTTGGTTTTAGATTTATTCTATGATAGATTTGAATTTGTTAAATCTCGCATAATTGTTACATTTATTAAGCAATTAAATCCGTCACAACGTCGACAACAATGAGAGTGTATGAATTAATGATGATTCACTCACTCTGGTTGTCAACGTCAGTCAATGAAAATTGCGTAATGAGCATAAACAAAGTAGAAATCAAAAGTTATTGATCCAATGATAACATATAATGACGACGCTTTTTGTTCAGCATTACAACAGAAGAAAGAAGGTAGAAAACAGGAAATTTTCATTTTGCCGACATGGTTTGGGAATTTGCCGACAAAAAAAATGTTGGGGGGGGGTGCCGCACCCTCCCGCACCCCCCCCCCCCCTTTGGCTACGCCCCTGGATGAGCCCTCCGATATGACTATTTATTAAATGAAATTTTAACTATTAAAGTCCAGAGACACGATGGCGAAAAGAAACGCTCTATTAGCTACTCTGTTTCTTATAGACCTCCAAATAAACCGTCGAAATCTATTTATTCATTTCTCTCCTGATATTTTAAAAGCTGCGATAAAAAATAAATTTATTTTGTTGGCGACTTTAACGTGAATTGTTTAAATCTATGCAACTAGTCTGGCTGAATTAAGATTTGACCTAGAATAAATTAATACATTAGCATATTTGGTACTGTTAGAACCGAAATTTCATGTAGATTAACATACTAAGAACCTCACAATAGGGCTCTTGGGCAAAAAAAAATACAGACTAAAACCTTAGGGACACTTTTTCCGTTAAAATTGCAAAATGTTGCGTTAATGTTCACGTTACTGTTTACTTGACTCGCAAGACAAACATGGCATGGATTATTTTCTTTTTTAGGATGAAGCTCTTGCATTGCAAAGTTTTGTGACACATCTACACAAGAGTCGTTTCTCACTCAGTACCATGTTTTGAAAAGTGTGATAATTTTTGTTGGACTATTTCATGATAACATTAATAATGATAATATCTCTCTCTCTCTCTTAGATTAGTATAATAAAAATAAATTACCATCTATCAACATCAACAGTAACTATCACGCGTATGTTGTAGATTACCAAAAGTGCCCAACTTGATAACCCACTGGTTAAAGGTTGGTATCTATGTCAATATTATTGAAAGCAAATTGACGTTTTTGAGCGATTATTAATTTGAGTTTCTTTCTCCAAAAGAAGTGTGAAGTGTTAAGAAGCATTTATATTTCTTATTCATATTTTAACATCCTGTGTAATCCGTATGTTTACTAGATACCTGGGAGGACTGAATTTATTTCTTTTTTTAAGATAGAAGAAAGAAGTGGTGGTTTTGTGGTATGTGAAAAACAAACCGATGAGCCTCTCCGTTCTTGTATATCTGGTATTCCTAAATTAATCGAATACGCAACAGTTCTAGGCAATGACATATTAGCAACACATTTAAGGGAGAAAAAGGACAACAATACCGAAGTAAAAGTTCATCTTAGCTGCCAGAAAAGTATTGGGAATGTTATCAGGAAAAGAAAAACATCAAATCAAGGCTCAAAAGATGGTCCCAGTAAAATTGCAAAGATCTAGAAACTTGAAATCCTTTGGAACCATTCAACTGGAAACAGCACTGCTTTTTCTGTGGCGAAGAGTGCTTTGAAGATAAAAAAAACATTCTGAAAGAAGACCAGTTCACAATGTCACCTTTATACACTATCGTGACAATATACTAATATGTATACAATATATACAATATGCTAATATTGTAACTCAAGAAGTAATGCTTGGTCAGAAACAGTCAAAAGACGAGTGCTTGGTTGTATTGATTTAGTCCAAGCTGCTGAAGCCAAATATCATGATAATTGCCGCGTTCTTTTCACTGCAAATGCTACTGGTCCTGAGAAAAAATCTGGAAGACCTCTCAGCTCAGAAAAGCAAAGAAATTTTGATGCTTTATGTGAATGGCTGGAAACTGAAGGTGAGTTGCACTCCCTTGTTGAATTACATGATAAAATGAAGGAACTTACCATGTCAGAAGATGTATACTCACATAAATGGCTCAAAGAGAAGCTGCAGGAAAAGTATGGCAAATCCCTGTTTTTTTGTAACGGTGGATGGTAGAGTAGACGTAGTTTGCTTCAGAGATGCAGGGAAATATCTTATAACTGACAAATGGTATCAGAATAGATGCGAAGACATAGAAGAAGAAGCAAAATGTATCGTCAAGCAAGCTGCTAAAATCATACTTGGCCAGATAGGATCTAAAAACTTTGAAACATCAGAATATCCATCAAACGAAATAATTAAAGACGTGAATATTGGTAAAGAATGGATCCCCCGATATCTACAAATATTTATAGAACACCTTATAAATAATCAATTGAAACAAGTAAGTCTTGGACAAGCTATTGTTAGTGCTGTTAAATCAAGATCTTGTATTTCACCAGTAATGTTTGGGTTAGGCATAGAATCAGACAAAGTTTTTGGTTCGAGGTAGCGCTTGACAAAATTAAGTCGACTTGGTTTTTCTATAAGCTACGATGAAGTAACTCACTATAAGCAGTCCGTTGTTACAAATGAAAATGTCTGTCAATTTCTAAAAGACAATCTTAATGGGTTTTTTGGTCAATGGTCTGCAGACAACGTAGATCACAATTTTTGTACTGTTGAAGGAAAACGGACTCTTCATGGAATGGGGCTAGTCATTTCAACAACACACGCAACAAATTCATTTGGACTAAAACCCGTTAAAAGTACAGATACATTGTCTGAAATGCGTCACAAAATGTACATAGAAATGGTATCGACATCCAATTCTGTTCAACCTGAGAATCTTCGACCCACTGAAAGGGCTTCATTTTTCCATGCATTGAGAGTGCATCTTCAGGTTAGAAATCTAAATACTTTATTTAATAGATTTATTTCATCACAGTGACCTCCTGATAATATACACTGTTTTCGGTATAAAAAGTATCACTTTTCAATTGATTCCTATCGTTAATCTATTCTTAAGGTAGCTCAGTGGAAGCAATTGGACCTTAAATGTTTAACCCCTACTGATTGGGGGTGGGAATTTCAAAGAAATTTGATGGAACCTATCAAAACCGATTTGGAACCTGCACCAGAATGGCTTAATTAAAGTGATTCGTTGTAACTGCAAACAAACTACTCGCAAACCTTGTGGCCCTCAATTGTGTTCGTGCCGTAAAAATGGGCTTCATTGTGTTTCTGTCTGTGGAGGGTGCCATGGTGAGGGATATGAAAATTCTGAACTTCCTACAGAAGACACAATCTCAACTGAACATCATTGTGTTCCTGCCTGTGGAGGGTGCCATGGTAATTCTGAACTTTCTACAGAAGACACAATCTCAACTGAACATCAAAGTGACTTGATGGAAGACGAAAGGAATATCTTTGACATATTTGGAGAATTTTTGTGATTCAAACTTTTTTCTTTCTGTTAAACTGATAATCTATTTAGTTCTATCTAGCATGTACAAACTTTATTTCTAAAAGAATTTCAAAAAAATTTTAACTTTTTTTTTTATTTCTGAGCCGGTAAAATACGAAAAAGTTCTATCTGAAGTTTTAATATTTTGCAATTTTAACGGAAAAAGTGTCCCTAAGGTTTTAGTCTGTAATTTTCTTTGCCCAAGAGCCGTATTGTGAGGCTCTTAGTATGTTAATCTACATAAAATATCGGTTCTAACGGTACCAAATATGCTAATGTATTAATTTATTCTAGGTTACCTTTTTTTTGCCAAATTCAGCCAGACTAAACAGACACCGAAGTAATTTGCTTTCTACACATATCATTCTCCTACGTCATGTGTAATTACGCGTGCAACGAGGGCGACAAGAACATCTGTAAATTGTATATTGCTTATAAGATTATTAACGCTTAGGTGATCAAAAAATTAAGGAAAACTCCACAGTTGATGTATTTAAGTGAAAAGTGAAAGGAATATTTTATTCAGGCCCCGCGCCTTGAATTTAAAAGTGGAGGGGCCACATATAATAGAGTAACGGAGGAGGCGCCACCATGGTTGGCGCGGACGAGTCATAATTTTTTTGAAAATTACACCTTCTAGAGTGGCTGAAAACGTACTCTTTTTTGCGTGTTTTACCGAAAATTTAAGAATAAGTAATAAATTTTAACTTAGATATGTAATCAAGTAAGGCCAAAAATAAAAAAGTTAAACACAACTTTATTCTTTAAAAGTTCAATTAAATTAATTAATATTTTTTTGTAAAAAATTTCCAAAATGATTATATCTCTTAGATTGACTTTCTACAAAGGTGTTTCCTACTAAACAAATTTTATCCGTCAACTCTTTATGCATATTTAAAGGGAAGTTCGGTCTAATTATCTTTTTCTAAAAAATTGTTTTTTTAAACAGTTTATGATCTAAAACTACAAAAAAAACAAAAATTCGATTTGCATTTGATTTAAAAACGTTTGTTTTTAGGCCGGTGATATTTACCCGACAGTCGTGTACATAACGAGGAAAATTGTTACTGCGTACCCGACTGTCGTGTCCCCAATGAAGAAAAAACTGTTGGGTGCCCGACGGTCGTGCCCGGACTGAAGAAATGGCGTGTTGGAGGCACGACTTGCGGATGCGCAATAATCAATTTCTTCATTGGGTACACGACTTGTCGTGTCCGCACTGAAGAATCCGACTCTTATGCGTACGCGCGGCAAAAACGTGGGAGGAGCTAAATCACGGAAGCCGGCGCGTTGGTCGTCGTGGTTGTCGTTTACTGTAATGTATGCCAGTTCCCGGCAGCCACAAAGATCAGTGTTTTACATAGCTTTGGCATGGGGAGAGAGTATCCTCTATGGCAGTAGTACCTCTGGTAGCCAGGATGGGAGGTATGAAGGATAGAGGGCCACTGCCAGGGATGTCCAGTAGAGGGCCAGGGTGTGTGATGTGGGATTGGACCATGATGGGCAGGGGTGGAAGAGGAGTGCTCCACTAGTTGGGAGGGAAGGTTGTCATTCCACATCTCCTTTGGTGGAAATATATTGTATGAGACTTGAGGAAACTGGAGTCCCCAGAGGAAACGTAAGAAGACAGGCCCCATCTACCACATGGACTTGCCCATGATCGGAAGTGACTGTAAGATGCGTTTTTGACACGACGCTTGGACAGGCGGAAAACCGATGACGTCACAGGTGAATTCAGTCGTGTACCAACGAGGAGTTTTATTCGTAGTGTACACGGCTGTCGGGTAAATAGTCACTTCGTTGTTTTTATACTTTCAGAGTGATCAGTTTTACTCGTTAAAAACACGTTTTGCATGTGACGTCACGCCGTGCAGAAAGTATACATAAGTTTGTTACAGAAAGGAAAACGGTTTGAAAAGAAAAAAATTTTAATAAACATAGAAGTGTTTTTTAAAGAAATAATTCTAAAAGGAAAAAGTATGGCTGAATCCAGTAACTCTTCAGACGAAAATGAATTTTTGGATGACATCCCTGATATAAATAGACTAAAACCTTTTGATTTGGAACCAACAACAGATGTAGGAAATGTTAGTAGTAGCAGCGAGGGGGAAAAGGAAGAAAACGAAAATGACGAAATAGAGCAGCGAATGATACGAATGGGAAATATAAATTGGTGTCTTTGTGGAAAAAATTGTAGACCCATGGATACATACACAGAAAGTATATGCTGTAGAGATACTAATGAAATCCCCGACAGCTTTTTTGAAGGTAAAAAAAAAATCCGAAATAGGAAGATGCATACTTAAATGCATAGAAAACATGATACCGATTACGCCTTTTTATTCAGGTAAAACGTGTATTGCCATTACAGAAGCCTTTAATTTGGTATGTTTGTCAAAACCTGTTTTGGAAACAGCACTGAGTGCATTGAACAACCTGCGAGGAGATCGCATGGCCATAAGCAATAAGTGAACAAGTTTGTTTTAGGTTTTCGTCAAGTTTTATTTTTAATGAATGGCTTCAAAACTGAAATAATATATTTTTCAACCAAAATTGTTAATTTTTTTAATACTATTTATTTTTTTAGAACACTGAGATTCGCAGCCTATAAACAGTACACTTGATGGATTCACAATCGACTTGGTAAAGGTGTACGAAAGGTCATTCCATCATGTGCTTTATGGGCAATAAGAAAAACCTTCCCGGAAAAATATGGTGTTTATGTGCCTTTTATGGAAAGCAAAGTTGAAAAACAGCAACGTTTTGTAGATTAGGTTTTTGAATTATAATAACAAAAAAGAAGCTAAAAAGTTGTTATTATTTACAAAGTTCAAAATATTAACTATTTACATTAAAAATCGTGTACGTTTGTTTTGTATTGCTTCTTCTTTATTTGGTTTTTCTTTTGAAGATAAAAATCTGGGTGCGGTCTCAGGAAGTTTTGGAAGGTCGTGAAAAACCTTATCAACTTTGCACTTTATTGTTTCGTTCATGAGCTCAAGTAAATAATTTTTATCCTTTTTTTCTGAAATGCTTTTAATAACCCAGGATTGTGTCACTTTAGAGAAGCTATGCTTAAAACGAGGTTGGTTGTCTTTAGTCGTGGCTTGCTTGCAGTGCAGTCCACTGTTGTAATCCATGACAGCAAGTTGACTTCGTGCTACCATACCGTTCCAGCTAAAATGAAGTCGTTTGGGGCAAAACTTGTTATACAAAGAATGATAGACTTCGATATCGCCGGTATGGTTAAAATCAGTGAGATAGGCCAGATCCCCAAGAAGATACTTATCCTTTACAACACTTTCCAAGGCTACATATGCTGGTGATCCTTCCGTTAGCCATTTTTTACAAAGATCTGGTTGGTTCTTTTTACTTGGAATTCGGTGAAATGTAAAAGAACAATTTGACAAAGTTTTCTCTATTAAGTGAAGTTGCACTGATAAACTTTTTTTATAAAATGTTGTTCTGCACTATGTGACGTCAGTTTCACATTCGGGTGAATATGTTTCAAACTGTTCTGTGAGTGAAAATCACTCATGTTTTTAACAGTAAATATAATTAATAACTTTTGAACGAAAAACGATTTCTTTAAAATTCAAAAAGTGTTTTGCTTAATTTTTAAGACTTAATAAGTAAGAATAAAAAAAATTAAAATCGACAAATTAGACCGAACTTCCCTTTTAAAATAGCTAGTGTATTTAATCTTTTGGGTCATACTAAACTACGAAACCATCCAAAACTACCCAAAACCACCCAAAACGAGCCAAATTAGAGCGAAACCACCCAAAACGAGCCAAATTAGAGCGAAACCACCCAAAACGAGCCAAATTATAACGAAACCACCCAAAACGAGCCAAATTATAACGAAACCACCCAAAACGAGCCAAATTATAACGAAACCACCCAAAACGAGTTAAATTATAACGAAAGATGTACAAGTGTTACTTAATAATTTTTGAGAATATTAACAAAAGATCTATTGATAGAGATAAAAAACTTGTTTCTTGTGTAACAAAACTAACAAAACTAAAAAAACTTGTGTAACAAAAGAGAATCTGTTAAAATATATGCTAGGATTAAAGGATTGTTAACATAAATGTTAGCTTGAATGTTTTGAATGTCTTTCACAACTTTATATTCAGTCTTTCGAAAAGCTGTCTTTCGTTGTCATTTAAATGCAGTTTTGTTTCTTCGGGCACAATCAATTTGGAAAAGTTGAAGTCATCGTCATTTGCGTAGTATTGGCTGCTGTCGCAGAATTTCAAACATTCACTGGAAAAGTGAACATACATTGGACCGTATTTGGATGTTTCTTTACCAGATTTGCCATCAGTCCATTTTCTTGTCCCAAGAAAACGCACGATCAGAATATCTTCTTTTGTTATCGCTTTTCCACAGAGGCCTTGGCATTTAGAAATCCTCATCGAGAGATTTTTCCTGAGCATTACTTCGTACTCAACTGGAGGCTTTTCTCTATAAAGAAAATAAAGCAAATGTATAAGTATAAATTTAGTCAATTTTGTAGCACAATCTATATCTTATGATTCTAAAAAATACCTTGGGTCCTGAAACCGCAGTGCTTCACCATGATCCGGCACTACTGTAACTTCTGGAAGAGAAGATTGCGATGGTGCTCTTTCAATTACCATTTCGATGTCAGAAGCGTTCGTTCGTTTCCGTTTATTGAAGCCTGGTTTTCTTCCCGCGTTTGATGGTTTTTCAAAATTATCGGAAAGAGTTGGTTGGTATTGGCGGAACTTTTTAAGATGATCTTGTTTTCTTACTGAGCTCCAACCATGCCATTTTTCCGACGGAACGAAAAAGCCTTTGTAGAGTACTGCTAACTTATAGTTACCCGATCCATACAATGCTCTTATTTCATCTAGCTCTTGTCGCTCAGCTAACTTTTTCAGATTCTGAACAACTGTAATCACTTCCTTTTTTTGGTATCCCTGGATGCATTTTTCCACGGCATGGAGTGACTCTATGTCATTGGTGTAATACAATCCACGTACATTCGCATTCTGCCTTGCTGACTGGATCACACTGCCAATAAAAATTTCCTTCCTTTTCTTCATAAACCAATCATGAAATCCTAGACATAGGTTATCCCATTTTCCTTTCAATGAAGCTAATTTGACATTGAAATCTTCGACATCAAACGATTCGCATAGACCAACTTCAAGCACTGGGCCCTTCTGAACTCCATATATATCTTTGAGAATGTTACTTCTCACGTGTTTACCTTTCGATTCTGTTTGCTTAAGTTGCGTTGTGAGTTTCATCAGTTTCTTCTCGTCTCTTTGACTTAAGTGACGGACACATAGTAGACGTCTGACATCTGGAAATTGTGCTTTAAAACCATTATATATCGCCGACTCTAAATCTACTCCAACCTTTTTCAAATTTAAAACCTTTGAATTGGTAACCCTTAGCTCCAGAGCAAATCTGCCAAATGTTTCGTCCTTTTTTTGAAAATGAAACATCGCAGGGCCAAGAAAAACAGGATGATGTTGTGTTGTTGTACTTATCAGTCGTTGGTTTTGATATGTCGTGTCTGTAATCCATAAATCACAAAGGTTGAATGTCGTATCCACGGCTAAGGGAGATGCATCCATTTCAGCACAGCAAAACTGTTCAATGTCATTAATTTGACGGTCATTGAATATGAAAAAACAGTAACCTCCATCAGAAATATTGATTGAGCGAATATTTCCTTTCGTTTGTTCTTTAATAATTTGTGATAATTCATCAATTATGTTACCATCACCGCTGTTACCACTGGATACCTAAATAAACATTCAGTATCAACTAACTACCATCACAACATATTTCAGTATTATAAAGAAATTAACTGTCAATATCAAGCAAAGGTGTTGGTAGTGCTTTTTTATAAATAAAATGTTAACAGCGCACTTTAGTTAGAACACTTGTATTAAGTAGAACTAATTAAGGTCACGGCAATGTTTACAGATACGAAAAGGAAATTCGTTCGTTGTTGCTTCGATTACAAGGTTTTGCAGTTTTAAGAATAACGTAAGTTGTAATATACGTACCTCTTTTGATTTCTTTTTCAGTGAATATTGCCGATTGTACGCTTGTTTTTTATTACGTGGCTCGTACGACTGACTTGAACTTTCCATTGGATTACATTCGTTAACCATGCTATGATAGATATCAGCTGGTGTATTCAATTCCTCGATGAGTTCATCTGTTCTGTCCAAAACGTCTTTTGATGTTCTTATATACGGAATGTCATTATTTGCGGACGCATTACCATGTGGCAGCATTGTTGGACGTTCGTTTTCGCCATTCAATGGTTGATTATTTGCTTCATTTAACATGGATGCTCTTGATGATACAACCTTATTGTAATTATAAACAATACACATATACGGCTTATATTCATGTTTTGCCATGCATTTCACTCTTACAACCATTTGCTTTAGGCATTCAAAGTTTTTGCTATCTCTATAGTATCGTTCTAATAGGTATACGTCGTCTGCAGAAACTTCCTCGTTTAGATACTTCCTTCCGACTCTTGAGCGAAATACAAAAGCATCGCCAAGTTTATGGACACAATTGGCTGTCACAGAATCTCCTGAGATCTTCACATAGTAAAGCTTCTTTGCGTTTCGCGGCTTCAGGTATGCACCGTTGTCATCACATGTTACATCTTTTATTTTCTTGCTTTTTATGGTGTACATCAAATCTTCTCGTACTAATTTCAAAGGTTCCATTTTTTCATAATTTTCAGGATTGAGAAGAATCACTTTGAATAATGATTCCGCGGTAGGACTATTGACATCAAACTTTTCCACGCTAAAAATGAGAAAGAAGTCTTTTTTGGATGAGTATTTTCCTTACCTAATTGTAATATTAAAAAAAGTATACCAAACAAAACAAAAAGAAGCGAGCGGAAACTGCTCAATAGCTAATGAATTTATTTTTTGAGCTGGGAAACTATGTTATTAGTTAATTTAGGTTTCACAATAGTCAACAGTGGGCCGAACATGCTTTACATGTTGTCCAACGAATTGTAACTTACAGAGTTCCATTCGCATCAATGTTAATGACAGTTTCACTTTGTTCTGTTTCCAAGATCTTCTTCAATAAATCATAATGATCATTTGTCTTTATTAGGTAAATACTCTTTTGAAAATGTTCACCGATCGAGTTATTTGGTAAACTGTCCAAAGTATCAATGAATATGTATACTCTTAATTTATAGATCTCAGAGAGTGCAACAACGACAAGATCGACTACTTCTTGTTCGTACTTCTTAGCAAACAAATAATCGCCTAAAGCTTTAAAAATATCGTCTTTCGATTTATAGGTGCTTGTTTCAAGAAAACGTTCGCAATTTCTTTCGAAATGGTCCCATAGAGTTTGAAGAATATATGCCAATGGAAGGTACAGTTCTTCCGAAAAGCAACGACAAATACAATGCCCATCTCCAGCCACATTAACAATTTTAAACTCTTCTCTCATTTCGTTATAATTCGGTTTCGGTTTCGTTCTAATTTGGCTTGTTTTGGGTGGTTTCGTTCTAATTTGGCTCGTTTTGGGTGGTTTCGTTATAATTTGGCTCGTTTTGGGTGGTTTCGTTATAATTTGGCTCGTTTTGGGTGGTTTCGCTCTAATTTGGCTCGTTTTGGGTGGTTTTGCTCTAATTTGGCTTGTTTTGGGTGGTTTCGCTTTAATTTGGCTCGTTTTAGGTGGTTTCGTTATAATTTGGCTCGTTTTGGGTGGTTTCGTTATAATTTGGCTCGTTTTGGGTGGTTTCGCTCTAATTTGGCTTGTTTTGGGTGGTTTTGGGTGGTTTTGGGTGGTTTCGTAGTTTAGTATGACCCGAATCTTTTTTGCCACATCGTCGAACGCGGCCAAGTTTTTAGTCTTCGACTTCGAGTCTTGGTGTTGCACTTGTTGCGCCATTGACGAGAAGTAGTTTGGCAATCTTTGTAATGTTTGGGATGAGAAGGGTTTCTTCTTTCAGCTTTCTCAGAACGGCGAAAATATCAGCAACGTTATTTTACTAATACTGAAATGTAATTAATTATTCATTTTATTTCTTAATGAGTTATTTTATGTACATATTGTTGATTGGAAAATAAAATTGATTGTATCAGATGAAAAACTGCGGAGGCTTGGTGACATTTCGTTCTGCCAACAGAGTTCCCTGTTTCGACTGGGTAGAGCAGTAGAAGCAAAGTAGACGGTCGCGCCTGAATTCAAAACAAAAAGACCATAACATAATCTTAAGCAAAATTACATTTACAAATACCTTTTATCATAATGTAACCACGGAAACTTTTAAACCAGTTCGCCTGAAAAGATCTCTCTCTTTTTCCAATAAGGGTTTTCGGAAAAGTGTAGTTTTTATTTGGCTGAAAAATTTTGCCTTCCGTTTCATTGAAAACTTCGTTGTCGGATAAGGGTGGATATTTTTCATTTACGTTAGCGCTTTGCTCTTCGTTCGTTACATTTTGTTCCTTTGTTGATTTAAAAAGTCAGTTAGTTTTTTGCTCATTCTTGCTTCAGTTTTGCGGCCTCACGTTTGTCTTTTGAGAAGAAAACACACAAGAAAAAATCCATTCAGAACTATAGTGCGTATAGTCAATTGGGTAATAATAGGAATATCTTTACGTGTTTAAAAGATTTACTTTTCTTCCTTTAAGGAGCATTCCTCTTCTTTATTTACAATCATTCCGAATAAGTGGAAGCTTTGCATGATGGGGACGTGTGTGTTATTCTATTATTCTGAGTATAGAAATATTATGACGGTCAATAGTCAAAATTTGTCAAAATTTATTTTTTTCTTCGCAAAAGAGTGGGCGCGAGGGTACTTTCCTGTTAGTCCCCCCCCCCCAGATTAATATTCGAAAAGACACAATTTTCTGCGTGCTTCACAACATATTTTTCAGACTTCTTTTTCATAATCTTCAGACTCCATTGTCTGCATCGTATATCCAGACTTGTCTGTGTATATTTCGTTTTCATATTTTCCAGACTCCATTGTCTGGAAAATTTATATCTCTGTCCATATTCCAAAAATCATTCATTGTTGTCACATACTTGTTTTGAATAAGATGAACTTTTTAACGCTGTCAAGTCAAATCCCTGACAAACAAGCAAGTGTACTGTTTTTACAGCAAAGGGGAGTGCTTCACAATCCCAAGATTTGCGCAAATGGGCATCAAATGACATTACAGCTACGCGACAATGGAGACCGTTGGAGGTGCAGATCGAGGCAGTGCAGAACTGAATCTGGCTTACGCATTGATACATGGCTTGGGCGCTCTCGGTTACCCTATAGGGATATAATCCTCTTCATTTATTGCTGGGCATACGAAATGACCAGCATCAAATTTTGTGAACGAGAACTACTTATGGATAAAAATACAGTTGTTGACTGGAACAATTACTTACGGGAAGTTTGTGCAGCAGATTTATTGCGAAACCCCATTGCAATTGGTGGGCCGAATACAACAGTTGAGGTCGACGAAAGCCTGTTTAGTCGGCGTAAAAATCACCAGGGTAGGGTTCTACCACAGCAATGGGTTTTTGGTGGAATCTGCCGAGAGACGAGGGAATGCTTCATGTATGCCGTTCCAAATCAAAATGCAGCTACTCTTATGCCAATCATTCAAAATTCAATATTGCCTGGAACAACTGTAATGTCAGATCTGTGGAGAGCGTATGGTGGTATTAATGTTATGGGCTTCAATCATTTTACTGTTAACCATTCCATAAACTTTGTGGATCCGGTAACCGGAGCGCACACACAAAATGTCGAAAACTCCTGGAAGCTAGCGAAATCAAGAAATAAAAGACAACATGGGACCAACAGACAAATGCTGGATTCGTATCTTTGTGAATGGATGTGGAGACAGAAGAACAGGAACAACTTGTTGTTTGACAGAATAATCCAGGATATAGTCACATATATGTCACCTGTTTAGAATTTGTCTGTGTAGATAAATCCTGTATGGAAATATTTGTGTTGTCTATATATCTGTGCCTTTATAAATTTTTTTTTTGGGGGGGGGGGACTAACAGGAAAGTACCGGCGCGAGCCCTGTTATTTATTTATTTTTAAATAAAAACATCTCTTTGGGCAAATTTAAAAAGAAATTAGATTCTAATCGTAAATAAAGAATCTTTTAATATTGTTCCGAACCATCAGTTTCAAATCATCAATTTCGAAACGTAGTGGATCGAAAATAAGCGAGCATTGTGGTTTAACTTTGAGAGCACTCACTCTGTACAAAAAGCAAAAACATGCTTTAAATCGTTTTTGTAACAATCAGCACATGTTCTCTAACGCTCTTAACGTCAAAAGGTTAAATAGCTATGGATGATTTCACAACATTTTGTCAGTCTATTCTAAAATTTATTTCATTTAAAATGTTAGAGGAGATCTCAAAGACTTCAGAAGGCGTTCCTTTCTCGCATATAACATTATTATTATTTGCAAACAACAGAAACTATACACCAGATTTCAACAGCAATTTGAAAGAACAGGTGCGAGTTCAAAAAACATCAACGACAGTTGAAAGAAATTCTTTGAGAAAGCACCTGTCATGCTTTTGCTTTTCTCAGAAATCATACTCAATAGCGCGTAGTAAAGGTTCAGCATACAAAACCTTCTGCTCGACAAACTGAACGTTACTCATCAATAATACGTAGACAGTTTATTTATACAAAAACAACAACTGGTCTTGTTGTGAGGAATTCTCTGTCTAATTAACATCACCAGTATGCAAGAGTGGGCACCGAGAAAAGATTTCTTATTCGAAAGTCCACCGCCACCTTATTCAGAAATCGACGAGCTCTCGATCAACGAGAAAATCGCTTCAAAGTATTGCGAAGCCGGAACTGAGATTTATGTTAAAGTAAATATAAAGATATTTCCCCTCTTTTAATTACGGTGTTAATTACATTAAATTTTGATGTTTACATTTAACGATTATTTCACTTGATGTAGATTGAGAAAAAGCCGGACAGAGATATTGGTCTCACATTTTTAACTGGAAAATGTTTCGATCCGAATTGGCCAGTCGTGCTCGATATTGCAAAAGCCTCTCCAGCATGGCGTGCCAGCCCGCGTTTACACATTGGTGACCAAATCAAGGAACTGGATGGTCTTCAAACCAGCAAACTTACGCATGCGCAAATCTTGACTCTCTTTCTTAAAGCTTCCGATGAAATTTTACTCACAGTTAAACGTGGCATTGATTCCTTCAACGATTCGTTTTGTTGGCTTAGAGATCCGTTTCTAAGTGTGAACCCGACGCATGAATTAATTACCATCGAACGATCGAAAAGAAAAGAACCAGTTCAACTAACGACTTTCCGAAGTAAACACTGTTGAATCATCACAACCCTCCTTTTGTACTGTATATAGATGGAGCTCTTAAAAAGGTTAATATATAAATAGTAAGTTAATATCCACACAGTTAAAAACAGACTGAAACATATCATGATTGTGCGTAAGAATGACACAACCATGGTGAACGCAGCCATAGGACATTGTGCTGCCCGGTTTGGACATAAAATTATTCGCGCAGTACCAGCCTAAACTCACTGATTTTTTTTATGTAAGAAGACATTCGAGATTCGCAATTTGACGAAGTTCTTTCTTCATTTATTAATGGCTAAAAAAATTCATACATGCAAATACAAATGAAACATGTGTAAAAAATTTTGTGTGATATTGACCATTACAATAGAAGTTTAAAATTTTGCTGTGTCAGCAAAAACTATTTGTTTCGGGAGAAAGTGCGACTGAATTCTACCCTCTTTAGGCCAAATCGTGCAAAAATGCCACTTGTGCTTTTATGGTTAAAATATGCTCTCCACAAATACGTCTTACATACATCGCGTAAAAAATTATTCCAATCAATAACTGTGTTTTTGTTCATAGCCAACTCGCGTTATTCGATGTCATTTCGTAGCACCAGCAATAAATAAAAATAATAATGTTTCTATACGGGAATGGGGAATTTACAAATAAAGTGTCTTTTCTTAAGCGACTTCTGTTCTACACTGTATTGAGTTGCATCTCTAGCGATCGCCGTGATTTCTCAAGCAGCATGCCATGACCATTTGCACAAACTCTTGGATTGTGTAAAATCCAACACTGTTGCAAAAACAAAACACTTGATTGCTTGTCAGGTATCTGAGTATTCATTTTCAAAATAACTTTACTTTCTCTACCACTACAGCATGTGCAATTATTGTTTATAACTGATTTTTCTGTCTGACAGTTTAAAAAATTGGCTGAAAATGTGGATGGATGCGGATGCTATATGGGGGGGGGGGGGGGGGGGGGGGGGGGGAGAGTCAAATCCTTTTATGGGGAGACGTTCACAAAAATAATTTCGGTAGATATCTTTAATACACAAAAAAATACACCGCCCTCATTCTTCACTTTATAGCCTGTACCAGATCTGCGCAATAAACTTCCAAGTTCATTGTTCTAAAACGGTTATCGTATTTTCTCTTTTATACGCCGCCTACCAATAAACACCACTCCTTCGAAGTTAATGGAGCGAATGATTGAGTTAGCGACGACATTGATTAGGCCTAATAGGATATATTTTAGTAGAATTTTGTTAAAAAACATCCTAACCAAGAAAAAAATTATATAGAAACGTATTATATACTGTTGGAAAAGCAATTTTTTCAGCTCTCAGAGTATCAACCTTGTCAAATTTTTAACCTTGAGCAAAAAACGTTATGCGTGAAACAGTAATGGGTGGTAATACTACAATTTTGAAAAAACTCAGACAAATCTGAACCGTGGTTTTTTACATTTCTCATAAAATATAAGCCGTACAATGTCAAAACCTTTACAAATGACTCAAAACATGAATAAAAATGTTTGGTTAATTTTTTTTCCAAAAATACTTATATATCTATTTTGCACCCCAGGAACTAGAGCTTATTCTAAGTAATAGTTATTTTTAAACATTGAAAATGGAAGATAACTAAGCAAAAAAGTCTACTTAATCAAAAGCATCTAAAAAATGTCTTTCATCTTCTGTTACTTCATTTTCAGATTCGTCACTCGTCATAATCCTTCGAATTATTACAAAATACCCCTCGACATTCTTGGCAATAGGAAGAACATTCTAACCCAGCTTTTCTACAAGAGCATCTCTTATCACAATTTTCTTTACATCCACAGCAAATAATCTTTAAAAGGTCCTGTTGACCGGCTACTTGATCGGTTGCAATTGGTACGAAATGGTCATCAGTAACCTTCCAACCTCACTTTAGAGGCTCGATATCTGAATTACTCAAGGTTCACCACACTTTTATCTGATGGTACATTCGAAGACCATGATAAAACGCTGGTCACGGAGAAGGTGGAAGGTTTGACGGGTCGATACTTGACTTTTCAGAAAGGACTATTTCATTATATTTCTGTTTTCTGTATTCAGCCAATGTGCTGTTCTTAGAATGGAGCCTTTCAAAAAACGAATAGTATTTTTTCCAATGTTCTCATGTGCTAAATTATCTTTGTAAAATTCAGCTGCTAATTGCAGCAATGCTCTACACGACTGTATCCTTTTGAAAATTGATGTTTTTCCAAATCTGTAAATTCCTGATGTCGTGTCACAGCCTGTGAATGCATATGCAAATAGAAGCTTGTTCACAGTAGTTGTATCTGGTAAAGATAAAAATGAGTTAACAGCAATGGCCAAGTGAAAAAAAAGAGGCTGTTCACGTTCTTCTCTAAATGAAATAAGTACACAATTCATCTACAAATCGTAAAAACACGAGAAACATATATAGTACATATATTATATACCTTCTGTTCTATCCATGACATCTTTAATGTTGTTAACACTCACGTTTTTGGTTTGCTTTCTGTCTTGGTATACTCAGACATAGGATATCAGTGTCATCTGAAAATATCACAACAGGTGTTCCATGATCATATCGCATGGCAACATTCACAATCATCAGCTGGGATGGATTCACGCTGTTCTTCGTACCATTTTTCTGACGAAATGAACGTAGTTCTATCAAGAATGATAATATCACCTTTTCCTTCTCTGGACACTAACCACATGGAATCTCCATATTTTTTTATTTTTTTTGGAATCTCCATGTAAAAATAACGCTAAAACACTGGGAAAGAAGGTACAAACGAGTGGCAAGATTGAAATTTCGCCACTCATTTGTACCTTCTTTTCCAGTCTTTTAAAGTTAAGCAATGTAAATAACGCCAAAATACTGGAGTCGAGGTTGGAAACATTAAGCAAAAGTAAAGTTAAGGTTTACGTTTTGTGCCACTATTAAAGATGGCTGCTAAAAAAATTTTGGTTTCACTTTGAAATCGCAAGCTAGACATCTAGTGTTTCGCGCTTATATATCATTGAGTGGGTGTTAGTCTAGCGGGCGTATATAAAGATCCCCCCTTAAACTTTAATAATTTCTCTTTAGGCAGCCGACATACTTGACCAACCATGGATCCGACACTGAAAGCACTGAGTTTTAAAATCAAAACCACTATTTTGTGCTTGTGAGCGTGTACAAAGAGGGCTTGGCGATAACTGTTTACTTGATTGATCCCGTTTTCTAGGTCGAGAATGATTTTTCAATTCATTTCTGGAAGAATAGTGTATATGTACTTTATTGTCACAAAATTTCGCGGGAATTTAATTTCGCGAATGGCCAAAATCGATATCTTTTTTTGTTCCTTTTTTGGAAAAGACAACAAAATTCAACATTTTAGTTATTAACCAAATGTTTGTTCTCCGCACTTTTAAAACATGTTGTATATAATACTAACATAACTCTAAGAAAATACTAACTAAATTTTTCATGATATCTAATGTTCAATGTCTTCAAAAATATCGAAAACGTTACAATGATCATATTCCGGCGCATAAATATCTTCATCATTGTCGCTATCGCTCTCATAAAAATCAAATGCAGGGTTAACAAAAGCCTCTCCTTTTTCCTCATTGATTTCCGCCGTGTTGATGTTGTTCTGGTGCGTGACGTTGCCATTCTACGCTTGAATACTTACAACAAACGCAATATCTTTGGTGATCATAATAGGGAAAAATTGAAAATAATCGGAAAAATCGAAAAAAAGTTCTAGAATAGTTTTTTCTAGATTTTTCGCGGGAATTTAATTTTGCGAATGAAGGGAAAAAACTTTTTTCGCGGGAATTTAATTTCGCGAATGAAGAACCAATTCGCGAAATTCGCGAAATTTTCTTCCCGCAAAATTTTCTGACAATAAAGTATACCGTTATTTCATTATGTTTTGATTCTTCTAGTGTGGTAACTAAATCTACCATTTCCAGCTGTTGTGCATGCTGGATAATTGCATCTAATAGTCCAGGAGCTACCAATGTATCTATTTACCCCATAAGCCTCAGAATTTTAACCCATTTGAAATTCTTTGTTATATAAAAGAAAACAAAAAAATCTTTGTCAGTTCCTCAAAATTCCACGACTAAATCAATTTGCCAAAAAAAGACATTTATTTACCCCATAAGCCTCAGATTGGAAATTTGGCACAAGGTTTCCGATATTGGTTTAAAACAACAAAATTATAAAACTAACTGAAATTTTGGGTGCCTGGACCAAACTGACCCAAATAATTGACACCTGAAAAAGGCTTTTATTTATCCCATGAACCTCAGATTTCAAATTTTGCAGGTTAGTAATATAACCCCTTTAGATAAATTTAGTGCAAAAACTAACCAAAATTTCCGGTTCCGAAGTCAAAACTGACCCCTTTAAAAGATGGGTCTAAAAACGGCTTTTATTTACCCCATGAACCTCAGATCTCAAATTTTACAGGCTAGTAATATAACCCCTTTAGATAACTTTAGTGCAAAAACCAACCAAAATTTCCGGTTCCTAAGTCAAAACTGACCCCTTTAAAAGATGGGTCTAAAAACGGCTTTTATTTACCCCATGAACCTTAGATCTCAAATTTTGCAGGTTAGTAATATAACCCCTTTAGATAACTTTAATGCAAAAACTAACTTTGATCTTCTGTCACGTCTTCCGTCATTGTTAGACCCAAATAATTGAAAACATTTGATATGATGCTGGCTCAAAGTGAATGACTCTGTGACCAACGTAGCTGAAAACGAATTGATAAGAGCTGTGATTCCACTCCGCTGACAAGCAGCATCAGCCTTTACTGTCTGCTCCAATGTTAAATTGATTGGCAGTCTTGAGAAAGTTTTCGATGTTCTTTTTATTGGAAACCACAATCTGCAAACTCTCGGTAGACTTCAAGGTGCGTCTCATTTAACTTTATTAAATTATCATGGTAGACGGTAAGCCATCTGGCATAATTTTGGTTGAATGTGAAGAAAAACAAGCTAATTCAGGCAAACAATAAACGTACAATTCCAAGTCACCTGTCCGAACGCTACGTGGAAATTCGTGGAATAAATGAACCAATAAAGTTTTCGGTTTTCTCAAAGTCTTCTTTCTCCAAAGAAAGTTGAAAAGAATTGAAATGCTTTAATTCCATAGCAAGTGCTAGTAGTTGATGGATTCTCTTGCATCTTTTGTAACTTTTGCCGGAGAGAAATGACGTCAGTGAACCCTTTTCGATGACGTGGGCTTCTGAAAGAAGATGAGGGCCTCCTGATTCAGCCAAATACTTTCCAAGAACATCAAAATAGGACATTTCTACGTGAAACGAACCAAGTGCAACGAAAACATTGTTGAAAGCTGGATCTTCTTCTACCTGGATTTCCAATGCCATCTTGGCGATTGCTAAATCGTAAGTCACGGCAATTTCTTTTTTCCGCATTTGGTTGCCATTACTTGTGCTCTATTCATAGTTTCTTAACAACAGCTGTTGATGTTGGAGAAAGATTTATCTGTGGCAAGTACCATATTACCTCTGTTACGTCAAAATTTGAGGCTTATGGGGTAAATAAATGTCTTTTTTTGGCAAATTGATTTAGTCCTGGAACCTGGAGGAACCGCTAATTTTGGAAGTGACAAAGATTTTTTTGTTTTCTATCATATAACAAAGAATTTCAAATGGGTTAAAATTCTGAGGCTTATGGGGTAAATAGATACGATGGTAGCTCCTGGACTATAAAGGGCGAATTCTTTTCTTCTTTTTCGGTACACTTGCCTCGTCATCATTATGTTCTCGCCAAAATTTTCCAATCTCATTCAATTCGCCTCCCGTTGTACCATATTTCATACATTCTTTTTCTTCGTCAATATTCGTCTCTAAGCATTATTTTGTTTATTCTATTTATAGAATTAGGTTACTAACCTAAAAAATAGGAAGAGATACAAGTAATGCTAATTCAATCAGCAATCAAATTTTCTCTTCTTATTAACTTCCAGCTTGTTTACACATTGAAATTCGAAATTGTAGAAGATTTGAATGACTCAAAACGTCCGAAAAACTAAGTAAAATTAGATTGAATAAGAAAGTACCAAAAATCTTCTGCAATATTACAAAAAGACGTTCAGTATTTAGAGCCCACAACGTAGCTTCCCTGTAAAGCCTTGTGCCAGTCCGTAAAATATGGTTCTGGTCTGCAAAATAGACATATGATAAGTATTTTTTTGAAAAAATAATTTATCATCATATTTCTATTCATGTTATGATTAATTTGTGAAAGTTTTAAGATTGCACGGCTTATATTTCATGAGAAATGTAAAAAACTAATCGTTTGACTTAGTCTGATTTTTGTTACAAATTGTAGTATTACCACCCATTACCGTTCCATGCATAACTTTTTTGCTCAAGGTTGATATTCTGAAAGCTGAGAAAATTGCCTTTCCAACGGTATATAATACGTTTTCTATCTAAATCTTTTCTAGATTACATACCTTAAAATTCTACTGAATTAATACCAGAGAAGGAAAATAAAAAAGGGCTATTGAATTTGTTGATCCGTATTCCGGAGCGAAGTAACGTAAACAAGTCCGATTTAGCGGGAAAAAAATAACTATAACAAATAAGAGTTATTTTATTTAGGGTCAAATTTTCAGCACTTTTTTGTGGACGTCATAAATGTATGGCCCTAACATGAAAGTGCCTTTACTTCAGCCAAAGTAGATAAAGACGTCCCAATCGACATAAAATTGCGCTTGTCTTTATTGAAACAATCGCAAGCAGGATGGACTTATACAACCACAGGCAAATGATTGTTGAGCCAAATGACTCATTGCCCGTCAATTGCAACCTTACCGCCGAATTCAAATCGATCGAGAGATGACAAAGCCTCCGACGAAAAAGAACTTTTTGATATGATTGATAGTGTATTGTTAGCATAACATTTCCTTAGATTATTTTTGTTACGTTAGTTTCTTTGTTTTATACTGTATTCTTATATTGTCTTTCCCTATTGACATTAAATACTTTTTATTTTGAACAGAAAGAAAAAAGGAAGGAATTTGACGTGAACATAAAAAAATACATAAAAACTGCTCTAGCTCCAAAAAAATATTTTGAAAACTGCGGAAATGGGCCAAAAAAGTTTCTGACTTGAAAGTACAATTTCGTTGGGAAAGCACGATTTATTTCATCGATCGATTTTGAAAAACTTCAAAGAAGAACCTATGAAACGACTTTGACCAGAAGGAATGCAATTCTATTAGCTGTTTTCAAATAATTTACAAGCCCAGTTTGGTTCTTCTCCAATGCCGCCTTTTCGCGTTATATCTAAAGAAAGTGTAAATCATTAAGTCTTAAGACTTATATAAGACTTAAATGCATAAAGCGTATTCAATCATTAGAGGTTTTAAAAAGTGTATCTGTTATCCAGTAAATCACGCGCCACCACCACTTACCTGATTTTGTTTCCAGTTTTCATTCGCACCCATTGTGGAACAGCTCTGTTCTGCTTGATTTTTTTTGCTAGCTTACGCTTAATGATGAAGGTCTTGTGAGCGCTCTACAAAAAGAAATATCAAGAAAAATTAATCAAAAAAACACAATGAAAAAGCTAAAGACATGTCAAACATGAAATTAAATAAAAATGTATATCACTCTATAACCATTATTATATTGAAGAGAGAAAATGTGTATATTTGTTGTTTTTGGAAAATAAAATTTTGTTGAAATTTTGTCTACTGTTCTGTTTTTTTATATATAAGAACTGGGTAAATTGGGTTCAGCCTTAGTTGTTCTTAATTTTTAGCTGATTCTAGCCTTGATTTGTTCTTATTACTCCATAAGTTGCATACAATACATCTATAAAGAAAAGAAAAAAACAAACACGATTAAACTGAAGAATATTAAGGAAGAATAATACTAAATTTAGTTTGTACCTGTTATTCTTCCTATATATTTGAATATTCTTCTGTAATGAGGTCTTACAGTTGCAAATACACCAACCTAATTATTAATTAAGCCTCAGCCTTGTTCTTAATTTTTGACCAATTTAAGCCTTTTAGTGTTCTTATAAAATTGTTCTTATAAAAAAAGAAGTGTATTGCCTAATTGAAAAACGATATACCAAAGCAAAAAGTTATTTAATATTAGGAGAAGTAAAGAAATGCCTATCAGAAATATAATCTGAACATCTGGATCAGTTTGAAACATTTCAGTAGTTTTTTTAGTTGATTTTTACACACACACAAACAGGCAGTCTGCTGGAAAACTTGATGTAAATCAAAGTGTAAATCACCACATAATACAATTCCAATGAACTTGTAACTCCTATGTGCATTTTGCCATCAAAAAGGGAAGCTTCACTTCGCAAATATATAGTAATACCCACACAATGACATTTTTAATTCGTACCCACGCAATGACATTTTTAATTCGTACCCATAAAATAACCTAGGTCTGAACAAAGTTTTGAAAAGTGCAAGCTAAGTAACTGAACTCAATTAGAAAACTTATTAAACAACTTCAGTACTGCAGATATGACCATAAGCAACTATATATATCTATATATATATGATTCTCTCTCTCTCTCTATACATTTAACGTCTATTTTCCATGCTGGCACAGGTTAGACGGATTTACTGATGGCACGCCCCCATCCTACTCTATCCTGCGCCAACCCAGGCTGAATACGTTTCTCAACGAGATCTTTCTTCACAACCTGGCTCCATGTTGCCCGTGGCCTGCCTCTGCCACACTTACCATCTACAACTAAATCTCAACACTACAATGATTATTTCATAAAAATAAAAAATATATATTTGGGAATCAGATGCAGAAGATGAAGATGGAAAAATAGGGACGTTCCTTATGTTTTATTTTAAAAGATAAGAGTTTACATAAGAACATCTATAGTGCCAAAAATATCATTGTCTTTCTTATCGTCCATATATTACAATATCTACTGAAAATGAATTGAGAAATATTAAGCAAGCATTAAGCAACTTGAGTGCTGACCAAAATTCCAAGTTGCTTATAAAAGAAAAATCATGTATCTCTTTGCAATGTTACACAATCAGATTTTTGTATGCATGTATCCAACATGATCAGCACAATATATATATATTCTAATACTTTACTCATGTCAATTCCTTGTTCTTGTTGTCCCACTACATGCTCTCCACATTTTGCTCTAACACACAAAAGTTTATAAAATAGAAACTACCTTCTTGGTGGCCCGACATCGCAGTCGAGTATTTCGTAATGAGGTGGAAATGTAATTATGTTTATGAGGAGAACTGGACTGTGACATATCACAATTACGGACCAAATTTCTGTTTTATACATGGTTTTTGGTTTGCTTCTTGATCGCTGTATAACATTTTGATTTTGTTTTTTCGAAACAGTGTTGTTTAAACT
This sequence comes from Candelabrum cocksii, assembly GCA_963930725.1. Lineage (NCBI taxonomy): Eukaryota > Metazoa > Cnidaria > Hydrozoa > Anthoathecata > Candelabridae > Candelabrum > Candelabrum cocksii. The sequence continues at coordinate 6,212,999 of OZ005669.1, forward strand.
CGTTAAAACGTTATAAATCTTCGGTATCTGCGAATATCTTATGAATCTAACAAAACAATTTAAAAAAATATTAATAAACATGTTCTTTTGTGTTTAATGATAATCTGTAATAAAATATTTTAGGCCAAGGAAGAAGGAATAAATCATTTTAATTCAACTAACCATTTTCACTTTTCAGCGACTCTAGCTAATAGTTTATTATAAAAGAAAGAGAAAGGTTACCATTTCGTTTATTATTTACGGCTGGCCTCGTTTGGGTTTCTTTAACAAATAACCGGCTACGAACTGTGATTTTTTGGTGCTATTACACGTTTGTTTTTTTTTATAAGAAACCGGTTTATAACAAACTCCAGTCACTTGAACTCGCAAACCTAAGAAACTACTACAGTAAGCTCACTCTATTCTAAGAAACTGAGGAATTTCGTGAGCTATATTTTTTCCTTTTCATTGTTAAGAATATGTGGAGTGGAGATGACAACTCACATCAACCGGGTCCACAGGTTACGGATAGTGGAACGGCCTTTAGATATGGAGGTTAGCTGCGAATATGGAAATAAGCAGTCCCGGACAAAATCACAGGCTGCCCTTCAGCAACGCATAGTACCTGAAAGCTACCCGACCCGGGTTAGGGGTGAAGACAACAGCAGCAGGTTGTTGGATAGTTTCGGCGGCAGATATCAACAAACCAATATTTTGGCAAAGTCACACATCATGTCAAGCAGATGAACAAAACACTTTTGTCAATGGTTGGGGTGAACCAGTTTCAGTGGAAACTACTGCGCATAATATAATGGAGGCGTGCATATCAAGTAACTTTCAGCTATCGAAAGGAATATGACTACTCGAAATTTACGACGTTCATACCGCATCGCTCGTCGCGCGGGTCAACAAGGAGCGCGTGAGTGTCTGGTCAGGCTCCTAATTTCAAAAAATCAGCTACTGGCCCACGTTCTATCCATACACACGATCATACAAACTTCTTGAAACCCAAATGTTTGACGCACATCTCAATATTCAATGTACGAACTCTAAACCGACACAGCCAACTTCCGGAGCTAGTGTCAGCAGCAATTGGACAAAATGTTGAAGTTCTCAGCATTCAGGAGCATATCAGGAGAGTATTGTGAAACATTAGTCTTTTTAAAGCAAAATAAAAGAAAAAGCGCTATAAAACAAAAAGATAAGCAAAAATCATAAAAAGTTTGTTCTCTGTGACATTCCTCAGTAAGGCAAAAATTCTGATATAATAAGAAACCCTTAAGAAACTTTTCTAGTAAATTTAGGGTAAATCTGTAAGAAACTGCCTAGAGACCCAAAAGCTTAGTTTCTTTTATATAAAAAAACAACGTGTATGTATTTTTCGATAATCTACACGAAACGCACTCTATGAAAAATCCTATTCTGACGTTTTAAAAGTCGAGTTTTTTAACGAGAGAAATCGAGTTGTTTTCTGCAAAACTCAACGTTAAAGAATAAAGTTTTGCAAATGTCGGAATAAAGTTTTGCTTGTGGAGTCCTTCAGCATCTAACGATTCTGCAGACCGAATGTTCCGATTAACACAGAAGACGAACTTAATCCCCAATATAATCCAGTTGAAAATTATTAAGTAATCGAACAACCCAAAAGGTTCTATTGGGAGAGAAGAAGGGTAGCAAAGTAGAGAGAGATCTCGAAACGTGTTTCAACGAGACGTATAGTTGAAGGGAGAGTGGTAAAAACTACTACAATAAATCTTGTCAAGAGGGATGTTGCCACTTAATGACGCTACATTAGAACTTCTGCAAACAAAACACCCAGAAGGACAAAACGTTAATGAAGTCGCGCTACTGCAAGGTCCAGGATCAAAGATCGAACCGGCAATATAGAATGCGATAGACGAATCGCTAGGTTTGAAAGCCTCGCAACTTACAAAAGGTGGATCAAGACCCACAGGCATGGACACAAACGGATGGAGAAAAATTCTAGCATCTAAAGTGTATTGTGACACCAATCGAAATCTACAAATAGCACGTGCGTATGTCATAAAAATTGTACACTCAAAGAATTAGCGATGTTTCACTCGAAGCTTTCCTCTCATCGAGACTCGTTCCTTTGGATAAAAACCCGGGCCTTTGACCGATTGGTGCGAGCGAGTACTGCGATCACTGGTGCAGTAGTTATAAGCGTTACCAAGGGCGATATAGTCACATCGTTATCCGGATCACAAATGTTCCGACAGAAGGCCAACAGTGAAGCCGCTATACACGCAATGAATAAAATGTTCGATAATGAAAGTACAGCAATTGGTCGATGCAGCAAACGCCTTCAACAAAGTCAACAGAGCGAAATTTCTACCCATGATTGCAATCATATGCCCTATAATAAACACATTCGTGATCAACTGTTGCACTCATCCAGCACGACTATTCGTTATTGGAGGTAAAGTATTACAATCGAGAGAAGGTACAACTCAAGGCGATCGTCTTGTATGATATGACAGTCTACTCCATTGTCATAACACCTTCTCTTCATTGTCGTTATCCGGCAACGGATCGTCACACAACAGGATTGCTGCGTTCGCAGACGATGTTACAGCGGCCGGAGAGTTACAATGGTTGAGCTCCAAACACGATAAGATCGAAGAAGTGACAAGCATTTTTGTAGACACCAATATAAGACTCACAGCACAAGGCAAACGTCACCTTGGTGCAAGCATTGGAGCGACGAATACAAAAAAATAAACCAAAGAAATTATCAAGAAATGAGTCGATGAAGGTAACTTCTTTTCCGAAATCGCGTTAACGCAGCCGCAAGCATACCCCCCCCCCCCCCCCCCCCCCCGCTTCGTCGGAGGCTATTAACACAAGATGTTTGTTTGTTTTTTAACGAGGCTCCCAGAACGCTTATTAAGCATTATCATAAAGATCTCGACCCGGAATCTAAGGCATTGAGGTTGTTTTCTGTCATTCATACCAATTTCTATTTAGCCTCTTTTAAAGGTATTACCACCACTTGCCATTGTTTTATAAAAAGCAATTTCTTAAAATGATCAGAATTCATCAGAGTTTTACATACTTTACAGTCCGTACAACCATATATTTTTTGTAAATTGTTTCTTCTATGTAATTTTGTATTTTTTATATGGTGAATAAACAACAATTGAATTGAATTGAATTTTACCCTTGTATGAGATTAATATCAAATCCGAAATTTTTATAGCTGATTTAGAACAATACAAAGTATTGACAGTAATATTCAAATCCAAATACGGTGCATTTGGAGGAACTTCATCCTGTAGCATTCCGCCATATTGGTACGCGATGCAATCTTACATGATTGGTACCCGATGCACTCTTACATGATTGGTTCGTGGTGCACTCTTACATGATTGGTTCGTGATGCACTCTTACATGATTGGTTCGTGATGCACTCTTACATGATTGGTTCGTGATGCATTCTTACATGATTGGTACGCGATGCACTCTTACATGATTGATACGCGATGCACTCTTACATGATTGGTACCCGATGCACTCTAACATGATTGGTTCGTGATGCACTCTTAAATGATTGGCACCCGATGCACTCTAACATGATTGGTTCGTGATGCACTCTTAAATGATTGGCACCCGATGCAATCTTACATGATTGGCACCCGATGCACTCTTACATGATTGGTTCGTGATGCACTCTTACATGATTGGTACCCGATGCACTCTTACATAATTGGTTCGTGATACATTCTTACATGATTGGTTCGTGATGCATTCTTTGCAAATGTTCCAAGCGCTATACCGTCACTTAATTCGTTCAAGTTTACAGGAAGTAAATTCAAACTTTAGTATGCGTTCACCAAGCTCATTATTAGCTTTAGCACATGAACACTCGATTGTGCTTTTGATGAACTTTGTAGTTTCTCACTCGTTTCAGTTTAATATATGAAACTCTTTTCCCAGTGGATTTTTAGTTCTTCACGGCTTTCTTGACGGCCTGGAACGTTGGTGGTTGCAGATATTCGAGCAGCTACTTCAACGCTGTCATTGCTTACCACGATTACACTCTTTTTTTTAGACATTTTTGCAACATTTTTATTATCATCTAAAAATACACATTTAACATTTATCATCAGAACAAGAAGTCTATTAGATGGCAACATTGAATTTTTATATCAAGTACAATGCAATTCTTCTTCCAAACAGATCTTCAACCAGACAAACGGTCGTAATTTTCTACAAAGTTTTCTAAAACGCTTCACTGAGAGATTATGTTATTAGATCACTATTTTTTTTCTTGTTTTGTCAACTAAAATATCAAGCTAATAGTACCTACAAATAGCAAATATCAACATCACCCAGAATTATATATCCAGATTGTACATTTCCTGAAATTATATTAGATTTTGAACGGGTTTCGTTTTTTCCTGGTTTATATGGGTTTGGTCTGTATTTTGGGTGCAATCTACTTTTATCTACAAGTTTATGAAACTAGAATCTTAAGAAAGTATGCTGTTCGCAAAACGCAAAATAGAAAAAAATATAATAAAAAGAATATTAAAAATATTAAAAATAATGAAGAAAGAAAGAATGTTTTGCAAGCGTCTTACATATTATTTTTTCTAGAAGTTTTGTGAAGGCAGGAGTATGGAAATTGGTAGTTTGTTAGTTGCGTTCTTTTACCGTTTTCGAAGATTCGTATTCTTGCAATTTTTAAGTCATCGAGAAAGATACCTTGCTAAATACATATATTAAAAATAATGAAGAGTGGTATTCGAGTATGCGGGTATGCGAGTTTCACATTCTTGTTGATCCTTATCTACTTCTAATTCTTTCTCCTCTCACTTTACCTTGAGGTAAGTTTTTCTCCTGTTCGCTTAGATAGTGGGCTACATGTAAATCCATTGGTATATTTTTTGACAATTTTGACCAAATATTTATAAAGAGATTATTAAACTCATGTGCGATGTTCCTTTCATTTCTTTACTATCGATCATCATTGTATTTGGAAAAGTTTGATTGGTTATAGACTTTCCAATTATTTCCTTCATAACATATTATGAAACATTTTTAATATTGTTGGAACAGTTGTAACTTTTTCTGCTTTTTTTTCTAACATTTTCCAATAGTTTGCGCTACATATTATTTTCCTTATCAGTATTAAGTGCACTCTCTGCATTTCAGACTAGCAAGCAATTCTGGATTGTGGCAAAATGGCGTAGTTTTGATAATATTCCACAGGATTGATTTGACAAAGTTTATTGACATGGATATTCCAGTTCAGATTCTCATCAATTTTTAGTCCAAGATAGGTAACAGAGGAGCTCAGATAAAGTGATTTTCCTTTTAACTTTATTTTCAATTTTGTTTTTTTAAGCATCTTTGCAGGTTTGAATAAAATTACTTCAGTTTTGGAAGAATTCAAAGATAATTTGTTTTATTAAATCAATTGACAAGCAGTTTCAATTCATGATTCATTACTGTTTCTATTGTTTTTATATTGTTATTACAGTATAGAAGATTAGTATCATCAGCAAAATGATGTACAACAGATTTCGTAAAAATTAAATGAAGATCATTGATAAAAATTAAAAACAGTAATGGCCCCAATGTTGAACCTTGTGGTACACCATATTTAATATTCAAGATGGAAGAATTCGCATTATTTATACAGACTGATTGCCTTCTGTTCGACAGAAAAGACTCGATCCAACTATTTGCGCGTCCCCTGATACCTACATTAAATAGTTTCTTAATGAGTAATTTATGGTCCACGGTATCAAATGCCTTTTCCAGATCAATAAACACCCCACAAGCAAATTTACCACAGTCAAGATTTCTTTTTATTGTTTCAATTAGGCTAATAATAGCATAGCATGTTCAGTAGAAATTTTTCGTCGAAATCCGAATTGTAAGTTATATATAATTTATACTTTTCAAGGAAAAGATATAACCTATTGAACATGCACTTTTCAAAAACTTTACTAAAAACTGATAACAAGGAAATTGGGCGATAGTTAGAACAATGGGATCTTTCTCCTTTCTTAAAGATAGGGATAACCTTAGAGAATTTTAATAAGTCTGGGAAACACTTTCTTCAAGAATGTGGCGTTAGTGATAGAACTGTTTTCAGTAATTCGTGTAGGTCTTGTTATTAAAGGAATTAAATCGTACTTGAGTAGATGGCCAAAAAACATCTTTACATCTCAGCATGAATTATAATGTAGCGCGTTTAGATTTAAATCACCAACAAAGTACACATGCTTGGGGCGTACGCATTTAAAAAGTCATCAACGTCGTTAATTAACTTATTTTCAAATAACCTCGGAAATACTCATTTACTAGGTAAAAATTACTGGGGAGTATTTATTATGGGAGGACTTTAGAGTACTAGACTACGACACCGGCAACGGATTTGACATGCGCAGATTGCGCAAATATTTGGTTAGATAGGTGAAAAAACATCGCGCGAAATTAGGTGTGAGTCGTCAAATATATTCGGTAACCGGCTAATTATCTGTTTGTAAGAAATCATAATCTGTTTTGATTAGACTTGATTTATTATTTATTTATTTTTCCAACAAAGGGATTTTGTTTACTTCTTTGTTTGCCGTGTCACTTTAAGGCAAAACTTTTGCCGCTAGTATTTAATAAAAAACTTTAAAATATAAGTAAAACAACCATGTGCGTGATGTTTCAATTAAACGGCTACCTGACAAAACACCCCAAGACAAAACACTCTGAGACAAAACACCCCAGAAAAACTCCCCAAGACAAAAGTACCAAGACTAGGCCGTTTGTTATGATCTTAAAAAATGAAGTTTCATTTAACATATCTGGGAACTGAAAATTTTTTGTGGAAACTTCTTTTATATATATAGAAGATTAAAAAGAGAAAAAGTTTCCGCACCTGGGACCTGCAGTTATTGAGAAATTGGGCAAAAACTAATTGTGACGTCATGAAAGAAAAAATAATTCAAAATTGATTTAAAACTGTTGAAGTGATATTTTTCTGAACCGGAGTAAGATTTTAAGCATTTCTTCCGCTTGGACTATGTTTTGATCTTTTTTCATTTTCGAGTTATAGCTTATTTTCTTATGTCATGTGACATGGTGTAAAAACAGCTTTTTGGTTTATTCCCAGATGAAAAGTTATTTTATACGGCCTGACAAACCCCCGAGACAAAACACCCCAAGTGAAAAAACAAATTTTATTTTTACTATTTAAGTTGTTCCTTGGTTTAAGTTCAGTATAGACAAAAAATAACAAAATCAATTATATTTACAGTATGTAGTTATAATGTGAAATAGCTAGCTAGACACCTGTTGTATACCTAGACTGTTCTTAGTCTTAAAGTCTTTTAGTCGACTTAAAATTGTTATGCAATAGACTCAATGACGAAAAACCCAAGTAATCCAGTACATGGATAAAATATAGTAGTAAATCAAGAGATCCAAAAAGAAAAGTTTTAAAAACAATCACATTTATGTTATTTTATATTTATAAAGTACTTCTGCTTTAATATTTAATATATATATTATTTTTTAGTTTGCTGATAAACTGTGTTTTAAAGTCTTTTTAAAACAGAAAAGTATTTTTTAAATATTTATAATAAAAAAGAAACCTACATTTCTAAAAACTATTTTGGGGTGTTTTGACTTGGGGTGTTTTTTCGTGGGATGTTTTGTCTGTACACCCAATTAAACATGTGCTCTTCTCTGCAGATTAGATTACTTAGAATGCCGATATTTTCAAACTGGTTTTGTGCGATGTTTTTTTTACCAAATAAATGAGATCACAATTGTTTTTTAAGAATCTCTCAAATTGAGTCTTGAGCCTCAAATAATAGGTCCCAACTTGTTTCAACCCATCACATTCACCTCTTCCACCCCGTCCAACGTTTTAGTGGCTTGATACTTCTTAGATTTTATCTCATAAGTTCATTCAAACCGTATATATGTAGTCACTAGAATAAATCCTTATTTAATCTTGTTACTATGTTCAAATCATCCATTTTCTTAGTTCGCTTTATGTGTACGAAAAAATTAACAAAGCAAAACTTTGCCTGAAAAATATTCTTGGAATGGTTATCACAGTGTTCCCCTCAGAACATCTGATTGTGATCTAACTACCTTTATTACGACATTTGGTCGGTGGAGATACTTGAGGGCTCCCCAATGTTTCTTGTCATCCTGTGACAGTGTCGATGGCTTTCCTAATTAAAACGAAATCCGAAGGAAAGGATCATTCATGACACTATTTTTTATGATGACGATTTAGAAAAAAATTGATGTAGGGCTATGAACTTTTTATTGTTGACAGATAATTCTGGCATTGTTTTGAACCCAGAAAAATTTGAGAGGTGGACTTTGCGGGTTCCCATATTTTGCCGGATTGGATTGACCCACTAGCCAAGTATTACAATGCTATTCATGACTTCCCCACACCTTCAACAACAGATATTATAAAACGCTGGTTTGGTCTGGTCAACCAGACTGCAAACTAAGCTCAGTTGCGTGACTTGGACTCCCGTGCTAGAAGCAGCTTTTGTTTCTTCCAAAGCATTGATTGTTGATGCTATAAAGAAAGGAGTGCAAATTTTTTATGTAGAAAAGCCTAAGTCTTTGTCCTGTTGTCTGCTGAACAACAGTATGCTTCGATTAATGGGGAGACACTTGCTATTGATCATAGCTACCGATTACAAACCCCTTATTAAGATTTTTGCCAGGAAAACGTTTGATGAGATTGCAAACACAAGGCTTTTAACTAACTGCCTTTTTCAAGTGGATCACATCCCCAATAACACCAACTATGCTGTCAATGCATTGTCCTGTCACCCAACTTTCAATAGAGACCTATATGATGACACAGAGGATAGATTGGAGATTGCCATTGCTACAGCCATACAATGAGAAAGTGAATTGGTCATGTCTAAAAAACAAGAAAGAGACACAGAAAGATCCAATAAGTGTGTCCCTGTTGGACGCTGTCCAGTTCCCTGATTAGATATGCCGTTCCCCACTTATATCTGCGTACTGGCTGCACCGATCTGGTCGTTACGAGCATGATAGTGGCATTGTTTATGAAGACAGATAGTTGTATCACCTTCATCTTGACTACCCTACATTCCGCTCATCAAGGTGTTTCTGCAATGGGATTTCGCGCACGCTCTATTGTATTCTGGCCTGAGATGACAGAGGACATCAATCATGTTTGAGTCACTTATCAGGACTGCTCTCAAGCCCGCATTCTTTCTACGACTTCTGTGCCACCATCCATAACTTTTGTAGAGATATTTGCTGACTTTTTCGCTTGTTGTGGCTGTCATTAACTAGTTATTAGAGTCCAGCTGTCAGGATGGTCGGATGTTTTTTATGTGCCCTTGGTTCACCACAATCTGGTGGGAAAGGGTGTATATCTTGCCACTGCAACTACATGGCTTGTTTTTGGAATGCTGAGTTTGTATTCCAGATCACGCAAGACTTCCTCTCACGAATGGGGTTTTGTTACTGAATATCTTCTGCTTCTACTCGCAATCCAATAGACAAGCTGAGGTCGCTGTGAAATCTGCTAAAAGACTCTTGCACTCAAACACAGGCCTGTCTGGTGACTTAAAATGTAGTGCCAGCATATACATTATTGTGTTCATTCTTTTTGCATCCTAGTCTTCAAACATTTGATTCATTTAATATGTATGTTTTGGAAATCAAATGAACTTTGTTCCAATGTTATGTAAATAACATTTAGCATGGTAAACACACATTGTATGACACATGTCATTGAAAATCATCTTAGGAAATCACGTAATTAATTTGGAAAAATGCAGTGGCAATAGACATTCGCATTGAAAAATATAAAGGAGTTATATTGTCAATTTCAATTTGATGATCACCTTATTTAATGGTTTTTCTCACAAATTTATAGGAATTTTTAATTAATTTAAGATAGTACCATGTTGTCAAAGTTGCATTTGCCTTTGTTTCATCGTCTTTCTGGTGCACTCATTAATCAAGTAGGTACAATTGTACGGAGTTTTTTTGTGAATCGTCAATGATATATACATAAGTAGTATTATATTTTTGTTTTTAGGTGAAAAGAAGTTACTCAAGTGGAATTTCTTTTGGTGTGTTTTTATTTTTACTTTATGATTATGTACTTAACAGAAAATGAAAACTTTGTAGTTAGTTTGAGTCTAAAACCTGAATGAAACCGTAATTCAAAAGTGCTGGTGAAAATTTTTTTTTGGGACTGTATGAATTCAGAAAAAACAAGGACATAGAAGGAAGAGTAAAAACTAGCCTCAATGAGGGCCTCATGTTCTGCCACTTTACTTTCCCTTTACTTTCAAATGTTAAGTCAAGAAGATCTGTCTGTTTGCATACAGATACAAAAAACTGATTTTGATTTCAAAGAGATAAAGTTATTATTATAATCATTCATCATGTTTTGTATGCAATAACACACAAGTTTTGCTATTGTTTATTTTTCAGCACTAAATGCAATTTTCCCCGTCCCTCAACAGTGTTCTATACTCACTGCTTATAGCAATTGTCTCACAAACTCTCAGAAGTTTTAAAAGTAATAACATAATTTACAATTGTCTTACTTTCAGAACTCACTGATGAGCAAAAAGGCATTGAATCCATGGCACGAAAATTTGCTTTGGAGGAGATTATTCCAAAGGCTCCGTACCATGATCAAACTGGGGAGGTGAAGAAAGTTGAATTACATAAATGTCAGAATTAAATACGCTGTTGTTATGTGTCTTGTAGTGTTTTTTTTTACTGCTTCATTTGGATTTTAGTTTCCATGGGAACTTTTTAAAAAGGCGCACGAAATTGGTTTGCTAAATTCCTCTATTCCTGAACAATATGGTAATGTGTTATTTTAAAGTCTCTTACCTGAATAATGATAAACATGTTAGCATTTAAATGCATTTTCTGAACATATGACACAAGTCAAGATTTTCAGTAGATTAATTATGAATAATGTGTTTTCTAGGCGGTCTTGGTCTAAACAATGTGTGTGATATGATCATTGAAGAAGAGCTATCATTTGGTTGCACTGGTATAAATGTGTCTTTAGCTGGAAATGGTCTAGCTGTGAGTGTAGTTTGTTAGGGGCCATCCATAAAGCACACAGACAGTATAGGGGGAGGAGGGGACACACCAGTTTGTCGACCACAACCATGATATAAATTGTAGTAAAAATTGGATCTTCCATACGAAAGTTACAAGACCTTTGACCTTGACGAACTTTGTGACTATGAATGTATAAGTGAATTTAGATGTATGAGGTTACGGCCAGTTTCAAATTGGCAGTTTCGAAACGTAGTGGAATCGGTTGACTCATCTCTCTCTAACTAACTTCAGTTTTCGAACATAATTGGTCCTGAGACATCAACTTCTTTTGCAGTTTTGAGAAATGTATAACAAATAGTGTAATTTAACGGTGGTTGAACAACCTTGTTGTTTAAAGTTTGGTACATGTACCATATATGGCATATCTAGAAACGGCGGGAAATAAAACTGGTCATGGAATGGAAATGCTTGTTGTTTATTTCCCTTTAGTAAATAGGTTTAAGTGATTTGTCACTAGAAATGAGAGGATTCAATTTAGCTGGTGAAACCTAAACGTTACAGATATCTTCCAGTCATTCAGTTCCGAATCAAGTCACAAGTACAATCATTTAGAAAGTTAGTTAAATAAAGTAATAATAGTTATAATGTCAGGTATGTACATGTAACTGTTTAGTTCATTCTCAAAATGTATTATGTGTTTAAATACAGTGGTTTGTTTATATATATATATATATATTTGTGTAATACTTAAAATTGAAGAAGAAAGAAAGAAAATTTACTCAGATTCATGAAAAAGTCTATTTTTACAATAAATTTGTTACTTTCTTTACTGTTTGTAAATAGTACATGAACAAGTGAAGTGCTTTACTTGGTGATTAATTGCTTTAAGTGTGCTCCAGTTGGTTTGGCCGCAAATGACGCACAAAAGAAAGAATATTTTGGAAGGTTGACCTCTGAACCTTTAGTGGCCGTGAGTAAAAAGAGGTTTATACAACTCTATGTTCTCACTTCAATCTCTTTTTGGTGCTTTTGTTCTTTAAAAAGTAGTGTTGTTAAAATAATGCTCTTGTTCATCAGCAAATAAAATTGAACCTCAAATATTAGAAATTGAGATTAGATAACTTTTTCTATTTCTGTGTAAAGGTTTATCTCATTGAAATTCTTATTTTTAACCTCCGCTTTTAGGCTTACTGCGTAACAGAATCCGTTGCAGGTTCCGATGTTAATGGGTTACAAACTCGAGCGGAAAAGCATGGAGATGAGGTGTTTTTTTTAAATAACGGTTTCTAATAAGCAAAACAATCTCACCTGTATGTATAGTTGTATATTTACAGTATTTACTATTTACAGTTATTTACTATTGTTTACAGTGGGTGATTAATGGAAGCAAAATGTGGATTACTGGCGGAGGTGTTGCCAATTGGTAAAACAAAAATTATCATTTTATGAGAGGATAACACAATGTATATATTTGTTTATTTTCAAGGTATTTCCTATTGGCAAGGAGTGACCCAGACCCCAAAGCTAAAGCTAGTTCAGCTTTTACTGGATTCATAGTTGAAGCAGATTCTCCTGGTATATCCCTGGGAAAGAAGGTGCAGATTAACCCAATTATTTCTGATTTATGACATTGTTTTCTATGTTACTATTTATAAACTTTATGCTACATTCTAAATAACTAATTTTGCTAAATGTTGCACTCATGGATGTCCATTTATCCAGCTGTTTGTGTTTTGGTATCTTGCAACACGGCTACAAATAAATGTTGTGTTAAGTTTCAGAATATTATTGGTTCCATTAGACATATTTTGTGTCTGCAAAGGAAATTCTTGTGTGTCGGTCATGATTTTTGTTCAACTTTTCCCGAACTCTAAAACCTTAATTTAATTAATTTTTTTACTTAATCTTTTTAGGAAATAAACCTGGGCCAGAGGTGTTCAGACACAAGGGGTGTTACATTCGAAGATGTAAAAGTCCCTAAAGAGGTTGGATGTTCGTGTTTACAGTTAACTAATTGGAATATTATGGGAAATCATTTTAGAATGTCTTGGGTAAAGTTGGCGAAGGATTTAAGTATGCAATGGGTGCTTTTGATAAAACCAGGCCTGGTGTTGCATCGTCTGCTGTGGGGCTGGCTCAACGTGCTTTAGATGAAGCGGCAAAATATGCAACCGAAAGAAAAACCTTTGGTACAAGCATAATGAATCATCAAGCAGTTCAGTTTATGTTGGCTGATATGGCGTCTGGTGTGGAGTTATCTCGGCTGATGGTCCGTAGGGCTGCATGGGAGTTGGACCAGGTAATTCATGTTGTCACACTACTTACTGAGCAACAGAGTGCTTTTAAAAATTCTGAATCCATTTGGGAAAGAAAAAGTTATTTTGAATATAGAATGAAAAAGCACTTATCAAGATATTTTCATTGTAAAATCCATTAATACCAATTTATAAACAGGGTCGTAGAAACACATATTATGCGTCTATTGCAAAATCCATGGCATCTGACGTCGCAAACAAAAATGCTTCAGACTGTGTGCAAGTAAGTATTTGTGTTACACCATAAAAAATAGGATGACCCCTGGGGAGCTTTTGTCTGTTCCCAACAAATAAATCAACAGAAAAAATAAGGAAATATTTATAAACTCAGTTAAGGAATATTTTTCTAATTTCATATTACTGTCTGTTTGTAATCAAACTTTGAAAAAAGCAAAATATCTTGGTTAGTCAAAAAGAATAGTAGTAGTGACTATAGCCTTTACATTATTTTAGATATTTGGTGGAAACGGATATAATACAGAGTATCCTGCGGAAAAATTGATGAGGGATGCTAAAATCTTTCAGGTAAATTTCCTATCTCATGTCTTACTACTTTATTTATACGAAATGTGATTTTGCATTTCCTCTCTTAAAGCTTTGCGAACAAGTAAAAACTTAATCTTGCCCTGTGTATTATGATATGAATGCAGGTAATCTCTCAAGTGTAATGAAAAGTTGTTTTTTTTGTGACAGATTTCTTCATGGGCAATTATTGTTCTTGGTTTTCATAGATCTACGAAGGCACGTCGCAAATTCAGCGAGTCATTATTTGCAGAGAATACTACAACCAGATGCAGATGAGATAACTGTTTTCGTTGAAAATTTGTAGAAAGTTTAATTGTTCATTTTGATTTTGTACTGTTAAATGCCATATATTATTATGTTAATAAATTTTTCATTATACAAGAACCTTGTAAAAGCTGTTGGTTTGAATTTTGGGACTAAATAAAATATGCTTACAACATTGTTCTTAATTGTTACTACCAAAAATTCTTGACACATACTGACTCCAGTTGGCAAGTTTTCTTATGCCCTAAACAAAGTTTCTCACAATATGATGCCAATGTTTCACCCGTTAAGTTCAAAATCTTTTCGTTATTGTTTTGGAAACACTTTGCATGCCACAGTTGATCCTTAAACAAGGTCTGTGATGTTTCTGTGTTCTGATCAAATGTAAGTTTTATTGTTTTATCAGAGAATAATTTTAATTCCAATTCCAAGAAAAAAAAATGGAATTTATATCTTCATAGAGGTAGAGTTACAATTACTACTTTTCTGGAAAGTATTGTGGTTTTTGCCAAAATAATAAATTGCAGATGTGCAGAAGGTGTTGGCAAAGAAATCTGAAATTCGATAACAAAAGATGAAGATAATGAATGAATAATTTTTGTTTAGAATCTGGTTTGTAAAATAAGATATAAAAAAGAAAATGATGCTTGCAAAATGCACACACATTCTGGCTAGAGAAACGGTAAGTTGCTTTCGACTAATCTTTCCTTTATTATCTAACTCTTTAGATATCATTTGAAAATAATTTGCTTACATTTTTCTTAAAATGTGCAAAAGAGAGCAGTCCAGTTGTATATATTTAAAGACATTAGCTAACAAGTACTTGCTCAACTGTTTCTATTTATGTTTGCAATACTTGATGATCAAACACTTTACATTCCATTGATAACATCCAGGAGAAGTTCTATTACTTTCAATATTCCAGGTGCTGTTCCAATGTGTGCGAATCAATAAAAGATTTATGAATCATGCTAGGTGAGAGGGTAATGTAAAGAGAATTTTTCCGGAAAATCCTAAATGATTAAGTAATGAGTTCTCATTTTCTCTAACTAATTAAAGCTTAGTCTGCAATGAGTTCCTTATCACAGCGTTATTTTAGAAAACACCCTGGAGTCATATAGAATCACTGCTATTGTAAATATTGTCTAAACCTTTGTGAGCTACTAGTTTATTGTAAATGCTAGGCTAAATATTTTTAATTGCTCAGATTTTCAATCAATGGTTTGGTTTTTACGTATCCCACCATATTTATTGTCATTTCTAGTTTGTCACGTCCGAGGAAAGAAAAGTACCCTTTACAATACAAGGTGAAGATTGTGAACCAGGATGGTTCAACATACACTACAAGGTATCACCAACCGATGGGTGTCATTCATTTACCCCTCGACCCAAAATCTTTGACTAACGAAGAAATGAAGGCAAGATTAAAGAAGATGCGCAGTGAAAAGAAAGTTCACATAACTGAATACAAAGAAGATGTTGCTTTTGACAGAAGAGCGACGGCAAGTCTAATGAGAAAGAAAAAATGACTGCCATCTTGTATATATGTTTCGTTGTTATATTTTTATAAATTAAGAAAGAAAGTAAAGCATCTGTGTTTTTATGCTTCAGATAACTATTGAAATCCTCAATTTGTTTCGCAATTGGAGAGACAATTTTAAACCACAATTTTTAACATTAACCTAAATATCTGTATAAATTTACTGAAATCTTAGAAAGAATTATGAAATTCTTGTATCTTTATGCAGATAAATTTTTTATTGAATATTAAAAATTTAAAATGCATTTTTCCATTCTTAGAAACATAGCATGGGAAGCTTTTTATTAGAGCTTCTGTGGGGAAACCTTTTGCACCTGTTGTTAAGAGCTCTTTTTTCTCAAAATCTTTTAAATTATTGATATCAGTGTTTGTTTTTAAAAGCAAAGCATTCTCTTCTAAATGACAGAATAAGTGTTGATTCAAAAGTTTTTCATTTGTGAAGACAAGATTTCCTGCATGTTTTAGAAGTTTTATTTTTTAGCACTAGCCGTTCAAGGAGACATTTTTGCGAGGAATTAACTTCTACTGTCCCTATATTGGTATCACATTAAAATAAACTTCTTCTACGGCTCAGAATTTGTTTTGTTCAAAGAATCAGCAAAAACAAATGTTAATTTTGTGTTGTTTTTAAGGAGTGAATGGAATATAAACAGAGATGTCAAACCCACAGAAGCACCAAAGCGATCGAAGATTGCCACCTTTACATCTTTGTAATTCCTCAAAATCTTCACATCACACAACAAACAAAAAACCCAAACCAATGACTCAAAATTCCAACAAGTATGTCAACAGAGAGCAAGCAAACTTCGCCAAAGCTGTTAAACAGGGACCTTTTCGCACACCGTTGCCTAATTTTGGACAGAGATATTTTAAAAGTACTCCAACTAAGAACAATAAAATTGATCCTAGTACTTTTTTAAAAGGTGAACAACTTCATGATTTCACCTTCTTTTACCTTCATGTGTTATAAAAAAATGAGTTCATATCTCTTATATTTGTTCATGCCTATAAGTTATATATAATTTTCAATTTTTTTGGAGATCAGATTCCAGTTATCAGTTATTTTCCTTTTCCTGATCAGATTTGAATACTTTGGATCCGGAAATAATCCTACTGTTTTTGAAGGAGCACCCCAGCCTCGTGCAGAGATTCATTAAGGGTTACGTGACCATAGACAAGCTTGATCATTGGTTGAACCTGAAAGTTCTTGAGAAACAACAACAACACTGTTCAATCACAGGTTTTGATGGTCAGGGGTGTCCTGTCAAAATATTTTTTCCACTGTGTTTTTTATCTCCATGCCCTTTTTGTTTCGGCATCTACTAATCCATCATAAGCAATGAGTATATTAAGATTCTTAATATCAAAGACTGCCTTTAAATCAACATTGTTCTCTCGTTTTGCAGGTGAACTACCCACCACTATATGGAATGTGAGTAAAGAGAAATTACTTAAACCTGAAATTATTGGAAGTTTTAAAAGTTCTGAAAAGGTTGTAATAGTAGTAGACATCTAGAAGATAATACGTTATTTTGTATTTTATGTCTAGGTGTACATTTAAAGAATCCATTCTTCTTGAAACATTTTCATTGACTTTTTGTTTCTGTTTCATATTATAGAATGCTACATGTGTAAATCGTGTTACTTTTATGGAGACGTTTGTCAATAAAGTGCATAATTTGCAAGGCGATGTACGTGGAGATATGCTGTACGAAGCAGCACAGTGCTGTGCCACAGGTAGATGACCATCATTTGGTTTATGGGGCAAAGAAGTTAACGTTTTAGTTTCCTGTTGTTTTTATGGAATTGTGTTGATAAAAAGATTTCTTTAACATTCTTTTAGCAATAAATGTCAGCGATTTTCAGATATATTTGATGGATGAAAAAGAAAAAGTAAGTTTCAATTCCTATAATTCTTTGAAGGATTGCATAGACCCCTTGCGACCCCTTTTTTCTATCAATTTGTGAAAATAATGCATTCAGTGGGATGTTACTAAACATATGTTTCATTCTTAGGTGATCTGGAAATATAACCATGAAGCATTGTATGTTGATTTCTCTATGTATATATATTACCGATTTTCTCTGTTTAGCTTATTCTTGATTTGTGTTACTAAAATTTCACTAATAGACCTAACGAGTATGCTGTGGTGAATGATATTTCTTTAGGCAACCGTGCAACATGAAACCCATTCATGAATGTACAACGGTTTCAAACCATGTGGCCTTGAAAGGTGAAACGGTACTATGCAACTGTGTTAAGACGGTGAGTAGTTATACACACTTCTAGATCACTGAACATGTTGAATAACAATGTTCTTGTTTTTAAGGATACAAGGTTTCCTCAAGGTACAGGGTCTCAAGGTGAGTAGTCATATTTTGGGATTTTTCTCTTTCCCACTATACTCACACTTCATGTGTAAAATGTATCTCGTTTGTCATCCTTTGTAGTTTTTATAAACATTGCAGTTATATCCTAGGTGTGTCCAATTTTTATTTTCCACGAGGTCTTGAGTTAACTGCCCCTTGGTATTGCTTAATAATTTGAGGCTTGTTTTATATTAGAAAATAAACATGATATTTGATTTAAATCACCATCAAAAACAGTAAATTGTTCTGCTACGAGATCATCCAAAAAAGCAATCTAGAATCGATCCATAATGTTAAGCTATCTTTGAATCACTTAGTTTTTTATCTTTTGATATCACCAGGTCTACTTTGTTTGAAAGTTCATAGCATATATAAACGTGAAACATATCCTAATGATATTTTTAGATGTTGGTCGAGTTTTGTGTTCCCCCGTATTTCAATACAGTGGAGAAATGATTGGTAAGCGATTTGCAATTAATACCAGAATTTTTTTTTCTTCAAAGAGATTGATCATGGTTGTAAAAGAAGATTTTCTTCAATATTTGTTATTCACTGTTCGTCATCATCCCCAACATTGTGTGGGTTTAATCATCTGATGGTTTTATTGGAGCAGACGTTTTTACACATTTTTTTTACTTTAATCATAATACAAGTTAACCTCCAATTAATGAAAGAAAGTTTTAGACCTTCCAAACTACAACTGTAATGTTATCACTTGTCTCCTGAATGTTCTGGGTTGGCATTTGTTTTGCAGGGATTATCGAGCTGACTCGTCCTGAAACTGCACTACAGTTTGTTGAAAAAGACAATGTGGTATGCTCAGCCTCATAAAAATAGAAGTATCAATGGAGGTTTTCAATATCAATCTTGTCTTTCAATATGAACTTGAAAGGTTATTGACATGTCGCAGCAGTATTGCTAAACAATTTTTTTATACATCAATAGAACATTTGTCGTGCAATACAAAATGATTTATACTCACATTGAAAACTTGTGAAACACCAAGAAAATCTTCCATACGATGCTGAAAATTTTGAGTTGTCAATATTTAAAAATAATCGTATCATCGTCAAAACGATAGAAAACAACTTTAGTTGTGTTGTGCATGTTTCTGATGAACAAACTTTTTTTATTGATAAGATTTTGAGTTTTTGCGCGACATTAGATTTTAGTGATCAAGAAAATAAGCACCTCAAGTAAGTTGTAACCTGTGGAGTTCATTAGACAAAGAGAGCAATGAACATTATGTCTATTTAGATTTTGAATGGTTATCTTACCTGGGGAGGTATAGTTCTCCACTATGCTGAGGTAATGTTTCTAATCCCATTGTTTTTTACTGATATAAACCAATAAATTTGTATCAAACATTAGTTCATCTCTTAATCTATCACAGTAATTTATCTCAGCTCACTCTCCTCATTTCGACATATCACAGTAATTTATCTCAGCTCACTCTCCTCATTTCGACCTATCACAGTAATTTATCTCAGCTCACTCTCCTCATTTTGACCTATCACAGTAATTTATCTCAGCTCACTCTCCTCATTTCGACCTATCACAGTAATTTATCTCAGCTCACTCTCGTCATTTCGACCTTTCACAGTAATTTATCTCAGCTCACTCTCGTCATTTCGACCTATCACAGTAATTTATCTCAGCTCACTCTCCTCATTTCGACCTATCACAGTAATTTATTTCAGCTCACTCTCCTCATTTCGACCTATCACATTAATTTATCTCAGCTCACTCTCCTCATTTCGACCTATCACAGTAATTTATCTCAGCTCACTCTCGTCATTTAGACCTATCACAGTAATTTATCTCAGCTCACTCTCGTCATTTCGACCTTTCACAGTAATTTATCTCAGCTCACTCTCGTCATTTAGACCTATCACAGTAATTTATCTCAGCTCACTCTCGTCATTTCGACCTATCACAGTAATTTATCTCAGCTCACTCTCCTCATTTCGACCTATCACAGTAATTTATCTCAGCTCACTCTCGTCATTTAGACCTATCACAGTAATTTATCTCAGCTCACTCTCCTCATTTCGACCTATCACAGTAATTTATCTCAGCTCACTCTCGTCATTTCGACCTATCACAGTAATTTATCTCAGCTCACTCTCGTTATTTAGACCTATCACAGTATGCATAAGCAACGAAAACTCAACGAATTCCTTCTCACTGTAACCAAGTAAGTTAAACATTCATTAATCGTTAATTTTCCTAACACCAATTTTAATTGCATATTTTGTGGCATACATGAAAAGTAAAATCATGTAGAGACAAGTTACATTCTCGTAATAATACAGTGCTCAAACATTAAGTTATTCTGTACTTACAGATCAATATTTCAAGACATTGTTAGCATGGATACAGTCATCATGAAGATCATGGTATTCTTCATGTGAAATATCTGTTTTATATTAGTATTTGTCAAATTTCGTTGCACGATACTGGACTGTGACACAAATTATTAGCATTACATTATTTTTATTGTATTACAATCGCATACGCAGATTTCCATGTTTCTTAACTTATTTCGACATTTCATTCAGGTCACATCTCTCTTACAATTTCAATTATTTCATTTTCGTTAGAACTTTGCGCAGACTCTAGTAGATGCCGATCGTACCTCGTTGTTTCTCATCGACAATGCAACATGTGAATTATACGCCAGGATCTTTGACATTGGAACGGGAGCTGACACGAAACTAAAACAAGAAATCAGGTAAATGATGTTGGCAATAATGGTAATACTTTGAGTCATCACCGACGCAGAAAGATTTTATCACCGAAAACACGTGAGCATTATAGTGCTATTGTTTTTGTTGTGTTACTTTCAGGTTCCCAAAGTCGAAGGGTGTTGCTGGTCATGTGGCTACCACTGGTGAAACTTTGAACATCAAAAACGCCTACGACGACGCCAGATTTAATAGGTGGCATTAGTTATGATGATAAGCATTTTGTGTATATTTACTTCTATGTTGTTCTGTACTATTTTACGTTTTGTTGTTTTACCAGAGATGTCGACCACATCACCGGCTACACTACAACAACGCTACTGTGTATGCCTATCTTCATAAGAGGGAAGTACGTGCGTAGTATTTTTGATGATGTAGCGAGTTTCGCCAGTTCTAAATAGAGTCATAATATAACCAACAAAAGTTTTTCCATTCTTTTGCAACATTTTCCTGGAATCCTGTGTTTATTGTTTCTGAATGAAGTTAATGAACCAGGGAAAATTGGAAACAAAATACCAGTAATTACGATCAGCATACTTTCTTGGAATTTCTGTTGCGTTTTTCACCTCAGCATTATTGGCGTTGTGCAAATGGTTAACAAAAAACAAGGCGTGTTCACAGACGCTGATGAAAAAGCTTTCCAAACGTTCGCGGTCTATTGTGGGTTGGCCCTGCACAACGCAAAGGTTTGCAAGTTCTGTTCATTGAACCTATTTGAACTGTTGTTCTTAAGATAGTGATTCGCTGTTTAAGTTGTAATCTTAATACCAATTAATAATAGTCATTGGGTGGTCACCACTGTTTCTCCTCTTCAATGGGGGTTATTGTTAGGAAGGTCTCATACATCCCATACAATTGTGGAGAGTGTGTTCTTTGATACAATCTACGAATTGTTTTAGTTGTATGACAAGATAAGAAGGTCTGAGCAAAAGTACAAGGTTTGATAGTTTCCTACTAAGTAAATTATTTCCTATTATTTGATCATTAGTTGAATTAGTAGAATGATTGATTCCATTCCGCAATAATAAAGTAAGGGTTTGATGCGAGTTGGTATATTGCAGGTGGCTCTGGAGGTGCTGTCATATCACAGTATGTGCAATGAAAGCGAAATTCAAGCTGTAAGGAACTGCAAACGAGAGATACCAATTGAAAAAATATCCAGGTACCATATAACACTTCGACGGGAGTAAGCTGATGCAAAAGCAGAAAATGTTTTAAATTTAAATCATTTTAGAAATATCAGATTTATTATATTTACTATAAGAACGAGAGATAATAAAATATTTATTCTGGGAATTCAAAATTGACACATTCAATCCATGTTATTAAAACAAGGTAATTAAAAATAAAGGTAATCAATATTTTCTAAACCTATAGCAGGTTATCCGTGCTTTTAGGTACGAGCTGAACCCTTTTGATATTGAGCAATCAGAGATGGCCAGCATTTCCATCGAGATGTTTCACGATTTATTCAAATCTGACAAGTCAGTTATGTTTTTATAATTTCAAATGGATTTGTACGATGCATAGTTATTGCGTACGTTTAGTTATTCGCAATAACACCACATTTCAATAATACCACATTTTGTGAAAGGACTTTGATTCACCTATAAAAATCTATAAAGTCTATATTTCGACCGTATGTAATTTGAACAGTTAACTGCCATTTTAAAGTGTCGGGAGATCTAAATGCAGAATGTCTGTCGGGTTAGTGAAAAGCTATCTTCATTTCCTTCAGTCGTTTTGATTTTGATGAGTTGACGCGGTTTACGCTCACCGTGCGTAAGAATTACAGGCGTGTACCCTACCACAACTGGACGCACGCTTTTTCCGTCGCTCACTGCATGTACTGCGTGGTGAAATCCTCCCAAAAAACTCTCAATGGTTTGGAGGTAAATTTCCATTACATTGGATGTCTTGAAATTGAAAATTTAATTGACAGTCTTCTCATTTCCACAACTCCATTTTTCGCCTGAAAGTTTGTTTTCTTTTGAATGATTTTCAAACATCGTAATGTTTGCTCAGGCCGTCGCCTTGTATGTGGCCTGCTTGTGTCACGATCTCGACCATCGCGGTAAGAACAATGAATGGATGAAGGTAGAGTCTACCCCACTAGCTGCCGTGTACACCACATCCACCCTTGAACACCACCACTTCAATCAGACAATCACCATTCTCCAGGTCATTGGCTTTTTTATATCTCTTCAATCTCTTGACCCAATTCATGTAGATTTTACTGTTTGTTCGAAACAAACTTCTGTCACCGAATCACCATTTTATTTTTAGCACGAGGGACACAACATCTTCTCTCAGTTGAACTCACAAGAGTACAAAAAGGTACTGGGGATGGTGCGTGATTGTATCCTAGCAACCGATCTTGCCCAGTTCTTTGGCAACAAGGCAAAACTTCACGAAATAGTGAAGGAAAACAAATTCGATTGGTCAAACGAGGACCATAGGTAAGGTTGTTATGATTATTAGATTTCCCTGTGATAATTATAATCTTGTTATATGCACACGCATAATTAACTACTCTGGTTTGATTGGATTTCAGGGCCATGTTTCGCGCGCTTGCCATGACATGTTGTGACCTCTCCGCGTGTGCCAAACCATGGAAAGCGCAGTACGAAACTGTCAAAGTGATTTTCCAAGAGTTTTACGCGCAGGTAATATCCCTCAACGCCTCCGTCTTTTTACAGGCTATATAGCCTTTGTTTTTATAAGCATAATTTTTCCTATTACTATAAGTATTGTTTGTAGAAGGACACTTAAAGAGGCTAAAATTTGAAAGATTAAACATGCTTTAGTATAAGACAGACTTCCGATAATATATATCATGCTTCACTAAGAATGTAATGAGGTGGAGATGTAATTATGATTGAGAAAGTGACGAGGGAATAATGGAGCCTTGAAGGAAAGTTACAGATGTAGAGAGATTGTGTAGTTAAAGAGAAGCTTAACATCTAAAGAGAGAAATAGACATGAAACTGAACATCCATAATTGAATGTAATCTCAAATAATAATGAAAATAAACATACCATAAGCATATTTTAAGGCTTGGATTACAAAAATATTAAGCATAATTGAGGCTGAAGCCATTTTGCCTGATGCATATAAAATAAAAGGTTTACGTTTTTCAACAAATCTTGCTGTTTACAGGGGGATGAAGAGAAAGCATTGGGTAGAACACCGGTACCGATGATGGACAGAGACACTGCAGATAAACTTCCCAACCATCAAGTAAAACATAAATACATGAAGAGATTACACATAGATATGATATTTAATGTGAACATCATGCAATCTTCGGTGTTGTTTATATTCTTGTGGGTAGTACAGTAGCATTTGAACGTTACCGAATGAGTTTTAGCTAAAATTTACTTGCTGCTTTTATGTTCATGTTTTGTGGTTATAGGTTGGTTTCTTAGTGGGTATATGTGTCCCCGGCTACGACCTGTTAACTCGATTGGTTCCCGATACTGCCCCGTTGGTGGAAGGAGCCAAGTATTTATGGGATTTTTGTTCCATTTCGTTTTGATGGGTTTAGGAAAAGGATAAGTTCTTGCTTGTAGTTTCATCTTGGAACAGTTCTATTTTTTGCTGCTTATTATTTATAGTCAGCTCCTCTGACCTCTAATCTGTCTACAATTTTCTTCATATGATTTTTAGGAAAAATCTTTCCATTTGGAGCGAAATGGTGAGAAAACAGAACGAAGAAAAAGATTTAGAAAAAGCTGCTGAAAAAATCACCGTCGAAGAAAGTTCTTAAAAACCGATGAAGTGGTTAAAGAGAGTTAAGGACTAAATATAAAATTGTAAGATTGAATCTAATTTGCTATTAAATTATGACGCATTGTTCTTGGAGTTACGATTGTGGTTTCAAAAATAAAATATGGACAATGAAGTGTCCTTCCTTTGCCTCGCTACATTGATTTCCTTCTTTCTAAGAGTTCTTCTTTACGAGGCAAACAGAGGTTTTCCACAGAGTCGCTGAATATTATACCGCAAGTATAGATGGCGGGTTCGACCCCTACAAATGGTACACGCATTCGAAGCTGGAGACAGGCTTGACTATCCCGTGGTAGAGGGTCGATAGGAGGGAGTCTATCTTTAACAACTGAAACACTGACTAAAAATTCTTGGGTAGGTTTATAAGTTCTGATCGCGTACAGGATTTCCTTCTGTTGGCAGGTTTTGCATGAGGATTTTAAAATGTCAGCGCTGGTTGAGAAAGACGCACAAATGAATTCTCTTGACTCTACAAACCCGAACAGTTTCCTTGGACAACTGAACACGAAAAACAAACAACCTCTTCCTCGCGCTTTGTGACATTCTGCTGCAAAGTCACCGTATTTCTTGTTGATGGCGTGATCGTGTTTCAACAACGTTTGTAATTGCTCTAAGTACAGTTTTATTTTCCCGTAGTAGCACTGTGTCATGTGCGAGCTGAGCAGATTTATCTGGCATTTCACCGAGCAGTAATGAGTGAAGCAAAACCTGCACGACCTCAACTGCATTTGCACTTTTCCGATCATTGTCTCCGTTTCTCCGCATGATTGACACTTAAATGTTTTATGTTTGCTCCTTCGCGGAGGTTTGTCGGGCGGCGTGCACCTATCGGGTACGTTCTCGCGACAAAAGCCTCTATGATTAAAATTGCTGGGTAGAGACATCTTTCGCGTCAACGTGTCAACTTTTGGCACTTCCTCCAATGTTTCTTGAAAGGAGACTGACCTTTTCACTTTCGCTTCTTCTTCATCATCTTTACTTTTTTGCTTGTGGTGTACAATTTGTCTTGTAAACCTTGCCCGCCAACAAAATATGGTGGAAAGTATCAACTTGTTCATTTCGAAGTAACAACGAGCCTTGGTTCACTTTACTTTTGTGGATTGAAATTGATCGCAGATACGCATAAATTTAGCAGTTCTTTTATTTCAAAATTCAAACAACTTTCTTTATAATAACGCCTTTTATGTTAAAGAAAACCGGGGGTCCAATAAAGCTTATTTCTTTCTTTAAAATTAGTTTCAAATTTCAACATTGTACAAGCTCCATAAAATTAAAAGTCTTCTATTGTAAGTCAATTGCACATGTGTGTTTTGTTGTTGTAACGAAGCAAGGAAAAGCATCAAATGACTCAACTAACTTATGTGTACTTCCCCGGGATAACATACATAATTTATGAAGAAATAAAAAACCCTTACATATTGTCCGACAATCCTGTTTGAAAAATTAAATATTAAAAAAAAACTAACCTTTCGTAGGAAACAAGTTAAAGTGCTCCTGAGCATTGCGCTCACAAATAATCCTCCTGCTACACTTAAGCCAGACAGGCGCATTTAAAAAGTTTTATTGGTTTTCAAGGCTATCGTTGTTGTTAACCTTTGAAATCCAAATGTATCTGATACCATCATGTTGCTGATGATACAGGTTATTCTATGCGAGCGAAACACTTCTAACATACTTGATACAATCATGATGCTGATGATACAGGTTATTCTATGCGAGAGAAACACCATTTACCTTGAGTTCTTTATGGATAATCTTAAAAGCTTATACAAATTTCAAATTCTCCCCGATATGTCAACAGACTTCAGATACGCTGATGATACCACTTTGATAGCGCTAATTTTTTAAATGTTAAAGTTGTCTCCCAAACACGTAACTGAGGGCAAGCGAGGTCGGGCGCAGCCTGCCCTGAGAGCCCTTGTTCCAGTTGTCCGCCTGCCCTGGGGAATTTTCCACCAAAAAATATTTTCAGAAAATATAAATTCTAATATTTTGAAAAACTTTCAAAACACGTCATATAATTAGAGGATAGTTTCTATGCGGAAACCTTTTGTTTTGAGATCGAGGTCTGCACTCTGCTGTCAATTTTTTAAAAAAATGTGATCTAAACAGAACTTTATATTTCTATGTATAATGTAAAAAAAGCTTTAGAACATATTTTTAGCTCTATTTACAACACGATAATTGCGTTGATTTTTCCAAACTGTAAACATATTATATCATGCTGCAAATATGTACATGTTAAAGGTACCGTTGACGTAAACAAACAAAAACACTCCGTCAAAAGAATCAATTGAATATGTGTCTTGTGTCTCACTTTGATAAATTTCTCTCCGAAGGAGAACACAGGTGAGCATGGTGTCCAGATTTTTTGAAACTCTTCTGATTTTATGTTTTGAAAAAAGGATAGAACAAATGCGTTGAAGAGGATTGAACGTGATATGCATTATACAATGCAGATATGAGTATCGACAGATTTTTTATACGTACAGCTCGTCACAATAATACTGCACAAGAAAACAAAGACGATGGTCTCCCTTCTTTAAACCCAGCAACAACAAAACGCACATCAACACCGGAATATCCAGGACCCAGCCAGTCAAAACGATCTACAATTTGTCCTTCCGATTCCGTATCCGAATCCGCACCAGCTTTATCATCAATCATCTCAAAACTCGATAAACAGAAACCCATCACTCCAGAGCTTGCTTCATATCCGAAAACAAAATTTGGCAATGAGAAGTTTTTTAGAAGTTTCTCAAAGCAGTGGTATATTCAAAAGGAATGGCTAGAGTACATTGTGGAGCTTGATGCGTGCTTCTGTTATCCATGCCGAGTGTATGCTCCGACTACCGACACCTCTTTTTGTAAAAGATGGTTTCAAAAACTGGAAGAATGCCACTAATTCGTTTGATAAACATTCCAAGAGTGTCATTCATAAATCAGCAATCAAATCGTGGAAAGAACACAAAATGCGGGAAATAACTGTTTAAACCGTCAGCACCATGGTTATGCAGCGGACACCCGAACATTGGAGATGGGTGGAGGCAGTCCCCCTGGTTGTTCGATTTCTTGCGGTGAATGGTCTTCCATTGCGTGGTGACGAAGAAAATGCTGATTTCTTGTCAGACGAGTTTGCTGGTGGGCTGTATCTAAACACATTTGGCGATTTACTCTTTCCATTCGACGAAAGTCTGAGAGAAATTGCAAAGAAACTTTCCAACAACGCAAAATATACGAGTGGGGTGATACAAAATGAAGTCATTGTTGTTCTGCAGAAAGTTCTAAAATCAAAATTGCGGCAGAAAGTTATCCAGTCGCAAATATACACCTTTTTGATGGATGGGAGTAGCAACAAGAATTAGAGGGATATCGAAGGGATCGTCGTTCGATATCTCAATAATGAAGGTAAGATTGAGGAACATGCTATCGGTGTGGAAGAAGCAAAAGATAGGTCTGCACAAGGGCTTATGGCGTTGATGACCAAATGTCTCAACGATATGGAAATCTCGCTAGATGGAACGGTTTCACAATGTTACGATGGCGCGAGTGTGATGAGTGGTCACAGAAGTGGCCTTCAAAAACTACTTTCGGATAAATGTGGCAGAAATATAATTTACGTTCATTGTTTCTGTCATAGACTTCATCTTGTTGTTTGTAATATAATCGAAAAGGTCTGTTCATTAGCGAGCATTACTCGTTCGTACGCAGTCTTTACAATTGCATGAAACTTGTCGATGTGAAAGAACATTACGATGGTGTGAAACTGAAGCGATTATTGGAAACAAGGTGGTCAGGTCACCGAGAATGTGTTCTAGCGATTAACCGAGAAATCAAGGAGATCATTAACTGTTTGTCGACTTGCTGTTCGTCTGGTAATGTTAAAAGCGATCATCGTGTTCTTGCACGGGGATTGCTCACGCAGATTACACAGCCATCCTTCATACTTTTGAACAAGTTTCTGTCTGAGTTCTTGAATCAGATCAATATTGTAAACTTAGTTTGCCAGTCAAAGTCTTTGAACATTCCAAACATACTATCTGTGATTCAAGAATGCAGAGCCGAAATTTTTGTGTTGAAGAATTTGTATGATGTTGACAGGATAACTAACGATTTTAAAGTGCTAACTGAGCAGTATTTAGTAGAAAGGAGACCAACGAGACAAAGATCAATTCCTCAATCCTTTGATGGATTTATCGTCAATGCTCCCATCGAAACCCGTTCAAATACAGCTACGGAGGGTGAGTGTACAGAGAGTGTTATTCAAGAACTACGTCGTGTTATTGTTGAACTGTCAGATTGTTTCGAAAGTGAAATGAACACTCGATTCACAACTGATAACACAAGCCTTTGGTCGGCCATGGAGGTACTCTCACTTACACATGCAGACTTCCTCAATCCGTCTCTCCTTCGACCTCTCTTCGATTACATGTGTACGGTACCCGGTCATTTGGTCGACAGACATTTGGTCGACAGTCATTTGGTCGACAGACATTTGGTCGACATGACGTTAGGCCGACAGACATTTGGTCGACAGGACGTTAGGTTGACAAGACATTAGGTCGACGGATTCGACTCATTTTATTGACCATTATAATATTTGGTATGTGTGTTTATTGATCAGGTGTCTGGTTTGATTTTTAGATGGCCTAAAACGCTTTTTCTGGTATTTTCTGGACGAAAATCAACCATTGTAATCGGCTGGCATTTGCTTGGTTTTGTGCGCAATAAACACTATACAAAATATTGTTATAAAGAACTTCGTAATTTACCAAGTATAAGCCGCACTCGTGTATAATACGCACGCCTATTTTAGCCTTAAAATATTTGGGAAAAAGAAGTTCAAATAATTACCAATTGTACACCATTCATGGTCTCATAGTTGGTTTGCGGACTGTGCCCCTAATGTATTGTATTTATCGGAATAAGGACCGTGATACATATTGTCGCATTTTCGATTACTTAAAAAATCGAAGGGCCAATTTAGCACCCATATCAGTCCTTTTAGATTTTGAAGTGGCTGCCTGCCAGGCATTGAGAACTGCGTTTCCAACCGCAGACATTCAAGGATGTTTGTTTCATTTTGGACAGTGTCTTTGGCGTAAGATTCAAGATCTTGGTCTCAAAGCCTGGTACGTGGAAGACCCGAGTCATTCACTCACAATTAAAATGTTTCAGTCTCTGGCATTTGTTGCACCGGCCGATGTGGTTGTCGCTTTCGAAGCAATGATAAATTCGCTGGACGACGATATTGATGCAGTGCTGGAGGAGTTTCTGGTCTACTTTGAGACTACTTGGATCGGTGTCATGCAACGGGGACGGCGACGCCGTCCGTTGTTCGAACATGCCCTCTGGAATGTTAACGAGAGAGTAGTAGACGATCTTCCGCGAACGAACAACTCCATCGAAGGGTGGCACCATGCTTTTGCAAAGCGCGTAGGAGTCACCCATCCGACAATTCGACGCTTAGTGAAAATCATTAAAGAACAGGACCAGAATGAACTCATACTAGAGCAACTAGTAGCCGGTATCCGCCCTGTTACTGTGAATAAACGTTACAAGATTGTTAACGACCGACTGAAAAACATTGTTGCTAACATTGATGTATATAATGACCATGTTGCTTACTTACGTGCCGTCGCGCACAACTTATGATTATGTATAAGTAGAACGTATTAATGTATCGTATTGTATGTTTTGTTCTTTCTGTTCTGTTTTGTTCATTCTGTTCTTTCTGTTCTGTTTTGTTCATTCTGTTCTGTTTTGTTCATTCTGTTTTTTCTGTTCTGTTAATTCTGTTCATTGTGTTCTGTTCTGTTTATTCTGTTTTGTTAAAAAAAATCCTGTTTTGTTCATTTAAAAAAATCCTGTCGACCAAATGTCCTGTCGACCAAATGTCCTGTCGACGAAATGTCCTGTCGACCAAATGTCCTGTCGACCAAATGTCCTGTCGACCAAGTGTCCTGTCGACCAAGTGTCCTGTCGACCAAGTGTCCTGTCGACGAAATGTCCTGTCGACCAAATGTCCTGTCGACCAAATGTCCTGTCGACCAAGTGTCCTGTCGACCAAGTGTCCTGTCGACCAAGTGTCCTGTCGACCAAATGTCTGTTGACCAAATGTCTGTCGACCAAATGTCTGTCGACCAAATGACTGTCGACCAAATGTCTGTCGACCAAACGACCGGCAACGCATGTGTACTGTTCCAGTAATCAGTGAGCAATTGCGTTCCTTAAATGCTGATGATTTTGAAGCATTCAAATCAGAATGTCAGGTATTCAAAAACGTTATTGTTCGCAAATTTGAAGCTACCGAAGATGTTGACATAGGGAATGTATATGTTTTCTTGTTGAAAAACTATGCAGAGGCAGCACCAGTTCTTACTTCAATGTATAAACTCAGCATAACATGTGGATATGCTTCTGCCCGAGTAGAATGCCTCTTTTCTGCTATGTCTTACGTTGACGCACTAAGACGCCAGAGTAGTAACGTAGAACGGCAATGCGCATTGACTCACCTTTGAAAAAGAGACAGTGAAAGATATTACTTTTGAAGAATTCGCCGATGAATGGTTGAAGAAACCACGGTGCTTATTTTTTTAAGTGCTTTTATTTATTTCAAACTGTTATGGTTATATTATGACATGTAAATGCACTTGTTTTCACGTTACACTTAAACAACACGAGTCTAAAACATTTCCAGAACATTAACCATTTTAAACACATTTGTAGGGTAGGGTCCATTCGATTCTCAGAACACTTCATATTCCGTTCCCATGTTTTGAAAAAGTGAATATATTTTTTGCCTTCCCTATGAAGTTCTGGAAGGTGTAATAGTAATAATAATTTCCTCTGTTAGAGCGCCAGTGACGTGAGTGTTGTCTTCATAACTTCAGGGAGCATTCGCAAAATGGGGATTAAAAGTGAATTCTAAAAAGTGTTAAACTACGGCAACAGAAGTTGGAGATCGTGAAAAACAAATGACGAAGAACCGTAAACGTTCGACAGACAAAATAAGAGGAGGGAGTGTAGATCGCGCGTTCTTAACTGCTGAACGTAATGCAGTAGATAGTATTCGACAGAGGAAGATCGTGGAAAATAAATGAAAGCGTGCAAAGATCTGATGAAGATTATGCAGTTAAGTCAAGTAAGTGAAGGCAAGATAGTTTGACCTAGAGATTCACTAAACACACGCCTAAGGTCAATGCAACAACCAAAAATGCAACATTGCTAGCGAGTCGGAAAATCCATGCAACCTCAGTTTGAAGTGAGAAGAGAAAGATGAATATTATAGATACCATCGAGGGCATAGGCGTCCGCGGGGGGAGTGGCTAAGGGAGCATTTACTCCTTCCTGAAAAATCAAAAAATTGAAAAAATAACATGTCATTAGCTCGTACAATAGATGGTGCGGCGATTGTACTCTTCAATGGACCCTTCGACATTCGCCCGATGGACCTGGCGTGCGCATAGCCGAGGCATAGTTAAGTGTATAACCAAGTTCTTCTCCCACGCTTTTCACCTCATGGATGACATCTATTGAGAACAAGCGCAGACCGTTTCCCGGCGAGCAAGGAAAACCTTCATTAAGCATGTAACTGATGGATCACTGGCTACGATGTCGTTGAGTACTTCTTCAGACAGATGAGAAACACTGCCGTCCGCATTTATAAAATGCAGTTATACACGGATATCTGTTGATACGCATACAGTTGTAATAATTGTAGCGTTAAAAACTTTCATGTTACTCTCGAATATTATGCTTCAAAAACCGTCACCCAAATCGAAAGCTAAAGACCACTCGATTTGTCTATCCAGACGTCTAGAGCTTTGGAAAAACGGATATGTTGATTTGATTATGAAGGAAGTAAGACAATATTAAAAGGGTTTTTTTTATCTTCCAAAGAACCCAAATCCATAGAAGACACTTCACGTATATTCGCGGAGTTAGTGATGGAAGGTAAGTTCTCTGCCGCAATAAAGTTTCTTGACATAAATTCGTCGAAAGGAGTCCTTAAACTTTCGGATAATATAATTAACAAACTAAAAAAACAACATCCTGATCCAGGACCTATAAAGAACGATTGTTTGTTAAATGAGGCAATTGACTTTGTTCCAGAATATGTTTTTGACATAATAGATAAACAAAGCGTTCTAGAAGCTTCTATGCACACGAAAGGTTCAGCAGGACCATTCGGAATGGACGCGGAAATTTACCGAAGAATTCTTTGTTCGAAAAATTTCAAAACCTCAGGTAAATCTTTGCGAGAGGAGATTGCTACTTTTACAAAGAATATCCTTACGAAATCCTATCATCCCAGTCTTCTAGAATCCTACATTGCATCACGTTTAATACCATTAGACAAAAAAACTGGGATAATAGGTGAGGTCTTACGTAGAATTGTTGGGAAGATTGTCAGTCGTTTTGCAAAATCATACATTACGGAAGCCGCGGGACCCTTGCAAACATGTGGCGGTCAGGGCGCAGGTGGAGAAGCAGCTATTCATGCAATGAGAAAGGTATTTGAAGACGATTCCAGCGATGCCGTATTATTATTAGACGCATCTAATGCCGTTAACTGTATGAACCGAGCAGTTGCTTTGCATAACACACGAATAACATGTCCCAAAATCTCGAATTACCTTGTAAATTGTTATCGTAGCCCTTCAAGATTGTTTATAGCAGGTGGTAGTGAACTTGCATCAAAGGAGGATACAACCCAAAGAGATCATCTAGCAATGCCTTGGTACTCGCTTAACACAATCACTATGATAGACTATTTAAAAGAAATGAACCCAAACATAAAGCAAGTGTGGCTTGCAGATGATGCTTCGGGAGGAGGAAAACTGGAAGATATCTATAGCTGGTATAAGGATCTAATAGAAACTGGGCCAGGTTACGGTTATAACATAAAAAGTTCAAAGAGCTGGTTAATCCTCAAATCCAAAAATCTACTGGTAAAAGCCGAAGGATTTTTCGGACATAATGTGAAAATCACGTTTCACAGCAAAAGACATCTTGGAGCAGTTGTAGGAACAAACGAATATAAGGAAGAATACGGTTCCGACATGATCGATACGTGGGTAAACGAATTGCATAAACTCAGTAAAAATAGCGATATCTCAACCCCAAGCGGTCTATACAGCTTACACAAAAGCGTATAAATCCAAGTTTACCCATTTTTAAAGAACGATCAATGGTTTTGAAAAGTTTGTTCATCCCATTGAATAGGTTTTGAATGAAAGATTTTTCCCAGCCATTTTCGGTCTTGATGTCCCGTTTTCGTCACCGCTTAGAGAACATTTTTCACTCCCTACTCGTTTAGAAGGGCTCGGTATTACGTCACTGAGTATTGAAGCACAAAATAAATTCTCGGGATCCGTTCTCATTACAAAACCACACGTTGATGCAATATTTGACCAACAAATGTTCTTCGACTTCAACAATAATGAAAACATACTAATGACACAAAAAGAACACAATAAATTAAAGCAGACTATCCTAGATAACAATGTGAAGCATGTTGAAACACGTATTAACGATGATCTAAAACAGTTTGTCAATCAAGCAAATGACAAGGGAGCAAGGATTTGATCAAGGATTTGATCTAAACAAAAAGGAATTCCGCGATGCCCTTAGACTACGTTACAACATTCCACTGAACCACCTTTGTTGGCCAAACAGCATTTTTTGACATACGTATCATGCATGTAAACGCTGCACCCTGCATCAAACAATAATCGAGACACATTCAGTATTTTTCGCGAACATGAGATGTCCAAAAAGCCTGAATACCTGAAGCGAGTAATCGATATAGAACACGCCACCTTCACGCCTTTAGTTTTCGGAACGAATGGAGAAATGGGTAAAGAAAGCAATCGATTTGTTAGTCATTTAGCAAATAAAATCGCAAATAAACAAGACGAGAGGTATGCTACAATAACTGCGTGGATAAGAACAAAACTCTCCTTTGAAATTTTGAGATCTGCAATTATGTGTGTCCGAGGTTCTAGAACGCCATGGAGAAAACACTTTGAAGAAAAAACATTAGGGGAGGATTTTAAACTTAATGCTATTGAAGCAGATATTATTTAATTATTTTAACCACTTTAATTTAGCAATTACTTACCGTAATGCCTCGATTAAGCGCCCGGGCGCTTATTTAATTTTCGAGGCTCTAGGGTGGGCGCTTATTCGAGGTAGACGCTTATACGAGGGGGGAATTTGCAATTCAGAAAAATTAAACATAAATAAAAGGCGGTTTTTAATAGAAACACTTTTGTTCTTCCACAAAATATCTATTTCCACATCTTCGTCACCCTCCTTGTCTTCGTCGACGAGTAACATGTCTGGAATCGCGTCAGCGATATCACTCTCATCGGCTTGAAACGGGTTTTCTTCCTCCGTATTCATATATTCAAACTGCTCTTTCAGCATTGTACGGCCTTTGTGACAAAGTTTACCCTCTTTGAAGCATGTGATATAGTCATCTTGGCTTCCATTCGTAGCGCAAGTCACTGCACAAGAAACAAATGAATCTCAAATCATTTCCTTCGTCAATATATCCCATGATTTCAGAATCCATTGTGCCACTTTTCTTCTCGGGGGTGCCTTCAAGTTGCCACAATCCATCACCTCGTTTAATCCTACGACAGC
This sequence comes from Candelabrum cocksii, assembly GCA_963930725.1. Classification (NCBI taxonomy): domain Eukaryota; kingdom Metazoa; phylum Cnidaria; class Hydrozoa; order Anthoathecata; family Candelabridae; genus Candelabrum; species Candelabrum cocksii. The sequence goes on from OZ005669.1 coordinate 6,248,258, forward strand.
TTTTAAAAAATGTTATAAAGAAAAAAACTGTGTTCCGTTGCATTTCTTCTTTGCGTGCTACTCTTTTTGCCGAAAACTCGAATAGGCGCCTGTTTCTGAAGATTGAGGGGTGGGCGCTTATTCGAGGGGGGCGCTTATTTAATAATTTAACCAAGAGGGTGGGCGCTTAATCGAGGCATTACGGGAATAATTTTGAAGAACTGTTGTATTCAAAAAGTATTTTAAATTTTTAATTTTTTTATATCTTTGTAATTTTATATGTTCATAATAAATGTTTTTACCGTTGTAATAATTGTAAATATTATTGTTGAATTATTGCAGAAAAAAATAAATCAATCGTTTACAGGTATGATAAGAAATATAAAACTTCTTAAGCAGCCGTGAAGCATTGTTCCAGGATATGTCCACTAGGTTCTGAAAATGTAGTTTGAAAAAGATAACATTGCCCCCACCCGCTACTACATTTTGTTTTGCGGACGCCCATGGCGGGGGACCATAATTTCACGTGACAACATACAATCACGAGCAATTGTTTCGCCATTCGGTAAGATGATCACCCGAAAGTAAATCATTCCAACCCACATCTTCTGATATAACAGTTTACATTTCACAACAATGGGCTTTGGGACCAAAGATTGGGACGAAGCGGATCATAAACACATCACAAAACAATGCGCTTTGTAGGAATATTGTAACAAGGTGGAGTTAAATAATAAAGTGTCCTCTTGTTTCTTCCAATGAATGCCAATAACCTTTCTCTTCCAATGTTCCCGAATTGGATTCAAATTTCCGCAGTCGGAATTTCGTTGGATGAAGAAGATATATATAGCTGTCTATATAGTCTCCTATATATGGCTGTCTTTGCTGAGTCAAGATTACTACTTTATATTGACTTTTATGTTATACTAAATCTCATCATACCAAATAAATGGAACAAAATCCTGATCTTGCTCAGCAAGTATTATCTGAAGGAAAGATTTCTCAATATAAAAAAACAAACAAATTTGTTAGAACGAAATCGAAGCAATGTTCCAAACATTCATGTTGTTAGGCTGGGTCCAGAATGAATACAGCTATCTAAAGAACCCAATGTAGGGGAACTAGCATTGAACACCATTCGAATCTTTGTTGTCACATCACGAATCAAAGGTCTGTTGGGGAGATAATGGACATCTCCAACATCCTGATTATCGTGAGTCACTTTTACAATGACACCTTTTGACAGCTGAAATGATATCGTTATAACCATAACAAATATTCGTCGTGAAGAAAGATGCGCAATATATCCAAATAGCAGATATTTCAAGCATCTTCGCTTAAGACCTTCCTTTCTCGTTTCGGTATTCGTAACATTTTTACAATGATTTATGGCTCTAAAACGCACATGTCATAATAGAGAAGTTGTTTATGCCATCAAAACTTGAGTTTAAAGTTCCAGCCGTATGTGGTAATTCATTTGAATTCATACCAGACTTCTTACGTGCTTGTAGGCCTGATTTCAAAACCTTTAAAATTATTTGTATGTCCCAACGGTCTGTTTCGTTGATATTTCTTGAAATTATTATGTTGAACTCCTGAGGAATATTTTGCATAAGGACTGGCACAAGAAGAGGACCATATATTAACGATTAATATTTTCCAGACTTCTTATCTGAATCTTTTAATTGTCATAAATACGTCTGAGGGCGGAACATTAGGGATTAATAAACTCGTTCAAGTGATAACAATGCACGCATAAGGGAAGAAATTAAAAGCTTTTTATTATCAAAGTTATACCTTAAGGGAAGAAATTAATGCGGAAGAAAACAGTGCGGAAGAAATAAAGTGCGGAATTAAATAGTGCTTGCTTCAAATTCGCACTAATTTCTTCCGCACAGAAGCAGATTTTTCAACGGTTCGCACTAATTTCTTCCGAACTTATGTAATTAACGAATTTCTACAATTTCAAACGTCAGTACCAGAAATTCCATTCATGATAAAACCCTTTTTAGTTCCTGTTAGTTCTTGTTAGTTCCAAAAATGTTTCTTTTCCTTTAATCTTTGTATAAACAATGAAAATATGGACAAAAACGGTAAACCAATAAAAACAATGTCAACAATAAAAATATATTTAACAATAAGAATTATCTAAAGAAATACAGTGGACTCTCTCTATCTCGAACTCGCAAGGGGCCAACAGATTTGTTCGAGATAGAGAAAGTTCGAAATAGAGAAAATAACCGTAAAAATCAAAATTTTTAAAGCAAGAGAAACAATAAGGTTTATTAGGGAAGTATTAGACTTCAAGTTTAAATGCTCAGAAGACTTTTTGTTGAAAAACTTTAAAACATTATATATAAATAAATAATAAATAAACTTTTGTATCAATTTTGTGCTATTCAGCTTCCGTTGAACGGCCGACATCTTGAATTAAGCTTTCTTAATTCAAAACAAAACCTTTCCACTTTGTAATATTTTGATCGCAATCGAATTTTCAAATAATCAAACATTTTTGTTCTATTTGCTGTGTGAATGAGGAACGAGGTGGGAAAAAATTCGAGATAGAGAGAGAAATAGTCGCAAGGGACCAAGTTTTTTGTTCGAGATAGAGAAAAATTCGAGATAGAGAAGTTCGAGATAAAGAGATAAGAACAGCTTAGAGGGAAGTTCGAGATAGAGAGTAGTCGAGATAGAAAGAGTATACTGTAAGTAACTTTACATTGGTATACATACTTAAGACTGACATCAATCAAGTATAAACATTTCTTTTGTACAACTTGATTTTACACTCTTCGAAATACCAAAAAATGTTCTAATGTCTTTTCGCTATTTTTTGTTTTTCCTTCATCTTGTTTCTTGCGTTTACTACTCCCATGTTGTTCACCCACTCGCTTAGTGGAAGAGGCCATCTTTAAATCGATTGACTGCTCTGGAAATAATCCAACGAAATCATCTGATGCAGGTTCAAAGTAAAAGTTTTCAACCAATTCTTTGTAGCGTTCAATTAGTAAACGGCTTCGCTGTGTTGACGACATTAACGGTGACATACACACTTCAACAGTAAACGGTATTTCCAATCCTCCTTGAACCAGCGTAGAACGTCTGTAACATGTAGTTGATAAAATTAGGAAATTTCATCGTTACAGAATGAGAAACAATTAAAATAAATCTGCTTGTTCGCACTATTTTCTTCCGTACTAAAGTAAAATTTTACACAATTTGTACTATTTCCTTCCGCACTTTCAAATTATTTAGGGGTCAAATTCGCACTAATTAATTCCGCACTTTTTTCTTCCGCATTCATTTTCTTTCATTAAGGTAATACAGTACGATCCCGTCGAACTCGCGTTAACTCGAAATGTTTTTCCATTCCTCTTTCCTAATATTTTTCTCATTAAAACTCCCGAAAACTCGAACCCCGTTAAGAGGAACTCGCGTTAACTCGAACTGTTTTTCCATTCTCTTTGCTAATAGTTTCTCATAAAAACCTCCGATAACTGGAACATTCGTTATCACAAACTATTTGAGTCGGTGTCTTGAGAGTTCGGGATTATACCGTAGTTTATTAACAACGTTAGTAAATTGAAAGGATGATTTACCGTCAGCAAGCGTCTGGCTCCATTGCCAATATATTATACGGTTAGTGAAATGAAGCTCGTCTTACGAAATGAGAACAATATATAAATGTTTATATCCTCGGATATTCGCTGCAGTTGCGGACACAGAAATTAAATCAATCAATATATACGTATAAACGAAAGAAATTATAGTTATAAGACAACAAATTTATAGTGACAAAATTATATATAATAGTGACATGTCTACGTGTATACCATTTTCTGCGCCTCACTTGGCAGAACCGCGTGAAAGTTGGCCAAACTAACGCGAGTAAGGATTAAAGGAAAAGCTTTTGAAAATTCATTAAAAACCGTTTTTATCCGGAGTTGCGTCAAACAACTAATACAGCTTATCTTAGCAGGCGAGTCGTCGTGGAGCTGTTGCCTGGTGTTAAAATATAAATATTTATAAGGGAGGCTGGCATGGTGTTTAAGGAGTAATGATGAGAACGATTTTCACGGGAGGTTTAGCTAGTAGGTATACAGATACAGAGGCGTAGCCACAGGTTTCCAGGTGATATTTCCTCCCAGGGGTCGCTGGTCCCCCCATTGGCTACGCCACTGGTATATGGACTCTACGATCAAAGTTTACATTTTAAAAGTCACGAACACTTTAGCACTTGCTTGATTTAAAAGCAAAAACTGATTGTTATCATGGAGATTTTGGAATGGATTTGTGGAAAACTTTTTTTAATTGTACAATCATACCTTTTACTCATTTCAAAAAAATACATATTTTTAGAAGAGAAAGCCTGCTAACATAACCGAGGAAAACGCTACATCCTAGACCACATTTCGTTGCGATACAATATGTTCAAATTTCTACGACGTAAAGGTTTTTTTATGCACGGTTTGTTGAAAACAAGAATCCGTAAATAGACCATTTTAAAAATTCGTTAAAGAATAACTTCAAAACACTGTGTTTCAGTTCGAGAATAAGTTATTTAAACATGCACCATGATTGGAATGGAGACGAAAATAAAATATGCATTATCTAATCTACTCTGATATTCTTCTCAATCTGAATAATTCAAAACGAGATGGGCGTTTCCTAAATATCTTCGTTTTTCTGTTTAGCAAGTTCTTAGCGATTCTTCTTTAAAAGAGCGATTTTAAAATTAGTCATATGACAGTCCTTCTGACGCATTTGAGAATTGTGGAACATTTTGCAGTTTCTAATTTATGCGGGAAGAAACAAATAAAACCTTGAAGAAAAATTCAGAGTTTCCAATTTTAGGAAATTAAATCAAAACCGAACAAAAAGATGGTGACTGAAAGTTCACAAGTTGAACCGCGTCCTTGATTATGTAATGCCGATTATACATTGAATAAAGATGCTTTTTAAATGATGATAAAAAAAACTGGTTCCACTTCCATTGCAACTTAATCATGGTGATAGTGCGTCATAAAAATATACGCTAAGAAAAGAAGAGGACTTCAAGACGCAACGCCAACGCTGGGCAATTTGTCGCACATATAAATTATTTTGTTGTCCGCTATCGTCTGAAAGGGAAATTGCTTGGCTTTGTGCTTCTAGTGCGTTGCGTCCCTAAGGATTAAAAATTAAATCTCCACTATATTTGTCTGATTACAAAACTGCATGCTTAATTAGTTACGCGGTGTGCTCGATTAACTTATTAATGCAGTTTTTAATAAGTTATATTGCATTCAGTTTCGTTCCTGTCTTTGTTGTTTTTTCGTTTTTCAATCCCATCTTTATTTTCCACCACCTCTTTGTAACTAATGAACAGTCAAGAGCGACGAAATTGATAAAAGTAAATCGTAGCTAATACTGCTATTATTTAAGTGGGATTATTCTCCACTTGAATCGCTCATACACAAAAGTAGGTTTTAGTTATATATGACTGGAGGATTGGCATGTTTTATGGTGCTGACACCAATAAGTTGGTATTGTAAAATCTTCGGAATAAAAAGAAGACATCGCAACCATGTTGAAGAAGAATAATTCCGAGATAAGTAAATTATTATATTAAAGACGATATAGTGATATCAGTTGACATCCAGAAAACATATGTCAATTTCAAGTTATATCCGACTTATTCACATGTTTCTGTTGGATTATTGACCCAAACTCATTGCATAGCGCAAATCTTGCGCAAATTCGTTATTTGTCAATTAAAATGATTTTCGTAAGTAGTCAGCTCTGTGTTTGCCATGTTGAGACTGTAGCATATCTCTACATATCATTTCATGTCATTCTACATCTTGTTTTCTTACCATGGCAACCCATACCTTTACATCATTCACAAACTCATACGTGTCATATACTCTCACAGGTCTCATTATCACCTCATTACCCTTTTGTTTACACTTTACATTTGTATATATATTGAATGATAAAAACTTCCTCTCCCCTTTTGTAAAGAGAACGCCAACGGAGATAGAGCGAGAACAGTTGCGAAGTTTTTTTATTTCGAATTAATGGTTCAAACAACGAACTTTGAATTATTAAAAGGCCACGTGTCAGGAAACAAAACCAAAGTGTTTGAATTATTAAAACGATATGAAGAAGTAAGATCTTTTTTCGTACTGGAACATCTATTTACATCTAATTAGGTTAATATATTATTCTAGAAGGTGATTGGCTCATTATTTACAGATTCCGCTCACACGTCAATGAAAGTTGAACTATTTCAATTTCTAAACAACACTGGCATGTTGAGTTCTTTCACGCCAACTATTGCGCACATTTTAAACTGAACATGCGTCCAAACATGCATTCCAGTGCCAAACCCTCGTGCTCGCGAGGATGGAAAATCAATTTTTGTATTTGCAATAAATGTATACACAATACATTTTTGCTATAAAATATAATTACATCCAGTACATCCTTGCATGTTTGCATTTTGGTATTATCTACCTAATACTTGATTTCGCGATTGTTTCGTGTTTGCTAAAACTGTCCGGTGCGACTATAACAACGCATTGGGACTGACATTTCATCATGAAATGGAACAACAAAAATATATACTTTTTCACTTATCAAAAACAGTCAGTCATCTTTTAAAAGCCTTCTATGTTACTCGCTTACCAACAAATAAACATTTCCCATGAAATTCCTGGAGTTTCTACGAGTGACACTTATTATCTCGGTGTGTCTTTCATACAGTAATTTTACACCAGTAATTTGTTTTTCGTCAGAAAGAAAGCCGCAAAGCGTTTACCTGTCGCCAATGGAATGATGGTATTTAGCTCCTAAAGTCAAACAAATCCACGAAGAATTTGAGGAAGGCCGTAAATAACCGCCATGATTCAGATGTGTATTTATAATTGTTGATACAAACTAACGAATGAAGTGACATCACTAATTGCACCTCTTTACACTTTGAATAGGTTCTTAATTTTTCTAATTTCGCCCTCAAATCAGATTGCGTCTATTTCGGTCCCTGCGAAAGACACTTACGTCTTTTGCTTTGTGCACCCACTTAAGATTTGAGTTGTCTAATCACAGACACAGGCGAATGTATTATGTTGAGATTTAACGGCTGAAAAGAAGAGTCAAACCGTGTGGTAATATTACATCATTCCTTTAAGAAATCGGAAATCGGCATAACCACACTAAATATTACACGGTTTCAATATAAACGAAGTAAAGCGTCTGCTGCTTAAAGTCTGAGCTCAACTTTACTGCCAACATGCCAAAAGCATTTCTCATCCGCAGATACTCACATCTACACGAAGGCAACGGTTGCCTAAACGACTGGTTGGCTGAGCAACATGAAGAGACAAGCTACAATAACAAACGAAGATCGGCAAGCGGTATATGATTTTAGAGATTTTTAACCTTAAGATAGGCGTTTATTTCGATAAAATGCAATGTTCATGATGTGTATTTTAATATTGTCAGCATCGGGTAAAGAAAGTGCGATAAAAAAGAATCATTTGCATTTAGTTTCAAGATACATGCGATATTACTTGCAAATATAAATCATAAATAATTTAGAGTCTTCCGACTGGCCACCATCATCACCTACATCTGAAGTGAGCCTTGGTGATTACGTGGACCACGCTGCTTTTCCACCACCTCCCTTAATTCCAGATGACGTGTATAGCATACGCGACGACCACCAACCTGTTGAAACCAACGCGCATTTAAGAAAGAGAACGGTATGCTCAGTGTGCGGTAAAACATTCAAGCGAGCCTCGAGTCTGTCCACGCATCTGCTCATTCACACGAACATCAAACCGTTTCACTGCACTCAATGCGAGAAAAGCTTTTTGAGAAAATCCGATCTCAAAAAACACGAAATGATGCATTCGGGAAAGAAGCCCCACCAGTGCGATTTGTGCGGGAAACTTTTTAGCCAATCATCAAATATGCTGACTCATTTGCGACGACATTCTGGTGTGAAACCGTTCGAGTGTGAAACATGCTGGCGGACCTTTTACAGGAAGGTCGATGTCAAAAGACACATCTTAAAACACCAAAACACTCCAAAAACCCAGTTTCTGTTTTAACTGAATTTATTATAAAGAAATAAAAGAGAAAATATTTGTTTCAAAGTGTGGAATTTATTTAGACATTTTTTATTTACTTGCGTATGAAATCATCTTATTATTCAAACCTGCAATGTATTTGTTAATTGGTTGGCAACTCACACGGTAAAATTTGATGAGAATAAAATCTAGTTTAAAAAAATGTATTTTTACTATGTTTGGAAAGATTTCCAAATGGCGGTGTAGCTACGTAAAGATCTCATAAACTTTTCAACGAAGGTTGCAATTTTGGATACACATTGAGACAATGGCCTTAACTAATTTATCATCGTGTAGTTTTTCAACTTTTTGTCAAAAATGACAACGTCTTTGACGTCACTGTGGCTTAATAATACCCATTATAATTCTGTTAGCACGCAAGACGGTAGCGCGAACAATAGCAAACAGGATATTCGATAATTGAGTGTGGTAGACAGATTTTCTTTCTGCTCGCCTTTCAAATCGGATGACACTTCAGTGTAATTATTTGACTATCATTTTCAAAACTAATACCAAGATGAGAGAGACTAAAAGCATGATTTCTAACATATTGTTTTAATTGTCAGTATATCATTTAATATCCATGCCACCTCCTTTATTTGCTCTTGAGGTTACCCAAACGTTTTAACATTTCTTGATACGCTCTATATACTAATTTAAATATGAAATGGCACAACGAAGAATTAACCTGTGCGTTAATAAGTGTTCGTATATTCGATGTTTGCATGCATGCCTTCTCCAGCTGATTCTTATCTAAAATAAATTTTGGTAATATATGCAACGATAGGAACAACTTGCGTTACATGCGTTCCAACCCATCAAGTTGTCTTCGCAGCGACTTTCTCATCCGGACAACTTGGGCTGTTTTTGTAAGTCACGTTGATATTGCAAATAGTTCACTTTGGATGCAAAATGTCTCACGTGATAAAATAATGTCAGGGATTTTAAATGATTGATATATGTTGGTTTTGTCGTTGATGTGAACATAATGGAAGTAGGTATAGAGAGGATCGCAATCTTTGTGCAAAAGTTTGCAAAGAACGAAAATGTGTCCCGTATAGATCGATGAGAATAACCGCACAAAGGAGAAGATATAACTATAGGTAGCTAAACCAAAACCGAAACTATGAGAGAATAAAACGCGAGAAACGATTTCCTATTAGGTAGTTTGCTAGTGAAATTCCAGAGATGTTTTAACAGAATTGTCTACAGAAATGCAAGGCATAAGGTTTTGGTTTACTCATTGTGTATTGTTGTACTCATTGTGTAGCAACGTTAGGGTACGTTTAGAAGCTAGCTTGTTATAGCGAGACACTGATCTGATTGATTTAATACCTTTTAACAATTTGAAAAGTTTTTGTCAAATGCTAAGTGATAGTGCACAGAATTTTATTTTTATAATTATTTTTATTATGTCATAGATATTTACAAAGAAATTATTAATTCGTCCGTTGCGTTTATTTAAATTCAGGCATATTTACCATCATATCGATAACCTATCTATCACTAAATGAAACTACACTACCAGTAACTACTTGCCACGCTTACCTCGAAGTTGCAATACGCGTTTAATTTCTATGCAATTTCCTCAACGATGTCACATCATTTTTATGAGATATTTATTAAGTAGTTAATATGGAAAGACATAAAAGACATGAAACCATGCGGATAAAGGCATATATCTGCTGTATTTATATATACATTAGTCGTCGCTTAGTAGTTGTCTTCTACTCAAAACCTTTTGGTTAACAAGCTCATAAGTCAAATACCGTTTAAGTCAAACTATTTTAACTCGAACCTTATTTCTTGTCCCGTGGGCGTATTAACGTCAAATATTTCAAATATCACTGCATGATATATGGTAAAAAACAAAATATATTCTTGCTATTACAGCTACATAAGTTAATCTTTCAGATTTTCCTTCAAAATATCTAAAGACAAGATTTGCAGATTAGCTTTGAGAATTGGTGCTTTATTGGAGACGGTTGAGGAACCCATTGAACGATATTTCAAAAGCTGAAATTTGTATTTACGTTGTATTGTTCTCTTTTCATTGAAGTTGTGTTATTGCTTTTAGATTGTGTATTTTATAGAGAAAAAAGAACCGTTGATACTTGTGTACATCATCAGTTTTCAAACTATTTTTCGTTTTAAAACTCAAAACCGCTTAACGTGAAATTCACGAAACACTGAAGAGTGGTAAAGTAACCTAAAACGATTTTTGAGGTTGTAGTTGGCATTTTAGTGTCTTGATTTATTTAAAGTTATAAGTGCGGTAACAGCTCAATAGGCGTCGTGGGACAAAAAAGATTGATAATAAATTACCCAATCAAGTGTTAGGAGCAAAATCTTCTTCATCTTTCCTTAAATTATTCCGTTAAAAAATTACTGTCGCAATTTGACCATCGTACGGTCGATAACATTCCGTTAAAAATTACTGTAATTTCGACAGTCGATATTTGATTTATTCGACCATCAAAATATCGTTATATTGAAAAAAAAATTATTTTTAAATTAACGAGGCAATATTTTAAAGACATTCTTTGTGGTTATGAGAACGAAAAACGATTTAAAATAATAAAATCGTCTTGCAGGGCTTTCCGAGTCCGAGTACGCTCGAACCGGTAAGTAAGTAAGGACTTTCCAATTCTATTAATTGATAAAGTAGAGTAACCCTTCTACTATTATGAGATAGTGTTCTATGAGAGCTAATCTATAAAGCAGTTCATAGCATCCTAGTACTCAATATTTATTACTTAAAGAAATGTCTACATGTCGATAGATGAAATGATAATATTGAGATTTCTGTTCAGTAAAATGCATTTTAAATTTTGATAAATACCTTAAAAATCTAATTGAAACATAGCCATGTGAAGCAGAGGTGGCAAGCCAGATGCTGCAGTTGAAATGACATACACACTAGGTGGCATGAAATAGATACAAAATTGGTGGTATGAAACGTCTGCTTTGATTATTAAAACATTAAGAAATATTCTCAGCCTAAAGGTAATCTCATCAAAAAGAGATTCATTTCATCAACAAGAATTTCATTTAAGACAATATAAGTCAACCAAGGTATGAAGAATTGAGATTAAAACAACACAATTAGCTGGATTCTGATCTAACGTTCTTAGATCGCCTTTCCGAGTTTTCGAGCAGGTATAACAATCCACTACTAAAAATCTTGAGAACATTAACTGTCGGAAATTATTTCGTTTGAGTGATTGTTAAATATAGGTACATAGAACGCCAACTGTAAACTGTGAATAGATATTTGTTCGTACTTGCGGTGAGCGCATGACGTAAATGTAGAAAATATCATGTAATATGTCACCAAACAATCTTTATATCTGCCAACAAAACCGGAACGAAAAAACGAATTGTGAATTTAATTATATTTATATCTGAAGATGAATTGATACTTTCAAAGTTCGTTGACTGTCCAATCAAGGCAAATTAAGCAAGACATTTTTAGGTTGAACTTGAACCTGTTCGTTTAACTGGTGAGAAGTTAAAATCAAAGACAGTGAAAGACAATGGAAGATTAGATGCGTTGGGTGGAGGGTTCTGGGACAAATCAAACCCCACTCTAAAAATACTCTCCGGCTCGCTCATAAATCCCAAAAGAAAGAGAAAAAAATATGAAGAAAGTATAACACACATCTTTTGTCCAGCATGTGAGATGTTCTATAAATGTGTATCCACAATGATTGCAGAAAAGCAAAATATTAGTATCAGTGTCGCAACAAACCAGATAAGTATCAGTGTCGCAACAAACCAGATAAGTATCAGTGTCGCAACAAACCAGATAAGGGCGAAAATTAGTCTCTTACCAGAGAGAGTCGTCATCATTTTCATCATTTTTCATCACCTGCTTTTGTTATGTATTCGCGTCTATAAATCTCATAAAAAAATAACAACACTGAAATAATTGATATAGCCCATGCATATAGTGTGTGTGGGGGGAGGGGGAATGCCGACATAATCGTGCACATTATGATACCATCATGAAACTTGGCACAGTGGAAGTACATTGTATGATGATCAAAGTTCGATCGGGACCCAACTCTAAAATTGTCCCAGATCCCCGAAATTTATGACGTCATCATTTTTGAGACCAAAAAATTGTCTACATCAAATCCCACCTTGTTGTATACCAAAAGACCAAATTTTACTAACGAACTATGACCTGGAAATAGTTATCGTTTGTGAGATAAAACATCATAAATGGTGGGTCACATCATAAATGGGGGTCATAAAAGTCATAAAAACGAATGTTTATTAATGAAAGGACTAATTTAGAACACAGAAATTTTATGCAAGTATAAGACCTGCTTTACAAACAATAAAACCATCAGAAATATTTCCTGTCCGTATTTATACAATAAAAATAGAACTTTTCTCATCCATGGAATACACCCATGGCATGGTATACGTTTTATAATAAGCAGTGTCTCAATGTACTTTCATTGTGCCAGGTTTCATGTTGGTGTCACTATGTGCACGATTGTTGTCAAATAATAGCTGTTTCGCCCTCTAATAGAGATTTTAATCTTCTGCAGGAAGAATATAGATTTGGTATTTAAATGTTGTGAAACGTAAATTAAATTTTATTATTAAATTAAATTAAATTAAATTTACAGACAAGGTTTAGGCCGAACGTTATATAATATGTTTGTACTAGGTTTTCTAAATATTCTTTGGTTCCTTTCTCAAATATTTGATGTCTTAAATTTTGATAGTCACGATGAAATCGGAACAATCGTAATTATTCAATAAAATCAATACAGATAAAACAAAGATATTGAATTGGCACAGATGAATTCTTCTTGTGATATTCCGGCAATGTAGAATGTAGTTTAATTTATGCCGGCTAAAACCTTTTATAGGCACATTTTACCAGGAAGTTGAACTTTTACATTAATTGCCTTCTTCTATGAATTTTCGATTTTTTTCTGAATCCGGAGGAAATTGAAGATTGTGAAAAGAATCACCAATTATCTATTTATTTAAATCTGAAATTGGTATAAATCGTTTTGATGAAAAAAATTATTAAATAAATTACGATTAAAATATATTCAGTTATCAAAAAAACGTGCTCCGAATTTTTCGGACCATACGGAATGAAGCAAAAAAACTTGAAATTTGCTGCGATTTCTTCTACAAGTTGTAAAGTAACTATATTTTACGTCAATAGCATTTTTAAAGTGAGATCAGTGGGAGTTTTTATAATTGCTGAAATGTAAAGAAAATAATTTCATACTTATATTACCTTTAGGATAAGGGAGTGGAAAAGTTGTCGACCACCATGGTTGGCCGACGAAGAAAATTTTCTAAATCTGAAAGCTCTAAAAACACATTATAAGTCTATTTTCATCCCTTCCATGAAACTTAATAATATGTAAAGTATCCCCCAAATCGAAAAGATGCGGGGCATGGCCCCCTGGCCCCTCGGTTGTTACGGCAATGTTATAATAGATGTAATAAAATATGTTTTCTTTGCAGGAGCAGTTCACCGTTCATAAAACTATTTAAAATACCTATTTAGCTATTATATATATATTAAAGAAATAAAAAAAAAATGCTCTTCACTAAAAAAGAAGTATCAATATGAACATTCTGCGAAATTCTTTTAGGGATTTGCTGATATTCAGGAATCTTTGTGCTTTTGTATAACTACCTACCTTTTGTAAACTGCACGCATCACCTCCTACATAGGATAATCATGTCACCCAATGCATGTTTTTAGTTATCACAGCTAGTAATACAGTTTATAAGAAAAGAACTGAGATTTACCATACCATGACTAAATTATTTTAAATGATTTTTAAAAAGCATACACATGTCTAGAAATAATTAGCAGAAATTTGTAGCTATATAGCTATTGTTTTTATATACTTCGCTGGAAATACTCAATTTCAACCTTCACTAAAACAGATATATAATATTTAAAATCAAATGTAACGCCACCAACCATCTTTATTTTCAAATATGAGTTTGATTTTTTAAAGCAACATTCAACTATATATCAAACGCTCTGTTTTCTTCAACCGATCAATCAAATGTCCTTCAGACACCCAGCAATTTGAACTATATTTGCAGTTTTATTTTTATTTATACATTTAATAATTAGCATTTCTAGATTAGGTAAGTAGTCAGCATGTGTTTGTCAAATTCAAAGAACGGTTTTTCTTCAAGAAATAAAAAATGACACGGTTGTCTGATCTTGAAGATGAGGAAGAAGTAAATGAACCAAACCATTCCGGGGATGAAGATGACAATGCTTTATTGCCAGAAGATGAAGAGGTTTTTGAGCTGATTACATTAACATTTAGGTGTATGTAACAAATCTCATATATATAATATATATATAATATAGCATTACAGTACACTCCCGATAACTCAAACCACCATGGGACCATGAAAATAGTTTTTTATCAAGTGATTTTTATGAGAAAGTATTAGGGAAGGGGATTGCAAAACAATTCGAGTTATCCGGTGTTCGAGTTACTGGGAATATACTGTATATATATATGTATATAATCAGACATGCCACTGTTCAGGATTTTGCTAATTCTTGATAGTTATTAGTGTTTTCAGATGTGAACATTTCACTGAAATAGAATTACGTTGTATGTTATTATTATTATTAACTTTATTTACTCAAAAATGATGATGAAAAACATGTATAACAAAGAATATTATATATAAAAGCCTGTAAAATGCACCTACTTACAAAATGGTTTCTGAAACTCTATAACTGTGTTTCTGTGTTTGTAATTATATTCTTTAAATTTTGATTCAGGCCATAGAAGAAAATTCTCTAACATTGGATATGGTAGCAGAAAGTCTATCCTTGCTCTGTAAAACTGGAAATGGTTTAGCTCATGCTTATGTGAGACTTGACATCTGCCAGCGGTAAAATTGTTTGCTTTTAAGTCAAATAAGAAATGTTTAATATTATCATTTTGGCTTCATCATTCGGTACATGAATAAATTTAACCTGAATTTTATTGTTAAAGTAATCGTTTCAAAGTTTACAGTTGGCAGTTGAGTGTTGTTTTGAACCCAGATTGTTTATGAATAGGACACTAACCAACACTCTTTATAAGACCTTTAATCTCTTTGACTTCTTAATTTTGTCTTCATTGTAATAGTAATGATAATTTTTATTCTTTTTACTAGAGATGTCTCTGATATCAAGGTTTTGAAAGACTTTATTCATCTAAGATATATTGTAAGTTTTTTATTCATTTGAAGTCAACATCTGCAATTAATAATTCTTTCAAAAGCGCAAGTAACTAATTACTGTCATTACACCTGGATAAAACAACAGACTTAAACCTGTTGTTGTTGGTTGTTTTTAACGAGGCTTCCAGAACGCTAATTAAGCATATCGTGAAGACCTTGATCCGGAGTCTTGTCAATAGCTGAATACTTAATGCGTTGCTAGGGCTATCAAGGGTGTCTTTATCGTGACACCATCACTAGATGGGTTGCCTACCACGGCTTAGAGAGGCCCATACACCCTCATCAAGAAGGCTATTCCGCGCCAGTTTCTCAACCTGGTATTTTCGCAACCTTGCGGTTATCTCAGCTGAGGCCGCAAGATGATGATGATGATTATCCAGAGTTTTAGTGTATTTAATTGCTCCCATTTGTGCTACGGTTATTTTGGATGAAATATAGCGTGTTTTTTATAATCACTCACTAAATAACTTTGGGATAGCATGGTCTCGAACCCAGAACCTTTTGGTTAAGAGTCAAACGCCATTACCATTGCGCTATTGCCGGAATCATTACACCTGTGTACACAAAATTATGATGTCATGTATTGTTTGTATTTTACTTTTGTCATCAAAACGAAAAATATTGAACAATTGTTTTGAATTAATTGTATAATTTTTAAAACTTGTTGTATTTTCACATCAGGACATCAGCAGTAACAAGTTGCGAGATATTTCCCCACTAAACAAACTTACAAATATGTTGACGTTGAAAGCTGATAAAAATCTGCTGAGGTCAGCTAAATTAAATGAAGTGAGTGATTTATTTATCATGCGGTGTATGACTTTGTCATTGTCATATATGTAGATGCCATACTTGCAACATTTGGATTTTGCGGAAAACAAGATCAAAGACATGTCAGATATCAGCCATCACTTGTTGGAAAAGTTAAATCTAAATGGTAATTAGCTTGAGTTTTATTATAGGATCTTACTTCTGACTACAGGCTACATTTAGTAAATTTATTTAGTACTTTAAACTTCATGTTCTTTAACAACTATTTTAATATGAAGCCACATATTTTATCGAAATTTTTAGGCAATGAGATCAGTGTCATCAAAGAACTAGATCCTTCAACATTGTGTTCGCTTTCTGTGTTGGAGCTGCGCGGTAACAGGTTGACAACAACAGCTGGCATAACGTTACCTTGCCTCAAGAAACTGTACTTGGCCGAAAATCAGCTCACAAAAATTGAAAACCTGAGCAGAATGTCTCAGTTGACAACTTTACATCTTCGCAAAAATAAGATTACTAACTTGGATGGTTTTTCAGAGCACATGTGCAACTTGCAGTACTTAAATTTGAGGTTCATAAATTAATATTTATTTAAAAAACAAGAACACACACACACATAAATATCTTATTTATATAAATGGAAGACGTGTCTTTCGGGCTGCTCATAGGTTAACTATTCGCATTATATCCATAAATTCTATATTTTCGTGAAGTGAAGGTTTTAAAACTTTTTTTTTGTGGACTTTCCGTAAAAAGTAATTTATGGGGCGCGATTTTGCAGGTTTGCCGATACTTATATGCATTTATATAAAACTCATAAATGCCAGCTGGCACAGTTATTATTTGTCATAGAAGTAATGAGTGCAATTTGCACGGGTTATATAGCTAACTATTATATTTTTCAATGTCTGTTTCTTTATCGGTTTGTTATTTGCATTCGCAAACAGATGGGGCCAGAAAATCCTCCTGCAGGGAGGGTAACTTGACCCGGAGAATGTCACGACGGACTTAGTTTTTCCGTAAAGATAAAATTTGAGTTAGTTACTACCCCCTGATATTTCATGAGTCTCTTGCATATTACTCATCGATGAAGCACTAAAAGGAGTTTTTAAATTTGACTCGAACACTTTCAATCAATGCTTGGTGAGTAAAAAATAAAATTATGTTATTTTTTCTAGCGCGTCACTTATCTTACTTAGAAAATGACCATTTCCACGGGCAACGACATGGATACTTCTGCTAGCATATATATTATTCTTGTATATTCAAACAGTGTTTGTTTGTACTTTAGGTTGAATGAGATAAGTGAGCTTAGCGAGCTACAAAAGCTTGAGTGTCTTCCTAAACTCACTGCCCTCGTATTAAAAGGTAGAATTCATGTTTAACCGTTTCATTGCAGCATTCAAAACTTTTTATCTGCTCTTTGTTTTATTATAAATGCAAAAGTAATTTCAAGTACTGAAAAAATATAGTTTGTGATTTATTTGAAATTATTTATAAATAATTCTTTAATATAACATCGAAATTAAAACAACGACATCGAAGTGTCCACAGTACTGTTATGAGATGTTCGTTTTGTTTATCAGAGAATCCAGTTTGTTATGAAGAGAGTTACCGCATCGAGGTTCTTGTACTTCTGCGTCGTCTAGAGAGATTAGATCAAGATGCTTATGATGAAGATGAAAGAAACGAGGCCGAAAAGGTAAGAGTTATTTCCATTAAGTTTTGATATATTATATCAGTAGTATAAAGAGAACACGTCGAACATTAAATTCTAAGAACGAAGTGCTAAAACTTCTGGATGGTCCAACAAAATGGATATTAATAATAGAAGGCTTATTTAGCGAAAAAATACAGTACACCATAAGAAGGAAAGATTAATCGAGGAAGCGAGCACTATCAATAATATTTATAAGATCGCATTAATAAAATAAATATTGAATTAATGGATTGTTGACAATCGCTTTGTTGAGAAAATAAAAATGCTCGTTTTGACTGTTCTTTTTTACCATTCTCACTCGATCTCTTGAAGTTTCATGTATTCAGCTGTTTGCAAGTCTTTGCGTGACGTATCGCTTTAAGTCGTACAAATGTAATATGATTGGTACTAAAATACTACTTGCGGAACGCTAAACTAGTTACATCGATTTGCAATGACCGATCATCGACTTGTACAAATTGCTGACATCCATTTCGATAATTGAATGTCAAATTAAGGGAGCTTTTCGAAAACCTAAGCTTGGTAGCTTTTTTATGTTGATATCGTGATCGACGGTATCAAATGATCTCGACCATGACAACGACGGGCATTCAACATTGTTAAGCTGTCCCGGTGTTAAATCTTTTTTCACTGTGTAGGTTTTTAAGTTGAGACGAAATTCCATTACAGCTAATTGGTCGAAGTATGGACAGGGCTTCGTCATTCGTTCAGAATGTCAATTAATTAGACTTGTTTATACGTTAATATGGCCAACGAGAGTTGTTGGTAGCTGGTAATCGTGTTGGTTTATGCACTAATTGAAAGAGATTGTGCTGTTGTGATTGTGAAAGTGATGTATTTGGCGTTTTGAAGAATTGTATTGTTAATTTTATTGTTGATATCATCTGTCACCACGTGTGAAAGTAATCTTTCAATTTAATGAAGTAAAGCAAAAATACTTGTTAAAACGTTAAGATCTCATGGCCCATATTTTTTATTCCAGAATAAAATTCTTTGTTTCGTTTGTATTTGAAACGACACGTATCGCCAGACCCACGTGACTCAAGACCTGCTTTGTAACAATTTACCCTTTTATCGAATTTAAAAAACAACATTGTTAAACCTTTATTTTCTTCAGATATGCACGCAAAGAAACGAACTAAAGGAAGCAGAAGTAATGTGGTTTATTTCTCCTGTTATACTGTAAATGACTGGATAATCGCCTCGGGGTAGAACATAACATTTCCAATAAGCACCGCTCTCGAATAAGCTCTCCTTTTTGCAACTTATTTCAACAAACACAATTCTTACAGAATTAATATTTCATGTCATTTGACTCGAGAGTATAAGTATGGAATGACTTTTTTATATTCACTGTACTCTTAAACTACATTGTAATGAGGGCATTATTTTTAAAATTGTTTTGATTAAAAAATATTTTCTACTACATTTAAACTAGATTAATAACGAAAAGTAGTAATAGTTGATTGAAAACACATGTACAAATAATTTATAGGTCATATATCTTCAAAACGTGTTTTCGTGCATTTCAAAACAAGTTCATGTTACAATAAGCACGTTTTTTGCAGGAGGAAGAAGGCGAAGGAACTATCGAGGTTATCCAATCGGATGAAGAGAATGTCAGTTGATTCACTGGTTAGTAACCGTGGTTAGAACCTTATTTGTTTATAAGTCTACTTGTAAATATTGTTAGAAACTGATTCGATTTTTCGGAATGAAAACTTGTCGTTTGTGACTTCATTTATCGGAACGAATGAAAGCAGTTTTAAGACTTGCACACCAGAGACATGCCTTACATACACTAACAATGTTTGTTTGAAAAATTCTCTATATATTAAACGATTTATTGTTCATCTGTATTATAATCTCTCAAACATTAATTTATCACAACACTATATAGTAGTCCGTATGACGTCATCATAAAAACATCACAAAAAACATCTTCTATTAACAAAAATTATTATGAAAATAAACGGCATTTACAAATTTAGTTAATTCTGATCAACTTTTTTTCTAAACGATCGAAATAGCAATCGAACGCGTGTAAGTGTTTATCAGAGCGCGTTTCGTGTTCGTGTATGACGCGTGTATGACGTAATTTTGTGTTGATGCATTACGCGTTTCTTTACTTTCGTATAGCGTCCCGCTTCAGAGTTTTCCTGCTTTTCTCAAGCTTTAGCAAAGTTAGTTTTAGGGCAATGTCTTTGTATTTACCATGCCAGGCATCTAAGTCTCTTTTGCTGCGGTAAACTGCAGTGCCGTTATATCTGTTTAGCGTGTACGTTAAAGCTTCGACTGTCTGAGGCATGTAATACGCAACATTGTTCCTTTCGCAAGGGTCGAATCGCACGTTGAATAAACAAGGCTGGATGTCCGGCCAGCAGCCAATAGCATCGGGGTAATTTGCGCACTCTAGCTCACTGTCCCAGACAGTAACCGGTTTCATTAAATTGTCCAGCTCACCTCTAGCTAAAGGTCGCGGTGATAAAGGCACGTAATTTTCGCCAACGATAAGCTTGAAGTCACCAACGCGGACTGCCGCTCTTTTACCGTAAATGCCGTACAAGATCTCCATTCTAAGACGAGATATTGTGAAAATAGGAATAGGACGTGTCGTAACAGAAAACTCAAGAGTTTTTCAAAATCCGCTTTAACGTAATAAACATATAGCAATGGCGCCAAAAAAAGATTGAAAGTTGAAGTTGAAAGTTCGAACAATTAAAAATTCAAAGAATGACGTTTCTCTAGCTCGTTTTGCTCAAATATACAGATGCACATTTACCTTGGAGAATAATCGTCGTTGTTAATGGAATCCCACACGTCCAAACCGTCACTTTCGACGACATGGTCAGGATTTCCCCCGGCAAGTCGGAAAATCGTCGGTAGCCAGTCGTTTATATGAACCAAACCGTACGAAACACGACCTGTTAAGAAATACATCGATGCGCAGATTTACGTACAACAATTAATCTTCTTAACGGCTTACAGTAGAAGAGTTGAAATAAAAAAAGGCAATTATATACCTCTTCTTGCGATCCTGTTGCTGTAAACAAAGCCTAGTGCCCTGGAGCCTCCCTCCCATAGGGTCCCGTTGCCACCCCTAAACGGATATGTAGACGGCCAAGTGTAGAAGTTGTTGCCCTTTGTACCTCCAGTGAGCGTAGAAAATATCAATATGGCATCGTGTAGGAGACCCGTATCGTATAAGATTCTAATCAAGTGACCAACGGCTCGGTCTAGTTGCATCACCATTCCTATATATGCGTAACAGTAAGTCGCACGTTTTTTGTAACATTTTCGTTAGGAGATATGTGATATGTTTAACAAAGTTAACAAACATTAATTAACATTAGTTTGAAAGGTTTAGCAGAGAGGAATATTCACTTCTCGAAAATGTATTCTCCTTGATTTAATTTTTTTGATTTAGGGAGAGGTCTTTAAGAGTTATAATGACTTCACTATCATGCACTTCTTTTTTCAGTTAGTTGCTCTTGAATTAGAGGATAAGCTCTATAGAGGATAAACAGGTGCATTTCGAGAGAATATGTAAAATATCATAACAAAAAAGTCGACTCACTTACCGGCGTAAATCTTTCTCGCTTCAAACGGAATACTCTTTGCGCGCGTTAGATATTCATCTGGAATTTGTTCAGGGTAATCCGCGTGTAGTTGGGGGAAGTTTATTTGTAAAAACAGAGGGTAAATTTGATTCTGCTCCCTGAGCACGTTCTCAGCTTTCTGTATGACATCCCACGGGTAGAACGGGATGTCCGTATCTTCGCAGTCGATCTAAAACGAAACCTCCGTTATGCAACGTATTAACAGAATATCCCTCTCCAAGGAGCAAAACAGTTGCAATCACGCACCTTTCCAACTTCTCGGATGACGTAACTTTGTATATCTAAGTAATTCCATACGTCATATGTCACACGGGCGTTGTCGCCCAATTCAGATTTTTCTAGAAAGTCAATGACGTCATTTCACATTACTGACTAATAAATAATATTTCCAAACTCATTCTAAACTACTATATAAACGTGAAAAGATTATTCCGTTTGCTCTGAATCGAATGAATAAATAAGTTTGTTGGAAATAACTGATGGATTGAAATGGAAAATGTTGTGGCGATATAGTTATGAGTTCATCATGTTTCACATAAGTTCTTCAACCAAAGATCGTTCAAAGAAAACACGCCACACATAAGCTTTTCAATTGTCTACAAATCAACTGCACTATGTATACATTAAAAACGAAAAATCTCGGACAATAAATTTCGGACAAACAAATTTCGGACAGAATTTTGACGAATTTCGGACTAAGCTATAATGATAAAATAACAAAAAAGTTTTATAATTTTGCTGATTAAGTCAAAGAATAAAATGCTAAACATTATTTCCCATTAATATTGTTTCAAAAAAACATAAAAACGTTTACAAGTCTAAGAAGGCGTCCTTGCTCTCAAACTTATTAAAGTTGAAAATGGAAGTACATTGACGAGAAAACATTACGCAAAGTTGACACCGGAACAGAGAGCAGAAATTGGAGGGTATGCGTCGAAGCATGGGGTAAACTCAGCTGTGCGTCATTTATATGGAAAGTATCCTAATTTGAAGAAGCAAACAGCAAGTGACTTTCAGAGGGCATATAAAGAGCGGATAAAGAACAACCAACCAGTAGCTACATTTGAAACAAAAAAGCGTGGCAGACCTACCTTACTACCAGAAGATCTTATGAAGAAAACGATTGACACAGAAAGAGCTTTACGTTTAAAAGGGGCTCCCATCAGTGTGAATGTCATTTAAATGCTATGATGAACCAAAAGTTGAAAATGATGGACGATTTTAATGAATAAAATTGTGATGTATTAGATGACGAGGTCATCATATGTATAAGCGACTGCAAAGAGTAAATATTCTATTGAAGATGACATCTGTTTCTAAATTACATTCTATCTACTGCCATATTGACTGGGCCAACAATGGGAATAGTCCAATATATGGCTTAGAGGTTTTAAATTACAGCAAGTGATTGACGTTAAATGTGAAATTTCAAAATTCCAATCATTTTAAAAATTTTGGTCACTAAAAAGTTCGGATACCAAAATTTTCGGTCATTAAAATTTTCGGACCACTTGCTTGTCCAAAATTAAACTAGTCCGAAATTTTTTGTTGTTAATGTATAAAGCGTTCAATTGGAACGGGATTATGTTGCAAAAATTAAAGTTTTAGTTTGGTTTTCTCACTGTAATGGATGGGATGTTTTCCAGTTCTGAACGAATCCACTGAACTTTCACAATCGGGTGTCGTGTAGTACTGCTGCAAAATCACTCCGTGGTTTGCTATACGGTCGATATTAGGCGTGGGAATCTCTGGGTTACCGTGGAAACTAACATCGTCCCAGCCCTGCAAAAACAGCTTCGCAATTATCTCTAGTAGTACATCTTTTGCATATATCTTTTATGTTTGCATATATTATATTAATAATATTTAAATTAATATAGCTCTCGATTAAAAAACTGGTCGTTTAATATTTTTGAACATAACTTAACTTTTCAAATTCGATTTTTTGAGTTTTATCAAAGTTTTAAAATCTATAATATAAATTCGATCAGTTAAAAGGGAGGCATTGCAGGCTAGGTTTTGAGAATCCAGTCTAATAGAAAGTAACCAAGCGTGAGCACGTGTGCAATGAAATGCTATCTTTTGTGCGTTTGCAATTGTTTGTTACTCTTGCGTGCAAAATCCATCTAAACAAGCATCCGCTCAAAAATACCCTTAAACCCCCTCAATCTCTCTTATAATCGAAAGAAGATCTCGCATTTCATCCGTTAAGTTATATAGAAATATTGTCTCGAATCATTGGCCCATTAATTGAATCTAGTACGACATAGCACCGTTGAAGTTTTCGAAATTTGATAATTAGATAATCCATTTAGATATTTGAATTAATTAATTAATGACGAATCTAAAATAATACGTTGACATTGCAGGGCTAGGTGATCTTGAAAAGAAATACGGTTGACCGTTGAGTGGCTACCTACTACTACTACTACTACCGGGACGACCTCAGTCAGACAAAAGTTGAGTGGTAGTCAACGTTGATTTTAAAATCTATTCATTCAAAGTTAATATCTCTAGAGGAGTTCACCAAATTTTAATGAAAATTCATCGAAACAAGACGTTGAAATGCCGTGTACTTAAAACATATAAAATAGTGTACATGAACAAATGCACGTACGAATACAGAGTAAATAATGACTCACCATATCTCGTAGCGTAACAAACACGATGTGCGGATGAGGAGGTTTCTTGTTTTCGTCATATTCCGCCCGACATACAACGATTACAAACAGGAGGTAAAGACTATTCATGTCGACTCCGCAATGATGACGTTTTCACGCGTGTTTTTTTGCTGAACACCGCAATTTCCAGACTCTACCTTTTAAACTACACCAATAAAATAATAACAATTAGATCGCTCTCCATTTTATACGACAATTGCTACGCGTTTATTCATTCCTTTCTTTTGTGTACAAGAAACTATTGTTCCTCAGCTAAATTCAAAGTCATTCGGCATTAAAATCTTGCAGCAAAATGTTACAAATTGCTTATTTATGCAAAATGGTAGCGTTTCTTGCTTTCTGATTCGCTGTTTCGAAAGCTGCCAACAGGAATTTGAAACATAGCGTTGAAAAGATCAACCAAATTTATTCTTCTGGTTTGATCATTCGCGTTGAATGTTGTTGATCGATTAAACCTCAAGGATTCCCGCCCAATCACACTAGTGCTAAATAAGCAAGCAAAATGAAATAATAGAACCTCGTTCAATCATTCAGCATAAATTCTACAAGTTTAAGTTAAGTGAATATTGAAAGTGAAAACTGAATCTCGTTGCCGATCACAGACCTTAGCATGCCTAATACTTCAGGCGCCTGTATAGCGCAAGTCAAACATCGATAGCATTTCAAAAGGTTATCTGAAAACTTATACTTCTAAAATATACATTATTATTGCAACGTTGGGAAAACGATGGGAAAATCTGTCCAGCTATTTCGAGTGTGGTTAGTCCTTGTGCGACGTCCCTATAATAGACTCTCATATAACTAAAACATTCTTCAACGTTTTGAAACTATCGTCTCATTTTGTGTATATATAGACAGTAGAAAAATACGAGCTAATATCTTTTGAGTACTAAACCTCATCATGAACATTGTGACTGCACTTGGAACTCACTATTACTTCTTGTCTTGTTGTACCATCACAACCTAGCTAAACTTTCGAAAAATAACCAAGAGAAATTACAATTAATTCAATTATCAATCAATTATTAAAAAATTAATCATTATAGTGATAATGGCGGCAGTAAGACTGGTCACGTTGAAACTGCTGTTTACAGTTTTTATAACGTTATGTATTAAGAAGCCGTTATTTACGAACGCAAATTCTTGTTGTTACTCGTTTCATGGAGAAGATGTTGTTGATCTTGATAATTTACACCTTTCAAGTTCATTTTGGGAGTATTATCGCGAAAAAGGTATATCGTTGAACCCAAAGTTATCTCTGCGAATTCTACTCATACTCTCCGGTGATATCAAACTTTGTCCCGGTCCAAGATGTCGTTGTGCCAAGTGTGACAAATGTTTCAAAAGAAACATAGATCAAAGATATTGTATTATTTGCAACAAAAAACATTATGAAAAATGTTTGATCTTAGTAGATGTTAATTTAACGTGTGATACTTACAAAATACAACAAAATAACACAGAAAACAACGATTCAACGGAACGAGGATTTGATGAATTAATTAACCTATCTAAGTAATATGGGGTTAAAATACGTCATTAGAATATTCGGGCTATTTGCCAAAAAAGACGATATTCAAGATATATTATTAAATCATAGCCTTGATATATTTGGTGTTACAGAACTTTTTCTCACAGAAGACATTACATCCGCTTTTGTGAAAATTCCGGGGTACACATTTCTTCGAAAGAACCGTACAAGTGGAATTGGTGGAGGAGCGGGTGTATATATTAAAGATGGTATTCCGTTTGAAAGACGTATCGATCTTGAACATGGGTCCTGTGAAGCAATATGGATTGAAATTTGTTTTCCACATACAAGTTCATTTTTTGTTGGAATTATGTACAAACCCCCTGATTCATCGAAACATCTTGCAAAAAACTTTAATGACATTTTATCAAGTTGTCTATCTACTATCGATTCAGAAAATAAAAAGAAGTAATCGTCTTGGGAGATTTGAACTGTAACTATTTAGTTAAAAGCGATCACAAAGTCATTAAAAAAATCTTCACTCTCAACGGTTACAAGCAATTGATTAATTCACCGACACGCATAGCTGAAACAACAGAAACGTTAATCGATGTCATTCAAACAACCCATCCACTCAATATTTGCAAGTCTGTCGTTATCTAGGCCGGTTTGAGTGATCATGATATGATTGGATGCGTCAGAAAAATGTACAAGTTCAAACGGAATCCAAAAACTATAACGTGTAGAAACTATGCCAATTATGATCCGGAGAGAATGAATGAAGATCTTTCAAACTATAATTGGACCAATGTTTATGCCGCACCAAATGCTAACAATGCCTGGCAGTATATAAAAGATGTGCTTACAAAGGTTATTGATCATCATGCACCATTCATTACTAAGCGAGTGAGAAATAAACCTTGGTTGCCTTGGTTAAATAATGATCTGAAGAAAGAAATGAATGTTCGAGATCAACTGATGCGTAAGGCAAGAAAAACTGGTCGAGAGGTGGACACATCTAATTATAAACAGAAAAGAAATGCAATTAATCGTGCAAAGAAAGCTCACTATAGTAATATTTTAAAAGAGAATGCATCAAAGCCGGATAAATTTTGGAAATCTGTGAAAGAAGTATTTCCTACGAAGTCAAAAGAACACTTACAACCTTCTTCTTTCGTCATTAATGGCAAGAAAACAACCGACGGTAGCGTTATCGTAAATGGTTTCTGTAAATTTTTGTCAACGATTGCCAATAAGTTAAAGTCAGCTGCATTTCCATTGACTGATTTCGTACGGGGACATAAACCATTCATACCATCGAGACTTGAACCGAGTAAATGCTTCAAATTTTCACCCGTTAATTCGAGAGAGGTGGTGTCATACTTACGAAAACTGAAACGAAATAAAGCTGTGGGAATCGACAACCTTCCACCTGGCTTCTTAAAAGACGTGGCGTATTCTATAGCTGCTCCGTTGACTCACATAATCAACTAATCACTAAAGACAGGTGTAGTTCCGAATGACTTTAAAATTGCAAAAATCACTCCGTTGTATAAATCCTGGTGCTAGTGATAATTTAGAAAATTATCGACCGATTAGTGTACTACCCATAGTTTCGAAAATACTTGAAAAATGTGTACATATGCCTATGCAAGTCATGGAGTATTTAGAAAATAACAAATTGCTTTCTATATACCAGTTTGGATTCCGAAAACAGCGATAAACCGAACTTGCAGCTACTATTTTTACAGATCATATACAGGTGCAATTTACATCGACCTCAGCAAGGCTTTCGACACAATTAGTCATGCTTCCATCCTGAATAAATTGCCAAATCTTGGTATCACTGGAACTTCTTACGAATGGTTCTCGAGTTACTTGTTCTGTCGACAACAAAAAGTAATGTTGAATAATGTACTTTCTGATTCTCAACCAGTTTTTTGTGGTGTACTACAGGGGTCTATTTTGGGACTTCTTCTCTTCGTTCTGCTACATTTTAATGACTCTTCAAATTGTCTTATGCATTGCAATATTGTAGAGTATGCAGATGACACAGTGCTGTTTATTTCGCACCGCAACATTCAAACCATTGAGAAACTTCTCAATGAAGACTTTGCAAACATATGCATCTGGCTTAAGGAGAATGAACTAGTAATTAACCCCAAACGAGGAAAACCAGAATTCATGGTTTTTGGAACTGGTAAACGACTACACTGCTTAGCGAATCAACCTATGAATATTAAATACAACTACACTACAATCAATTACACAACGTCATACAAGTATCTTGGTTTACTGCTCAATAATACGTTCAATGTGTCAGAGCATATCGCTATGACTTTGAAGAAAGCGGCAAGTCGTGTTAGATTATTGAGAAGGATAAGATATTTCATAGATTCGCATACCGCTAGTTTAATCTACAGCTTGATGATTGTACCGCTACTTACATACTGCCCACTTATAACGTCGTGTATGGGCAACACTCTTCATTTGAACATGACGAATTTAGAATCAAGGGCACTACGTATAATTTCCGATAACACAATTTCTATTCCTAAAATCTCGGTTGTTCTTCCAAAAAGATGCTGTACATTCGTATTCAAGTGCCTCCATGACGAAGTATGTGAAACTTTCACTAATTATTTCAAGGTTGTTTCAGGTAGAATCGAAACACGTAATCGAGGAATATCTGTCAATCTACCAAATGTAAAACTGGAAGTAGCAAAGAAAGGTTTTTAATTTATTGGCGAAAAATATTTCAACGAATTACCTTGTATACGCACTGCAGATACCTTGCTTATTTTCAAAAATAGACTTAAAGATTAATTAGTTCAGCTTTTATTTATTTTTTTATCAATGTGCCCATTCATGGGTTTTGTAGCGCTACTTAATCATTTTCCTATCTATTTTGTTCTACAGTGTTCGTTTGATTCAATTAATTACATTTTTTTCAAATATATAATATTTGTACATAAATATTTTATATGATAACCTTGATCCCAGTTTTATGTCATCACGCTTCTGATAATGTGATTAATTTTCTTAATTATCTTCATATTCTTCCTATAGCCTTTATTTTATCCAACAGGTTTGATATCCGTTCTTCGTATGTTACAACAAAGTTAGCCTTCTCATGAATTTATTAAATTATGTTTATATTTGATTTGTATGTATATATGTAGCTATAATTTTTAACTAATTTTTACTGACATTTTATCGAAGCAGGACTCCATTGACAACAGTATTTTCATTTTATATGTATATAACTGACGGATTATCCTGTATAAATATTCGTGAATTATAATAAACTAAAGTCATGAAAAATAGAACAAGAAAACGTCTAGGGAAATTGGGTTTGCTCATATATTTAGTAAGAATAAATTTTCATCAGCTGGAATTTTAAATATCTAATTTGGAGTGCTCCTATAAAATTTTGCTTTTCTATGAGGCTTTCGCAGCTTTACAAAACCTTATATAAGAAATTTCATAAGTTCATAAGTTTCAGAAATTTCATAAATTCAGAAGTTTGTCATCTCATTTACATCAATACTTTCCCTCCAGAAATAAAACTAAAACTTGTAAATGTTTACTTAGATTTCTCATTCGAAATGGAATTCAGAATTTAGCTTTTTTCATTTATTTTTGAAGATTATGAGGGTTTTTTAATGTTCTTTGAAGCTCGGTTCCCACTGGGGTTTTGGGTTAAGTCATGACTTACTATATATAATAAGCCTTGGGTTAAATAGATTTAAACAGGTGCGTTGAAAAGTAAAACCACAGTGTGAACGTTCAGAAAAATAATTAAATCTCGTTAGCCCAAATTTTGACGCGAATAAACCACAGGCATGCAAAATCGCAAAAAATCAGTTGATTTTTATGGAGAGAAGAATTCATATAAGTTATAAGTGTGCTAACTTTACAACAAGAAGACATTTTATCTATCGACGTAGAGAAATACCTGTCTTTATGATAGGAGGATGGGCACGAGAAGCTGTGGCAAAGAACATCACATAGAGAATGGTAAAAGTCTTCGTGCTAACCATGAGTTATATTTTCTTGCAATTAGTTTTCTATACCGTGCTAACCATGAATTACATTTTCTTGCAATTAGTGTTCTATACCGTGCTAACCATGAATCACATTTTCTTGCAATTATTGTTCTATACCGTGCTAACCATGAATCACATTTTCTTGCAATTAGTGTTCTATACCGTGCTAACCATGAATCACATTTTCTTGCAATTAGTGTTCTATACCGTGCTAACCATAAATTACATTTTCTTGCAATTAGTGTTCTATACCGTGCTAACCATGAATCACATTTTATTGCAATTAGTGTTCTATACCGTGCTAACCATAAATTACATTTTCTTGCAATTAGTGTTCTATACCGTGCTAACCATGAATCACATTTTATTGCAATTAGTGTTCTATACCGTGCTAACCATGAATCACATTTTATTGCAATTAGTGTTCTATACCGTGCTAACCATAAATTACATTTTATGCCAATTAGTGTTTTATACCGTGCTAACCATAAATATTTAGTATAGCACAGAAATAAAACGGAGCAAACATGTTTAACATATATTTAAAGGAGTGGTGTATGGTTGCTCATATGTTGCAATATTATGATACACATTATATATATTATGACAGGTAATATATATTATAATATGTTAAATCATATAAAATATATATTATTAAAATGCATAATATATAAAATAAGATTGTACATTTTTTATGTTATATATTATAGTATGTGATATAAATTATGTTACATATTATATATTTTTTCAATGTTCAAAATATATGGTCAGTGAAATCTGATCAACTTTGTTCGGTCTGGTCTGGAAAATAAACTTAATGCTCGCGTTTATTTGAAAATTTGATTTTTCAATTTTTATTGGTGTACTACCCCCTTAAATTTTCTTGCAGTTTAAGCTGCAGACAATCAGGACCAGACGAAGATTTAACTGAGATAATTTTACTGACCATATAATTTCACAAATTATATATATTACATACCGCACAATATATATTATATATAACTTGATATATATTACATCATCCGATGTTTCATACAATAAATATCATAATTAGAAGATATGTAATGTGTATCATAATATTGCAACATATGAGCAACCATAGTGGTGTACTCAATTTTTCACTTTTTCTAAAAATCATATTTTAAGATTCGTTCATAACAAATAATTAACTGTGAAATATTTCAAGACAAAAAATGATTATAAGAAGTTAGAATATTTCTTGGTTCTCCTTCCAAATATATGAAAATTAATACTGAAATCAATACTCATTTTTTCGTACACCACTCCTTTAATAATAAATATTTCATTTTCTGCCCACACAGTATAAAACAGCAAAAAACAGCATAAAATTTGTACCTTCTCTATAATAATAGTCGATTAACTGTCGCTAAGATTTCCTCAAATCCACAATTATTTGGTGATCGGCAAGATTTCGTTTCTCAAAAATGGACAACCAAATATCTAATATATATGGTTCGTCAAATCATATTTTGTTTTATTTCCCAAAATAGATTAATCAGGTTGTTTTCGAAAGATGCTGATAGTACTCATTTTATTCATGTCACAAATATGGGCATGAAAGAGTTGGCTATACTTTTCCAGTTTTAAAGTGTGTAGATATTATTTTTTCAATAACCATGATAACTTCTCCAGGTGTGGATGGCCGTTAGCTCTTAATGAGCTGATCCACCCTTTGACAAGTCTTGTTTTTTCCAGGACGCTCATCTCCTTATTCAATCACCCGCATACCATGAGAGTGTCCACCCGCACACCAACAGAGTGTCCATCCGCATACCAACAGAGTGTCCACCCGGATACCATGAGAGTGTCCACTCGCATACCATGAAAGTGTCCACCCGCGTACCATGAGAGTGTTCACCCGCATGCCATGAGAGTGTCCACCCGCATGCCATGAGAGTGTCCACCCGCATATCATGAGAGTGTCCACCCGCATACCATAAGAGTGTCCACCCGCATACCATGAGAGTGTCCACCCGCATACCATGAGAGTGTCCACCCACATACCATGAGAGTATCCACCCGTATACCATGAGAGTGTCCATCCGCATACCATGAGAGTGTCCACCCGCATACCAACAGAGTGTCCACCCGCATGCCATGAAAGTGTCCATCCGCAAACCATGAGAGTGTCCACCCGCATGCCATGAGAGTGTCCACTCACATACCATGAGAGTATCCACCCGCATACCATGAGAGTGTCCACCCGCATACCAACAGAGTGTCCACCCGCATGCCATGAAAGTGTCCATCCGCATACCATGAGAGTGTCCACCCGCATGCCATGAGAGTGTCCACCTGCATACCATGAGAGTGTCTACCCGCATACAATGAGAGTGTCCACCCGCATACCAAAAGAGTGTCCACCCGC
Organism: Candelabrum cocksii; assembly: GCA_963930725.1. Lineage (NCBI taxonomy): Eukaryota > Metazoa > Cnidaria > Hydrozoa > Anthoathecata > Candelabridae > Candelabrum > Candelabrum cocksii. The sequence continues at coordinate 6,280,303 of OZ005669.1, forward strand.
ATACCATGAGAGTGTCCATCCGCATACCATGAGAGTGTCCACCCGCATGCCATGAGAGTGTCCACCCGCATACCATGAGAGTGTCCACCCGCATACCATGAGAGTGTCCACCCGCATACCATGAGAGTGTCCACCCGCATACCATGAGAGTGTCCACCCGCATACCATGAGAGTGTCCACCCGCATACCATGAGAGTGTCCACCCGCATACCATGAGAGTGTCCATCCGCATACCATGAGTGTGTCCATCCGCATACCATGAGTGTGTCCATCCGCATACCATGAGAGTGTCCACCCGCATGCCATGAGAGTGTCCATCCGCATACCATGAGAGTGTCCACCCGCATATCATGAGAGTGTCCACCCGCATACCATGAGAGTGTCCATCCGCATACCATGAGAGTGTCCATCCGCATAACATGAGAGTGTCCATCCGGTTATCATGAGAGTGTCCATTTTATTTTGATATTGCTGGTTTTTATTCTGTTAATGTTGGATGTGATAACAAGAACAGATTTATAATATAGTGGATTTTCGAATTTTAAAACCTCTAAAATGTTTTATAGCATTTTCGATATCTAAATTCTAATAAATAAAAGTAATATATAATAAAAATTATACAAAACATTCTACAACCTTCTTCCAAAATTGAAATATATACCTCTATAAGAAAAATAGGTAATGAAAAAGGTAATGATCAGTTTTTATTAAAGTTTATAATAAATAATGTTTACAAAAGGGTCATTTTCGTCGCTCTAAGTGCATTTTCAATTTGTCACAGAGAAGTCTTATGCTGAATATCACCGCAATACTCAAGACTTATATTTCTATAAGCAAGGGTAAAGTTAGGGTTAGGGATAGGTTTAGGGATTGGGTTAAGGATAAGTTTAGGGATAGGTTTGGGGTTAAGTTAGGTTAGATTTCTTAGTAAGAAAGTAAATAACTCATTTACAATGAAATGTCGGATGTATATCCGCAGAAATCCAAGATCCGCTGTCGGAACAATACCGACGGCCTTAAATAAATTGTTTTCATCAGTTGAGATATTAAATATAGACTGCTTCATTTGAGTCACCAACGTTTGTTGTAAATTTGGATATATTGCTTAATATGCAAGTTAATTTCGTTTTGACTTGGCAGATCTGCAACTTGTTAATTTAACAACGAATGCTTGTAGCCAAACTCGCAATTTGAGGCGTATATTTGTAATATTGCTTTGATGAAAAATATTCAAACTAAAATAAAAAAAATACAATAGTTAAATAATGTTGAAAATTTATAAAAAACGTGAAAAAATATAATATAGAAAATACAACATACCAGCTTGCCTATGTGTGAGATTATTGAAAGCAAATGACTGAGTGTGTTGTATTAATATGCGAATTGAAAATGTGCTTGAGAACTTGAAAATGAAAGTTTGTTGCGCACATACAACTAGCTTCTCTTGAGTTGAGAGTTGAAAACGGCACCCATAAAAAAACGAAAGGTGAGAATACCCCAGTGAATATTTGGGTCATAAAATTATTTCCCGTAACACTGAAATGACGCGCTATACTCAATTACTGGCACGCGAGAATGAATGTAATTGAGCGAGAAATTAATTTGAATAATAAACACAACAGTCTTGTTACACTGCCCTAAGCAGCTTCAAATTGATTTCGAATGCTCAAGGGCTACTTGCAGATCTTCCGACAGAGATCCTTCACTTGCACGATGAATGATTACCAACTCTCGTACTGCGCGCGTGGATGTCCGGAAGACGTTTTCACTCGCGTTCTTGTAGGCCACCGTGACATTCCTAATCTTCAAATCTCGTCCTGGCGACACGTCCTTTACAATCCCGTATTGATATGTCGAACACAACGGAATCGTTTTTGAGGAACAGGACGACGTCACCAACCATTATATCGCGATCCTGCTTGAACCATTTTGGCTGATCTATGATTTTTGGTACATGGTTGATGAGCCAGCTGTCCATGTATTGTAGATTTCCACGTTTGACTGCATGATTCTTGAGAAATTGCGGGTGACTTGCATTGGACCAACAGGACTACGATCATTGTTGCGTCCGAGCTTGAGATGGTTTGGTGTTATGAGATCCATTGTTTTGTAGCTTGACGTTATTCCGTGTAACGCAAGTGGCATGTCGTTGATGGAATTTGCGATCTCTGACGATACAGTTTCCCATTGCAGCAGTGAAAGTCGGTGTCCATTGAATAATTCGTTGGGTGATGAACGAATTTCGCGAATCTGTCGCTCAACCTTTCCATGGAAGTTGTGACCACCAACTTGGCACAACTCGAAATCAATTGAGGAGTCAACATGGAGGCGATATTGAAGATCTTTGAAGCTGATGGTTGCATTCTGACAACCTTTGATAATTTGACTTCCTTGGTCGACCAACATCCTGTTCGGATACCCATTGTCACAGGAAAAACGAGTGAATGTCATAAGGAACGCTGTGGTGCTATAATCGTCCATCACTTTGATTGAAATAGTAGAGGTCGTAGTACAGCAAAAGACGGTCAACCATATGTTGATCGTCTTCCGCTTGTTATGAAGTGAGTAAGCGGTAAACGGTCCAGCGAGGTCTGCTTGAGTATTGTAGAATGCTGGAGCAATCGTTGTACAGCAAGATGGAACTTTTCCCATTGCAACTTGAACCTTCCTTTTCTCCATGTATCGACAGAAGTTGCATGTTTTCTTCACTTGTTTTGCCACTTCACGTCTTTCTATGATGTATGCTTTCCTCATAGTGTAGCGGAGTGTAGCTGCAATTCCAGAGTGTTTGGTTGACATGTTGTACCAGTGAGTTTCATTCATGGTGGCATAAGCGATTGGTGAAAATTTGGCAATGACAGGAACGCAGAAGGTCGTCTCGTGAAGGTCCTTCATGATCTTCGTCATTGGAGTTATGATATTGATCTTGTCCGTTGGCAAAATTCGTTTAGTGTAAATGAGTATTTCATTGACTTCTGTTGATATTTGATTGTAACGTTTGGGTTTGATGTATTGTTTCACTTAAGCAGGCTTTCTTCTGTTGATTAACGTTGACGACTATCTTCGCCGTTGGATGCCGTCTTATGTGAACCAAATATGTGAGAAGCTTTATAAATCTCAAAATATGGGCCATTATTCTTACAACAAATGTAAAACGAAACTTGTTTGGGTCGATCAAGTAGTTTGAAAAAGAATAGCATTTTGAAACTTCAGGTAGCAGTGATGGCTGAGCAGATACAGATGGCTTTGCGAAGAATGCTTCTTGGAATGAATTTTCAAAGGTGGTTTCTTTCTTCATGTTATGTAAGTCATTGGAATTGAGGTTGATCTGACTTACAGTTTTAGTTGGAAATTCTTCAGCTGGAAGCCTCAGCCAACTATGACCATTGATCCATGTTGAGTTATTGTCGACGAATATTCATGTTAACTGATCTTCTCGCGGTCCAAAATCATCTCCGCACCAATTCAACCGCGTGCTGAACTTGAAGCAGTTCTTCTCAATTCCCACACTGGGGAAGTTGTTAAACGTTCATTCAAATCTACGACAAAGCCATCTGTATCTGCTCAGCCATCACTGCTACCTGAAGTTTCAAAATGCTATTCTTTTTCCAACTACTTGATCGACCCAAACAAGTTTCGTTTTACATTTATTGTAAGAATAATGGCCCATATTTTGAGATTTATAAAGCTTCTCACATATTTGGTTCACATAAGACGGCATCCAACGGCGAAGATAGTCGTCAACGTTAATCAGCAGAGGAAAGCCTGCTGAAGTGAAACAATACATCAAACCCAAACGTTACAATCAAATATCAACAGAAGTCAATGAAATACTCATTTACACTAAACGAATTTTGCCAACGGACAAGATCAATATCATAACTCCAATGACGAAGATCATGAAGGACCTTCACGAGACGACCTTCTACGTTCCTGTCATTGCCAAATTTTCACCAATCGCTTATGCCACCATGAATGAAACTCACTGGTACAACATGTCAACCAAACACTCTGGAATTGAAGCTACACTCCGCTACACTATGAGGAAAGCATACATCATAAAAAAACGTGAAGTAGCAAAACAAGTAAAGAAAACATGCAACTTCTGTCGTTACATGGAGAAAAGGAAGGTTCAAGTTGCAATGGGAAAAGTTCCATCTTGCTGTACAACGATTGCTCCAGCATTCTACAATACTCAAGCAGACCTCGCTGGACCGTTTACCGCTTACTCACCTCATAACAAGCGGAAGACGATCAACATATGGTTGACCGTCTTTTGCTGTACTACGACCTCTACTATTTTAATTAAAATGATGGACGATTATAGCACCACAGCGTTCCTTATGACATTCACTCGTTTTTCCTGTGACAATGGGTATCCGAACAGGATGTTGGTCGACCAAGGAAGTCAAATTATCAAAGGTTGTCAGAATGCAACCATCAGCTTCAAAGATCTTCAATATCGCCTCCATGTTGACTCCTCAATTGATTTCGAGTTGTGCCAAGTTGGTGGTCACAACTTCCATGGAAAGGTCATTAAATAGTGCGATATAGTGTCAAATGCTTTACTAAGATCTATGAAACATGCTCCAACTAATTTCCCAGAATCAACAGAGCTTCTAATACTGTCCAGGAGTGTTAAGGTGGCATGCTCAGTTAATTTGCCTTTTCTGAAACCAAATTGATATTCAGAAATAAGGTTTCCCTCTTCAAGATAAGCGGAAAGCTGAGAATGAACTTCACGTTCTATAATCTTGGACACGACTGATAAGATTGATATCGGACGGTAGTTTTCAATATCTGTTTTACTACCTGATTTGAAAACTGGAGTAACCTTAGAAATTTTCCAGTCAGTTGGATAAGTAGCAGTATTAAGTGAGAGGTTGATTAAGTAGGTAAACGCATACGTTATTTCATCCACAGAGTCTTTCAGAAGGTTTGGAGGAAGCAGGTCAAGCCCACATGATTTATTCCGCTGTAATCTTTTGAATTGATTCTGGATGCGCGTAGCAGAGACATAGCGAAATTTTAATGTTTTAAATGTAAAATTTTTGCACTTTTTACTTTTTCTCCACATAAGATTGTTCAATGGAAACAATGGCTTCTTAATGTATGATTGAATATGATGGTATATATGTATGATGTTTGAGACGCAGTGTCTTCTTGTAAGTTTGTCAGGGATGACTTCAATTTGATTTGTGGACTTCTTTCCTTGTTGCTTCAGTTCAATTCGGAGACATCAATGGAAATTTCATCACGTTTGGGATGCCAGATGAGTCCACCGACGCCGATTGAGTTGCCATCCTTTGACAGGTGTTCAGGTGGGTCTTGACTGCTGAATGTGAATCTTTTTAATGTGAAACCTCCTTTGCTTAGGACGACTTCCATTTCATCTGCTCGTTTAACTGCTGCATTGAAACTGGCTTCTCCTGATATACAATCGTCTACGTATAAGTCGTTGTTGATGATTTCGTTGACCTCTGGATAGTCTTCTTTTGAGAGGCGTGCAGTTTGTCGGATCCCATACTCGGATTGGTTCCCACTCGACTTGACTCTGTAGATGAGTGTTTTTATTATTTTTTCCTCGGGAGGTTGATTGATGTCAAGGGTATTGTTCCACAAGTGTCGTTGGAAGCACCATTGATCTTGACGTAGTTTGGTGGTGTTATACATCTTTGTCACATCGGTGTGGAAGGCAATCTTGTGGGAATACAATTGTATGAAAATTTCAACTAACTTGTTCATACCGTTAGTTCCTTTGGCCAATATTGAGTTGAGACTGTGGCCAGAATCTGTTGCACTGGAAGCGTGAAAGACCAGCCTGCATGGTGTGGTGATAGAGTTTAACTTCCAGACAGCTCTCCATGGGATGTAGTTTTGGAAGAGTGATGCATCTAGTTGTTGTTGTACGTTTGGTGGTAGGTTCCTCACAAAGTCAACATGGCCAGACTTTTGTAGCTTATTTTCTGATTGGATGACATCTTTTTGATCATCTGGGTGCTTCTGTAGTTTCTTCGTTTGGTGATTGTAGATCCTCATGGCTTTGTGACGGTTCGGTGCCAGATGATGTTGAGGATCATGCGTGAATGGCAATGTCGCGATGGTTATTTGCTGTTCGGAATGGACTTTCACGGATTTGTTGATCAGTTCCTGCTCCATTTCCTCCCGGATGCTTGTGGCAATAATTGATTCGTTCGTCTTACAATGGATGCAAGAACGACATTTTGAACACCGATACGAGATTTCGGTGCCAGCTTCTTCTCCTTCATCGAAGTGTAGGTGGTTGCTCACGAGCGTTCCAATGTTGCAAGTTTCGTTGATTGAAGCAGAATGTTCCAGACAGAGGAGAGGAACGTCTGGATTGATCTGGAAGCCCAATTTGTAGATGTTGAGTTGATTAGTGATGAAAGTGTTTATACCAATTCCAATTGATAGTTGCTTGTTGATGTCAGAGAAGATTTGACGAGGACCGCCAATTATGCCTCTACTTCCATCCGGGCTGCTGAAGATTGACTGGTAGATGGTCAAACCTGATGGAAGTTGGAATATCTCTTTTGGGTGGTACCGAAGATATTTGATCCCCACCATGAAGTCGACGTCTCCTCCAACTGTGGCTGGTAGTGTTGGCAGTGTTGTTGGATCGCTTCCACTCTTCTTGTAAGCAGTGTATATGTCGTGGTTGACTTGTCCATTCAGTGGATACTGTGGGAAGGTGACAGTAATCTTGTCGAGTGAGACACCTGTCAGGGTTGCGTCAGATCCATCGAACTTTGGAAGCCTCACAGAGAAGATCCCTTCTGATGATGAAGTTGATACGTTACCAACTCCCCCTAACTTGATTGGTCCTTTGAATTGAAGTTCGGCTCGAGTGTTGAGTTGTTGAATGGCCTTAGTTCGTACCACGAAGTCGCTGCATCCTGTGCCGAAAAACACTAAATAAGTTTTTGAGTTGATTGAGATGTGTTGAAGTTGGTAGATTCCGGAGTTTTCAGCTGAGTCAGAGGAAGATTGTTCTCTTAACAAATGTGATGAGTGGTAGTTGGAGATGGACTTCGAGTAGTCTGGAACATTGGGTCGTTTTGAAATGCATCGTCGCTTGAATGTCTCCAATAGTTCTCGGTTCTCTCGAGTTTGTGCTGATCAAATACGAGGACGTGCTTCTTCACGTCGTACGATTCGTGTGCAGGGTGTCAACAACAGAAGTCTCTCTGACATCGTCCTTCACGATGTTTGCCTGTTGAAAGTTGAGCTCCAGGAAATAAGCATTGGTAGCATAAGTTCTTTATCTTCAATTCTGCAAAGCGTTGCGTAGGTGTTATTTCAACAAATCGTTTACACACGAAGTATTGAATGAGCTTCGTTCCTTGAGGCTCAGACGTTAGGACGTGATCCGTTGAATCGCAGAAGTGACACTTGATGGTTCTTCGGAAGTTGTTAGTGCATGATTGGACACGTAAAAAGTCTAATCCGTACCTAATTTATAGCTGATCAACTGCTTTTGTTGGTGGATCTTCAATTCTCGTTCGAGAAAGATGATCAGCTTGTTTCACAGTTTTTCCCCATCAAGGTCTTCGTCGCAAATGTGTTGTAACCACCGTGTGGTTCTCGAATCACCGATCAGCTTGTAGATTCGTTGAATACCATCACCATGAAACAGTTTGTGCTGGATTGTGTGCTTCTTGGCTAACACCATCAAGTCCTTCATCAGGCTTATCGTCTTGCCCAGTGATTCAGCGATTTTTGTGTGATTTTTGACTTCCAAACAAATTCGATGTTTGAGAGTTTTGTCAGTTTGTTGTTGAGAAGGATCCTGGTGTCACCATACGTGGATTGTAGACGTTTCCAAATTTCATCCACGTCATTCTCTCCCCTTATCATTGACAGAGCTAGGTCTTCAAGATAATTGTTACGAAGAAGGTCCGGCAAGTAGCATTTTGGGGTACTTCGAAGATGTAATTTCTCGAAGTCATTTCTAAACGTGTAAATGTCAATTTTCGATTCGAATCCACCGAACTTGGCTAATTTGATTTTGAGGGGTGATTCCTTGAACGTCGCAAGTTTAGATATGTCTTTCGTAGATAGCTCAGGTATGATTCTTAACTGGTATTCTTTCGTTAGTTGATGAGCACGTTCGTAACTTCTTTGCACACGGTCCACTTCAGGTTCCTAGACTGTTTCTGCAGCTTTTTTGATAAGATCTTTGATTTCCTGAGCTATCTTTTCGAGGCATTAGGTGATATCGTTTTTGCTGAGTTCTACTAGCTCAGTATCCGTCACTTTCTCGACATCCGTCGTGATTTTGAGCTCTAGGAGTGTCAAATTTTGCTCCAGAGTTTTGATGGTGAAACTAACGGCCTTCTTTCTGATGTAGATGCTTGCCTCCGTGTTGGCGCCGATAAAGTCCCTTCTCCTTTCCTTAGCATCCTTGATGTATGTTTTGATTGTTTCCATCTGATCGTGGTAGCCCTTGAATAATGCGTCACCTGAGTTCGTTTGGAACTGGATGTTCAGGTGACGAAATGAGGTACGCAGATTCTCGAGTCTCGCGACTGCGTCGTTAACTTTTGCTCCGTGATTAGGTTTTCATCTATGTAGTCCGATATGTCCTCGGACATTGCTTGGATGTCCGCAATTCCTTCCGATCGAACACCATCTTTTTATTCTGCCATGTGTTCTAGGTCAGTGCATCTCTCGCCAGTTGAACTGAACTTCTTGTAGTCTATCGGTTTTTTGGCGGATCGCATGAATCAGTGGCTGTAGTTTCGATCTACAGCTTGGCACTAGTCCTGAATGGGCGTTGGTGTTTAGAAGGCTCTGGTCTTGAATGGCGCTGTTTGAATGTAGCCAAACTAGCAATTTGAGTCGTATATTTGTAATATTGCTTTGATGAAAAATATTCAACTAAAATAAAAAAAATACAATAGTTAAATAATGTTGCAAATTTATGAAAAACGTGAAAAAATATAATATAGAAAATACAACATACCAGCTTGCCTATGTGTGAGATTATTGAAAGCGAGTGGCTGAGTGTGTTGTATTGATATGCGAATTGAAAATGCGCTTGAGAACTTGAAAATGTGCTTGAAAACTTGAAAATGAAAGTTTGTTGCCCACATACAACTAGCTTCTCTTGAGTTGAGAGTTAAAACTGCACCCATAAAAAAACGAAAAGCGAGAATACCCCAGTGACTATTTCGGTCATAAAATTAATTCCCGTAACACTGAAATGACGCGCTATACTCAATTACTGGCACGCGAGAATGAATGTAATCGAGCGAGAAATTAATTTGAATAATAAACACAACAGTCTAGTTACAATGAATATCTGAATAATATTTAAAATATATATATATATATATGAACAAAGAGGTCTACACCAATAAAATTAAGAATTCCTTTTGATATAAATTACAACTGTAAAGTTATACAATAGGTAGTTCATCTACAATAAATGCATCAAATGCACTTCTTTCAACATCGTCGCTTGGTTCATCATATTCATCATCGCTGCTGCAACTGATGTACCAATTATAGAATTGAATTGTAGTGTTTCCTGTGTTAAAGGAAGCAATGGATCAAGATCGTTGAAAGAATCAATAGGTGGAAGATTCACCTTACCCATCTGTATGCCATCTATAATTCCAAAAGCTCTCCTGCTATAAATGTAGTTCTTTCTTTCGGTCTAAATAGATAATTTCAGAGGAACTTGCACGCCTCATACTCGTTTGCCTTCACTTAGTTGATTTGAGACTTGATATGAATACCAATCAACAAACTTGCGTTTAAAGAAAACGTTTATGCTTTGTGGCTTACTGTCAAATATAGCTGTTGGTAATACTTGGTCATATTTGCTGGAATATTGCATCTAAGGCTTCAATTTATCAGAACTGTCCTTAATTGTAATGCGGGTTTATGGGTATGCGGGTGATGTAACATTTTTGACCTCATGGGCATAAGCATCCATGCCCCTGATGCATAGCTAGTTACGAAAATGTACTTAAAGTATCCTGTAACTCAAATATACAATATGATATGATACGGTAACATGTTTTACACTTCTCAAAGCCATCGTTTCATTACCGACAGAAACATACTTTAATGGCATTTGGTCTAGATTCAGGAATTTTGTTCCTTTCTACCATATCAATTGTATCATGGAGAAACAAATATTTAATTTCCTTTCTGGTGGAATCTGGTATATACTACTGATGAAATCCCAGAAAGAAGAACACACATCAATTTCACCAACAAGGTTAGGATAGCGCATCAAGAGGGCTTGTGATGTGGCGTTTGCTATAGCTCTGTTTACAACACCTCCACAATTCAGCTTTAAATTTGTGAACTGCTGCAGTATTTCCATTCTCTGCCAAATATTTGTCTAGCTTAAATCTATAAGCTGTCCATCTATACTATAAATGGAAGGTGTCTGTCTGAACACTCATAACTTGAAAAGTATTCATATTAGGTCTTAGAAGTGTTATATTTTCTCATTCAACATCACCACGTACAGGTTTTAAAAGTATAAAAAACTTTTTTTAAATTGAAAGTTAGTTTTTAAATAACCCTTTTAAAGTAGTTTACATAAGTTGCTGAAAATGCTGTAATGACAAGTATCTGCTCAGCCATCACTGCTACCTGAAGTTTCAAAATGCTATTCTTTTTCCAACTACTTGATCGACCCAAACAAGTTTCGTTTTACATTTATTGTAAGAATAATGGCCCATATTTTGAGATTTATAAAGCTTCTCACATATTTGGTTCACATAAGACGGCATCCAACGGCGAAGATAGTCGTCAACGTTAATCAGCAGAGGAAAGCCTGCTGAAGTGAAACAATACATCAAACCCAAACGTTACAATCAAATATCAACAGAAGTCAATGAAATACTCATTTACACTAAACGAATTTTGCCAACGGACAAGATCAATATCATAACTCCAATGACGAAGATCATGAAGGACCTTCACGAGACGACCTTCTACGTTCCTGTCATTGCCAAATTTTCACCAATCGCTTATGCCACCATGAATGAAACTCACTGGTACAACATGTCAACCAAACACTCTGGAATTGAAGCTACACTCCGCTACACTATGAGGAAAGCATACATCATAAAAAAACGTGAAGTAGCAAAACAAGTAAAGAAAACATGCAACTTCTGTCGTTACATGGAGAAAAGGAAGGTTCAAGTTGCAATGGGAAAAGTTCCATCTTGCTGTACAACGATTGCTCCAGCATTCTACAATACTCAAGCAGACCTCGCTGGACCGTTTACCGCTTACTCACCTCATAACAAGCGGAAGACGATCAACATATGGTTGACCGTCTTTTGCTGTACTACGACCTCTACTATTTTAATTAAAATGATGGACGATTATAGCACCACAGCGTTCCTTATGACATTCACTCGTTTTTCCTGTGACAATGGGTATCCGAACAGGATGTTGGTCGACCAAGGAAGTCAAATTATCAAAGGTTGTCAGAATGCAACCATCAGCTTCAAAGATCTTCAATATCGCCTCCATGTTGACTCCTCAATTGATTTCGAGTTGTGCCAAGTTGGTGGTCACAACTTCCATGGAAAGGTCATTAAATAGTGCGATATAGTGTCAAATGCTTTACTAAGATCTATGAAACATGCTCCAACTAATTTCCCAGAATCAACAGAGCTTCTAATACTGTCCAGGAGTGTTAAGGTGGCATGCTCAGTTAATTTGCCTTTTCTGAAACCAAATTGATATTCAGAAATAAGGTTTCCCTCTTCAAGATAAGCGGAAAGCTGAGAATGAACTTCACGTTCTATAATCTTGGACACGACTGATAAGATTGATATCGGACGGTAGTTTTCAATATCTGTTTTACTACCTGATTTGAAAACTGGAGTAACCTTAGAAATTTTCCAGTCAGTTGGATAAGTAGCAGTATTAAGTGAGAGGTTGATTAAGTAGGTAAACGCATACGTTATTTCATCCACAGAGTCTTTCAGAAGGTTTGGAGGAAGCAGGTCAAGCCCACATGATTTATTCCGCTGTAATCTTTTGAATTGATTCTGGATGCGCGTAGCAGAGACATAGCGAAATTTTAATGTTTTAAATGTAAAATTTTTGCACTTTTTACTTTTTCTCCACATAAGATTGTTCAATGGAAACAATGGCTTCTTAATGTATGATTGAATATGATGGTATATATGTATGATGTTTGAGACGCAGTGTCTTCTTGTAAGTTTGTCAGGGATGACTTCAATTTGATTTGTGGACTTCTTTCCTTGTTGCTTCAGTTCAATTCGGAGACATCAATGGAAATTTCATCACGTTTGGGATGCCAGATGAGTCCACCGACGCCGATTGAGTTGCCATCCTTTGACAGGTGTTCAGGTGGGTCTTGACTGCTGAATGTGAATCTTTTTAATGTGAAACCTCCTTTGCTTAGGACGACTTCCATTTCATCTGCTCGTTTAACTGCTGCATTGAAACTGGCTTCTCCTGATATACAATCGTCTACGTATAAGTCGTTGTTGATGATTTCGTTGACCTCTGGATAGTCTTCTTTTGAGAGGCGTGCAGTTTGTCGGATCCCATACTCGGATTGGTTCCCACTCGACTTGACTCTGTAGATGAGTGTTTTTATTATTTTTTCCTCGGGAGGTTGATTGATGTCAAGGGTATTGTTCCACAAGTGTCGTTGGAAGCACCATTGATCTTGACGTAGTTTGGTGGTGTTATACATCTTTGTCACATCGGTGTGGAAGGCAATCTTGTGGGAATACAATTGTATGAAAATTTCAACTAACTTGTTCATACCGTTAGTTCCTTTGGCCAATATTGAGTTGAGACTGTGGCCAGAATCTGTTGCACTGGAAGCGTGAAAGACCAGCCTGCATGGTGTGGTGATAGAGTTTAACTTCCAGACAGCTCTCCATGGGATGTAGTTTTGGAAGAGTGATGCATCTAGTTGTTGTTGTACGTTTGGTGGTAGGTTCCTCACAAAGTCAACATGGCCAGACTTTTGTAGCTTATTTTCTGATTGGATGACATCTTTTTGATCATCTGGGTGCTTCTGTAGTTTCTTCGTTTGGTGATTGTAGATCCTCATGGCTTTGTGACGGTTCGGTGCCAGATGATGTTGAGGATCATGCGTGAATGGCAATGTCGCGATGGTTATTTGCTGTTCGGAATGGACTTTCACGGATTTGTTGATCAGTTCCTGCTCCATTTCCTCCCGGATGCTTGTGGCAACAATTGATTCGTTCGTCTTACAATGGATGCAAGAACGACATTTTGAACACCGATACGAGATTTCGGTGCCAGCTTCTTCTCCTTCATCGAAGTGTAGGTGGTTGCTCACGAGCGTTCCAATGTTGCAAGTTTCGTTGATTGAAGCAGAATGTTCCAGACAGAGGAGAGGAACGTCTGGATTGATCTGGAAGCCCAATTTGTAGATGTTGAGTTGATTAGTGATGAAAGTGTTTATACCAATTCCAATTGATAGTTGCTTGTTGATGTCAGAGAAGATTTGACGAGGACCGCCAATTATGCCTCTACTTCCATCCGGGCTGCTGAAGATTGACTGGTAGATGGTCAAACCTGATGGAAGTTGGAATATCTCTTTTGGGTGGTACCGAAGATATTTGATCCCCACCATGAAGTCGACGTCTCCTCCAACTGTGGCTGGTAGTGTTGGCAGTGTTGTTGGATCGCTTCCACTCTTCTTGTAAGCAGTGTATATGTCGTGGTTGACTTGTCCATTCAGTGGATACTGTGGGAAGGTGACAGTAATCTTGTCGAGTGAGACACCTGTCAGGGTTGCGTCAGATCCATCGAACTTTGGAAGCCTCACAGAGAAGATCCCTTCTGATGATGAAGTTGATACGTTACCAACTCCCCCTAACTTGATTGGTCCTTTGAATTGAAGTTCGGCTCGAGTGTTGAGTTGTTGAATGGCCTTAGTTCGTACCACGAAGTCGCTGCATCCTGTGCCGAAAAACACTAAATAAGTTTTTGAGTTGATTGAGATGTGTTGAAGTTGGTAGATTCCGGAGTTTTCAGCTGAGTCAGAGGAAGATTGTTCTCTTAACAAATGTGATGAGTGGTAGTTGGAGATGGACTTCGAGTAGTCTGGAACATTGGGTCGTTTTGAAATGCATCGTCGCTTGAATGTCTCCAATAGTTCTCGGTTCTCTCGAGTTTGTGCTGATCAAATACGAGGACGTGCTTCTTCACGTCGTACGATTCGTGTGCAGGGTGTCAACAACAGAAGTCTCTCTGACATCGTCCTTCACGATGTTTGCCTGTTGAAAGTTGAGCTCCAGGAAATAAGCATTGGTAGCATAAGTTCTTTATCTTCAATTCTGCAAAGCGTTGCGTAGGTGTTATTTCAACAAATCGTTTACACACGAAGTATTGAATGAGCTTCGTTCCTTGAGGCTCAGACGTTAGGACGTGATCCGTTGAATCGCAGAAGTGACACTTGATGGTTCTTCGGAAGTTGTTAGTGCATGATTGGACACGTAAAAAGTCTAATCCGTACCTAATTTATAGCTGATCAACTGCTTTTGTTGGTGGATCTTCAATTCTCGTTCGAGAAAGATGATCAGCTTGTTTCACAGTTTTTCCCCATCAAGGTCTTCGTCGCAAATGTGTTGTAACCACCGTGTGGTTCTCGAATCACCGATCAGCTTGTAGATTCGTTGAATACCATCACCATGAAACAGTTTGTGCTGGATTGTGTGCTTCTTGGCTAACACCATCAAGTCCTTCATCAGGCTTATCGTCTTGCCCAGTGATTCAGCGATTTTTGTGTGATTTTTGACTTCCAAACAAATTCGATGTTTGAGAGTTTTGTCAGTTTGTTGTTGAGAAGGATCCTGGTGTCACCATACGTGGATTGTAGACGTTTCCAAATTTCATCCACGTCATTCTCTCCCCTTATCATTGACAGAGCTAGGTCTTCAAGATAATTGTTACGAAGAAGGTCCGGCAAGTAGCATTTTGGGGTACTTCGAAGATGTAATTTCTCGAAGTCATTTCTAAACGTGTAAATGTCAATTTTCGATTCGAATCCACCGAACTTGGCTAATTTGATTTTGAGGGGTGATTCCTTGAACGTCGCAAGTTTAGATATGTCTTTCGTAGATAGCTCAGGTATGATTCTTAACTGGTATTCTTTCGTTAGTTGATGAGCACGTTCGTAACTTCTTTGCACACGGTCCACTTCAGGTTCCTAGACTGTTTCTGCAGCTTTTTTGATAAGATCTTTGATTTCCTGAGCTATCTTTTCGATGACTCGCTCTAGGAGTGTCAAATTTTGCTCCAGAGTTTTGATGGTGAAACTAACGGCCTTCTTTCTGATGTAGATGCTTGCCTCCGTGTTGGCGCCGATAAAGTCCCTTCTCCTTTCCTTAGCATCCTTGATGTATGTTTTGATTGTTTCCATCTGATCGTGGTAGCCCTTGAATAATGCGTCACCTGAGTTCGTTTGGAACTGGATGTTCAGGTGACGAAATGAGGTACGCAGATTCTCGAGTCTCGCGACTGCGTCGTTAACTTTTGCTCCGTGATTAGGTTTTCATCTATGTAGTCCGATATGTCCTCGGACATTGCTTGGATGTCCGCAATTCCTTCCGATCGAACACCATCTTTTTATTCTGCCATGTGTTCTAGGTCAGTGCATCTCTCGCCAGTTGAACTGAACTTCTTGTAGTCTATCGGTTTTTTGGCGGATCGCATGAATCAGTGGCTGTAGTTTCGATCTACAGCTTGGCACTAGTCCTGAATGGGCGTTGGTGTTTAGAAGGCTCTGGTCTTGAATGGCGCTGTTTGAATGTAGCCAAACTAGCAATTTGAGTCGTATATTTGTAATATTGCTTTGATGAAAAATATTCAACTAAAATAAAAAAAATACAATAGTTAAATAATGTTGCAAATTTATGAAAAACGTGAAAAAATATAATATAGAAAATACAACATACCAGCTTGCCTATGTGTGAGATTATTGAAAGCGAGTGGCTGAGTGTGTTGTATTGATATGCGAATTGAAAATGCGCTTGAGAACTTGAAAATGTGCTTGAAAACTTGAAAATGAAAGTTTGTTGCCCACATACAACTAGCTTCTCTTGAGTTGAGAGTTAAAACTGCACCCATAAAAAAACGAAAAGCGAGAATACCCCAGTGACTATTTCGGTCATAAAATTAATTCCCGTAACACTGAAATGACGCGCTATACTCAATTACTGGCACGCGAGAATGAATGTAATCGAGCGAGAAATTAATTTGAATAATAAACACAACAGTCTAGTTACAATGAATATCTGAATAATATTTAAAATATATATATATATATATGAACAAAGAGGTCTACACCAATAAAATTAAGAATTCCTTTTGATATAAATTACAACTGTAAAGTTATACAATAGGTAGTTCATCTACAATAAATGCATCAAATGCACTTCTTTCAACATCGTCGCTTGGTTCATCATATTCATCATCGCTGCTGCAACTGATGTACCAATTATAGAATTGAATTGTAGTGTTTCCTGTGTTAAAGGAAGCAATGGATCAAGATCGTTGAAAGAATCAATAGGTGGAAGATTCACCTTACCCATCTGTATGCCATCTATAATTCCAAAAGCTCTCCTGCTATAAATGTAGTTCTTTCTTTCGGTCTAAATAGATAATTTCAGAGGAACTTGCACGCCTCATACTCGTTTGCCTTCACTTAGTTGATTTGAGACTTGATATGAATACCAATCAACAAACTTGCGTTTAAAGAAAACGTTTATGCTTTGTGGCTTACTGTCAAATATAGCTGTTGGTAATACTTGGTCATATTTGCTGGAATATTGCATCTAAGGCTTCAATTTATCAGAACTGTCCTTAATTGTAATGCGGGTTTATGGGTATGCGGGTGATGTAACATTTTTGACCTCATGGGCATAAGCATCCATGCCCCTGATGCATAGCTAGTTACGAAAATGTACTTAAAGTATCCTGTAACTCAAATATACAATATGATATGATACGGTAACATGTTTTACACTTCTCAAAGCCATCGTTTCATTACCGACAGAAACATACTTTAATGGCATTTGGTCTAGATTCAGGAATTTTGTTCCTTTCTACCATATCAATTGTATCATGGAGAAACAAATATTTAATTTCCTTTCTGGTGGAATCTGGTATATACTACTGATGAAATCCCAGAAAGAAGAACACACATCAATTTCACCAACAAGGTTAGGATAGCGCATCAAGAGGGCTTGTGATGTGGCGTTTGCTATAGCTCTGTTTACAACACCTCCACAATTCAGCTTTAAATTTGTGAACTGCTGCAGTATTTCCATTCTCTGCCAAATATTTGTCTAGCTTAAATCTATAAGCTGTCCATCTATACTATAAATGGAAGGTGTCTGTCTGAACACTCATAACTTGAAAAGTATTCATATTAGGTCTTAGAAGTGTTATATTTTCTCATTCAACATCACCACGTACAGGTTTTAAAAGTATAAAAAACTTTTTTTAAATTGAAAGTTAGTTTTTAAATAACCCTTTTAAAGTAGTTTACATAAGTTGCTGAAAATGCTGTAATGACAAGCTTAGTTTTTCTATAAAAAACGTAAATTGTAGGTTTATAGTGGTTAGGTTAACAACATTGGTTTTCTGATAAAGACAAAGGTTACGTAGTTGAGTAGGTAGAGTAGTTCTTGACTATTTTATCACAAAAAAGTGTTTTTCCAAGTCCCTTAAATATTACTCGTGGATAAAAGAAGTTTTTAAATTTTACTGAAACATTAGATAATTCGGCCAATGATATGCATTCATATCCAGGTCTACGTTGGTGGGCCATAATTTTTGTGAACTTATTATTTATTTATTTTATTTTTTTGTTTTGTTTTTTGTAAATAATTTGATAATTAAAACACCTTCATTTACAAAATTACAAAAATCTTAGTGACTGAAGTTAGAAGTGTATTTATATGTTTTCTGTGATATATGTATATATATAATTATTAGTACTCGAAAATATTAAATATTATAATTTTAATACAAAAACTACAAAAATCGTATATATGATGCTGCGTTTAAAATGAATGTGAAAAATGTTATTTCATGGTTAAAACTAATACGTTTAAATTTACAATTTTGTTTAATAAAACTTTATTTCTATGAAAATTACTTTCTAGATGAATGAAATAACATTAAAGGTAGAATTTCCACATCAAGTTATTCAGAGACAGGTACTGTATATAAGTTCTTCGCACCTGTGTTACTCTGGTATTAATGGTTTTATTACAGAAGGGAGGCAAAAATGTAAAGATAAATGTAAAAAAAGATTATAGAAGAGAGAGAGAGAGTGTGTGTGTACATATTTCAGTTGTTAACGTCTGTGCTTGTTTGTGACTTTATGATCCCCCATAATTTTGAATGAAACAATGCAATTACTTTTTTTGCTATTTAGGCTCTTACAAAGATTGCACAGGATGTCAAAAAATTTTGCAGGCAACATCAGAAAATATTTTCACTAAGCACTGCCCTGGTTTGTTATTATTTTATATAATATAAGGGACATTTAGGAGGATGAAGTCAAATGGGTTTGTGATTGTTGTCTTTTTATTTCTTTGTTGATTTTTCAATTAATATTTATATCTAAATATTATTAGCAGACATTATCTTGGCATTGGTTGAAAGTGTTTTCTAAGTAACAGAAAAATAATTTTTGAAATCCATTGTTTGGCCATAGCATACTGATTACGAAAATGTGTGTGTTTGTAGTGGTCATAAAACATAATTGTCAAGTTATATCAAATGAAGTAACTATATAGTATAAAAATGTTTTGTTTTAACATTGTTTTTTTCTGAATTTTATTATAACATTGACTTAATCTTAGTCTGACGTCAATGCCAAGATACATTTGTTTTAGTAGTTTTATAAAGTAGCATGCCATGAACAGATGTTTTATACTATTAAAACAATTTCTATTGTTAACAATGCTGTTTTGTTTTCATTCTTTTAAAATATTTTTATCTTTTATTAGTTATATATATTAATTCATTTGTTTGACAGGAGGTTTGTCTTTTAGACATCCCCAAGTTTCTCTTTTTTGCTTGACAATCTTGAGAGAAAAGGTCCGGTGGGAAGTCAATGTGCTGTCATTTTGTTGGATTTAGTTCAAAACAGTTTGGTTTGTGAGACTATCATATATACATCATGTTTTGCTAAAAGTGCTTTGGATTGGTGAGTTGATAGAAAATATGAAATGAGTTTGT
The DNA here is from genome assembly GCA_963930725.1 of Candelabrum cocksii. Taxonomy (NCBI): domain Eukaryota; kingdom Metazoa; phylum Cnidaria; class Hydrozoa; order Anthoathecata; family Candelabridae; genus Candelabrum; species Candelabrum cocksii. The sequence continues at coordinate 6,299,569 of OZ005669.1, forward strand.
CTTGTTATAAGACCTTCCATCAGAACTGAAGTAGTACAGTTGTAGCACATTTTAAAGGTTGTAGATCATTTCATTCCTAAATTTAAAGTAAAGTTTTTGGAAAAATTAAAAAATATATATTAAGATGAGATTGCTTTATTGATGACAATCTATTTCAATGTCTTATCTTAGTCCAATTGAAAACTATTGTTGGTTGATTCTTCGTTTATTGCCATGTGACAATTCCTCTTTGTTCACCTTGCAAACCCACCCAGTGACAAGACTGCTATTCAATAAACCTAACAGTTCCCTGCAAATCTTTTCTTGTACACAAACATTCCTTTTGGAGATGCACAAAAAGGAATTAACAACAGAGAACGTCAGGTCAGATTGTTTTTGAAATCTCTATTCAAGATTTTTTAAATTTCAAACTTTTGGTTTGATTCTGTTTTTTCTCAATTTTAGATCTAACATCCATATTCATTCACTTGTAATTTCTCAATATATATATTGTGATCTTTATATTTAGAAAATTTTACTTTTCATTCTATCATTAAATCTTTCTGAGAAATAATATATTATTAAGAACTAGCTATATAAACCAGAACTAAATAAAGAAAACGTTTATGCTTTGTGGCTTACTGTCAAATATAGCTGTTGGTAATACTTGGTCATATTTGCTGGAATATTGCATCTAAGGCTTCAATTTATCAGAACTGTCCTTAATTGTAATGCGGGTTTATGGGTATGCGGGTGATGTAACATTTTTGACCTCATGGGCATAAGCATCCATGCCCCTGATGCATAGCTAGTTACGAAAATGTACTTAAAGTATCCTGTAACTCAAATATACAATATGATATGATACGGTAACATGTTTTACACTTCTCAAAGCCATCGTTTCATTACCGACAGAAACATACTTTAATGGCATTTGGTCTAGATTCAGGAATTTTGTTCCTTTCTACCATATCAATTGTATCATGGAGAAACAAATATTTAATTTCCTTTCTGGTGGAATCTGGTATATACTACTGATGAAATCCCAGAAAGAAGAACACACATCAATTTCACCAACAAGGTTAGGATAGCGCATCAAGAGGGCTTGTGATGTGGCGTTTGCTATAGCTCTGTTTACAACACCTCCACAATTCAGCTTTAAATTTGTGAACTGCTGCAGTATTTCCATTCTCTGCCAAATATTTGTCTAGCTTAAATCTATAAGCTGTCCATCTATACTATAAATGGAAGGTGTCTGTCTGAACACTCATAACTTGAAAAGTATTCATATTAGGTCTTAGAAGTGTTATATTTTCTCATTCAACATCACCACGTACAGGTTTTAAAAGTATAAAAAACTTTTTTTAAATTGAAAGTTAGTTTTTAAATAACCCTTTTAAAGTAGTTTACATAAGTTGCTGAAAATGCTGTAATGACAAGCTTAGTTTTTCTATAAAAAACGTAAATTGTAGGTTTATAGTGGTTAGGTTAACAACATTGGTTTTCTGATAAAGACAAAGGTTACGTAGTTGAGTAGGTAGAGTAGTTCTTGACTATTTTATCACAAAAAAGTGTTTTTCCAAGTCCCTTAAATATTACTCGTGGATAAAAGAAGTTTTTAAATTTTACTGAAACATTAGATAATTCGGCCAATGATATGCATTCATATCCAGGTCTACGTTGGTGGGCCATAATTTTTGTGAACTTATTATTTATTTATTTTATTTTTTTGTTTTGTTTTTTGTAAATAATTTGATAATTAAAACACCTTCATTTACAAAATTACAAAAATCTTAGTGACTGAAGTTAGAAGTGTATTTATATGTTTTCTGTGATATATGTATATATATAATTATTAGTACTCGAAAATATTAAATATTATAATTTTAATACAAAAACTACAAAAATCGTATATATGATGCTGCGTTTAAAATGAATGTGAAAAATGTTATTTCATGGTTAAAACTAATACGTTTAAATTTACAATTTTGTTTAATAAAACTTTATTTCTATGAAAATTACTTTCTAGATGAATGAAATAACATTAAAGGTAGAATTTCCACATCAAGTTATTCAGAGACAGGTACTGTATATAAGTTCTTCGCACCTGTGTTACTCTGGTATTAATGGTTTTATTACAGAAGGGAGGCAAAAATGTAAAGATAAATGTAAAAAAAGATTATAGAAGAGAGAGAGAGAGTGTGTGTGTACATATTTCAGTTGTTAACGTCTGTGCTTGTTTGTGACTTTATGATCCCCCATAATTTTGAATGAAACAATGCAATTACTTTTTTTGCTATTTAGGCTCTTACAAAGATTGCACAGGATGTCAAAAAATTTTGCAGGCAACATCAGAAAATATTTTCACTAAGCACTGCCCTGGTTTGTTATTATTTTATATAATATAAGGGACATTTAGGAGGATGAAGTCAAATGGGTTTGTGATTGTTGTCTTTTTATTTCTTTGTTGATTTTTCAATTAATATTTATATCTAAATATTATTAGCAGACATTATCTTGGCATTGGTTGAAAGTGTTTTCTAAGTAACAGAAAAATAATTTTTGAAATCCATTGTTTGGCCATAGCATACTGATTACGAAAATGTGTGTGTTTGTAGTGGTCATAAAACATAATTGTCAAGTTATATCAAATGAAGTAACTATATAGTATAAAAATGTTTTGTTTTAACATTGTTTTTTTCTGAATTTTATTATAACATTGACTTAATCTTAGTCTGACGTCAATGCCAAGATACATTTGTTTTAGTAGTTTTATAAAGTAGCATGCCATGAACAGATGTTTTATACTATTAAAACAATTTCTATTGTTAACAATGCTGTTTTGTTTTCATTCTTTTAAAATATTTTTATCTTTTATTAGTTATATATATTAATTCATTTGTTTGACAGGAGGTTTGTCTTTTAGACATCCCCAAGTTTCTCTTTTTTGCTTGACAATCTTGAGAGAAAAGGTCCGGTGGGAAGTCAATGTGCTGTCATTTTGTTGGATTTAGTTCAAAACAGTTTGGTTTGTGAGACTATCATATATACATCATGTTTTGCTAAAAGTGCTTTGGATTGGTGAGTTGATAGAAAATATGAAATGAGTTTGTCTTGTTATAAGACCTTCCATCAGAACTGAAGTAGTACAGTTGTAGCACATTTTAAAGGTTGTAGATCATTTCATTCCTAAATTTAAAGTAAAGTTTTTGGAAAAATTAAAAAATATATATTAAGATGAGATTGCTTTATTGATGACAATCTATTTCAATGTCTTATCTTAGTCCAATTGAAAACTATTGTTGGTTGATTCTTCGTTTATTGCCATGTGACAATTCCTCTTTGTTCACCTTGCAAACCCACCCAGTGACAAGACTGCTATTCAATAAACCTAACAGTTCCCTGCAAATCTTTTCTTGTACACAAACATTCCTTTTGGAGATGCACAAAAAGGAATTAACAACAGAGAACGTCAGGTCAGATTGTTTTTGAAATCTCTATTCAAGATTTTTTAAATTTCAAACTTTTGGTTTGATTCTGTTTTTTCTCAATTTTAGATCTAACATCCATATTCATTCACTTGTAATTTCTCAATATATATATTGTGATCTTTATATTTAGAAAATTTTACTTTTCATTCTATCATTAAATCTTTCTGAGAAATAATATATTATTAAGAACTAGCTATATAAACCAGGTGAAAAATGCACCCATCACAGGCCTATCCATGAGAATATTAAAGGTGCACATTTTTTTCCGCATGTCAACACCTTTAGGCGCGTGCTTTTTTGCGCCGCAGATGCCTTGAGGCGCTCAAAAAATACTTTGAGGCACGTGATTACAAATATAACCTTTTATGAAGATAATTGCTGATATTCAGTCTTTTTATTTTTGCGTCCCTGCTAGCCAGCACGTACGCCAACCTTGGTATAGGAATGTTCGCGTGCGTGTTTTTTTTCGTACACCAGATGTTTTTAACTTTATGTATGGGGAATAAAAATTTTTTTGGTTTTATAGACGTATTTCTATGACGTACGCGTTTAGAAAAAAAGGGAAAAACGTAGTTTTAGTTATAAAAATCTGAGCATGCTGTGTCTACATCCTAACCCCCTAATGACCTGGCATGTCAGAGAAGCCATCATATCACAGTAACCATTAGGAACTATGCCACAAGTTACTCATCCCTAAAGGGACCAGTAACTACACTAAAGTGTAGATCCTAGATGATACATAACTACTCTTTCACTGCGGCAGAGGGTGGACCAATGCTGGAATGGCATAAAGCAATCAGCACATTGGAGAGAAGCTCATATAGTATTTATGTTGTTAAAGTTAATATTAAATCATGTGGATAAAGCATGCTTACGGAGGGGGATAACAAAGAACTTAGCTGAGTGATTTTAACGTTTTAATTATACGGACATCGTAATAATTTCTCTGTTCGTCAAATGCTGAGACGAACTCAATTGCACTGAAACAGCATGATTGATCGAAGTTATTGAAGATTACAAAATATCATTTTGTTTCTATATTTCACTACCCGAGCTCGCCTGAAAGTAGATTGCTTGAACCCTCCAACGAGCTGCAGATTTTTCTGACCCAGCGCTGATGCGCATTCACCTGCAGTATAGATGTTTTCTGCGGTTTGGTTTAGCTTCTGGGCTGGCCTTCTCCACTGTAATAGTAGAGATGATTTCAGGTGACTCTGGTCTATGGAGACATTCAGGTCACCGCCAAATCGATTGGTCGCATTTTATACGTCAGGGCATTGAATGTTAGCATGTGAGAGCCGGCAACAGCTTGAGTAGTGATTAACAAACACATTTCAAGGAGACATAAAAATGTGGCAAGGAGCACTGCAGCAGAGTCTTCTCGACTAGCTAGTCGCTTGTCACCCAGAATTAGTGCAAGAGTTGAAAACGCGTGCTCTACAGAAGAATTGGAACCAGACATTGAATCAACGATTGATACAAGTAGAACAATATTGGAGAATTCGATTTTCCGGGTGGTTATTATCTTTTCCCACAGCTTATTCATTGATAAAAATATTGCACAGTGAAGGAATCGAGGTGCATAAATTTTTCCTCACGTAAAAGTTTTGAGGCGCGTGCGCACAATTGCACACCTCATAATGATAGGCCTGCCATCACTTAATAGAGAGTAACTGTGTTTTATGTTTGTATATAAATACATATATGCTTGTCTACCTGTGTTGCGTAAACTGCTTTAAAATTTTCTCTCATGAATTTTCAACATCAACAATGCATATGCACGTGTCAATTTCACGGACTCACTCACTAGCTGGTTTTCTTCTTTTAACTGCAGTGGGGTTCCCAGCTTCTGGGGTAAGCTAAGTAGTGAATGTTGCGCCATTCTGTTTGTGTGTTGAAAATGCAGATCCTTTTTAGAAACATGCCATGTATTTTGTTTTCTGGCTTGTCTTTTGAAATTATTATATTAGTGTATTTTAGCGATTTTCTTTTACCTTTTTATGTCACTCTTTAAGAAAATAATATGATAAAGAAAAAGTTGGAAATTTAAAATTTATAAAAAAACATGGTCAAATGCCCCTTTGCATTTTTTTGCATGTTATAGTAGGAATTGTCTTGGTAAGAATGTAGCTTGTAAGACAGGAACTCTGTATTATTATATAGACTAGCAATATGACGTGCGCAATGCACTCATTACTTCTAAGACAATGAATAACTGTGTCATCCCACGTTGATGAGATTTTATCACTTCTTAAATAGAGTATAATCAAGTTTTCCCGCCATTGTGTGTTTGTAATAGTAACAGTTAGAAATATAGATAGTTCGTAAGAAAACAAAATATGTTTATCCAATCTTTTTTACAAAGATATTTTATCGACAAAACAGAAATTTATAACTAAGCATTCTTTATACTCTTAGAAAGAAAGGTTTTTCATCTTATTTTACTTATTTTTTACTCACTAGAGTTGCAAAAAGTTTGTTAATAATAGCTGGGGAATAGCTAAAAAGTTGGGGAATTCTGAACTTAATTTTATCTAAATATATATATTTAGCTCGCTAAATTTCACAAATCGCTTCTTAAACATTTTATACTTTTAAGTAGAAATTGTAAAGATTTCTTTCCATAAAACCTTCAAACTTTTAAAAACATATTTAGAACCACATGGATTTTAGTCGCCACTCTTTTTAGCCATTTTTATCATTTTGAACATAAAACAAAATGCTGCATTGGTTTCGTTTGTCATAAAGATATGGATTTTCTGTGTTTTTTGCTTATGGTTTTTAATGTGCAGTGATCTTCAAAAAGATTCAAAACAAATTTTCGGCACCAACCATTGCACAGGCTCTATTCTTTCATTTGTTTTCTTTGGGGTCTGTGTTTGTGGAATTCGAAGAAATCTTACCAACAGGAACAGTGATATTAAATATAACATTTACACTATTAGAATACATCTGTTGCCAGTTTGAAAAACTTAAAAGGCGTGACAATATGATTAATTTATTGCATTTTAATTAGTGCACAATTATAAAGTTTCTCTTATGTTTTATCTTTTTTCAGTTTGATGTCATCTGCTTTTCTATCATTGTTACCATTCTTCAAACATGTTTTTCAAGAAACTAATGATGGATTATCTTTGCTCAATGTGCTTCTTGATTTATGTGAAATAATTGGCCATTGTTCTAAGCAAAGAGCTACTAAGATTTTTATTCAAGTGGTGGTTTTGTGTAAAACAAGGAATGTTGTGGACAACTCCCAAGCAAATTTTGTTTTGATTTCTAATAAACTCACATCATGGTTTCTGAATCACAGTTATATTGGTAGGTGAATTTCCTTCCATCATTGAACTTTTAATGGTATTCTATTGTTACTTGTAATTGTAGACCGTGAAATGACTGAAGAGTTTATATGGTTGATAATGACAGGGTTATGGAATGAAGTTAAAAGTAACTCACAATCACACTTGCTTTCCAGTTTCATTATTCTCAAACAACTTCTCATTCATCATCGGAATGTAAGATACTTGATGATATTTTTTTAAAAATACAATTTTCTTTCTTTTAAAAAACGTGTTAACTATTTGGAACCACAGTATAATCATAGATAGGACTGTTGTTACTAAAGTAAAACTTTGTTGATTTTATCATTTGTTGGTTATTAACAATTAACTGAACTTTAATAAAAAGTATCCTTGGTTTTGTAGATTTTCATAATAGGTAAGATTTCTGCCTAAAATATAAATTAATTTTATAATATATTTTATAAAAATGGTTAAAATATAACCCTTGTATATATGTTTTAGAAATGTTCTTCTGCCATTTATATCAATATTATTGATATTATCTAGTATCTAATCTAGAAAAATATTGGAAAGATATGTTCTGCATTTGCATTCCTTCTAATGAAAGCATTTGATCCATTATTTTTAAAGGAAGCACTAATGTCAGGTGTGTAATATGATGTAATACATATAGAATTTCAAACTTATTGTTAAATCAGTGTCACTTTTTGTTACTTCTCAAGCATTTCATTATGACCTGAACAAGAAACCAAATGCTATGCTTAGTTCTATTTAATCTACTTTTTAGTGTATTTGCTGCTTTCTGATAGCCAACTTACTTCTTTGAGTGGTACGGTGTCTGTGTTGGCTTTGCCATTACTGCGGATACTGTATACTTTTCAAGATGATGATCTTCACTGTCTAGCTTCAAATATTTTGCTTAATATTGCACAAATAAACATTGAAGATCATGTAAGAGTACGTTATGATGGTATTTATTGTATTTCAATTATGTCCGTTTCATATAGAACTGTTTTCAAAAAACAGAAGTGCTTGAATACAGTGAACTATTCATGATTTGTTCTTCTTCTTGTGCAACACTAGCATCACTGCTTAGGTACTTTACCTTTTTTGGGATTAAATTTATTTTTTTTAATAAAAAATATTGGCATTTACTTTTGCATAGAACACTCATATAGTTTTAAGTACATGATTTCTTTTAGATCCAAAGGTTTCGCTAAAGCATGGCTTAAAGATTTCTCAATCATGATACCAAGCGCTAATTTAGTTGCTGTTCAAACCACTTCTCTGCTGCTCTCTTCATTGATGATTTCTTGCAGAGAAAATAATATTTTTGAAGCATCTTTAGATGTGGTTGAAGAAATTTGCTTAAAATTCCCAACCTTTGTACGTTTAACTTTGTTGTCAGTTTCATAAAAATTCTCAATTTTTTATTGTAGATTCCTTGTGTTGTGTGTTTAAGGTTGTTAAAAAATTCACATTCTCTGATATCTTAATATATTCAATAATATTGAGGAACATATCATTTCAGGTATTGGATTTCCTACCTCTACTCTTTTACTGCTTAAGAAGATCGAAATTTCAAAGCAAATTGAAAATTCTCTACATTATCCCTCACCTTGCCACTGCAAAGGTGTGTGCAACATGTATTACATTTAAAAATAAAGTTTATGCCCATCTCAAAAGTTAAAAGCTTTTCTTTTTTGTAACTGATATTTCACTTTTATTCGTAATGTAATTAAATATATTATATATATATAAGAATATTTAAATATTTTAAGGAGCTGACCGGGATCATCCTGAAAGCTATAATGCTGCTTTCAAATAACAACCAGATGCGGCCCTTAAGCATCAACCTTATGACGGTGTTGTGGCAAAAACAGGTTTTTTATGACTTTCATCGTCATCATATTTTCTATGATACTATGAAGTTAAATCATTAATGGTTGTTTGTATATAAAAAGTCAAAATCATTTTGTATCGATATTATTCTGTTCCTTTCAATACTTTAGTTTTATCAATTGCAATATAATTCTCATGCACAATTTCAAATATTTTCTTTAGCCTCGGACTTTGCCGTATTTGTTGAAATTATTAAACAAGAGAATCTCTAAGTCTGAAATTCACATTCAACTTTGGTATGATATCCTACTCTCAAAATTGTTAGCTGTCCAAAAGATCACTATGCAGGGGTTAGTTTGATGTTTTTTGTTGATATATATGTTTTTGTTTTTATAAGAACCAGGTAATTTTGGTAAACCAGGTTGTTGATTCTTGCCTTAAACTGTTGTTATGTCGTTCTTAGGTATTTAACAAAAAAATACATTATAATATACACAGTATAGTTTATATTATTATATGCGTTCTTTTGTTAGTGTATTGTTTTATTTAATGGAAGAGAAATAGATGATCAGTTGCTTTAAAAGAACATCGAACAATTTTGATTATTTGATATTTTAAAGTGATTCCGAGGCGAAAAATATTTGGTTTCAAAATCGTTTTAAATATGATTGTTAAAACATTTTTAAGTGTCGTTTTGAGTACCGAAATCTAATAATGAAGAATTATAAAAATATATCTTTGTTTAGTACATTTCTATCATGGCCGCCATTTTTCTCGAAGCTCCCGCTTCAACATGTTTTTATTATTTAGCGTCCAGTCCACGCGGCCCGCAAAGTGGTTTTTGATGTCATTATGGAGTATGGTTTCGAGAAAAACATTTTAGCGAATAAAAATTAGCATTTGAATAATTGTCCTTGAACTTCAACATAGATTTTTGTATAGAACTGCAAAAAAACAAACTTTTGACGATCAAAGAAGTAAAAGCATATAACTTTGCAAGTTTGTGTTTTTGTTTAAAATGCCTCATTTATTGTTCTGCTTTTGCGGGATTTATTTTTGCGATTTTAGGCCAAAATCGCAAAAATAATTTGCGCAAAAATTAATCCAGCATTAATTAATACGCTTAAGGTAAGACAAAAGTAGCTAAAGTAATAATAGATTAAGGTCGATAATAATTATAAAATTTTCATTTTTTTCGATACAGATACAATAAAACTGTCGAAACATTTTAGCCGATTCAAGATACACTGTTAACAATCACTGTTTTTCATTCATATTTTCTTTTTCATAAATTTTCATCAAAAACACAATTCCTAGATAAATTCAACACTACATTTTGTATTTGAAAAATAAATATATTTATATATATATATATATATATATCTTTTTATACGAAATATAACATTATAAATGATCAAAGAAAAAGTGGAAACTCATAGAAGGTCAAATTTGACTATTTAGAATTATTGAGAAAATTAGCAGTATTAAGATTTGGTTAAAATTTATCCATTATATAATACAAGTTTATAAAAAAATCAAAAATCGTAAATTTATCTATGCATACAAGAAATATATGATATACAAATAAAAATTTTTGAAAAACAAGCAGAACAAAAAATAACAAAAGATAATTTAAAAATATTTATATATATCATTATCCAGTGAAATTGAAATACTTTTTTCAGATTACAAACTGATGAGTTATTTGTTTATTTTGCCATTGAAACTGTGGATGTAAAATGTGAACAAGCAACTCAAACCGAAGTCCAACCCAGATTGGTACGCTTCCACATCCACAATAACATTGGTGAACTCCACAACTGACTGTGTTTCATGTCAGACTAATATCGTCCGTAAAAAAGCCAAAGTCAACAGTTTCCATCACATAAAAAGTAACTGAGTCTATCTAAATGTAAACTTGAAAGTTTTTGTTACGCACCAACCAATCAAACTTCCATAGAATACAGGTCGGAAATCTTCCAGTTCCACACAGCTTGCAGCTATAATATAAAATAGAAACTTAATCCAGTTAAATAATTGTATGAGCAAATTTGAACCTAGCTATAAAGAAACAGGAAATAGCAAAGAATAAAACTAACCTTCTGGAAGTTGAATGTGAACCTGATTAAGTTCTACACATTACAGCACAACACTCCCTGCTCATTTCAATCGTTTGACACATTCCACACTTACACCACTCAGTCACTCGCTCGCTTGTCCTTTGACCAAACATCTCTTCTATATACTATTTTCAAAACATTTTAGCTCTTCCTCGGAGAATTTCTTTTTCAGTTCAAACAAGTATGGTTTACAAAAGATCTTTACTGTGAAACGTCTTCAAAAAGAGTTATTTCGCGATGTAAACCAGGATTTTGTAAAAATTTTCAGTACAATCAATTTGTTGTTACTCCATACTACGTCACAGTTTAAAAAGGTCTGAACACTAATTTGAAAATCGGGCCGCAAACAACATTTGAGAACAGTTAGAAAAATGTCGAAAATTTGTTTTTAAAAAGCTGTTTGCCAACGAATGGTTTGGCATTGCAAAAAAATGAAAAAGCAATTAGTTTTCATTTTTTGTGTTTAACAAAATAAGTTTGCATGTTTTTAGACCTCGGAATCACTTTAAAATGTTTCATTATTTGAAAAATTTAAGCCTTGGCTTGTTCTCAGATTGTTCTTATAAAAAAGTGTGATGTAATTAAAAAATGCTAAACTCATCCTAATTTGTATATTTTTATTTGGTAAAAGTGACCATCAACCAGACAAAACATTTACAATATGTAACGACTGAAAATGTAATCCTACAGTTACTTAGCAGCTCAGCTGACATCAATAACACCAGAACAACTAAGAATCTTTTATTTTTACCCACTCAAATTAATTAATGTGAAAAGGTTATGATGTTTTAAAATAAACATTTTATAAATCTTTGCATATTTTGTATGAATATTTCTCACTTTCTTTCAGTTCATTGTATGGCAAAGACATGATGGTGTTCCTAAGTGGAGCTTTAGATGAATTAACATCTTTGAAACCGCCTCTTCTTCATCAACATACTGTTTCTCTCTCTTTCTTAATTGAAAGTTTTAAGAATCTATGCTTGAGTGAGGTGAGTGACTGTTTGTTTATTAACAAGACGGGACAAGGAGCTAAAAGTTACAATTAAAGCGAAACATTTTTCTGGCTGATTATTTGAATTTTGCAATGTGTACACACATCCATTCTTTAAGTTGTGTCCTATCCCTTCTTTAACCATGTCACCGAGAAACAAACTGTGTTATAATGAAAATTAATACATGTAAGATATGCAACCAAACAGCAATTATCATTAGTTCTTCTCGTTTTTTGTCTGCCATCACTTGAAGTCATCTTTTCGTACACTGCTTTGGCAATAGCGTGTTTATTATTGAAATGAATATTGATTACTGTTTATTTTACCAATTTCGAAATGTTCATTATTTCCACATTCCAAAACATCTTCATCTGGGAACTTAACTTTATCAGAACTGTCAGATAAATAATTTTTTACAAAATCTAGTTAGAATTGTAACATACATTTTCTGCAAATAATTTTGTGGGAAATATTAGTCCACCTTTGGACAGCATATTTGTGTAATCAACTGTTTGTAGTATAACGAGCTATATAAATGACTACTTCATTGATCTAAGCTAATTTCATCCAATTCATTTAAAAACCTGCTGATGAAGCTATCATAACATATTTAAGATACATGTCCTAAAAATTCATAACGACCTTCCATCACTAGCACATTCATAACAACTTTCCATCACTAGCACATTCACAACGACCTTCCATCACTAGCACATTCATAACAACCTTCCATCACTAGCACATTCATAACAACCTTCCATCACTAGCACATTCATAACAACCTTCCATCACTAGCACATTCATAACGACCTTCCATAGCTAACACATTTATAACAACCTTCCATCACTAGCACATTCATAACAACCTTCCATCACTAGCACATTCATAACAATCTTCCATCACTAGCACATTCATAACAACCTTCCATCACTAGCACATTCATAACGACCTTCCATCACTAGCACATTCATAACGACCTTCCATAGCTAACACATTTATAACAACCTTCCATCACTAGCACATTCATAACGACCTTCCATCACTAGCACATTCATAACAACCTTCCATCACTAGCACATTCATAACGACCTTCCATAGCTAACACATTCATAACAACCTTCCATCACTAGCACATTCATAACGACCTTCCATCACTAGCACATTCATAACGACCTTCCATAGCTAACACATTTATAACAACCTTCCATCACTAGCACATTCATAACGACCTTCCATCACTAGCACATTCATAACAACCTTCCATCACTAGCACATTCATAACGACCTTCCATCGCTAACACATTCATAACAACCTTCCATCACTAGCACATTCATAACAACCTTCCATCACTAACACATTCATAACGACCTTCCATAGCTAACACATTTATAACAACCTTCCATCACTAGCACATTCATAACGACCTTCCATAGCTAACACATTTATAACAACTTTCCATCACTAGCACATTCATAACAACCTTCCATCACTAGCACATTCATAACGACCTTCCATCACTAGCACATTCATAACGACCTTCCATAGCTAACACATTCATAACAACCTTCCATCACTAGCACATTCATAACGACCTTCCATCACTAGCACATTCATAACGACCTTCCATAGCTAACACATTCATAACAACCTTCCATCACTAGCACATTCATAACAATCATGGAAAAAACTACCATAGCTTTCTAACTAGATCATTCAATAGTGAAACCTGAGTGGAAAACCTGTCCGAACATGCTCTGTAAAAATCCTCTACTCTGCGGCCGTGTTATTACAAAAACACTGGAGTTATAATTTACTCTGTGAACTATATTATTTGTACTTCATAATTAACTTTTTAATAAAAAAATAAAATTACTCCATTTTAATTGGGAACAAATCTATTGAAATGCATTTATTTAGCCAGAAGTGAACGATAAACCTTTGCTTTACATACGTATTTCTTCTCCCATAAAATGAATAAATTATTTAACAGTCAAAATCACTTATAGTAAATAATATATATTTTCCAAAATCTTTCAACTCTTAATTTATGTCTTTCATCTTTTTCCTTTTATGTTTTCGCTTTTTGACAGATTGTTGCTATAGAAACTCTATGGAAGACTGTGTGTACGAGGTTGCAGGAACATTCACTCACAAGTTTGTGTTCGTTCCTCTCGTGTGCCTTCGAAGCTTCCCCCAACAACACAGTAATTCACCATAGTTGATATAAGTTGCAGTAGCTCAAATATATTATGAACTGTTCAGATTCTTCACAGTGAAGTGACAACATACTTGTGGCATATCGTTGCAGAAGAGGTATTATATCTTCTCTTGGTCTACATCCCTTCACTTTTGTTTGCTTTTTAGAAAGATCCTTCTGTTTTGAATGCGGCTTACATCGCCCTATCGAAGTTCCCGATGGAGTTATTTAAAGTGAAGCATCTACCTGACGTGGTAATTGTTCAATTATCGACAATAAACATCTATGATAAATATAAATCATTTCACCGTTTACCTCACAAAGGTTTATAGCTTTGTGATGCATGTTTCCTGGCCAGATTTTGCATGAATTATTTGTAGACAGTAGATACGTGGATAATGAAACATGGAAGGATTATTAACATTTCTGTACCCGTATATAGACTTCATGAATTATTATTCAAAAGGTTAGTTTGGTTATTGTTTTTGTTTGTACTCTGCGATCGACTTTTCGATGGCATTGCGCTCATTAAAATGGATTGTGTAAATTCTCTCACTTCGGTTTTCTTTTTGAATACTTCTTTCTTTATGTCTGGTTTATTCAACATGTATATGAAAGGATCTGCAATTGGTGGGAAATGCTTGAGAACGTATGCCACCTTTAAAATTTCAGAGGGAACTTGAAATTCATACAAAAACCCCATATCCATTAAAAGACGTATTAAAAAATACGGCAACGATAGTGTGACGAACAAAACAAACATCGTCACGAATATGAACAACACTCGCTTTTCATCTTTGCGTTTTACGGCCATGTCCCAGCTAGGCATTTTCTTCACCTCTCTAAACATTTTTAAAAACATATATGAAATCATGAAGCTTGGCAAGATTACTAATACGGTCATTGAAATTGACGAGAACATTGAGTCGGCTTTTAGTATGTATCTGTCTTCTTCTTCGCTCCAGTCTCCGCTCATTACTTTATACAACCAACTCAGTTGTACGCAGGAATAGAGGAAGGTAAACAACCAGATAACCTTCAACATTCTTTTGACTTTTTTTCTCGTGTAGACTACTTTTACGGAGTAGGGGTAAAGGATAGACATGTAGCGTTCTGTTATAATTAAAACCAAGTTGGCCATCATAGCCAACTGCAACCAAAGTGTTAGAACGTCGATTATCACTCTGTAACTGTAAACGTGTGTTAGTTGATGGACAACCAACGGAGCCAAATGCAGCAAAACGCTCACCCCAGTCAATGCATCTGAAATTGCCAAGCTTACCAGAATCTTGTTCGATACACTACGCAAAAGCTTATTATTTGCTATCATTAACACGATTACAGGTATATTGATGCTGAGAATTGCTATGGAAATTAGAAAGTTTAGGATCGGATAGATCATGTTGTTCTCCGTACCATTGTGCTCTGTTAGGTTTTTCTGTGTGTTTGTAAAGTTAGCTGACATTGTGTTTCTCCAAATTTCAAATTCTAAACGAAAATGTTTCTTTAGTGATTTACTTTTATACGCGTTTCTAATAATATGTAACGCCTTTTTGCGTGCGAATGGCTTTGAATATTTCATAACAGTGCTTTTAGGTGACTCTCTCCAAATAGGCCTTTTTGATCAGTGAAAATGAAGGTGAAAAGGTGTAAGACGAAACGAACAAAATGAAACTATTAACAAGAAGCTACTTACGTAAACAATTTACCGTTTGAAATATTATCTATACGAAAGAAACAACAGTTAATTCAATGTAACACGAAAGCCATCTTTTGCGTAAGTCCAGGAGTGATTTCGTTTGCAAATACCATTCACGTTATTTCGCTTTGCACTTCATTCCCGCTGTTAACATGCGCAAATTGAGATGGTTTGACGTCAATACAGATTTTCCATTATTTTTGCTTATGTATATTATTATTTCGTTGTGGTTTGCTATTGTTCATTGTGATATATTATTACGCTCTTGCTGTTGTTCGTAACCTAATATTCATCGCCCAAAAACATGTTATTAAAAAACTAATCTTACATGGGTGATAAAAATATATATTCTGCATATGTGTTTCCCATAATAATTTAGTTCATTGGAAGAATATGTTTTGTCTCTACTGATGTCTTCAAAGATTCAGGCTATTCACAAAAATGTTTTTAATTACCCGCTAAAGTTAACTGACTCCAAGTGATTGGCGGTTAATATTTTTTTAGCTTCGTTCCAATGTTATTGAGCAAATGTTCAGGGAAAAGAACAATGATTACGATCCAACAGATGAGCCATGTCCTCGCTTCGCAATCCTTCTGTTACGCAAATACATTCCAAAACAAACCTTGCCAGGTATTATTATTATTGGATATAAGGTTTACAAATAAAAATTTTGTATAGGCAGGAAGCCTATCAAACCTACAAATGCTGATAATACCGATAATAAACGTTATATATAATATAAAAAATACTAGAAAAATAAATAGTTGCTTAGTTAGTAGAAAATGTGTTAAATATGAACGTGTAAAATATATTAGTTGACTGTAAAATCAAGTTTAGACAACAGATTTCAAGAAGCAGACGAAACTACAGATATTGCAATATGAAAAGAAGTAAAATATAATACTAAAAATAATAATCGTAAAAGTCTTTAATCGATCAAATATTTTTCATTCTGCAAGTGTACGTCTAGCAGATTCTACGTCTAGAGGTATTCACCTCTTCTCACCAACATCTGTCTCATGTGAACTCTCTTTAGGGTTTCGCACGTTTTTAACAGAAGCGTTGCAGCAAGAGATTTCTTCTCTACCACGTGGTGTCGGGCATTCGGAAAAGGTGGCATCTCAACGACATGTGACATCACAACTTTCTACCGTCTTGCATAGAGAATATGAACAGTCGAATCGCGCAGGTGTTTTGTCCGGTTTAGCAGGTATATTTAGATAAGTAAAGTATTTTTGTTGTTAGTTTGGTGTCATCCTTCTTTAGCCGGCGTTCTATGTTGCTTTGAGAGTAGCGCAGAAAGTGAGCAGCGCGGACTGCAATCAGACGTATACAAAAAGACATTAGATAGCCTCCTGGTTGACTTTTCTCTGGACATCAAGGATTGGAGCCACATCACGATGGCACCAAACCATTGGTGTCGTTTCATGAAGAACATGTTTAATGCGATTTTTGAGGTGTTCACAAATTCACCTATGTACTTTTAATATTAAGTGTTATATCAGGGTAATTCCACATCAAATCACCCAGTCCATTGGTCCTCAGATTTATGTTGTATATAAACTAGTTCCACCACAAGGAACACCTGAACAAAATGTTGAACGGTTCTCAAGGTATCGCGATTTTAAATTTGACCCGGTTTCTCAAAAAGACCCGGTTTCTACGTAGAATTATATTACTTTATTTGTTAAAAAAAAAAAGCACTAAAAGAAGCGAAACTATGCATTTAGCAAGATTTTTAGAAGCAGAATCCAAAAATCTTACCAAAAAAATAAAGGAAGGTGGTCTAAATTTGTAAAATCCATAATTTCAAGTACCTCGAGTTTGCGGCAAAAAAATTATAAGGGGGGTGGGGGGGGGGGGGGGGGGGCACTCGGTCATATTTGCAATATCTCGAGAACCGTTTAATATTTTGAAATATTTCAACTAAATCTGAGGAACCAAACTCAAAAAAGTCGGTGATTTGATGTGGAATTACCCATCAGTAATATTCGTCTGTATTTTTAATAATGTTGTTACTCACATATTAATCTGGTGTTAGGACCGAACTGCTCGTATAAAGGTGCAAAAAGAAAAGAACGAAATTGGCGATGAAACATTTGTAGTAGAAATGAATGCCAGGGAGTTTTGGGTGAGAGATCAAATCACAAATCAACTGCAAAAAGCTTCAAAGGGTAGTCCGCGTAGTCAAGGCAACTCAGTAATGGCTTTAGCTGGGTTAGTACATGCGGTAGTATCACGTGGGACTACTAACGAATCCGTTAAATGTCAACAATACGTGAGCATGCGCAGTTGGTCGTCAAAAGTTTGTGATACAGTCATGGTGGTGTTGGATGGTAGCTACAAACCGGCTTCGGAGACGTTCAAGTGGTGTCAACAGGTACTATAAAAGCACGATAATTGTTTCGTCCATTAGTTTATGTCTTGTTACGATTGTTATATTACAACTGGTATACGATGTTTGATGCATTCGCCATAATATCTTACATTATTATATTGTGATAAAACACAGATAGGATAATTTAAAAAGTATTATATTTTAAGACATTAGCATATTTTGCATACTGTGATAAAAAATATTATGAAACCTATTCCATTAAATGACATATGGAGGTTTCGAACGCATGACGTGTTGTTGGTTTGAAAATTTTGCACAAAAAAGAAAGTGTGAAGAGACATTTGATTGCTTAGCTTTGACATTGTTTGTAAATATCTTACAATCTTCTTGTTCACAATAACGCCGAGATCGATGTATTACCGATTTGAAAGGTTAAAATCAATTTCTTTACCAAATTTCCTCTTCAGGAGATTTAGACCACAGTCCGAGTTGTCGAGTCTTCTTCCACATCTAAACCATTAAAAGTGTCTTCATTTCCGTTTATAGTCCGCTACCTCTTCTAACAAGCTGTATTAGTTGTCTTAATGCATTGGACATCTGTTTTTAATAATTTAATCATATTTAGGTTTCAACTGACGGAACAACTTCTAGTTCTCTCTTAGCTCGATCATATGCTGCACTGTCAATGTGTCAACTTGTTTTGCCGCTGCTTTCTTTCAATGAAAATCGCATTTCTACCTTATTATGGATGGTGCAAAACAGGTGTCCTGGGCAACCAAAATCAGGTGTGTGCGTATGTATCCGTTATAAATGCAGTGTGCAGGCCAACAGTTACAAAAACGATTCCATCTTTTACATTGTTTTACAAATGTCTACTAGCTGCATTTCTTGAGATGATTGGCACTTTTCATATTGCAGACTCTTCTGATTCTCTGCAGTTCTACTGCTCAGTTGGGCTCGGAATGTTACTATCTCAACTTTACCAAGCGCGATTTCCTGATTTTGTTGGCGAGTGTAAGGATATTCATAATGCGCTAAAAGTACTAGAGGATTTGGCCCTCAATCCCGAGCCATACGGTGGTGCGATGATTGGTCTTGCTAATGCTCTTTCATCTCTCTGGTTATCCGACTTCAACGTAGAGATGAAGTATTGGTCTATGACTCGACAGAAGCTGTTACTAAATTTAGATAATAACTTGCTGGTTGGTGAAACGTGCTTTGCTATTGCTTGTCTAACTGCTACCCAGTATGAGTTGGGAAATCTGAGCACAGGAGAAGTGCTTAGTTTGATTAAGAGGCTTATAGAAAAATCCAAAAATGTAAAAGTAAGTTTAATGTTTAATATCTGCTTAAATAAATAGTTAAGCAAGAATTGTCTATTTTAGTCGAATGATGTTAGCATTTCGTTAGGCATTTTATCTCACGTTATAAGTCTGACTGAACCAAGTGATGGAACCGTTGTTATCAGTCTGTTTGAAACCTGGCATGATCATCTGGCTAAAGGAGAGATCTCACAGCAATTTGAAGCTGCAAAAGGAATATTTGCTGCTTTTGGTATCCACGAATGGCTATATGTGGTAACTTATGTTGTATTTGAAGATCTATTTTGAGTGTTCTGTCTACTATATACTTTTGTTGATTGTTTCCAGGGAGATGTACGGAGTATAGTACATCCTTCTTTGAAGAGATGCATATCTACTTCCCACAAGTTGTTCACCAAGTGCAACGATATATTGTTATGCACTTATCTAGCTCGTATGTTTGGAATGGCTTGCTTTAGAGACTACCACAAAACAGTGGCTACTCCCCAAGATTACAATTACTTGAAAGGCGACTACCTTCTTTTTCATGTCTTTCAAGAATTAAAACGCGCTGTAAAATATAAAGATACGAATGAAACTGATGTTGATTGTCTTTTACACGCAATTTCAAATGTGGCGAATTGTTCTCTGCCGCAAGTAAACTGGACACTTGTTCTCAATCCTCTGATGAAAATCGGGTTTTCTAATGAATTCACGAAAACCTGTTTGGTGTTTGCTTTTGCTCATGCAAATTCATCTCCATCGTTGTTGCTGTGGATTTCATCGTTTTTGGAGACTGGAGTTTTTGCTAGACAAACCTCTAACATTCAGAAATACCTTCTTATTTCAACAGTGCAAATACTTCCTAGATTAGTCATAAAGCGTCAAAGGTCTATATTGGAAGAAATTCCAATATATTGTTTCAAAGTAAATGATGATAAATCTACTTTCCTGGCTTGGGTGTTGCAGCAATGGGTGTCCGTTGCAAAGATGACGTCACCGCCGCCAACTGTCTTTCCTTTGCTCCGGAATGTCCTTAAGAAAATGGTGCAGTTAAGTGAACTCACTAAGGTAGGGTTTTCGTTTTTTGTTGGTAATGGTCATGATATTGTGGATGAATGTACCACCATGTTTCCTTATAGACCGTTGTAAGTGATGAAAGCCTGTTCGAATTTGCAGAACTTTTCTATTTGCTTTTCAAAGACACTTGGAGGATAGAGTTACTTGAGGTACGGAAATTATATAAACTTATTATACAAATTTACAATATATCGGACTCGACTCATGAATCATGAACAGGTGTGTGAAGGTCAGTTGGTCCAGCGAATTTACTTGCAAATTTTGCAAAGCTTTTCTTCGACCAAAGTCGAGGATGTTCAGTGCGTGTTGGATTTTGAACACCTCCATGGTAAGTGCGCATTTAATCACACAAGAAGTGCGGTAACATTTTTTTATAGAAACCAACATGTCAATTCTGCTTACCAAGAACATTTGTTTTGTGCCACCGCGTGAGATGTTTACGAATAATTTGCGAAATTTGCTGAAAACTAAATATTGTAAAAAGGTAGGAAGCGAATCTATATACTGGAAAGGCTGATTCGTATTATTGATTACCATTTCAGAAACACTCTGATGTTTGGTTGGCGTTAATTAAATTGTGCGAAGGAGAATACAGTGATTGTCTAATATCACCTATCTATCAATTAGCGTATTCTTCCATGTTACCCACATCTGAAAACGTTTACTTGTCTACTTAATAAGGGAATCAAAATCTCTTTGTATTTTTACACTGAAACAATTTATGTTTATTTTCTCCATTGTATATCCAAATATCAAAAGCATAATTCCGATAAAAAGTGTATTCTTTACTATATATCTATCTATCTCTAAACAGCCGTTCAACTTTGCATATTCTTTGATTTAATGCGCATACGTAGAAACTGCAAAGTCAACAATCTGCGAATATTTGTTGTAGAAACAGCTAGATAGATTGTGTGTACGTTCGCAATTGAGAATTAAATTTAGTACGCTTGATCCGTGAACAAGGTGAGAGTATTCCCGAAAAACATTTACAGCGTCGAAGTTATATAGGGCAATTAGGGGACAATATGTTGCAATTGTTTCTGAAATATTTCACAGATCTAACATTGCACAAAGCACAACAAATCTCAGAAAAGGTAATGATATTTTATTTTGTAAACATTATTTTTTATCAAAGAACGATTTGTTTTTAATAAGTATAATGGCATTATAATAATGCAACCTGGGTTTTGAAAAAAATGTTATGGACAATGGAATGTAAATTTCTTACATTTACCTCTATTAGTTATGAATAGATCCAGCAGGCTCTATTAGGTTTCATAGCATGTTAGTGTACTCTCAGGTGCTTAATACAAGGGGGGGGGGGGGGAGGGACGTTTATTAATTTTTGGAAAATACCCCCTCCCTCGTTCTTATTAAGATCCCCCCCCCATTTATTAATTTTTACTTGTTGTTAAAAACGAAAACTGTATCTCACTGATAAAAATAAAAACTTTCAGTGTAATTAGCCTTACTTAAAAACGTTCGAAATAGTATTGATTCGTTTTTGTTTCGAATGGTTTTCATGTTGTTGAGAATTTGTTAAAGTAACTTTTACTTCTTATACAGAGTTCTAAAGATTACTAATTGATACTTATATACGTAACATGGCGTCAGATCGGACGTTTTCACGATCTGACCGAGGTAAATATACACTTGAAGAAAACGTTGCTTTAGGCAAACTTTGTAAAAGTTACAAAAACGAATATGAATTGTCGGTTACTGAAAACTCCCAAAGAGTGAACTTTAGTGACAAATGAAGAAAACATGTTAAAACATTGCCACGTGGATTCACCCTTCCCCCCCCCCCTCCTCCTTTTTATTAAGACTCCTGCGGTTATACGATCTGGAGGAAAATGAAAACCTATAAAAGTGGCGAAATGGCCATGGTGAAGATTTGAAGACTCTTTAGTCTTTGTGGTGGAACATTAAAAAGGCCACGCTTACCGGCAGTACCAATTACGCAAGTGGGTTTTCATGTGATGACAATGAGAATGATTCAATTGTTATGTAATGTTGGTTTGTTTTTAACAAGGCTCCTAGAACGTTCATTAAAGGCATTATCAATGAAGACCTCGCGATTCGGAGTTTTAGTATATTTAATTGCTCCAATTTGTGCGACGGTTATTTTTGATGAAATACGGAGTTTTTTATTTATAACCGCTCACTAAACAACTTTGTGATATCATGATCATGCCATTGCGCTATCGTAAACATTAACAACGTAGCAAAAATATTAAAACAGCAGCGAGTAATGTCTTGTTACTTGTTTTCATATTGCCCTCAGTGGTCCATACCGCTGTAAACCTTCATTCAATATTTATAATTTCTTGTATTTGCTATTTAGTTAACAAGATACTGTGAATAACAAACATGTCCATTGCAAGTTTAAAATCACAGTCGTTAAAATGCATTGTTGACTTCTTTTGCAAAGATTATTCCGACTCGGAGGTTCTTGTACAACGATTCTCAAGAGGTTGTGACGATGTGTTTGCTTGTAGAGTTCTTAGGGAAATTACCCGTAGTTACCCCTGCTACGTTGATGACAAACTTGCTCTTCTACTTTACTGTACCACAATGACATCGTTATGTCTCAAAGATTGCGAGAATGTTACGATCGGTGTATTAAAAGTGATTTTGAATAGGTACAGGTCTTCTATTTTTATATATGCCTTTTATCTGGAATCAGTTTTCTTTTAAATGCAAATTTTAAAATTTAATGACATATATCTTTCTTTTTACAGATGTTCGTATCTCTCAACACTTGATATCTCCGGATGTAACAATCTTATTTCATTGGAGTTACTTAACGTTCTCGGCGCTTGTCAAAACATCAAAATCCTAATTATGAATTCATGTTTAAATCTCGATTGTGACTTTCTTCATGTAAGTTGAAACATTTCTCAAGAAAACATACTGTGATAATTGTGATTCTTTGTTCAAGCAAGTAAATTATACAGTTGCTCTTTTTCTCTAGAATAAGAGTTTTTTTTCCTTTCTAGAGTCTTCTTAGTTTGCATCCAAATCTAGAAGTGTTGTCATGTGAAGAATGTTGTGGACTAAATAAATACATTGGCAACTCAAATACTGTTCTATCAAACTTACGGTTAAAGGACGTCAATTTTTCATTGTGTCTGTTCATCTCGGATCTCTTTGTACGACGTCTTCTCTCTGCTTGTGAAAGGTTAAAGATATTAAACTTGTCATATACACATTTGGAGGATAAAATTCTTATGTTTCTGTCAAAGGATGGTATAAATTTGCTGACACCGGCGGTTGACGATAGTGATATTACTGTCATATATGAAACTGACCATTTAGAACAACAATATGGCGATTTTTATCATACAGTATGGAATGAATATGATATTATTTCTACAGACTCCGAATCCAATCCAAGTTACGCTTACGCCAAAGAATTGATAAAAGATGGATGGGATATTGTCACCCTAAACGATATGTCGAAGTCAAATTCACCAATGTTGAAAAATAGTCCTACACCGTCTTGCTCTTTAAAAACAATTGACTTGACGAACATTGATTGTTGCTACGAGACATTTGAGAAATCTTTTACCGAATTTGTAAATTCTCACCCTGATTTACTTCATTTTCACATATCTACCCATTTATTCACTGATGATCACCTAAAACTTCTGGCGAAAAGAACGGATTTGCAAAGCATTTCTGTCGTAAGACCGTTTTTTTAACAGAAATATCAAACTTAATGTTAATTCATTCAATTGTAGATTCTAGTATGATTACAGTTGATATGTTATGCCACTTCTAGGTAAGTTGCTGTTTAATTACTGATGCCGGAGTAAATGCTCTTATTGAAGGCTCCAGTTGTTTAAAAACTTTTGATCTCCGTGGTGTACCCTTCATTAGTGACGATGTGTTTGTCAAACTTGTTACTACGCATACAAAATTGCAGCTCTTGGCTGTAGCCGAATCATTAATTTCAGATAACGTCTTGGAAGTGATATCAAAAACATTAAATGATACGGTTTGACTTTTTTTTATATGATTCTATTGCTGTGCGTGTTGCTAATGAAAATAATAATGAATTCAAAATCATTCTCATCCAGACAGAAAACATGTCATAGCATTTTTTAAAATTTATTTGTGCGCACTGGACATAGAGTGACTCCTATCAATATATTTCACCAGTAGAACATTGTGTAGCTTAAGGTTTCTATTAATATCGTTAGATGGTATATGAGATATAATAAGAAAGTAAATATATTTTGTTACCATTGTATAACCTGTAAATAGTGAAAGAGTATAATAGGGGAAGCTATTAAAATCGAACAAATACATATTGCTGTACTGTTTAGCTATTACACATTGATCTATCTTGGTGCGATAACATAACTGACAGTGGCGTTTGCAGTTTAGTCAAACATTGCACTGAGTTAAAATATTTGGATCTGCGGCAATGCAGTGTTACCATGTCAACGATCAATACCCTGGAAAGTTACGGCTGTAAATTGACAACACTTGGGTTATGTGGAATTAAAGGTTAGTGTATGTTCATTGATAGCATGTGGTTTCAATAATTCTAGACTTATTGCAGCTTGACTATAGTGCCATTGGTATGGCTTTAAAAGTTTCCGATCAAGAATTTTATGAGTGTCGTAGCGGAAAGATACCATCCTTTGAATTCATAACATGTTTTAACATCTCTCATAAAAGTCAGCCTTTCTATGATAATGTATAAACATCTTAAAAAGCATCGTTCTGCGCGGGGCATTAATACTGGGATATAATCTAAACAATCTAAACAGCGTCTGGTAGTATCCATCGGCTGTCTTGTTGAGGCATCTTTGCGTTTGACCAATAAGTAGCCGCAAATTTTGCTTAAAGAAAATGGTGTCTCCAATAAATACCTTTAGGTCTGGCTTACCATTTTCTTGTATCTCAGCCACTGAAAACCCCGAGTTAAGCTCGATCTGATGATGCATCGTTCAATTAAATACATATCTATTGAGTAGAAGGATGATGAAACTAACCTTTCTATCTTGATAATTACAATATATTAAATCCAAAGAAGAATATAAAATACAAACAGATTATTAGTAAACTAAAAATATTTATTTAAGAGTTTATAGTTTCATGGAACATACACCTTTATTTTATAAACATAAGGGAAAATCGGCTCCAGCCTCATTTATGCTTAGCATTTTAAAAATTTCAGGCTCAATATATGCTTATGTATATGTTTACATTTTCATTTAAAAAAATCAAAGTTTACACCTCTAAATAATGACGACGAAGAAGAAAAATATCTATTTGAATTTATTGATTCTTGAGCCACTTTAACTGAACTATTTAACAATGATTGAACTTGATGTGGACTATGATAAACGTTATAAAAAGAATAGTTATAAAAATACTTATTTTTACTTCTAATCTCATTTTTATGTAATAATAGAAAGAATTTTATTTTCCAAATTTGTTTTTCTTCATTTGTTCATACCTTACCTTTTTTGCCAGCCCTAAATTTGACACTTTGATAATCAGTTTTTTTATATCATAAATTGGTGAGGCTCAGTATTTTTTTGATAATTTCAGCCTCAATATGCTTATAGCCTTTATGCTTATAAAAGTAAGGTGTAGGGGTTTTCCTTTATAATTCAAGAACGCTAATTTATAGATTCGTATTCTTCTGTTCGATTAGATGGCATTTTAATTTTGATAATGGTTTTATCTCTTATTCCACAACAACAACAACACTAAAAATTCCCCAAAAATAGATTGACATCAATTGTAAACGATTCTGAATGTTTTTGTTTGGGAACATTTTGGATGGGTTATTTGAAATTTCGCAAATGGATGTCTTGGAATGGAAGGAACCAATTTTTGTGAAAACATTTCTTGCAATTTTCAATTCAACTCACAACTGGTGATAATAAAAGAATGTAAAAATACCACTGAAAGCAACCTTTTAAAACAATTTCAAACTAAATTTACTCTCATTACATTATAGAACTAGATACGAGACTATCATAGCTGGCATATCTTTCATTGTTCTTGATCATCACTGTGCATAATCGAATTTGAATGTAATACAAAACAACATGAAACTTTTGTACCTGTAGAATCAAAGAAAATAATTTGAATATTTTCATTCATTCTAATATTATTTACACTAAAATCCCACAGTTGGAAAATGTGTGTTATGATACCTGGTAAAGGAGGACAATGTTGTTGATCTTGAAAACCGATTTCAGTCATTTGTCCACGAAATGCGATTACAAGAACAAATGGGTGATCTGCCGATAGTTCAATCGTTTACGTTCCTGCGCTATCCCATTTTCCGATGCATACTGTCGCGAATCATTGCTAGATCAATCTCATCGAAACCAGTATCCAGTTTGATTTGCCTGCCATCTGCGAAAAGAACATTTGCCCCAGATCCGCGAAAAATTGTTTTCCTTGATCCGCGAAAATAAATATACCTTTTCCTGATTCGCGTAAATTTTCAAGGAATTCTCCCAATCTCTACAGTAAAAAGAGTCACAAAAGACGATGCATTTAATGACCTAGATGCATTAATTACCGGAGCTTCGGATACCGAGGAAAGTTTTCACATCAATGAATTGGAACTACAGTACAATCCCGATAACTCGAACCCCTGATAACTTGAACTCGCGTTAACTCGAACTGTTTTTCAGTTCCTCTTCCTTAATGTTTTCTCATATAAACTCCCGATAACTCGAACATTTGTTATCTCGAACTATTTTAGTCGGTCTCTTGGGGGTTCGAGTTATCGGGATTATACTGTATATCAAAGATCGGCTTTGCGACTCGAGTTGAGGAAATCGCGAGTGATGAAGAGGAAGATGATGATGTGTATCCACCGGATAGTGACAAATATTTTTATATTCTTGATGATGAGGGATTGTAAATATTCATTGTATATATTTAGAAAATGTTTAAAATTTGTTGGGTATTAAACATTTCAATTTCGCTTTTTCGGCTATCGTTTCCCACTAATAACAGTCACAATTAAATTTTTAGAAAGTTCCGCGAAATTTTATCAATCCGCAAAAATAAATTTCCGCGAAATTTTTCAAGTTGCTTAAGAGCCAAATGTCTTATGCCAAATGGCTCCAATTCTGAATGGGAATTGGACAACGATAATGGTCGAAGCGCCTTTGACATGTTCGTAGAATGACATTAACTCGTTGATATTACCTTGTAACACTATTATTTGTGTTTAATTATTTGTCTCTCAAGCAAGATCAGTCATCTGTGAATAAGAGATTAGTTGAATTAACTACATCTGGTAAACCATTAATGAAAATTAAGAATAGTACTGGACCAAGTACATAGTAGCTACAGGGCGTTTAATCGGGAGTGGGCGTTAGTTAAAAAATTTAATTTTAACCCTGGGCGTTTATTCGGGAGGGGCGTCAGTTCGGGAGTGTGCGTTAGATCGGTCATTTACGGTACACTAACGTCTAAAAAAATTGGGTATGTTTGTTTCTTTCTTTTTATGCATTATTTTCTTCTCTAACTTAGTTCTCATTAAGTACAATGTTTTTCTTTCATTTTCATCTAATATGGTTATGTTTACAAGTTTATCTATAATTGATAATGCTTCCATATCGCTGATCTCTTTAATTCTTTAATTTTCTATGTTTCTAACTTTACCACAAACCTCCATACAAGCCGAAGTTGTTGGTAAAAGGGTTAACCGCAGAGGAGGATATGTGCTAGAAATTCCAGTAACATTTCGTTTTATGGGGCCTTCAAAAGCCTTAAAGTGGTTGATGAAGATAATAGAGAAATCGGAGAAAGAACTAAACGATTGTATTAATAAATGCTTAAAGTGAAATAAAGTAAGAAAAAAAAGTTAATTTGTGGTGTCCGCTAATTAGAAAAGAAAAATGGCTAAAAAAGCCATTTGATGTAAAAAAACTGTCCGCTAATTGGAATGTCCGCTAATTGTTTGTCCGCTTTTTAGAAAGTTATTTATGAGAGTTTGACTAGGATTCGTCCGGTGTAATGAAATTTGTCCGTTAATTGGAGATGTCCACTTTTTGGAGTGTCCGTTAATCAGAGAGAATACTGTATATCGTACTAAACTCTGCCCACCGCGAAAATAAATTCCGCAAAATTCGCAATTTTTAGACCTGTCAATCGCGAAATTTTCTTCCGCGAAAATTTCTTCCCTTAAAAGGTAAGCTGAAATTTTGCACAGACCTTCGAATATACCTTCCGAACCACCAAAAAAGCCCCATCGTTTTTGACCAATTTAATTTGGTCAATTGGAGCAGATTGCCCAAAATAGTAAGTATTGTACATCATTGGAAAGATAATTTCAAACTGAACAAAAAATTTGCTTGCAGCAATCTTCAAAAATCTACTGGTAAGAGATATTTGTACTCAAAGTGAGTATGATGGCGTCATAATTTTATTAAATTTTAAACCTTGCAGCTAGTTAAAGATTTACATATCGTTGGAAAGATAAATTCAAACTGAACAATTACTGGCTTAATTATATATCTTTTCCGAGTACTAACCTAATTCTCCCCTACTAACAGAACATTGTGTAACTCGGCTCAGAACGTCACACCAATCTGATTCAATTCCATTTACTGTTACTTATTGTCTGCGATCGGACAGGAAATTCGTAACCCACGGCAACAAATGTCCACAGATATCATACTTCTTTAACTTAGCAACTAGCAATTTATGAGACACTTTGTCGAATGCTTTTGCGAAGTCCAAATAAACTACGTCAATTTTAATTCCTTCATTAAGAGCTTTAGTCCAGGTTTCTAATACGGTCAATAAATTTGTCAAACAAGAGTGCTGAGATGCAAAACCGTGTTGAAAACTGCTGAGCATATTGTGTTGATTTTTAAGTATGAAGTTAAATCATCCAGAATTAAAGATTCCAAGACTTTGCCGAGGATGCAAGTCAATCTAACAGGACGATAGTTCTCTGGAGAGGATCGTGAAGATTTTTTGTGCAGTAACAACCGTATCTTTCCACACCCGAGGAAGTATTCCTCCGATTAGCGATTTTTTGTAAACAATTGACAGACAGGGGCGGATCCAAGGGTTTCCATAGCTCGCAGCTGCGAACCCTCAGAAATTGAATGCAAAGTTTCCATGGAACTGCATCCAGAAAGCAACAGTACAATTGTACTCTACACTCAATGGTCTATAAAAGTCCTATCAGTTGCGGCTTTTTAACTTGAAGTGTAATAATATCCACTTAAAAGTTCGCGCGCACTTTTTAATCTGTCGCAACATCGTGTTTAAGTTACCACCAATAAAATAAAATAGTAGGTATTGTTTGAAAAAAAACAACAACAAAAAACAATTGCTGCCTAAACTCCCTCATTTATCCTTTTGTCTCTGGGAGATTTTAGAGATATCAAATTTTTGCTGTGGGGAAGAACGTTTGCCCCATTTGAAGTAATTTTTCAAAATTGTGGCTTCAACGTTCTTCCCCGCAGCTACTATTTTAAAAAACTCGCTAAATCTCTTCGGTTAAAAAAAACAAATGTGGGAGTTTAGGCAGTAATTGTTCAATTAAGGCCTCAATTGTTTGTTTTTTCAAACAATACCTACTATTAGACAATCTTTTAGACAGCCTCCTTGTAAATTTTTATGTTGATTAAAAAAAGTTTGAGTTTTGATACAAAATAATGAAGTTATGGACTTTTTTGAAGATTTTGAAGAAAGTTTTTTATGATATGTGGAGTGTTATTTTCCTGAGATTGTCAGATCACGAAAGTTGGTTGCCTTATCACTGACGCTATAGCTATAGCTCTATTTCTCTTTTTGGTGATAACAATTCTGGTGATGAGCTTAAAGAATACTTACACGATTGAAGTATTTTTTAATGCCATATATTAATACGAGATGCTTTATGGTAACAATCTTATTTTAATGTTTATATGTGGAAAAAATAAAGATATATTTTCTAGCTTCATGTCAATTTTTACTTGTTGTGTTTCAGATTTAATCTGAAATGTCATAATATGACGTAACTTCTGATGATGTGTCATTCAACAGTTTATTTTTGCAAGACTCAGGACAATGCTTTCTGATATTTCCGCACAAACGGGCTTGTCTGCAATGTATCAGTATTGAAAGCTAACTAACTTCTTATATGGTTCATCTTATCATCTCTAACCAAAGGAATCAAACAAAAACTACAAACAGCTAAATTAATACGATGTGACTGAATAAGTAGTAGTTATTGCAAAATACAAGAAAAATATGGCGAGTTATAGCATAGAGTTTTTTATGTTTTTCAAAATATTTAACGAGCCTTTAACCAATAGGAATCCCTGGAATAGTTGCTTTAACCAATCAATATTGAATAAAAATAGAAATATATTATAATTATAGAAAAAAAATATTGAATTTTGCACTCCTTTTTAGCCAATCAAGAAAAAATATTGAGTTTTGCACTATTATCTTCTGATTAGCCAATCACGTTACAGATATTCACGCAACCTATTGATAACAGTGAGTGTAAAGAGCTTTGTTATTTATCTTCAAAATATGGGCAGCAGCACAACTCTTCTTTTCACCTGCAACGTTTCCTGCACCATCATAACCATGACCACAACAATACTTGATATCCAAACCCAACTCTTCTAAAAACTTTAAAATCAGTCTAAAGTGTATAAACCATAAAAAATCTTCTATAACTTTTGACATTTCAGAATTAAAGTACCTCAAGACCAGTGTCATTTGCTCTTTGTTTGCTGAATCACAAGTTTCATCAGCGAGAATGGTCCGAAAAATTCCAGCCTCTGGAAGAAATTGAGAATCATCTCTATGTCCACGAAAAGGCAACCTATTACACCCAAAAAATTATAGTTTTTCCCTGTTTTGCTGAATAACTTATAGTTATAATTGCAAAAACAATAATTGCAAAGTTTACTGGCAATGTGTTTTGTAATGTAATGTGTTTTTGTGAGTGGTCGTTGTACTAGCTTAAGTTGTGGTTATTTAAAGGGTAATTTTTCAAAGATTAACAGATTTGGTATTTATACTTTGGAGGTTTGTTTTGCAGTTTGCTGTGTATTTTTACCAGTATTTTTGGTAATATTTTGGTGGTTTTGGCTGGAATTCAATCTTCTTTTTAACCGATTAAGGTTCAAATTCTCCTAACCCACTGTTCTCAACAACTTTTAATCACTCCCTTATTACTAATTAAATAGTAATCGCTGTTAAACCCATTATATTCATACTCAAATCTCCCTTGCAGTGCTTTTTTCTTTTTTTGGATTATTACGCCCCACTGCTTGCCACCGGGTGAAGTTTGTCCCTTTAGGGCATAATGTAGGTGATTTAAAATCCTTTAACTTCCTCCTGTTTTGAAATGCTCTCATAATGAGCTTCCTGTATACAAATCAATCAATTGATTTCTTGGGAGATGATCTCCCAATGTGATGGCACGCCTCTATGTCATGCTCGTCGATTGTAATGTCCATCACTTGAAAAATAATCACCTTGCATCCTTGGCAGGGTATCCATTGTGTAATTATCAAGACCATCAAATGAAGATTTTGATTGGCTTTTATGAGAACCTTTATGAAGTTGAAACCTTTTTTAAACTCCAATCTTGCTTGATAATTTTTTTGTATTTAGAAGACTTCATTCTTATGAGTGTATGTATATTATACAGCATTTTATGATAAAGCATTTTACTGTTTTGAGGATTTCAGTCTTTCTCCGTTAAAAATTGTGTTTGTATATGATTTTCGTTAAATTTTCTTAAATTTTTCAAGAATTTTCACTCCTTCATATTTATGAATGTACATGTATTAGTTAAGTTAATCAGTTAGCTGTCCTGAATTCTCGTCTTGCTTCTTTGGTTGACATTACTGATTTTTATTTTCTTGTTTTTAAAAGTATTTTTTATCATTTATTGAAGTGTGTCAATTGTTTTGGAGATTCTCTTTTAGCTTTCTTGGTTGATACTTTTGCGGGTATCCAAGTAAATTTGTTGAAAACACAAGTTTGCATGTTAAAAATTTGTTATATTATTGATATTTGTCTTGTGTTTAACGAGACAAATACATGAAAAGTAAACTAATTTTCACTAAAATCGAGAAACTAAATTTTATGCGAACCCTGAGATTTTTTCTAGATCCACCCCTGACAGAGGTAATGCTATGTCACTCGATAACTCTTTTAACATGCGCGAGTGTAAACCGTTCACACGCTTCTTGTTTAAATGTAACTGTGTCAAAACTGTTATTTTCGTTTAAGTTGTTTTGTTCTGCAGGAAAAAACCTGTCATAATATTGTTTAGAAATGTGTTTTTCCGTAACGATTTTGGGTTCTGCTTTACACACTTTGAAAGATTCTTTTGAACAGCTGGACGCTTTTTCATCTGATTTCACATAATTCAAATAGATTTAGCGTTTAAATACCGTTTGTATGCTTTGATTTTACTTTTGGTAGTGCATTGGCGTTCATCCACAATTTAATCTCTTTTTTCTGCTCATAACAATTATATTCTTTTCTATGGTGGTGTTAAAGTAATGCTATAACATGATATAACATTACTGCTGTACATGTATGTCACCTATAACTTCACTAAACAAGTGAAGCAAGAAAATGTCTGATTCCAATGTGATTTTAGTGATCAGTAAGAAAAAGCATTTGCTTGATCAATGTTAACAAAATCTGTTTTTTGTTTGTTTAAGAAACCAAGCTTTTTATCATGTTTTCTGAGTTTAATTGCAGACAATTCTAGTGGAATATTGGGATTGTGACCTTGAATTTTGATAATACATTTTATTTTTTCAAAATTTGTAATTAATTATTTTAGCTGTTGTTTATATAAGTTAAATTCTTTTCTTCAGTTTTATATTTGTTTGTTTCGTTATGAGCATGTTTGCAACCAAACTTTACTTTCTTGAAAAATGGAAGTCATATTGTGGCAATCTTCAGTTGCCTCGATCATTAAAGGAAACTGATAATAATGTATTTGGTTAAGGAAGTTTTATTCCAATCTAAATCAACTACTAATCATTTTTCTGAACTCTTTAATGTAACATAATGTTTTTCTGTATAGGTAAGCTAGATAATTCATCATGCATATCGCTGGCTACAAATTTGCCTTCACTGGGAAAAATTGATCTTAGCTGGAGTGAGCAGATAACTGATGTGGGAATTGTGTTTCTCCTTCGATCATGCCTTCATTTACACTATGCAAACCTCACAGGCCTGTGCCACATTTCTTCGCAACCCTTTCTTCCAATAATTTCTTGCCATGAAGCATGGTGCTGTCATCGAAAAATCTTACAGTTAAAACTACAAGCTCAGTTAAACCGCAAAGATGTCTCCAAATTTGAGGTAAGTTACCTGACTCATGTGCAACACTCTCTGATTTTATGGTTTAATTCCTGTTTAGAAAAATATAATTTGATTCATGGTAGCATTACGATGTGAAAAGAAATGATAACTTTTGAAATGTAAGATTTAGGAAGAGTTATAATTTAATTGGGTGATTATGAAAATAATGAATTCGATTTTGTTTCCTTTGTACGATATATATATATCACTGTTAAATACTTTACTGTTCCTTAGTGTTTAGACGATAATTTCTACATGCCATTTCGCTCTGCAAGCTATGCTCCTGAGTTGCGCAAGTTGATACTTGGGTACTGCCGCTGCGTGAATGATTCTGAATTGGCGGAGATTACAGCTATATGTCGAGGTACTTTGCATATAGAAGACTATTACGGAGAAGTTGTGAAACCCAAATGGCAAGATAAAGTTAGATTGAACAAAACAATGTAAATTATAAATTTTTTATTCCCAGTTATGAATGGACAGTTATACCCTTTTGGTAAAAAATCTTTGTTTAATTAATACAATTACCAGAAATCCTTTGCAATAACTCAGAGAAATTAAATGTGAAATAACCCTTTGCCTTTGCATTCTGGGAAATGTATTTAGGACTTTGCAATATGGGGAACCGAGAGTTGCTTTTATTAAAAAATAGAGATCAACATTTATTTAACATTTATGTGTAATTATATATATTCTTTTATATATACATGTAGTCCCATGAATTCATTCTCTTATTACACTCTTATTAAGTCTCGATTGTGTTAATTTCTTTTATTTAATATTCATTTTCTGAAGATATCCTCATACCATTATCGTTATTATGAGGCAACTCCAAAAACTCAAATGTCAAACAGCTTATTACTTTAACAATTTAAAATACTTCTGTACTGACCAATCAAAATGAATATTGTATTGTCTATTTTAATGTACAGCCACTTAATTCATGCCAAAATAAATAAACAATTACAATGGCATATTCTGAAGTAACCAAGCGTCAGAAGGTAATATTTGACTCAAAGCATTTGTCTGTTATCAAAAGCCATCGCGCCCCAGGTATTGCAGACTTTGATATCATTAAGCCAATCAGCCGTGGGGCCTTCGGGCAGGTGTACCTAGCTCGTAGGAAGAATTCAAAGAAGTTTTTTGCTTTGAAGTCCATGAAGAAAAAAGACGTTTTGAACAAGAACATGATGGATCAAGTTGTCGCCGAAAGAGATGCTCTTGCTATTTCCTCAAAGAGTCCGTACGTTGTGCAGTTGTATTATTCATTTCAATCTGACGAGAAAATCTTTCTAGTGATGGAGTACATGATAGGAGGGGACGTGAAGTCGTTGCTCCACAATCTTGGCTATTTTGACGTGCACATGGCTAAGATATACATTGCTGAGACGACGTTGGCGTTGGAATATTTGCATAGTCATTCCATCTACCACCGCGATATCAAACCGGACAACATGTTGCTCTCTCAACAAGGGCACATAAAGCTCACAGATTTCGGCTTATCATGTCTTTCCTCTGACCGAAAACCAAACATTATTGATTTGATGAACACTCCCGTAGTTTTAGACACTCATGCAAAAAAACAAAAGAAAATATTTTGGAGGACACCTGGACAGTTGCAATCGTTGACAAGCAAATTTACGTTCTCCCTCCCATGTGCAAAAGAGGAAGTTGCATCGAAAAACCTGCACTCAATGTCTTCTCTTGCTGAATTCAACGAGTACATTTTCAGTTCTCCTCAACAGTGCGTTGGCAACCGACCATTGAACACCGCAGCCTTCCTCACTACACCAAATGTTTGTCGGAATTCGTCTACTCCATGCCAACAAGATGGAGTAAACTCGGGCCAACAATGTTCTGGCATCACTAGCGACCTCTGTTCCATCTCTTTAAGGAAACGCAGTTTTACAGATATGAATGATGAAAACATGGAAAACGGAAAGCCTCTGAAACGTGTACGCATATTTTCACACAGTTTACCTTATGAACTGGAAGCTTCTACATGCTGCAAGAACGAACAAAAGGTTCGTTTCAATGATGACGTCCAGCGTCACGAGGAAGATGGAGAGATCGACCACCCCTCCTCTGTTTACAATAACTCCAACATCAGTGGCGTAACTGCGCTCACTGAAACTAGTCAAATGAGTGTATCGTGTTTGTCTGAGTTGGACATAGTCAGCCCTAAGAACCGGTTACAAGTTCACAAACCACGTGTTCACATCAAATGCACTCCTTCGCCCGATCAAATGAAAACCGTGCCGTGTTCGCTCACACCATCGAACGATCGTCCGAATTCCCTCACATCGCACACACCCATAAAAGAGTTGCAATTTTCCGATTCTAAATCACCCAATATTTCCATAGAGTTTCTAAGCAGTCCTACGAAGAAAGTCAAACGCTTGAGCATTTCGAAAACGCCAGAACTAGTCAACGTCCACTCAACGCAAGTAAACATAACTAGCCCTAAACATACGCCCTTTCGTACGCCCAAGAGTTGCATTCGAGGCCGGCCTCGAGAGAAGAAGAGAATTTTAGGAACACCCGACTATCTGGCTCCAGAAATTCTTCTGGGCAAAGACCACGAAGCGCCCGTTGATTGGTGGGCGTTGGGCGTTTGTTTTTACGAATTCTTGACGGGCATACCACCCTTCAACGACGACACACCCGAGCTAGTGTTCCAGCATATACTTGATCACGACATGATTTGGCCTGAAGGGGACGAAGAACTGCCAGTCAATTGCGTTACTGCCATCCAACTGATGCTGACAGAGGATCCTAAAGACAGACCGAAAGCTGGCGATATTAAATCTATGAGCTGTTTCGAAGATATAAACTGGAGTGATTTACATAAAGAAGAAGCCCCTTTTGTTCCACAACCCGATGATGTGTACGACACGACTTACTTCACTGCTAGGAATCTAGCTAACCACCTTCAAATGTCAAACTTCAAGCCGTGAACAAACTACATAAAAAGGTGTACTTTCTCAGTGAATGTCATATTTCCCCTTCATGTTCGTTTCATAAGATAATTCCCTTTTTTGTCTGGGAAAGTTTGAATCTCTTATGATATTTTTTCTCGACCCAATCTCCGTATTTCCTCCTGTATTTTGTATTTAAAGATATTTGGTTGATGTCAACTAGTATATTATGTTTTTGTAAATGAAAATTGTTAGCTTCTGGTAAAAGTATAATACGCCCATTGGGATTTACCATGGATGTAGCAAAGGAGTTGGCTTGCTCTGAGATCGATAGGAGAGCAATTGAACTGAGATGCATTTCAGAAGATCTTTGGAATCACCCGGAAGAATCGTTTAAAGAACACCGTTCCTGTGAACTCATTTCTAGCTTTCTAGATAAAGAGGGTTATTGTGTGCGAAAAAGATATCCTTTAGAAACGTCATTCATTGCGAGGTATGGAAAAGGGAATGTTACTGTGGGAGTGTGTTGCGAGTACGATGCTCTGCCAGAAATTGGACACGCATGTGGACATAATCTCATAGCTGAAACAGCCATTGCGTGTGCTCTAGGTTTGACTTTTGCATAGTTTTGGTTTATGAAGCTTTTTATTTGAGTTACAGTTGGTTTTTAGGTGTGAAAGCTGCCATAGATTCCGGTGAACTTGATGGTCAACTAATCATCTTTGGTACACCAGCCGAAGAAATAGGCGGAGGAAAAGTTGAAATGATTAAATACGATGTGTTTGACGATTGTGACGCATGCTTAATGGCTCACCCTTCTTTATACAGCTTACCAGATCCCATAATGTTGGCATGTTACCAGTTCAAAATCATCTTTCAAGGTGACGCTTGTGAAAATTCAAGTGTTAAATAAACTGTTAAACTTCAGCAAAGTGAAATATTCATTTAAGTTTTTCTTTATAATATCACTTGATGAGGGAACTGAAAACCTAATTTCACAATTCAGGTCAAAGTTCACCATGCGATCCTTTGGATCAAACAAGCACCCTTGATGCTTGCGTTGCATGTTACACAAACATCAGCATGTTACGTCAGCAACTCAAACCGTCTGCGCGCGTGCATTGCGTCATTAAAGAGATTCTAATAGAATGCTTCGTGAGGACCGAACAAGACGAAGACATGTTTGACGTGAAAGATAGAGTATACGCATGTGCGAAGGCTGCCGCGTTAGTTACAGGTAAAGGGGTTAAATTTGTACAATTTGTTGATATCAATCTTGTGTGTTTTATTGCTCAACGTTTTGGAGCAACTCACGAATTAAATATACGCTCCTGGTACACGTAGGTGGTATATCCACTTGCCTTCATGTTTGGATATAAGTATATGTGTGTGAGTCTACTGGTGATGATCTGTAACTGATGACGTGTATACGTGCATTATTTCCTAAATAGCAAATAGTCGAGTTAGGTCGCCTTTGTGTGTTTTAAGAGGTTATTATACAGTTAGGAAGTTAAACTGAATACAAAAATCCATTGATATTCAACTATGACCAATATATATACTAGGTATACTAGGTACTATATATATATATACTATATATGAAAGTGAAAGCTGCCATAGATTCCGGTGAACTTGATGGTCAACTAATCATCTTTGGTACACCGGCCGAAGAAACAGGCGGAGGAAAGGTTGAAATGATTAAATACGATGTGTTTGACGATTGTGACGCATGCTTAATGGCTATCAAATGGAAAAGTGGCATAAAGCATTCTTGCAAAAATCCTTCAAACTTTGATAAAACCCTTGATAATATCATTGAAAATCACATGGATCTTTACCGCTTTCCATAATATCCCATGAGATAGACCCCCAATTTTGAGAAACCGGTACCATTTTGGTGAGTTGGTATATTATACACCAAAATGTCAGAAATTTAATGGAGATTGAAAGATTTATCAACAAGTAAAATTTCAAAAACAGTAACAAGGTTTTACAATCAAACAAAAATTAAGATTTGCTATTACAGTAAAGTTGGCTGTTACACTAAGGGAATTTAAAATTGATGAAAATATCCACTGCGGAGAAGTGTACAAAAATACAAATAATATCAGTAGGGTAAATATATATAGTATAAGAAGTAACACAATGTAAGCACAAAGTACCTTTTTTACAATATTCAGGACTTTTGAAAAAAGGACCTGTAACGGAGTGCTCAATTCAGGGTGACAGCCCCAAAATCAGCCCGGTTAACATTGAATTTGTGGATTTCATGAGTATCGAAAGGTATGGCGACCAAAGGAGTGCCAGTTGCTTAACTGCTATTTCGAAAAGAACAACAGCTTTGATCCATTTGCTATTAAAGTGTGTGATCAAGAAACGAACAAAATTGTTGGCCACCTTCGTGAAATTTCACGAATAACTAAATTTCTTTTGGATAGAAACGCTGTTGGCACTACAGAACTGACTTCTTCGCATTATAGACGTTCGCCTTTTGTGCAAGGTGGGCTGGAAATACGATCAAAAGTAACAGTGAAAGTTGACAGCTTATTTAACACCAAAGTTTTTGATCGTTACAAGGCCAAAGTTAAAGAACTTTACATCGAGCCGAAAGATGAGGAAATCCCAGGTTCGTTTTTATCGGAGGAGGAATCATCAGCCTCGAAATCGACAACAACCGTTGCCAGAAATGGGGGATCAACAATCAACAAATCGAAGAGAAAAAAACAGAAATCCGCTACCCCACAATCGGAAGAGCCGCGTTGTAAAGATATAAGAAATTTTTTTAAGGAATCGAGAAATGTGAAAAGTACATATAATCAAGGAGATACATAGAAATTAAAATATAAAAAATGATTGAAAATTATGTCTTTTTTACTCTACCCCTTAAAAAAACTCCAAAACTTTTTTTTAAAATTCAATTTCGCGGTCGGCCTAATTTTTATTGATTTCGTGTGGATTTAATTTCGCAGTTTTTTTGTAAAAACCGCGAAAAACGCGAAATAAAATTTAACCACTTAAGGTAAACATAAGGAAAGATTTGTATAGAAAACCGAAAATTCGCTGTTCAGAAAGTTTCCTGGTCATTAAAAAAGTTCACTGTTCGTGCTAACTTTTAGAAAATAGTGTATTGTGTTTACCGTGAAAGATTTTTATACTGTGATTTCGTTGAATGCAGGGTGCACAGTGGAGTTTGAAGAAGGCTCTTGTTACCGTTCCTTACTGACAAACAAACCCTTGATTGATGCTTTTATCGTGAACGCTCGTCACGTTGGGTTGCACTTTAACTACACCGGAAGCAAGAGGGGCGGCTCCACAGATATGGGGTCTGTATCTAAGCTGAAACCATCTATCCACCCTAAATTCAAGATTAACACCGGAGCAAACATACATACGAAAGGGTTCGCCGACGCAGCGCTCAATCCAGATAACCAAACGCCGACACTTCAAGCAGCTAAAAGTTTAGCAATGACTGTCGTTGATGTATTTTCAAATGCCGATCTTTTGAGCTCCATGAAAGAAGATTTTAATTTGAATCGGTGAAAGAAGCGGTAACATTGTGAAATACACATTTTTTTTTTATAAGCAACTCGATTTTCAGGGTCAGGGCTAAGGTTGCTAAGAGTATGATACACTTTCAGGGCTGAAGTTGCTTAACAGGTCGCTAAGGTTATTTTTTCTCTGTGACACCGAATCATGAAATCACCGAAATATTTCACACACGTCCAGACATTGCCAAAACTAAAGTAATAAGGTAAACTATCTTTGACATTTCCAACGATCAATGAACACAACTTACAGCCTTGGACATAAATATATACAATATCTAGTTTTTCTTCTGCCTACTTACAGTGAGTTATACATGTATGTAGTTCGTTATGTATTTGTTTCAAATCAGAAAATAATTCTTCTGTCTTTACTTTGGCTAATTTGAGGGCTGAAGCCTTAGCAACTGGGTTGCTTATAAAAACAAAAATGTGTAGCCTGTTTCAAGCACAAAGAAAATCTCTTCTTGATGAAACTTGCTTTATTATGTAACTTGACTGCAAAAATTATTTGGGCATACCAAAACTTGAATACGTTTTACATATAACTGCTAACGGTTTCTCTCTGGTTGGCATTCTTGAGATTTATAGAACAATCATGGAAGTCCAATCAGTTATGTATAGAAATGCCCGCATTGTAGTTAGGTCTATTAGCATAACAATAGTTCAAATGATTAATTACCTTATGTTCCAAAACTTATCTCAACCTATGAAGAGTTATTGGTGGTCAAAATGACGTCATCAAAGTTTTGCTTGAAATCGTTTTTTCCAAACCTTATCAAATTATATACCGGGTTGTTCTAGGAGAATTCCCCCTGGTGAACTCCCCTCTAGGTAAATTCCTTCCGCACGTATTATGATATAGTAAGAAAATTTGATTTTTGTATATTTGTCTAAAATCAAGTGAGTCATTACGAGTCCCTATCTATGTTCCGACATATCGGGTGTAGGACAAAACTCATCTAGGAAAAAAACGTTTGATTTTGCTGTTTGCTTTGAAAATTGGTAGGTTTACTAATTAAATGATGCTGATTTCAAATCAAGTACCAGAATCTGGGTATTTCACCCCTAATACCTTATTTGGGCCCAAAGTTTAAAATATTCTGTTTGCTTTGAAAATTGGTAGGTTTACTAATTAAATGATGCTGATTTCAAATCAAGTACCAGAATCTGGGTATTTCACCCCTAATACCTTATTTGGGCCCAAAGTTTAAAATATTCCGTTTGCTTTGAAAATTGGTAGGTTTACTAATTAAATGATGCTGATTTCAAATCAAGTACCAGAATTTGAAATTCTGAATTTTTCTGAAAAAAAATTTCAAAAAAGTGGCAAATGCAAAGGCGAATAACTTCTGTAATTTTCACCATTAAAACTTAGTGAAGTTTTATTTGAAAGAAGAAGCCATCCTCGGCATGATATAAGAAGTCCGAATTCTAATTCGTAATAATTACGGAGTTATTGTCTCACACGGCAACCCCACTTTTTACATATAACCGTCACTACTCTCGACCCCATAACCTAAATCCGAAAATTAATAGCACTTTTGAGGTCTTCTATATGTAGCTAAAAAGTCATATAAAAATCCACTTGATATCGTTAAAAATGTTAGAATATTTTTTAAGATTGGAAATAATAGTATCAATCTGAAATATATGACAATTATCCTTAAAATTTGGATATAGTGGCTTGCGCATGCGTAAACCTAAATTAAATATATAGAGCCCTACCAAAGGTTATAAGAAACGAGACTTTGCATGTGAATGGCCAAATGATGAGGCTAACTAGATAGATAAAAAAATTTGGAAAAGGTTACGGCAACCGAAAAAAAAATCAAAAAATTTAATACGCATGCGCTTAATTCCCGGAATTCCCAACTTTTTTCGAAAGTAATTCCACTATAAGCTAAAGCCATCATATAAGCAACATTTCCCACAAAGGTTTACAGGTATCATATTTCCTTAACGAAATATGCGCGAAACCGTCTGCGCATGCGTGTGCAATATCTGACAATGATGTGAAAATGAATTTCTACTTCTTGTCAATGAACCTTTGTCCTTAAGTTATCGGCAAAATATGAAGGGATTCCAACCAGTAGTTAAGGAGATCTAAGAAGCTCGAAACTAACCCTAACCCTTCGAATCTTTTTCCATTTTTTTGAGTATAAGGAATGCTGCCAATCCTAGTATATTAGCAATATCTAGGTAAATATTGAAGATTATCACTCCAAATTTTGAATGGTGATTGAAAATAATCATATCTATCAGAATAATATGGTTACAAATCTCAAAATCCACCATGAGCACTTGCGCATGCATAACTTTAAATCGTCCATAGATCGTTCTAATTAAGATTACTTAAAACGAATTTTTGTGTATGGACAGCTATGCTATTGTGTCACCGGTCAATAAACAAAAAGTTCCGAAAATACTACGGTATCTAAGGGGAATAACACGTAACTAAGAAAAAACAGGTCTCGAATGCGTATAAATTCCACATTATTAACTTTTTTCACAGTTTTATTCCAGAAAATCTTATCAAAATAGAAAAAGCTTCTTGGTACAAAATTCCAGATTCCCATCGTAAGTATCTCGCAAATTCGGTTTTGCGCATGCGCAGCTCAAAATGTTTCAAACGTTATCATTCACAAGTCCTCTGGATTCTAATTTATTATAGGTTATATAAGTTTAAACGCAACCGTAATATAGTTCTAATATTATTTAACCATCACTTGATTGATTCGCGAATTTAAAAAACGTTAATAGAATTTTAAAAAACGAAAAACAAAATCTTTTCGAAAATTAATAAAATTTAAAAAAATGAATAACAATATTGTTTTTCGACCTGCCGTGTCAAAACAATATTGTTTTACATTTTTTAAACTTTTATTAATTTTCGAAACAATTTTGTTTTACGTTTTTAAACGTAAATTTGACGGGCTTGTGTGTATTTGTTCAATATAAATTTTGTGATGAGCTCTCTGATATGAATGATTATTAAATGAAATTTTAAGTATTGAAGTCCAGAGACACGATGGCGAAAAGAATCGCTCTATTATCTACTCTATTTCTTATAGACCTCCAAATAAACAGTCTACCTTAAGTGGATTAATTTTCGCAAGGATTAATTTTCGCGAATTTTGCCCAAATTCGCGAAATTAAGTCCTCGCGAAAATTTTGAAGACAGCTGATTCGCGAAAATTAGTCCTCGCGAAATATTTGAAAAAACCCGATTCGCGAAAATTAGTCCTCGCGAAATTTATCCAAAAATGCAAAATTAGCATTCGCGAAAATAAAACAAAATTTCAATTTTGTAAACCTTTTTTCTACAAATAATAAAAATATGATTAGTATCTGTTATTATTATTGTTGTTGTTCTTCTGACGCCCAAAAAAAATATGTTTTTGCACTCTTTTGGCTTCTTTGGAACATCTGCCTTTTTCTTCTTTGATATGGGTGGCTCTTTCCGTTCGTCATTTCTTTCAACAAAACAACCCATTATGACTTCTTTGGGTTGGCAATATAATGGGTCCACCATTTGTTCGTGGTGCCAAAATTGCCTATGCCAAAATTCCCTAATACACATTATTCCATAAATTTCTGTACCCTTACAATAACCATAGAAACAAAACAAATAGAATAGAAAGTCTCATATGCACGCATTTTGCTTTATAAAAAAAAGGATTCTAATCATAAATGAAAAATATTTTAATATTGTTTCGAGCCATCAGTTTCGAATCGTCAACTTCAAAACGGCCAGTTTCAAAACGTAGTGGAATCTTGGGTGTACAGACGTTTCGAAACTTCCAATTAGTAAAACTGGTTGTTATTTTGATCTTTTCTGGTGGATTAGTGTATAAAAGGTTGTAAATATTTCAAGTTAGTCAGTCTGCTTTATTAGAGTCTGTCACCATAGCAATCGTCATGGAGTTTACAACGACAGAAAGGGGAAATCGTCAACTCACTCGAAATGGTTACCTATATGTTTTTAAAAAAATGCTCGCAAACGAGGTGAAATGTTTCGAATGCGTTTTACGACGAAAAGGTGGCCAGTGTAAGGCATTAATAAAACTGTACGAAAATGACTTAGTTGTTGTGGAAGTCAATGAACACACACACGCTCCGTTCCAAACCCAAGTGGAGGTAGTCAAAATCAAGGCAGGTATAAAAAGAAAAGCGGAGACCACAGGAGATGCTCCGCAGCAAATTCTCGGTACCGAACTGAGAAACATTTCAGAAGATGCTGCTGATAACTTGCCTTCTGTTTCGACAATGAGGAGGAACATCC
The DNA here is from genome assembly GCA_963930725.1 of Candelabrum cocksii. NCBI lineage: Eukaryota > Metazoa > Cnidaria > Hydrozoa > Anthoathecata > Candelabridae > Candelabrum > Candelabrum cocksii. The sequence continues at coordinate 6,343,999 of OZ005669.1, forward strand.
GGAAAGCTCGAGAAGAAAACAATATCCTTCCAAATCCGTTGACACGCGAGGAGATACCGATTCTACCGCAACGTTATCAGAACACAGCAGTCGGCAAACCATTTCTCATTTATGACAGTGGTTTAGGAGACCAAGAAAGAATTTTCATCTTTGCTTCGGAACAAGGTCGCTAAGAGAATCTGAGCATTGATATGCTGACGGAACTTTCAAAGTTTGTCCGGACGTTTTTTATCAGTTTTATACTGTTCATGCTCAAAAAATGGACAAATTTTTCCGGTAGCATTTTGTTTGTTACCGAACAAAACAGAGGTGACCTATAGACGAATGTTCCAGCAACTCTTCAATCGTATCGAGCACAATAATTTGCAAGATATTCTTGTAAATTTTGAAAAAGCTGCTATCAGCGCCATTCAACATTTCAACGACAACATTGAAATAAAAGGTTGTTTTTACCACCTATGCTCCAATATTTGGGAAAAAATCCAACAGACTGGTCAACAAGAAAGGTACAGCAATGATCAGGAGTTCGCTTTACACGCCCGAATACTTTGTGCGATTGCTTTCCTACCGTCAGACGATGTTGTCCGCGGGTTTGAGGAATTAAATGATCATGTTAGGAACCTTTACGATGAAGAAATGGATGGTTTGTTTGAATACTTGGAAGATACATATATCGGTCGGTATCGAAGAAATGCTGCAAGACGCCCACCTTTGTTCTCTATTGAACTATGGAACATGTTCCATAGAACATTCGACGAACTCCCGAGAACAAACAACGCTGTAGAAGGGTGGCACAAACGATTTCAAGGACAGGTATCATCGTGTCATCCAGTATTTTGGAAATTCTTGCAGCTTCTGCAGAATGAAGAAAGCTTTGTTCGTGTCGAGATTCTTCAAAATCTCGCTGGACATCCGCCACCTGTTCAAAGACGGCGACCTGGATTGTAATCGCCGGATTCTTGCCATTGTTGATGATTATCACAACAGAGACACATACCAATATCTGCGAGCGATCGCTCATAACCTTAGCTTTTGAAGATTTTACGATTGTATGTACATTTTATGTTTGAATAATGATTTATATCCTCATTAGAATACTAACTACTGAAAAGAAAAAATTGAATAAACCCCCTATTTATAATAAAACCAGTTATCCAAAGAAATCCACAGGTAGAGCAACAGGAAAGAAAAGAAGATTTCCACTTTAAGGCGAAATAAGTTCCAGGAACAAAATTTTATTTTCAAAATAAGTATTTATTTTAACTTATATTTGTTTTCGTAATTCTTATAAACCATTTCGACAAAACGTCGCAGTGAAGAAAGAGTTTATCAAAGCGCGGCGTTTATCAGAGTAAATACGGCATTCCAGTGACCAGTAAAGTCCTTCCGACCCGGGGGAATTTGGTCGGTGGGAATTCACCGGAGGGGGAGATTCACCAGGGGGGAATTTGATCGGGGGAATTCACCAGGGGGGAATTTGATCGGGGGAATTCACCAGGGGGGAATTTGATCGGGGGAATTCACCAGGGGAATTTGATCGGGGGAATTCTTCTCCGGACAGCGTTTTATATTATAATATTACATATGTTTTTTCAATGGTATTAAGCCTAAAAGCTCCAGAAAAGCGACATCAAAATCTTGTAGTGTTGAATGCATCCTACATTTTCACCAATATGATGGACAGAATCTTCTGTTACGAGGTTTTACTGAACATTCTTTAAAGAAAGTAAAAATTGCTTGGTAAGAATAGTTATATTTATTTTATTTTATCCGGAAATATTTTACATTTGCTTCCCTGTACCTTCTTGTTTCTTTTCAAAAAATTTAATCTTACTCTCTTAATAGTATATTACAAAAAGACGAATCAATACAGGGGACCCTCGAGAGAGACACGAACGAATTGAAATTTTATCAAAAATGCTATGATTTATATACGCATCGTAAGTCTCTAACGAAGATCGAAAATGAAAACACTGAGGATAAAACTTGCCAGCCTGAAATAGATAATTCAACTACAACTAACGAAATAACGGCTGAAAGAAGATCATCAAATCGAAAAAGAGACAGATCAGGTATTCAAATGAATGCTTCTATTTATATCTGCTACATTATGATTGCGATCTTACTGAAAAGCGGACACCTATTGGTATGTGTGCGCTATTGGGAAGCTGAGTAATTGATTTTCATATATTTGCGGATCTTAACTTGAATGGACGGCTTTAATTGAGTATACAGTTTATCGGCGGTTTCCGCTAATTGTGCTGTCCGCTAATAAAGTATTTAAATGGAATTTATTCTTGTTTTAAATTACCAGATATTACGTGTATTACATGACATATATATTTCATATTTGTTCAGGAAGAATTGTTGCAAACATGGAATGTTGTATTTGCTATAAAAAGAAACGGCACAAAAAAAGTTATGAAAGCTTAACGAAGTGAGTTACACAAAAAGCCGCGGAAAAGCTCATACTTTATGCCTCGGAAAGACGCGATAATCATCGCCTGCATGCTAACGTTTCCCCTTCTGACTGGATGGCTGTTGTAGCATTAGAATTATTTTATCACCGATCATATTATACGGACTACACGCGACCGAGTAATCGAAAAGATGGTGGTTATGCCGTAAACCCATCTGATAAATTGATAGAATAATTGTACGTTGAAATCGAGAGTAGAGTTATGGTAAATCTAGAAGTCTTGCAAACAACCGAGCTGACGGAGATATACAGAAGTAAGCTTCCAGAAGATAATTCTCTAAACGTTCCCACTAGAAGGTCTTTATTAGACGCCGTTACAAAACAGTTCAAAGAAAGAATCGCTGCGTCGACACCGAAATCATATCCAACTTTCATTTTTAATAATGAAATTGAAAAGCGATTTATCATTGAAACACTAAGGTGTCAAATCAGCGCCCTAAAATCAACGAAAACGGATAAACCCATTGAAGAAAAGATCGTGGAATTAGGAAAAATAGTGAGAAATGAGGTCCTAGAGATGCCGTTTACATTTGAAAACATTTGGCCCCCGTGGGAGGATGAGTTACTTACGACGGATACTGCTTTACCAAATCTACTTGAATCAATACTCATGGTTTTAATGGCAGCTCCAAACAAATTGAGTAAGAGAAAGGAACGTTTGATCAACTCCATTGGTCAAGATTTGGTTTATTTAATGACCAGGTTAATGTTTTGGAGACTTATCTGGCCGAGGAAGCCGTACGAAATCAAACTAATCGTGGATTTTGCCCAAAATTTATCACGTTTGTCTGGGACAACAACGATATCAACCCAAAGTCTTTAAGTGGAAAGGTTATTCACTGTACCAACGGAATAGTAATACAGTTGCAAAACCCTGGGAGTACTGAGATTTTGACACCAGATTATACAACAAGGAAACGATTAAAGACCAGGAGAAGATCATTCAACGCGCTTCCATCAACACTTATTTTGCAGTATTCATGTTGTAAGCGTGGAGATCCAGATCCAATGAATTATTTTCAGGTTTGATAATTGTTTTAAGGTTCCAAATACCTATACAATCTGAAAGTTTATTTTAATTCGCAGGGCGTAACAACTTTCTTTTCACACACTAGATTCCTGGCAACGAAAAGAAACACCTTCATGCCTCGGCACTTTTGGATTTCACTTGGGTTCTTCTTCGTTGTCATGAAAAGAATATCCCGAACTGGACTGCATTCAATTACTTACTCCAAAATGAACAAAGTACTAAAAAGTAAGAATAATTTAATTTTCGTTTAAATGTATTAAGTACTAGAGTCAGTTGTAGTATGCAACTAATGTATATCGTGTATAAATAAAATGCAATCAACTAATAACGTATAACTTTGAAAAAAATAATTTGCTCTGAAAATTATTGGAGGAGAGAAGCCAAAATCCAACAGATATGTGCTTTTAAAAAATGATATTTCTTCATGATTTATCATATTGCATATCTACCAGCAATTGACGAATCTCCAACAAAAATGGATGTCGTACTGGAACTTCTTATGCAATCGAAGGAAAAAGCAGAAAAACTTGGTTTATTGGAAACAGATGTAGTTATGGACCAGGCAATCTACGCTAAAGCAGTTGAAATACTGATGAATTAATTGCATGTTGATTTGAAAATTTGTAATCCTAGAATGGGTGCCTTTCACACGTCAATGACCTTTTTAGCAGTTATCGGGAAAAGGTTTGGAGATGGTGGTTTGAGAGATTGGATTGTGGAAGCTGAGCTTCTTGGTAAGAAATACATCAAATTGTTTTAACATTATTATTATTATTAAAGGTTTATTCTGGGCTTATCCATTTACAATAATGGCTCTCCATGTGTCTTACCCTTTTGGAATTGTGATAATATTATTGAATACTATCTGCTGTAAATAAATATACAAAATGCACCACGCTAAGGTTGAACAAAATAAGTATTCTTATTGCAGGTGAAGGAAAACATTTTAATAGAGCAATGCGGATATATCAGTATCTTTACGATGCGCTGACACAACATCTAATAAACAGTTTCAAAATATTTTTGACAGAAAGTTCCTTTCCAGATCTGGAATGTATTACATCTTCAAATGAATTTGAAGCTTGTATAGATGAGGTATGTTTCTTATCTGTAGCGTTTAACATAACATTTGTTTTGCCTGCTGTCTATGTACTTTTGCGTCGCAATCACCTTATAAACCTTTCCTTACCTTTCCATTGAATTTAGATCACCGAGGAAAACATAAATGAATTTCTTAACCAGCATGACTGTCTTCACAAAGCATTATTGCAGTACGGAGAAGCAATCTCAAACGGAGAAAGAGCAGGATCCACAGCAAGTTATTGGTTATCTTTTATCAAATGATGGAAATATTGTTCTTATTCCAAAGATCATTTGGTGATTGGGATGCTCACTTGGACGCAACGAAACGGATGCTCCCGTACTTTTTTGCTTACGACAGACAGAACTATTCCAGGTTTCTAATATACTATTGGGTGGAAATGTCATCATTATCAAGTGCACATCCTACGATTTTACAGCGAATTCATGTAAGTTTATTTAAATATATATATACAATTTTTGTGTCTTGCTTTAGGATGTATATTAACTGAGATGCAAAACTGTGACTGCTGAATGTTGATGTTACCGTATATGATTTTGCTATTTTGCTGTCAAACGATCAATTGGCAGATTTAACCGAGTACCATCAGATCAGTGTATCGAACAAAGCATCAACAGAGAGCAAAAATGTAGTGGAGACATAATCGGATTCAGTACATCACCTGGTACAGTTCAGCAATGGGTACTAACAAGTCATATGGCCTCTAAATGTCTGTCTGGTTTAGAACAAGACTTAAATATCAAACAAACAAAAAAGTGCACCAAAAGGTCTCGGAGATTCCAGACGTGTCTTTGATAACGACGCTGTGCAAAGAGCATATGGTGTTCTGGAAAACTGGGGAAGCCCTTTCAAATATCGTGATTCCCTCGTGAATATAGTATCTGGAAGAGAAGCTTCAACAAGCGTCACTGTTGATCTATTGAACGCTGGATCACTGGGAGTAGAATCGTTCACGCGTTTTGTATCAGATTGCATTAAATCAAATAACATTTCATTTTATGCACCGATTAAAAGAATGAACTTAAAGACGTTCAAAGACATGAATCTGAAACGAAAACGGTTCTGCTGAAAGAAAAGTCTGTTGCAATGGCTGCTGAGCGAAGTTTATTTGGAAGGTTACTTGTAATAGCTAAAGATCATGAAGGACTATCTTTACGAAAGGTTTTATCTTATTCGCTGAGTCCCATTCCTTGGTGCTTTGGTTTGCCGAATGGCGGTCTTGTTAAAACTGTTAAATCAAGGTTGTTAGGTAAGTTGTATTCCAACAAGAAAATCCCTGCATGAAAACTAGCCCACGTAATCTTTGTCAGTATCATTAACGAAACCTATGAAAATTTTATATTGATTTATTTTATTTCAGATGCCATTGAAAAACATACACAGAAAACAGAGCCTACAGCAGAATGTGAGCTCCCCGCTGATGTTGCACACATATTCGATGGTATGGTACTGCTCCAACAGATGAGTTCGGTGTCTGCACAAATATTTGGAGGTGTATCAGAATCAATTTTGAAGCGTATTTCGAAAGGTTCTCTTATTTATTTTGTAACTGATCAATACCTCGATGGCTTTATAAAGTCCTTTGAAAGATCAAGACGTAGTGCTAATGGAGTATCCGAGTTCGAATCCAAAGGCGTGATCAGAATAAACCGAAACAGTGGCAAAAATATATGATGGATGCTGACAACAAAACTGAACTTATACAGTTTTTGATGGATGACTGGTCTCATAAAACTCGTTTCGCCCAATTACTTCGCAGAAGAACTTTATACGTAAATTGTGCATCAAAATTCTTTAAAATTACATGTCCTGATGAGGAGGTAAAAACTGTCCTTTCCTAGTTTGTGATTTTTCATTTCGGATTATGTTTAACTAAAGAAAAAGGTAGGCATATCTTAATCTTGATTTATTTTGCTTTTCTGCAGGTACTACTTAAGGAATAACTTGAATTACGGAACAACCAGGAGGAGGCAGACACAAAAGTTTTCTTGTGTGCAAACCATGTGGCTCCTAGTACTGCAGTCTGCATACATACCGTCGACAGTGACATTGCATTATACGCTCTTTACTTTTGTGACACAATATTGTCACCAATGTTTATTAATATTGATGTAAAAGACAGGCGCAGAGTTTTGAACATATCAAGTATCAAGCATTGCTGAAAAGCTTGGTACATCATGTTGGAAATCATTACCTACGTTTCATGCCTTTACAGGTAATGATTATACTAGTGCTTTCCATGGCATCGGAAAGTTAAAGGCATTTAAATTGTTAGAAAAAAATGAAGAGTTTCAACACTTATTTTCTTTGTTTGGTGACAATTTCACATTTGATTCATCTCTCTTCCCAATGGTTGAAAGATTTGTAAGTCGTTTGTATGGGTTAAATTGCAATCATTCCGACGAAGCTCGTTATTTGAAATTTACCAGCAGCAAGAAAACACCTGAGCCCCAAAAACTCCCGCCTACGAGTGATTCTCTTCTTTGTCAATGTAAGCGAGTTTCTTATGTGACTGCAGTGGTAAAAAGGTCTTTACAACCTATCACAAACTTCCCTCCAATACAGGAAAACCATGATTAGACATTGGACAATGGCCAGTTGTCCGTCCAATGGATGTTGAAAAATCCGGCTTCCGGCGAAGTTTTACAGCTTATTTCTTGCAATTGCAAAAAATTGAAATGGAGTACGAGGGCATGCATGTGTTTTGTTCATGGATTGAAATGTACAGACTTATGTCAATGCATTGAAAGTTGTGAAAATTTGAAAAACAACGATGGAGAGACATCAAGTGTCAGTGACGATGAAAGTGATGGCGATGAAAGTGATGGCGATGAAAGTGATGGCGATGAAAGTGATGGCGATGAAAGTGATGGCGATGAAAGTGATGACGATGAAAGTGATGGCGATGAAAGTGATGGCGATGAATAAATCCAATATCATCATTTAGACGATTATAATATAATATATTTTGGTTTTAAGATAGTGGCTTCCTTGGATCCGATCTATTGCTCTTTAGACAATTTCCTTTCGGAAAAATATCAAAGATTTTCAATTTTCATGATTTTTAAAGTTTTCATCGCGTGAAATGATGACGTCACTAATAATATTCAATACCGCATATCTCCCAAAATATCAATTTTGGGACATAGCTTTTCATATATCTTTTCCTTCTTTTTTAATGCTCTTTTGAATGGTAAGTTTTTACCAAATTTTGACAAAGATCTATTGTCCTGTGTCATAGAAACATGACCTGAAACTAGTCATTTGCTATTTTTAGAATGTTCAGTAAAGATTTTCGGGTTCCTGTGATTGCCCTTGTACTATTTCAATAGGTTTTACAATGTCCGCACCTCATTAAAAAAAAAGTTCACCAGCGCCCTGACTAATCGTAATGACTGCCGTTTCTTTTGAGCAATCTTTTTTCGATGGTTTGCTGCTTTGTTTCTTGAAAAATTTTCGAATTTCTTTACTTTTCCCGATACTTACATTTCTTATTACTTTAGTTGTTTTTGGTGGCGGGTTACTAGTTGGCAAAATATTGATTATCTCGTTCCGTTGCAAAAAATATCCAAGATTTTCTTCCTTTTTTGGCTCTATATACAACTGCTCGAAAAGTTGCTTATAATTTTCCAGTAATGACAGATTCATGCAAGTGCCGGGTATTTTCACTGTAACTTTGAATGGAATTTCCATTTAATCACGATTTAACGGAGAGCTATGTGAATGAAAGAAACGAAGACGAGGATGAAAATGATGACGATGATGCAGGGTGGAGATTTGAGAATGATTTGGAAAGAAATGCTTTTGATTTTATATTTGATGATGAACAGTATTAATGTGAATATAGATAGATATCTTAACGTTATTTTGTTAAAGTTTATTTGTTTTTTCTTCTTATAAGCCTTTGTTGTATCTTTAATAAGAATCGTCTAGATACAAATACCATCATTCAACAAACAAAATCCAAAAAAAAATCCAAGAATTTTCCCATCCGCGAAATTAAATTCCCGCGAAAATTAACCAAATTTCCCATCCGCGAAATTAAATTCCGCCAAAAAAATTGTTTCGACCATCCGCGAAATTAAATTCCCGCGAAAATTTCTTCCTTTAAGGTAGATACTAAAGAAGAATTATCTCATATCGTAAAAATCAACCTATGAAGAGTTATTGGTGCTTCAAATGAGCAAAGTGACGTCATCAAAGTTTTGCTTGAAATCGTTTTTTCCAAACTTTATCATATTATATACCGTTGGAAAGGAAATTCGATGTAGATTGCAAAAAAGAATTACTTCATATCGTACAATTCAACCTATGAAGAGTTATTGGTGGTCAAAGTGAGCAAAATTACGTCATCAAAATTTTGCTTGAAATCGTTTTTTCCAAACCTTATCATATTATATACCGTTGGAAAGAAAATTTAATTTAGATTATGAAAAAGAATCATGTTTTAACCTGAAAATAAAGTGCTAGAAAGTTATTTAAGCTCATATATGTATCAACAACCACTGCATTCGCAAAGTCCTGCGCATGCATCCCTGACCTTCTGCAGCTGCATCGTTTCTGACAACGGGTCTTGCACTCACACTTTACAAGTTCTGCACACGACTTGGATGTTTCTGGCGATGTTGTCCAGCGAGGGGTAAATATCTGGTTTTCACGTTTCCATCCCCATCAGCGGGCATTATTTGAAAACCAAAGTATTTGGTTTTTGACTAAATAGTCAGACGATTCACGAATCGAGGGACTGTTGGTGTTTAACAAAAGTTAGGAAGGCAATAACTGGTCTATGATGCCCGTAGATGTTCTGGGCCGCACGGGCGCTACACTGTCGAATTTAATGAGTTTTAAACTTAACCGAAAGGTTTGGGTAATCTTGTCAAATTACTTCTCAAATCCCACTGACAAGTGCAGATCCCCAAATACGGGATGAACCAAACGACGAATTAAGGCGCCTAAATCGACGCTCGTCAGACCCCACAAAAGGTGTTGGTTAATTCAGACAGCAAAACGGTGGCCATGGAAGTCGAAACCCGCTATGGAGTGTGTAACAACACACCTGCCGAATCAATTAGCCATGAAAATGGATGGCGCTCAAGCGTCGTACCAAAATCTTTGCTCTCCTAGAAAGCAAATTACTGGTTTGAAGTCGAATTTGATTACGTCATCATTTTGCTCACTTTAAGCCCCACTAACTCTTCATAGATTGATTTTTACGATATGAGATAATTCTTCTTTGGAATCTACATCGAATTTCCTTTCCAACGGTATATAATATCTTAAGATTTGAGAAAGTTGATTTCCCAGCAAAAAAGTGCTGACGTCAGCGATGACGTAACATTTGGGTGTGTCTCCCACCTTAAATTTGTTTGGAATATCATGATAGACATTTGTACCAAGTTTCATGCTTTCTTCACAATTTGAACTATTGTTGTGTTTTTTAACGCTAACAGCCCTCACTATTGAAGCGTTTGAAACAAACAACCAAACAAAATTGCAAAAGTCAATGCGTACTTGGCAGATTGCAACATTATCATTTGAGGCACAGCTGCATAGGTTTGAGACAAATATTCCTGCGAGCCTTGATATGCTTGCAGTTTTGCTTCTTTTCGCCACACATGGCGTGTCAGGCAGAAATTCGTCGAAGGATGTAATGAAGGATGAGATAAAATTTGCGAAGAATGTTATGAATTACGTTTACGAAAAATTCCCGTTTTACTTGCCGAGATTCACAAATTTCAATAGTAGCAGCATACCGGGAGTGATAAAGAGTACGATGACCAAGGATTTCGTACTGCAAATTAAAAGCGAGAACGGATACCAATTGATTCTTTCCGAAAGACCTAACGTTACAGGTGCAGAACACTTTGTACTGCAAAGGACCACTCTTTATACTTGTAAACGCGGTAAGTACATAAAGAATAAAACTGTTATGAGGTAAAAGTTGCAAGGGCTTACAAATCATTTTTCAATAGGTCTCAGGCATATTTCGTTTCTACGTTAAAAACAGGCGTATAATTTGCAGCCTAAGCGACATTTATATTGTCGCTTGTATTCAAGACAGTTTTTTCTTTATATTGTTCCATAGAAAAGATGTCAAAGTATTAATTCAAATTCACAGATTCTTATTGGGTTCGTTTGTTTTTTCAGCCATTCGTTATAGTAGCGGCAACCCATTGTTCCTTGAGTACAGAGAGGGTGATTTTAATTCAACCATCATTTTAGTATCATCGCATGATGGTCACCTGAAGCCCAGGGCGATACCGGACCGAGACGCCGGTTGCTTTATCAACAATAAGTGCGTTTTTAAACACAACTGCGTAGATAAGACAAAGAACATCACTAAAGATTTTCGAAAGTGCAGTGCAAAGGACTACAATGACATGTTTTCCACTAATATCGTTGAAAGGTTAGAAGAAGAGTTGGCGTCATTGACGGGGAATCGGCCCCACGTCGTCATAAATCACTTGCATCGCTCGAAAATTGATATGAACAGGAATATTTCCATCGCCACATTTGACGTGCCCATTGCGAAACAAACATGGAGAGATTTTCATAATTTGATTCGAGAAGCGAAATCCAATTTAAATGGAAAATTCGGTATAATATTTGATCTCCATGGAAACGCTGTTCCCGATGGTTTCATCATGCTGGGGTATGGCGTTCATCCCTCGCAAATGGAATTTGAGAACATCACAATGAACATGACCTCAATCCAGAATCTGGGGAGGCGTGCTAAAGTTTCCTTTGAGCAGCTCTTACGCGGGGAATTGAGTCTAGGTCATTACCTGTCAGAAAAAAACTACGAAGTGATACCTTCTCCAAAGATTCGGCGACCCCGATCGCGCCATTACTACAGAGGCAGTTACACTATTTTGCAGCACGGTTCGAAAAATCAGTCAAACAGGGATAAAGTTGACGCTGTGCAGATCGAGGTGCATTCGAAGTACAGGAACGACGAGGATTATAGGAAGTTCAGCAAAGATTTGGCGGAAGCCATTAATACATTTATCTCCAACAATCATGAACTTCAAATAGAAACAATAGCCAACCTTAGTAACAAGACCGTACATAGACAAATCTTCTAATATATGTTTTCTCCTAGTTTTGGTAATAGCTACAAGACTTCGTTTCTGGGTAACATTTTACGCATGTGTTATTAATAGTTACAAAATTTAGATTCTTTCTCTTATTTGATTATATAATGTTCGAAAATGTAAATCATATGCTTTTGCGTCATAAAACCTGCAAGATTTTCGTTGTTTTCAATTCAATAATCGAGCTATCATTATACTATTGAGTCTAGAGACGAGTTTAGTTTAGTTATAAGCTTATTCACAAGAGAAAAGATAATTTAAGCTTGAAAAACCATAGAATTAAAAATACTTAAAAATAAAAATGGCGGCGGCTTATGTATCTTTACAATATGAAGTCTGCCATAAACTCTCTGATCTAAATGAAAATTTCGAGATAGTAACTGTTGAAGGCGAAGAACAAGATGCCGACAAGAATTGATTAATTTCAACCATATATAGACGACCAAACAAACCATTATAACCTTTTTATTCCTGTCCTTCTCGGTATAACTGTAATAATGAGCCAATTTGTTTTGCTGGCGACTTTAAATATTTTTTTCTCCGTCAGTATCGTCATCGCTCATCTCGATGTTTTCCAAATCCTAACAGCATAGTTAATTAAGTTTATATGCATCTCCATACGTATCTCTTAAATTAACCTTAAGGGACACAAAAAGTTGAATATTTGATTGCTTTTAGATTCTCAGAAATACAGTTACTGAGAAAATATTTAAAAAAATATATATCTTATCAATAATATATCATTTCAGCATCTGCATGACGTCCTCGCTTGTTGTCAGAGATAACATTTAGCCGGAGGTTCTGCAATTTATCCATACACAGGCTGACTGACGATCACCATTTCTTTCTAGGTTCAATTTTATTTGAACTATCACACATCACTGTTTGTATAACGGAATGGCTGCAATATCACTGTCTGAATTTGATAATTGGATATGCTTGTTGCAATACGCACATGCGCAATATAATAGACAAACTAAAGCCCGTGTGCCTGCAATTTAATAATAGTCCTAAGAGTAAGGGACAAGATTTGTTGCAGCGCATCATCAATAAAAAAACCCTCGGAGTAAGAGGAAACCTCTACTAAACTTAAAACTTGGAAGGAATCACCGTGTAGTTGCAGAAATCGGCGTGGGACGACATCTTCAAAGCCCATGAAATCGTCTAAGGGGGCTATACACACATACGTACGAACGTGGTTGAGTACTACAAGCGAAACCTGTTGATTCCGTTCATAGACCATATTGTTCAGGAACTTGAATCTCGGTTTTCCGCACTGCAGACAATCGCCAGGAAATTGCTGAGTCCTGTTCCTACTCTACTTGAGGAAAATATTGACATTACTGAGTATGTGAACATATATGAAGATGCTTAACCGATACCTCATATCTTGTGTCCACTGAACTGGATCAGTTACCGCTTACACACATATTTACGCTCATCAATGGGACAGGAACGTCTCTCGAATTTGGGACTAATTATACAGTCGACACAGTGATGAGCAACATAATATATTCTATGAAAACATAACATCGTGTCCTAACAGCTCTAATGCCGAGCATTATGGGTACCACTGTACATATGGTCCGGAATATGGTTACTCTTCTACACTAATAACTCTGTCTTTGCATAAAAGAAGACCAGAAAAATTAAATTAGATTTAGAATTACTGTAATACTGTGTTGTTATTATTTTATTATGTTATTGTATTTCAGAGACCTGAGCATAACTCATATTCCAAACTTAACCCTAACCCAATGTGAAAATAGAAAAGTTTGTATGAGATCTTAACCATATGTCATTGATCATATCTGAAAAGGGGAACTTATCCATGCATTCTTCATTGTATATGCAATGTTTTTCTCACCTAGGTGTAGCTGTTGAAAAGAATCCTTTCAGGACGGATCCCTGTCAGATACCATAACCAGTTAGTAATGATGAAACTACATTTCCATGATCATGAGACCATGTGCTTGTAGCGGATTAAACACAACAGATTGCAAGTTAGGCCATAGTGTTATACAGTCTGGCAAACTGAGATTAACCAACACAGCCACATCATTATCATCATTGTTCTGCGCGTTGTTAAACGCCACCGACCGTTGCCCGAATTCTCAACTTCCAACTATCTCGATCAAGCATGCAACGATGAAGCTCGGTGATGTTGTTCATCCCAGTATCCTTCATCAGACGGCGTGGAAACGTCATGCGCGCATGTCCACCTCGGACAAAAGTTCCAACTGGCTGCCAGAGAACAAGCCCACTCACCGGCTGATCTATGCGACGCGCACAATGCCCAGCAAACCGTAGCCTTCTCTCTAAGAGGATATCACTGAAGCGGGGAAGGCTTCCGTAGAGGTTTTGGTTAGTTACATGCACGCTGTAATGTGTGTCTGTCACCTTCCGCAATAGGCGTGTGTACGTGTCATCCAGTGACTTGTTCTGCTTAGCTGTAAGTGACCAACAAGGTGAGCCGTACAGCAGGACTGCTTCAACAGTTGACTTTGAACATAGCCACGGACATCCTTTTAACCGAAAATCTCTCCTCAATATCTCGTGTCAATAGTGTGATTTGATCTAGATTCAACTTTCGTTTATTATTATTATTATTAAGAATCTTTATACAGGTTAAAAACGTCAGCATGTAAAAATTAAGATAAAATTCACAACTTTATTTCGGAAGCTTATTTGCTCATGGTGGAGGCAACGGGTCATAATCTTCCCTGGCTTGCAGTCTCCTCTTCTATACCCCATGTCTAATAACTTGTTGTTGCACTCGTAGCGAGACGAGTGCTCCAACGAGCAAAAATCACAAAAATGGTGATCTAGCGGGATTGTCAGCATTTTTTCCATTGATTTTGTTATTCTCATCAGGTATTTTTATGGTACTATAAAGGTTAGACAGGGCTGGTTAAAACATGTACTCCAGTATATATAATACAGTCAACTACACCGCGTAGGTACGTACCTGCTTCAGTTTCACCACTAGGGCGTCCCTAATCCCCATCGAAGAAAGATCAAGGAGCTGAAAACAGCTCTTCTTGACGAAATGGCGAAAGGCTTTGTCTCTATGTTAAGCCTCTCAGATGGTTGACTATTCTCTTTGCCAGGGCCTTTCTGATCACAGCACTTCTACTTTTTGCGTCGGGAGGAAACGCAGATTCGAGGTAGCAAAAATCTCTCGCCAGACCTCTCTGGCTTTGTCATCCACGTTGAAAAATTCAAACGTCAAGTATGTACGTTGCGCATACGTATGTATTTTGTTTTATCGCGCACCGGTTGATCAACCGGCCATATGTGTGTTTAAATAAAGCAACGTTTTAAATGTTTCAGGCCCTGGATTTCGTAATTTTCATAATTTTCTCAAAAACTATAGATTTTTAGAATATAGTGATAATTTCTCGTTTTTAAAC
Source organism: Candelabrum cocksii (assembly GCA_963930725.1). Lineage (NCBI taxonomy): Eukaryota > Metazoa > Cnidaria > Hydrozoa > Anthoathecata > Candelabridae > Candelabrum > Candelabrum cocksii. Next base: position 6,359,117 of record OZ005669.1, read on the forward strand.
CCTTTTTAAGATAAACTCAGGACTTTTTAATTTTGACCTGCCACATGATATCAAAGACATCAAAAGAAAAGGACACGGCGTTAGTTGATTTAAATATGTTCTAGCTATATATTCAGAACCAGCAAAAAATTTTAAACTTGTAAAAAAATAAGAGCAGTTAACAAAACGTTCGTGATATCAGAAGTTTGACTATAACTGTCGTAAATACATAAAACCATTGACAATTGATGTTTGAAACACCGAGAAGTCGAGATATAGGCAGTAACACGCTTATAAACAACTGTTAACGTAAATATTGAGCTGCATAGAAGGCCATTCCACACTTGCATATATTGCACTCCTCCTTTCCGTTTAAAAATGACAAATTCATTTGGGATCTATGTCAGGTTTTAAGCGCTATAGCGAATTCGGGCATTTACTCTTCGAGGTTTAATCCTAATTGACGCGTCACTACGTGTAGTCCGCAGCAATGTTCATGTTCAAGGGTATGCCTCAAAAGAGAAACAACCTCATACTCTGTACGAATTTATACAGAATAAATATTTCGAGGTAAAAACATTTTGAATGATTACCAAGAGAACGAAGTCTCTCAAGAAGGCAAGGAAAGGTATGACATTTTCTTCTTTCACAATTTAGCGAAATAAAAAATCTAGTTATTGTACTTGAGCGTCACAACAATATAGGAGGAAAATATCTTCGCTGGAAAACAGCTTAATAATATACGGTCCAGGATGTTATTAGATGTTTATTTATTGGAAGGTCTAATGTGGCAATTGTTCAGTCAGGATATTTCATTTATCATGTGCGTCTAATCAATAGGAAATGCGGGAAACTTTAAAGAGACTTTAAAACATGGTGGTATCGATGGAAATGCTTTATAACAGCTCTTTGCATTTTAAAGCAAGTTCATGTCAACAATAACCAAAAATTTGCCAGAATCAAAAATCGCATTCAACTCGACCAGTCTTCTTAAGATATATGTTTATGTTAACCGCTAACATTATAAAACGTAACAACCACATTGTTAGTAAAACATTGAAAATAAATGGCGTGTCTTTGGGTGTGACGCAAGGTTAACCATAATCCTTATTTCATTTAGACAATGAAAACGTCCATCTTGCAGCGCGTAAAAGATTCGCGATGCCTGGGGATGTTTTTGGCTGCCCTCTCGGGACTAACCTTCACAGTAAGTAACTTCATGGTCCAACTTACCATCTACTCTAGTCGACAAAACAGAGTTCCTACGCTACAAATTGTGTTCTTAAGAAGTGCAATTCAAGCTGCAGTCATCTCTCCGCTTTTTATACTCATGAAAGTGAAGCTGTATTCGGAGAATAAACATATAGTCGCTGTGTTATTGATGGGAATGTCCGGTTACCTTAACATCGTGTTTACGTATTCGGCCCTTGACAAAATACCGATTGCCGACACGCTTGTGATCACTTTTACAAGCCCATTTTTCAGTTGTATTTTTGGATATTTTATGATCCAAGAAAAGGTACATTGGTTTCATGGCGTGTGCGGGCTCATTAGCTTCGCTGGTGTTGTTCTGGTTACACGGCCGAATTTCATATTTGGTGAGAACCATAAAGCAAAGGTTGTTCTGTTCCAAGTTGATAAGCTTTCTAGGAACTCCAAAGAGATGATATATTTAACGGGAGTGATGTTCGCCTTCATCGCTGGATTGTGTCTCGCGTTTTATTTTGTCATCACGCGTCTTGTGACTCGTACTGCCAGTCCGTTAACAGCCATTCTCTGGCCTAGTTTATGCGGTATTGTTCTAACACCGCTGCTCATGTTGATCAAGAAGGAGGATTTCATTTTCTTCAACTCAATAAAATTCAACACTCAGCTTTTATCGGTTGGTGTTTTGAGTCTTGCTGCTTTGGCCTGTCTCACCGAGGCGTTAAAACTGGAAAACGCAACCGTTGTGAACTTAGTGCGTAATATGGATGTTATTTACGCTTTCGTACTGCAATTCGTTTTTTTGGATGTGAGACCAACATTTTGGGTCATCACCGGCTCGTTAGTCATTATTTTTGGAACAACTTTAATGGTCATTCACAGATGGTACTTGTTGAAAACAGGAAACATTGATTTTGAGAGAGTGGAATATGCAAAGAAATAAGAGTAACTTTAAGTGTAATGTAGTTATAGTGACTGGCAATGAAAGATTAATAAAAAATTGCATTAAATTCAGGTATCAAAGTTTTTCGAAATTCTGTACATATTCTTAGAATTATATAACCATCTATCGTGTAAATAGAGGCCCACCATCTATAGGAGGAGAGTGTTTATCTGTAGTTTGAACTATCGATTCTTATTATTTTCTAAGATTCGCGATAGTTTGTTCCAATATTTGTTCCCATATTATTTTTATGGCTTTAGATATTTTCATGACGTAGTAGAATACAGAGGAACATTGTACTAAGTGAACCGAAAACATTTTTTTAAAAATCATTCATCAAAATAAAGCTCGAATATTAAAAACAATGTTTGCGACTGACGTTTAATTATTGATTGAGGGTCACTTACATATGCAATAGCTTTTAAGGTTAAGTACGGCCTGATCAGTTTAATCACTAATTCAAATAAACAGAAACACGTCAAAATGGGCCATCGACTGTTGAAGTGATATGTTATGGTTTTACGTACCTTAGCAGCCAAAACAATGACTGCGAAAACTTTCGTCGAGAAAGATTTGGGCCTTTCTGAATTTTCATGTAGGGTTAAAATTTGTATTAAAAATATTTCTCTGTTCAGTTTATTATCTATAACAAAGCAAAAAACAACAAACAAACAAAAATTAGGGTTTGATTTCATTTCATTACTCATTCGTTATAACATTTTCCACAATGATGTTCATGTCTAACTCTATGTGATATTCTGAGTCTTCGTAGAAAACGATTTGTTTGTATTTGAGATGACGTCACTATCACTCTCAACAAATGTTGTTTTTGTCTTCTCTTCTTCAATGTATGTAAATGTATTGTAAATGATTGGTATTTTTCTCTTCTTTGTCTTTTGAACAATAACTTTGCTATCATTCTTTGAAGTATAAATACATAGATTGAAATCCGACCTTAATTTCCTTTTAAAGAAAATTTCATACATGACCCTAATTTTCGTTTGCCTTAATTTTTCGTCGGCCCAAATTTTCGCCAACATTGTTTTGGTCGATATATATATATTAGGGATATATATTGTCAATATTGCAGTAAATATTTACGATTCAAGTATGAATTTAAAGCATTATAACAACTCATAGTTGTCTTGATTGGCTCAGATTTGCCATTTTGGACGCCAAAAGAGTTGCTCGATATGAAAGGAATTCCACTCTGTCGATCGAAGAATTGTCGTAAAAAGGTTTATGGAATGTTAAACCTCGGTAATGATATAAAATATTCACTTAAGAATTATAATTATTATTAGAAAGATTATTTTGTAGGCTGTCAGTAGTTTGATAGATTATTTAGTAGTGCTTGAACTATGATTTCGAGGGTAATACCAATCCCGTGGATAAACACCACTGTGCAAGCAAATAAACTGCGACCTAAGAAAACTGATTATCATTATGAAATCACATATCGCCTAATCTTGATTAAACTAAATTTGTTTTCTTAGCATAACATTGTCTCTATTTGCTTGCCTAAACTTTAAGACAATCAAAGTATTATTTTAATTGTATTCGAGTGACAACATCGTGTCATTATTCTTTACTTGTAGTACCTTTACAAAAGATGTTCGCCTACTAATGGATTCAATTTAGAGCCATACTAGAATAATGAATTTACAGAGTTAATATAGCTCTAACTTCTGAGCGGTTATTAACGTGTGGAAGAAGGTTTTCTAAAATTTCTAAATTAACGCTTTTTTGTCTTGAAAAAATCTTTTTTCAAAGCGTCTATTAAAACGATACAGACTGCATTGCAGAGTCACACACTTCTGAACTGCTATTCCAACACATTCGTTGAGCAGAACTGATAAACATAAGTAACGAAACCAAATAAAGTTGTAAGATTGACAGATTTAGTTCCAAATACAACAAACAAAAGCAAAAAAGGGAACAAACTTGGTTCTCGATATATTTATTTGAATCTTTTAAGTACTACATAATTTATTACAGTTTTTAAATCTTCAGCACTGAGTTTGCGACCAGAAATAAAAGGCGGCCCTCTCAAGATATCTTTCGATAAGTATATTATGAAAACGACGCATTAATCATAAAAAGGTATGTACAAAGAAATCGAAAATGTGAGTTATTCGCAAGAGTCGTCTGCGAGGTCTCGAACACACTTGTAACGTATGTGCAAATCGCCTGTTTTTTCACCACAGTGACCTCCTAACGATTGTGGTGACACGTTGATGTCACACGATGCATTTCGATTGCACATCGCAGAGAGAACGGATAAGCTGGCCTTCGGACAGCAGGTGGATTCGTCCGAATGACGCACTTTGCGGATGTAGATCTTCTTGTCATTTTTGCAACGAAGTTTTAACATCGTGCCCTCGGCCCCGCTAATCCATCCTGCAAAAAAATTGTGTTAAAGCAAGTTGAGCAAAATATAACAGTTAATTCAGAACTACGTTTCTTACAATAAAACAAAATATATGTATCTTATTTCATGTCTATGAGAAAATCTTTTCAGATTATCAAGTTGTTTGTGCGAATGGTTACCGACGGAAATAATTTGCCAAAACACTTTGTGAAAAGATTCGGCACTTTCTCCCACCTTTTGAGGTTTTAATTTTCTTTATTGGTTCATCTTCTACTGACATTTGAGGTAAGCAAATCTGTGTCTCGTTCAAACTATGTAGTTTATCACAACTCAACGGCTCAGGCCAATTGAAGCCAAACCTCTTCATTGTAGGCAAGCACCCGTTTTTTGCGTCCATACATAGCTCTTTGCACGGAGGAACATTATGGTCAATGTTGGCGGAGCATAATGGAAGATACATTGAACAAAGGAACCGCGCCAGGTTTTCTGAGCAACGCACTTTAATTAAAGGCGAGAACATAGACATTTCCACTTGGGCTTCGTTCTGTGTGCGATGGTCCAAAAAGTTCGGGAAACTCGTGTAGTTGTAAGGAACGGCGTTCGAACATATTGGCGTAGTCAACTTCTCACATCTTTCTTTCTTGTGTCGAAACGTCTCGTCGATGCTCAAAGAATACACGGTTAGGAAAAGAAAAATTAAATGTTTAGAATCCATTGTGTCTGTCACTTCTAGCGGATTTGCTTCTCGTTTTGATATTGAACAAATAATATTTTTTTTCTAAAGTGTACGAAATAGCAATTGAAACGAAAACATTTACATTAGAGATTAACTGCAAAACAAAATCTCATTGACAAAGACTAATAAGGATAGTTGGTAATCAATACAGATTAAAATTGTAATCTCCTTCCACTAAACACAGTCGTTCACCTACTGATGTTCGCGGACAGCAACACTCATTGTTAAGAAAACGGGTAATAATTTCAGCGAACTTTGCGTTTCAGGCAAATCAGACACACTGAGGTCGATTTACGTGATATGTTCTTGTATTCCATTCTAAACTCAAGATATCACTGGACGAAGGCGAACATAATGATGCATATTGTTTAAAATAAATCTAAGTGTCATATCAAGGAATGCTGTTATGCATTTCATGACATAAAGCCCCTCCTTTCGTTTGACAGGTAGGAGAGTGCCAGCAAACCTAGTCATCAATTGAAATGTTTACCTAGATCTTTTTCATTTTGAAACAGGAACTGTGTTTGACGACCGCCGATGCTGCATTTCAAATATCAACCTCGAAGGTTAAATACTCAATAAAGATAAATATTTAAGTTCAAATAAATTGGTGACTGCTCTCTAGGGTCAAGGGTCTCTTGTTTAAAACTCCTGTGTTAGATAAGGCGCTCATGGAATTCCATTTTCTCTTATGATTTTACAAAACTCTTATCTTACAAACAAACATAGCAGAAAAAGGGAAAGTTGAAATGTACAAAAATGCTGGAAAGTTTTTGAAGAAGGAGAGATAGGTGATCAAACGCATGTAATTCGTACGGCAAATAATTCTTAAAAAGATCATGCGGCGAGAAAAATGTAAACATCCAAGTGGCTCTCGGATATTTGGTTTGAGTTAATTGACTCGCTTTCTTCCTGTCCTCAATTCGTGTCTCCATAAAGTGTTTATTATAACAGTGACTTCTCTTTACCGAGTAAACTAAAGAGTCATCTCTAAAACAACAAACGGTCATTTCAAAGCTACTCAAGTAGGATGAGATATACAATATCGTTAGCTACGTCATAATGATGTCATCTAGATGTAGACAGCACACAGGAAGTTTTTAATGGGTTTTTAAAAGAATTTTAGGATGAAAAGAACTTTTAACGTAAACCTTTAGAGGAGTTCCGGCGTTAGTTGTTTTTGAAATGCGTAAATTTTATTGACGCGCACGACCTGTAAGCATCAAATAAAAACCCAAGAACACCGACGTAAGAAGACACTATCTTTAAATGACACTCCCTTCACCATCCTTCCGCCGGGCACCGAAGAAGACGAGGAAGATTTAGAAGGCGTCCTCAATCATATCGATGAAAGGTTTGCAGGCATGAATACGTTTGCTGAGAGTAAAATCATCTCAAATTCTAAATTCGAGTTCTATGAAAAACATTGTCTTTCACGCATATACTTCTTTCAAATCAAAAAATGCAGATTGCAAGTTCAATAAACCGATTCATTGTCAACCTAGCAGCGATGCAGAGGAGAAGTTCCTTCCTTCAACCCTTGAAAACGTCGAAAAAGGACCACAGTTAGTTCCTGTTATTGTAATTTTAATTTGATTTGAGCAATTATGTTCAATAGCTACATTCCTTCATGTAAAGATATCCGTAGGCAATTTATAACCATATATATACCAGACTTATTATATGAAAGATAGTATTAAACTAGTAATGAACTAATGAGCAGCTAATACCAGAACCCAAATCATAACATGGTACCAGAAGTGTAAATCAAAGACTTTCAAACAGATTGGAGAAGTATTGCTGTCAAAGAAAAGATGGAACACTTGCTGCCTAAACCAAACGAAATGGACTTTGATACATCCAACCTTGCTGTGACATGGAAGAAATGGAAACAGACAATAATCCTTTTTCGCCAACCGGCCAGACAGCAAAGAATGTTGGATTTGTTGTTAAATGTGAAGAGTGTAATAAATCCGCTTGTTACATTCAAAACACAAACTGAAAGCTGATGATACAAAAAGTGCAAAGAGAATGTTTTCTCAAAGGTTTCGTATATATGTGGCTCGGTTCTGTCTGAATATCTAAGGAATAGGAAATGACAAAGATGAGAAATATCTGAAAAAGATTTTTGATAGGGGAAATATTTCATGCTCTAGCAAAATCGAACTACAGTACTACACTGTTGACGTCGAACTGTGACCGAAAGTGATTTATCTAAGAAGAAGAACATATAATACCTTGTTGTTACCCTGATGTTACCGAGATATGACGCTTGGACGATGACAATAATACTGTGCCTTGTTTTAGTTCTTTAATGTAACATTTTCTCATCATTGTCAAGTGATTCTGGATTACATCTTTGTTACAGTTTACAAAGAAGGGCATGTAAGCGGCAAATCAACGCATTTTCAATTGCGATCGTTGCGGAAAACGATGCAAGACAGAGCGCGGAATAATCTAACATCTACGATTTTGCGTTACAAACAATCAACAAGTCGGACAACCACCACCACCACCACCACCACCACCACCACCACCACCTCCTCCTGATGGCGATGAACCAACCGAGCATGTTAGTCCCGAAAATGTGCCAATCGAAAGCTTCTGGTGGGGCGAAATGAAAGGGAGTGAAAGTCGAGGACGAGATTGCTGAGATGATGAAAAGGTCTTGGTGGACAAGAGCTGCATTTGCAAACGATGTAAGTGCGTCTAGATTGATCACATCCCTTCGAGAATGGAGGGCTTACCTAATCGAAGCTAGACCAAAATACGGATATCATCCACAACCAATCAAGTCACGGTTAATCTTAAAACAGAAGAAGCTGGAGGAAGCAAGACCAATCTTCGAAGGTACCGGTATCCAAATAACTGTAGAAGGCGAGCAACATCTTGGTGCGATGATCAAGGGTGAGGAGTACAAGGAGAGGTATATTCGTAACACCATTGAAAAATGGGTGAGCGATTTATCTTTTTTCTCCCAAATTACGACAACACAGCCTCAAGCAGCATACGCATGCTATACTGCAAGATACCAGCATAAGTTGACATACTGTCTTAAGACGATTCCAGGGATGAAGAACTACTTACAGCCGTTTGATGATGTCATTCGACATCAGTTCATCCCTGCCATCACTGACAGCCACATCGTCAACGACAAAGAAAGAGCATTACTGCCCCTTCCACCACGTTTCGGAGGACTTGATCTAAAGAATTTCGTGGAAACAGCGCCATTTGAGTATGATAACAGGCGCCACATCTCGTTCCATCTGAAGAACTTCCTTCTTGATAAGAACAAAGGCGGGGTTAAAACAAAATACCAAGTTCAGTCTGAACGAAAACAAATGGAGCAGACACGACTCGTCAGTCTTCTGGCCGATATGACAATTGACGAAAAGAGACAAAACGATGCCAACTTAGAGTGTGGCGTCTCTAACTGGCTGACGATCTTCCTCTGAAGGAATGGGGATACGACCCCAACAAGTAGCAGTTCTGGGACGCCATACGGATACGCAACAACCGGAGCCTCGAACGGCTGCCAACAGATTGTATTTGTGGAGAAAAGTTCAACCTCAGCCACACCCTGTAAGAAAGGTGATATGGTTACGCTACAGCACAACGAGCTCCGTAACACCCTTTTAAAGGAGATCTGTCACGACGTGAGAACGGAACCACCACCCATGGAAGTCAACGGGGAAGTTCTCAACGAACAGACTGCCAACACCAGACCAGAAACACGTCTCGATATAAGCGCTCTCGGACACTTGCCCAAAGAGTATTCTTTGACATATGGGTTGCTCAGAGGTACAGGTGTTTAGAACTAAAGAGATGCTTTGAGAGGAATGAAAAGGAGAAGAAGCGCCAATATAATGAGCGAGTGCTTCAAATTGAAAATGGGACATTCACTCTTCTTGTGTTTGCGACGAACGGTTCTATGTCTCGCGAGTGCCAGGCTTTCTACAAGAGAATGGCAGAAATCGTGGCAGAAAAGAGGAAAGTCCACATGTCGGTGGCAACAAATGTAATCCGGACAAAGATCAACTTCTCCCTTGTCCGCTCGATGTTGCGATGCATCCGCGGATCAAGATCACCAATCACCAACAACAACTTGAGTGACTTTCATCTGGCAGATCAAGTCCACATCCGTCGAACGGAATAATTTGCCAGCAAACAATAAATCATCAAAAACTTAAATTATTTTGTATCTTTTTCATCTTGTACCTTTAGTTATATGGCGTGCCAGGACAGCCTCCGTGAAATGTTCAAAAAGCCATGTAGAGGACAACAAAAAAAAAAAATTCTAATGTCGTCAAAGGCAATTGTAAAATCATCGACACCATCAGAGATTTTTTCTGTCAAAACTCTACTACTACCTCTCACACACGTAATAGCAGAAAGTATAACAATAAACGAAATTTTAAAACGTATCCAAGTTAGAACCTTTTCATAATTATCACCGTCTTCGTAGCAATTTTTTCAGTGAGGTGTTTGTGAAAAACTGAACAATCTCGACCTTCACCACCATTAACGGAGAAAACAAGTGGGATAAAGGTTCCTTGTTCGACAGTAGGTTAGCCTCGAAATCGCGGAGGTTTTTGTGACGCATGATTTCAAATCCGCTATTTTTACAGTCTAAAGTGTGTGTAATGTTGAACGTTTTACCGCAAGAGCAGAAAGACGGTAGTCCCTTTAGTGGCTTGTTGTAACAAAGTGGCAGTGCATCTCTGAATTCGTTTTTGTTAAGGAGAAACCCATGGTCTTCTAAAGATAATACACTCAGCCAACTGGGGGAACATTTTGATGTTGCTAAAACACTATGAATCAATTTGTGTTTAAATTTTCGGAGCCTAAAAGTGATGGAAACACTTGGTATTTATTACATCATCTAGGGGTTTGAGTAAATGTCTGTACAATGAAAATTGCTGAACTTGTGCTGTTTACCATGTATAAACGCAGAAAAAGCTGCTTGCGGCTTGCGACAATTTTTCAATTTAACTACATCATTTATTGACTTTTTTCATGAAATATATTATCTTATATTATACTATTAACTTATTAATATAACTCTTCATTCCCTAATGCAACGATTTTGACTCGTTTACAAAGTATCCAAACTTTTCGCCTTCATTTATCATGGTATCCCACCAAATTTTAAGTGATATTAGTTTTCCGGCGCCCGTTGCATCATCAATTAGCCATATTTGTTTTATATTTAGAATAGTCGTTCTGAGTAGCCGCTCTAACGGACTGATTCCGAGAGCATAAAAAGACAAAGCTAGATTGTTGCCTTGGGTGGTTCCTCCGCATGATGGTATTTCCTCCAATTATTAGACGCGAATTGGAACGATAGGTATTGATAAGTACAGTTGAGAATGCAGGGCAAATGTATTATGGAGTTCCACTTTTCTATTTAGAGAGTTGAAAGCATTTTCAGCATCAAGTAAAATCACAGCTTCTTCATTAATCATTAGAAAACATGTCTCGCATGGTGTGAATGGCCGCTTCAGAGCCACCTTTCAGTCCTGTCAAAGCTTGAAATGGACCAGGTGCTTCCTGTATTTCTCTCTTTAAAGCCCATCCAATTGCTTTTCCGACAATTTGTCGAAGCACTTCTTCAATTCTAATTGGACGTACGCCAGGATTTTTGTTGAGAGGAATTAATCGGCATGTCACATAAGGTTTAGGAACAAGCGGCTAGTATAGTGGTGGTAGATATTTTTCGTGCAAACAAAGCAATCTGTTGGCAGAGATCTCTACTTTCATTTTTATGTTTTCGGCTAACCAGAATTAGTTTGAATTGTTCAGAATCAAAATTCAATGGTGCTGCAGCACCTTCCGTCGATCGGGCAGATTTCTCCATCATAGCTTCGTCAATGGAGTCACAAAAACGTTTATACATAAAGTATCATTTTGGATTTCCATTGCTTTGGGTGTTTTTGTTTAAGCTGTTTCAAGGTATTTTCATCAAATGGAAGGATACCATTATCCCGTCTTCAGAAAGAGGTTTTAGGGCAGCATTCGCTTTCTCATGAAAATAAGTAGATACTTAAGATGATTAATTTTTGAAGTTATCACTCTCCAACGCTGATGCTCTTAAATTTGTATTTTGCTTTCAGACACACCAAAAGCACTGAATTGAGTCTATTACGGATCCTAAAACATTACATTTACATAGACCTGGTTTGCTCTCAGTCACACCATAGTCAGTAAAAAAACCCTAGTCTGGAAGTGTATTGTTTGAACTTATTGTTATGTTTTTTCCGCGTCACGTGATCAAAAAGTGAGCAAAACAAACCAACGCTCTTCAGTTGTGATGGTAGCTAGTAGTGCATGAAGAAGTAAAGTTATTAAAAAGCGAACAAGTTTAGAATATATTTAGTTCAAATAAAATTAAAACAGTTCTTTTAAGAACTTTAAGGAAATATGCCAGGAAGAAACTGTTGTTTTAATCAATGTACAGTGTCTCAAACTCGCAAATACGAAGGAATAAAGCTAAAGGAAGCAACTCCATTTTTACTAAATGATGGGATGCCTTATGTTTTAACTGAACGATTCAATCAAGATTTGCTTGAGCAATATTTTGGTAAGCATCGGAGCCTTGGTCGTCGAAACGATAATCCTATAGTGCAACAGTTTGGTTATCAGGCAAATACAATAAGAATGCAGCGTTCATTTGTTCAAGCTACCGGTAACATCAGTGGACGGTGTAAAAGGAAAGTTCAAAGGTCTTGGAGTATTGTGGATAATGAACCTCTTCCCAAAAGAGAACCTGGAAACGGTCTTTATTAGAATTTTCTTTTGGAAAACAGTCATGGTGGTGTACACAGATTTAAGTAAAATGATTCAAGCGGTAGCTATAAAAATTTAGGATTTTTTCATTGACAGTCCTAAAGACTACTGAAACTGTTTTACTCATATCTGCATACACTACTGATATTATACGGGTATATATCTAGAAAACAACAACAAAAAAGGCACATTTAAGGAGTTAAAGTTTATGTTTATAAACAACATTGTACAATGAAGATTTTTACAAGCTAACATAAAATTTGCATATACTACATATCTATATCAATAATAAGTCTTTGAATAAAAATTTACTTCTTCTCTGATGCTTTCTTTTTAAGGGATTTTCGAAGACCTTTGGTCTTTTGCTTCTTTTGTGCAATACGATGTTTGTTGGTAATATCTTTCACAGTTGAAAATGAGCAGACTCTAAGATACAGTGCAATTAGTTTTTCAAGAAGGTTTTTGTTATGTTCTTCATCGCATTTGACTGCAACTGATTCAATTATACTGTTGTATATGCTGATGATATCAATATTTTTCATCAATTCAAATGTTATCGCTCTAGTATCTATTTTGCAGTGATGGTCACTTGAAGTTTCAATGCGGTATTTTTCTTCAATGATTCTAAATATTGCTTGTGTATTAGAATTTACTGCAGTTAATACACCTGTCTTGTGTTTGAATGAGTCGCTGATCTAGAAACTCATCAGTTGTCATACCTTGTAAAATGGCAATGATTGCCTGGCTCTCTTCACTTTTATAATTTTTGTGGTTTTTAGTTTTTTTAAGAATGTTTCTAACAACATACCCAGAAAGGTATTGCATTGCTCCAAGCTCTCTTTGACTTACCTCTAGTGGCTGTAACATTGGTCCACAAGGTTGTTCCTTATAAAATGCCAATATTTTGTCCCCAAGTTTTTTTGCAAGCAATGTGGAGTGAGGTTTTGCAATATTTTCAAAAAACAAATCTGAACAAAAGATTATACTTGTATAATAGTCCTTAAAATATTTTTCTGCATCCCATTTCACAACTAATTCATTATACAGTATTTGTACTTCATTGTATAAATTGGATGCAGCAGTTTTTATGTCGTACTTTGATATCTCTTCTCTTAACCCCTCTGGATAGCACAAGTCTTCTTGTAATGCTTGTTTTGATTCTTGCAAAAGCTGTTCTAAGATATCTTTTGATAGCTCATGTTTCGATGGCTGATTCACCACTTCACTTTTCTTGTGTTTGACATTTACGTGTCTAGTTAGGCCTCCTTTAGTTTTGCAAGTTTTTAAACATTGTGTGCACTTGAAATCTCCAGTTGTAACAATCTATGAAGAAAGATTTATGAAAAATAAATATTAATCTGTCCTTTATTATTATATTTCACACTTCAGCCAGAAAAATGTTTTTATGGAATTTTTAAAATATTTTGTACATAATTTTTTTACTTCTTGTGCTTCTTCTTCGATTTCAGACCCAAATTCTTCATCGAATAGATCATCATCCATGTGATCAAACAACAAATCAAGTGTTTCTCCTGTTAAAAAATCGTCCATTTTCGCCATGTTTATTTTTGTTTTGCTCACTTTTTGATCACGTGACATGATATTTTTTCCGTGTCGAGTTCAAAGCACGAACAATGGAAAAGAACAAAAGGCTTCCAGACTAGAGTTTTTTTTGCTGACTATGGTCACACGCACATTGATTCCAGATAACTTTTATTGAGCACTAAGGTGTCAATATTTTATGCTGCTCTCATCGAGCTTGTTTTGGGGAAAATTTTGGAATATTTTTTCTTATTTTCAATATAATAATACAATATAGTATAAAATGCCAATTCAACTCAATACAGCTCGAAAAAAGGTACGTATCTGCATTTCCATAATTAAAAAACCTTTAAAAAGTTAAAATTTAAAAAAATTAAAAGTCAAAATTACGAATTTTTGATTTGGTCAAAATAAACGATGAGTTCAATAATCATGATTCATATACATAACAAATAACTTTCAAAACAATTAAAAACTGTTAAAATGTCAATGTTTATCTATCAGTCATCTTCATCATCATCTTCCGAAAAAGAATAAAAATCATATTCATCATCTTCGTCCATCATCATTATTTCTTCCACATTAACACATTCACTGCATCCAGTTTGTTTGTTTTAGGAAGTTTTAGAACTTGTTTAATGTCGATACTACAGGGTACACATGGTCTATATGTCGAGGTTTTTAACATTTAATTGTTAAATTTCTCGGTTATTTTGTTTAATTTTATTCCTTTCTAATTGCTGGTCCAACACCTTTTCTATAGCGGTAATTGTTTTCCTCTGCATTGTGTGCTACTTGGAACGAGCGACGGCATCATGTTCGCTTCGGAGAACAGTTTAATTTGTTTGTTGTATCACCAAATTGTCCTTGAATAATCTAGTTGTTCAACTTGTGAGTAGTTCAATATCCTACAAACATAAAACCTAGATTAGTAGATTCCTAACATACCACGATACACGAACGTTACAAAACAAGGTATTTATTGGTCATAGACATACACAAGTACGGAATTAACGAAACATTATTAAATGTATAATATTGATTGCCTCCTTGTTAAAACAGAGACACCGTATTACAGTCCGTAAAGCTCGTTATCCTACCTGAAAGAGTTTCTTCCCTCCTGTCGATGTTGTCAGCCACAAAGATTGTGAATTCCTCTTTTCTGCTATTCAATGGTATGATCACATTTTCATCTATCTGCTGATCTTGAACTTTATAAGCATACTCATATAGAGTAACTGATGCCGTGTCCCAGCCGGTTGATTATGTTGATTAATTCGATGTTACTTGTTAAAGTTTGATTGTAGATGGTAGAAGGCTGTTAGGCGTTTTCACTGTTCCATTAGAAAGAATATACACAATGTCCTTTGATATAATTGAATTCGTGCAATTCTTATGCTCAGCTCATTTCACATGGCAGGCCATTGAAGAGCACTCTCAATCTATCCTAAACTTCTCTGGCTTGGGATCGTCAGGTTCAGGTGGCCAAGGCATCTTAGGGTATTAGGGTATTCGGATACACCTTTTCTTTGACGATAAGAAATTTGACTTCATCTAGAAATGTTGCCAGGTTTCTTCAAAAATTATTTTTTGAAGATTTTGACAGCTCCACATTATGTTTTGTCTAGTGTTAGTAAAGGTGGGCAGTAACTAGTTACTTTTTGAGTAACTGTAACGGTAGCTTCGTTACTATTTTCCAAAAGTAACGAAACGCGATAACTAGTTCCTATTGTAGCACTTTTTCAACAGATACAGTTACAAGTTACTTTTGTATTGAAATTTCAGTTTCTAATTGCCATCCATTTCTCTGCATGTGTTTGTGGCATGTTTTATGCGTGTTTCCTGCGCG
Organism: Candelabrum cocksii; assembly: GCA_963930725.1. Taxonomy (NCBI): domain Eukaryota; kingdom Metazoa; phylum Cnidaria; class Hydrozoa; order Anthoathecata; family Candelabridae; genus Candelabrum; species Candelabrum cocksii. The sequence continues at coordinate 6,374,529 of OZ005669.1, forward strand.
TTGCGCAATAATGCATTCTTCTCGCAGCTGTACCGGCGTTATTTGCTCACCTCGTGGGTTGCGAGCGCGTGGCTGAAGAAGGAGGCGGAGTGTTTCAGTTACATTTATATATACTTTATATCGAACATTGCGGTTAAACTGGACTTGCGTGCAGAACTGGCCAGGTGCAGAATTTTATGTTTAGATTTTGGAGTACTGGTAACTGTAACTGTAACTCAGTTACGTTTGAAAGTAACTTTGCCCACCTCTGAGTGTTAGTGTCCATAATAGAAGTTAATTCTGTCAACGCAACTAGTTGAGGCTCATTTATGATTTCATGACAGTACGTAGTGACAAGGTGAAGTGTCTTCAATTCAAGAGCCTTGTATTCTGTAATTAATTGTTCCTTTCTTTCCAAATGCTTTTGTCGAGTGTAACCTGTATAACAGCTACCATGGTATTTTGCTTCAGCGGCTATTAAGTCTGATGTTTCTAGCACTGAAATGATTTTGAAGTCTTTTTTTCTTCAGCGGATTTACGAATGGTTTCTACAACTCGTGTTTCGTGGCACTGTCTAAGATTTTCACAAACATTTGTTTGACTGAAGTGTCGATGAAGTACAGGATGAGGTGCTTGTTCCTTTACGTTTTGGTTTACTGTCCTCTGTGTGATATGAAGTTGTTTCTTCAAATTGTCTTCTCAAGTTGTTCTTCTTTTCATCTCTGCTCTTTGAGATGAGTTCTAGTTTGCTTTTCATTGTAAATGTTTGGTAGCATTTTCTATGATACCGTAAATCAGGAAGGGTGCCATGTTCCGACATGTCAAGTTTGACTTTGCATTCACGTATTTTGCTTCTTTCGTTAAAGTTTGGAGTTACTCGTTAGGATTCATGCAGTTCAGCAAACAACATTTGTCATCCTGGAAGAAGAATATACAGTATTTTCCCTTGTTCTGGGTCTATTTCTAGACAGGCATGAGTTAGTTTGCAAATATGTTTTTAAAGACACCAATTATAACAGACGGCCAAAAGCCACATTCAAAGTTCTTACCTCGTTAAAAGTTCCGTGTAGAAATACATCATCATTCTCATCTGGATTAAAGTTTTTCTCAAGCTCCATGTTATTATTTTGTTTATATATTATATATATATATATATATACATATATATACTGAATTTAAATTCAATTCATTAAAGAGAATGATGGACTATAATATAATGTTTTGGGGTCTGTAATAGATGATAAGTTCAGTGCTTTCGGTGTCTGAAAGCATAATACAAATTTAAGAGCATCAGCATTGGCGAGTGATAACTTCAAAAATTGACGCTTTCAGACAAAGTAACATGCATTTTCCGATTCTCCTTGAAATTGCCGTTCATTTGGTATATAACAGCTTTTGTCCTTATTTTGATACCAGTTTGACCCCAATCCCATGGGCTAATACGCCTTATAAGTATTAAGTGCGCTCTATGTTCTGCATTTCAGAAATTTAACATACAATTTATGTGTGTTTTTTTTGGAGATTAATTTCTTTCTTTTTGTAATCCAGGGACTTAATTCATCCTTAACCGCAACGGGGAATCAATAGGCGTAAATGCCAGAGGACTCGAACGGGGAATCAATAGGCGTAAATGCTAGACGACTCGAACGGGGAATCAATAGGCGTAAATGCTAGACGACTCGAACGGGGAATCAATAGGCGTAAATGCCAGAGGAATTATAAATTGACTTGTTCTTAATAAGGCGTTTAAACATAAAATTATTCGACTCTACGATCGGAACTTTATCATCTATAACATTTAAGTAAATAGGAAACCGATCACTTATGTCAGTTTTAATAATTCTAACTTCAGTGAAACACTGTTTGTTATAATGTGGTCGATAGCGGTAGAACTGTTTTCAGTAATTCGCGTAGGTCTTGTTACTAAAGGAATTAAATCGTTCTGGAATAGATGATCAAAAAGCATCTTTACATCCCCGCGTGAATTATAATGTAGCGCGTGTAGATTTAAATCACCAACGGTAACTCATATTTGTATCTTTGTTTGTATTTTATTTTATAACATTTAAACATGTGTTGTAAATTATTCAGTAGTGAAAATATACGATTTAAGAGCATCGGCGTTTTAAGCCGAGCTAGCTCGACCTGGTAATGATGATGATGATAGTCTGAGAGCTAGAAGCATAATATTGACCTCATTTTTATTAAAAGTTTGATCTATACATATGTCATCTTTATGAAACAAAGATAAAGAAAGGTTTTGTCAGACGAGTCACTGCCGGTTTCTTCTAGCCCAAATTGGCCCAATAACATCCCAAAAAAGGGACTTAATTTTACCCCATTTTTATCATGCCCAAACCTTTTTGAAAAGAATGCCTCATGGTTAGCACAATAAGGGAAAATCAAATCTAACAAAAATTTATAAAAGTCATACATATTATGCATCGCCAAAAAAATTGCAGACGTATTTTAAGTTTGTCTATGCTAGGGTATCCCAAATAAGCATATGACCAACTGAAAGAACTGGGACATTTTGTCAGATTTGGTGCCAAAATGCTTAGGGTAGATATAGAAACGTCTGCGCAAAATTTCATTCATAATACTTATAGGGTAAAATTAAGGTCCCAACAGGTGGCTCTTCGGGGGTCTGACTGGGTCACCCACGGGACCAAAATATTTTGTCAGATTTAATAGATTTGAACATAGATCATAAACCACAAAATTTAAGATGCTGAGAGGTAATAAATAAAAACTTACTTGGCAAATATTCTATCAATGATTGCGATATATATATTTTAGGGGTTTGGGCCCAAATCAGCGTCTGACCAATTGAAGGAACCGGAATTTTTTGTCAGATTTTATGCCAAAATACTTAGTGGAGATGTAAGAACATCTGTGCAAAATTTCACTCATAATACTTATGGGGTAAAATTAAGGTCCCAATAGGTGGCTTTGCGGGGGGTCTGACTAGGTCACGGAACCAAAAATTTTTGTTAGATTTGATTTTCCCTTATTGTGCTAACCATGAGGCATTCTTTTCAAAAAGGTTTGGGCATGATAAAAATGGGGTAAAATTAAGTCCCTTTTTTGGGATGTTATTGGGCCTAGTGACGCGTCTAACAAAACTTTTCTTTATCTTTGTTTCATAAAGATGACATATGTATAGGTCAAACCTTTAATAAAAATGAGGTCAATATTATGCTCTTAGCTCTCAGACTATGATGAAATATACGAAACGAAATGGTTTATTTGCAGATGTACTGAAGTTCCTCCGAATCATGATTTACTATTTTCGTAGACTTGATCTTGACGTGGCTTTATGCAGTTTTGAAGCCCGGAAGTTAATTTTCCAACGAAATTTGAAAATAGCAATTCCAGATATCTTCCACCGTTCATTAATAGAAAATTTACCGTAATGTGTTTTAGGTTTCTAGTAACGCACATGGTATAAAAGAAGTCTTAAAACTTAATAAATAAATGTACTTGTATCACAATCTATTTTACAATTTCCTTGTGGAATAGTGTTCAAACTGCGGTAGAGATGGTTTTTGTTGGTTTCTGCCAACAACTTTTATGACGTCAACTATCTGAAAAGTCTTCTGGGTTTTTTTTCTGCCAACATTAAAGAAGTAAACTGTGAAGAATAATGACATTTTCTGTTTCTTCATATGACAAACTGTTACTTGATTTGGCTAATGATTTAAAGAAAGAGGAATGTGAAAAGGTGGCTTTTATATGTGACATGCCTGGTAAACACATTGTTTTGTAATGGTTAGAAGACTTCAACTGAAGATTTTAATAAAACTGTATTTTAGGTACCTATGCATCAAGTATGCTTAATTACGTTGAATTCAAATATCAAAAAAACAAACCAGTCAATGATTTTTTTAACAAACATACATGTTTACCATCATGAATGTGAACACATGAAAATTGCAAAAATCGTTTTTTGTTGATAAATTTGTCAAAAATTCCTTTTTTTGGATAAAATTTTCACAGTTGATGAAACACAGTTGTGCAGTGGCTTAACACTATTACGATTACATAGTCACCTGTGTTTTTTAACTACGAAATTTGGATTTGAATGTTTCCAAATAGTTTTTAGGACTGTATATATATATATATATATCATGGCTTATAAGTGGTAGCTGGTCACAAATAGACTTCAGAAATTATTGAAGAATGACTTTTGAAGAATGAATGTTTTTTTTTAAAACCAACACAAAATTTCTCAAATGTTTTTGGTTTATGTACCTCACTTAATGTCTCATGACATAATAGTGCCCATGTATATGACTAAATTTCATTAATGTTTTCATTTTATATATGTGGCCGTTTTTTTGCATATGTGGCATCATTATTTGGAGCCTTTGATGACATTTTTTGTTCCATTGTTCACAGCGTGCTTGGCTAGTTCTCCAGGCAGCAACAAACAAACTGATGTTTGCATTTGCCAAGATAAAATAATATTTCATTTGTTGTGGTTTCTATTAACATTTAAAGTTTACAATAAAAACCAATAAGTTAGATATATTTATTTAATTGAAAGACAATATAATGCTTAATAAGATGCTCATCAAATCTAAGTTGTGTCTAACCCTCACAACATTTTTTAATAAATGGGTATACGGTATGCAAATGGCCATTTTTCAAAATAGTATGACATTGGAAGAAAAATTAAATCAGCATTATTAAAAGGCTTAAAATGTGTTCTCTGGGTCACTAAAGGTTCTAAGAGTCAGAAAACAACCATCTAATTTCAGATACTTTTCTTCAAGATTTTTTTGGCTTGTCGGTAAAATTAGTGCAAATTTTTAATGAAATAATGAATAAAATAAAAGTACTTGGACAACTTTGTGTTTCAATCTTAGAAAAGGCATACTTTAAGCAATGTACATAGTAGATAACTTAAAGTAGATGACAGTGTTAATATTGTAGATTCTCTGGAGCTGGTTTTGGTTGTTCGTCCATTATATACTTTATTTAGTCAAGAAAGTTTTTTCAGAGAACTTTGTAATCAATAGGGGTATTTAAATCCATTGGCACTATCAAATTGGATTACAAATATGACAGTTGCATGAAAAAATAACATCAATAACATTTCTGATCTTAATTATACAGGTTCAAAAATTTGTCCGTCCGAAAAACCGAGGAGGAACCGAAAATAAGTATCCTAGGTGATTTCTGGAGTTTCTTATGCCTGGTTTTTATTAAACTCTTAACAAAATATCATTTTCATTGTTTTTAAAGTAAGGAAATGATTTTATTTTCTAACTTTCTAACATCCTTCATCCTTCTAATTATAGACCAATCAGCCTCATTTCCATCTTAAGCAAAGTTTTCGAGACTTTAATTAACCTGAACTTAGTTGAATTTATTGAAAAAAATAATTTGTTTTACGACTCCCAGTATGGGTTTCGTTCTGGGCGTTCCACTGCTGACGTTTTGACAGTTATAAGTGAACGTTTTTATCGTGCCCTTGATGTCTCTGGTGAAGCGCGAGCAGTTGCCCTTGACATCTCCAAGGCATTTGATAAAGTCTGGCATCGGGGGCTACTGCACAAACTTAAGGCATATGGTTTAAAAGGTCCATTTTTAAATATTATCTCCTCCTTCCTTTCCAATCGTAAACTCAAGGTGGTTCTTAACGGTCATTCTTCTTCCATTTTTTCCATCAATGCTGGTGTTCCTCAAGGTTCAGTTCTCGGTCCGACTCTGTTCCTACTGTACATTAACGATCTCCCAGACAATTTATCATCCAAAACCGTTATTTATGCTGATGATTCAACATTGTATTCCTGCCTTAATAAATCAGATGATTGTGATAAAGTTAGAATGGCCTCTGATCTGGAAAAAGATCTCAATACAGTAGTTGAATGGGGTAAGAATTGGCTTGTTAATTTTAATCCATCTAAAACTAATCTTCTTTCCATTAATCATCTCAATCATGCTTACTTACCTCAAATTTTGATGAATGGTTCTCATTTGCCTGAAAGCAATTCATTTCGTCTTCTTGGTCTTATATTTACCAGCGACCTCTCATGGCGATCTTATATTGAAAATATAGCTAAATCAACTGCCATGAATGTTGGTTCTCTTTTACGAAAAATGAATTACCTCACTCCTGAATGCGTCCTTTACTTATACAAATCATCAATTCGTCCATGTATGGAATACAGCTGCCACATTTGGGCAGGTGCACCAAAAAATTGCCTGAATTTGTTAGACCGTGTTCAACGGCGTGTTTGCAACGCAATTGGCGAAAACCTTTCTTTGAAATTGGACTCCCTTTTACACCGGCGGAACGTAGCGTCTCTTTGTCTCTTCTACAAGTTTTTTTTATGGTCGTTGTTCAAGCGAACTATCATCTCTTACACCTTCTCTCAAAATTTTTCTCCGTTCTACTAGGTTGTCTTCTTCGTCTCACCAATGGACTGTTTGTGTTCCAAATTGTCGTAGGGATTTTTATAAAAACAGTTTTTTTCCGCGTACGTCCAGACTTTGGAACTCACTTCCATCTACATGCTTTCCTCCTGAATTTAACTTTCAACTGTTCAAATCTAATGTTCATCGCTACCTTAAATCTGCTTAACTTTTCCTGTAGCTCTTTACTCGCAAGTGGCCTTTTTGGCCTTGTTTTGAGCAATCTCCAATAATAAAAAAAACAAACAAAAAAACTATCATTTTTTATCATTTTTTATCAAATGGAATTATTTTGAAGCAAACCATGGAAAAGGTGCTGTAGATGGGATTGGTGACACTGTGAAGCATGCTGTTTACTCTCATGTGCTTACAAATAGAGTAGTAATCAAATCCCCAAAGCAGTTTGCAGAGTATGCACATGAAATCTTGAAATCTTGAAAGGTGCCGCGCGCTCAGGTAATTCTTGCATTTCTCTCCATGCAACACATATCTTTGACCTTGACTGGCCAGGTCTCACCACCATGCATCATCACAATGCCTATACCTGCCTGATAGACTCTTCACTTGGTTAACAGTGGTAATGTTCTACTGATTAATAATGCCAGAAGTTCTCTAAACCTACTCCATCCACTTCTAAATTCTTGTTATTACACTAGAACCAGCTACTCCTTGTGCTCCAATGGCACCTCCAAGGTAGCAAAACTTTTGAATAACTTCAAATTTGTCACCATCCAATATTATTTTCTCCATGTGTGATTTCTTGTGTAAATGACTCTGATAAAGCATCTTGATGAGTGATAGCCGAGAGCAGGTTGCGCATCTAGCCTATTTTCCTTTAAAGCCTATATCGAATCGGTGTTTTAGTCTGTTTAAAATAAAATTAACATTGCTTGTCAGGGTGTGTTTCCAGACAAGATTCAAGGTTTTTTATATTTATAGCATTCATACATGTTTTGGTAGAGGGTTTGTTTGGTAGAGGGTTTGTTTGGTAGAGGGTTTGTTTGGTAGAGGGTTTGTTTGGTAGAGGGTTTGTTTGGTAGAGGGTTTGTTTGGTAGAGGGTTTGTTTGGTAGAGGGTTTGTTTGGTAGAGGGTTTGTTTGGTAGAGGGTTTGTTTGGTAGAGGGTTTGTTTTATTTCTGAAAAAGCCGAAGAAGCTGTTTTGAAGCACTTGTTGACATGTTGACAACATCCATTGTTGTATTGAAAACAATATGGTTTGTATTGGTATGGTAACTGTATTCACTTTGTATGTTGTGGGTGGAGACTGGAGGGGTTTGTGTTGAGTAAGCCACGAAAATTCTGTCCATCATTTTGTTTTGTTGGACACAGATGCCAAGTGCCCTGTGCTTTTACAGAGAAAATAGACAGGAAGTGTGGCATTGCTATCCCTTAGGGAAATATTGAATAGCTCATAATTTGTTGTTTCTCACGTTACAGTTTTCTGGTGGGTTGGCTACTTTGTCTCATAGAGATGATATGCCATCCGGTAAGCGTTTTTGTTGTGGGATAATATCAGTTATTGTAAAGTTTGCAGTAGGGATACTTGTTGTAGTTAGGGGGATTGTTGTGCTGGGTAGGTTCGACGTGGGAGAGTTTGTGTTAGCAATTGCGTGGCATCTCAGGATCAATCACTGAAAACGTTTGAATAAGCACCTTTCTAACTCTATTTTTTCTTTCCATTTTCAATGACATTGTGACTGTTACAAATCAAACTAATTGAAATGATTAGTTTACTATTCTTTACAGTACAAGTTACAACCTTGACTTTCCCTTTCAATATTCATTGTATTAAAATAGACATTTAGTATAATGCTAATTTCAGATTGTTCTTTTCAACAACTATCTCTTGGCTAGGCAAGAAGTGTCCAGTAGTCTTTTAGTCCAATCAAAGGACATGCCACTAATTAGCCTATTTAAAGTGGTTCAATTGAATCAGATTATTTTGCTGAGTAGTTTAGCACTTTAAAGTTGGTAATCAATGAGACTTTCACAGATGAGAAAGTGAATTTGCTCAGTGATTAGGACATGTACCACGACCAGGATAGTATATAAGGTGCAGTTTGAATTCAACTTTGTTGCACTTCCATGAGTCAATAATGGTTTTTAACATTTTATTTTTCTATTAACTTTTTATTAACTTTTTATTCGACAGGACTCGTTTGGAAAGCAGTTAATTGTACATCTTTGTAAATTTGTATATACTGAAATGACTTGCCTGTATAAATATTTATAAATAAATAAAAGTCATCAAGACCGGGTAATAGTTAGTGAAGGTGGTGCCAGACTCTTTTATGAAAAATATGCCGTTGTTGTGTGCAATGAATGCTTTAGATTTTCTAACTTGTTTTAAGTATTTGGCTTGCATTAACATGCGCTTTGATAAAAAGTATTAAAAGGTGCTCTTATACTGAAAAGTTATTAGGAAAGAAATTTTGTAAATATTCCACAAATTTTTATTTTAACATTGCAAAACATGACATATGTTGTATTTTTGTCTACAGAAATAGTTTAAGTTGGCAGATCTAATAGATCAGCTGCTCGGTTTTTTTTTAATAACTTTTGATAGAGTAAAGGTTTTTACCTCAAATTTTGTGACTTTTCCCAAAATTTATCTTGTTATTAGAAAATATTTTTAAAAATTCTAGTTGCTATGGTAACGGCACCTGTTTGGTAAGCAGTATGGGTCAAATTTTCAAAAAATTGTCAAAGTTTTCATTTTCATTTTTTTTTTTGTCTTTAAAACGTTAGGAATGCCTGAAATAACTTCTAAATGATAAAATAACATTATTTTTTCTAATAATGAAATGGTTGCTATGGTAATGTATATGTCACTATTTGGTCAATTTACGCAATTTATAAGCTTGATGACTTCACCAAATGGGGACCGATATCGTCGATCAAAAAATCAAGTCCTACGCTATCAAGTCGAAGTCAAGAAAATGGACAAAAGTTGCATTTTCCTATTTATTAGAGACAATATTTACGGGAGATGCCAAGCAACAAGCTGATACCAGCAAAGCAAATTAAAACTAAATTTTTGAAAATCTGCTGATGTCAGCAAAATTTGGCAGTCATTATAGAAAAATCTTTGAATCAATTTTTTCCTTATATGAAAGTGAACATCTGTACAAAGTTTCACGAAAAAAGAGTGGGTGGTACAAAAGTTAATCAAATATGGAACTATTTGATATTTTTGCTAAAATTGGTGCTCTGTTCTCAATAGTTTTGATGAAAAAAATTAGTCAATAATTTCTCAAAATATATAAAAAAGAACATACAACCTGTTTAAAACTTTTTCCAGCAACGAGTAATTGAGCAATACGTTTTTAAGCCAAATTTTACAAAAATGAAGATATCAGCAAAAATTGGCAGCCATTTTTGGAAAATTTTTTTGCCATTTTGTTCCTATAATGAAAATGAATATCTGTGCCATATTTCAAGGCCAAAGGCTAAGCGGTACATCAATAAAGCAGGGGGATCCCCTAAAAGGCCCAGTACGTATAGGGTTAAGGTACATATAACCTGGACAACATTACATGTTAATCTTGAGCAGTTAACTAACTATTTTAAATACTTATGGTATTTTTTGTTTTAGCTGGCAAGTGGGAAAATGTGAAAAAAAGTCCTATTGGTGTTTTAAAATTCATGGAAGAGCAAGAATATCTCAGTAGAACTAATGTATCTGATCTTCAGAAGATTTTGGAAGGTATTAGTAGAAATGATCTGGCCTCTAAAGTTGAAAAGTACGAGGCCGAAACCAATAAAGATCACCAGGGTGATGTTAATGCGTTAACATCAGGTAACAACGTGTTGTTAATTTTAGTAAAATTGTGTATTATTCCATAATAAGAGAAAATCTTCTGTTATAGCACAGTTCAGTAAATACTGACATTTTGAACGTATCTTAACACGTTTGTAAACATTGGTAATGAGAATAAATCTATATGTTTTTGTTTTTACTCTCATTCTAGAATTCAGTGCAATTCAGTGTTCTTCGAACCAACAAGTCATAGAACAAGCCAGTGCTTAATGCTTGCCTCAATCTCAATGTTTTCTTTATGTTTTTATTGGAAATGCCAACAATTTTCAACAAGTTTTTTTGTGAGATTTTTTATTATGTGTGGTTTAGAAATATGCATCTAATTTTTATGTTTGGTTTGTTGCATGAGTCAGCAAGATAATAAATGATTTTCTGTTTTTTATGATCCTCATTGCATAATAAAGTTTGCTGAGGTGAATGTGATTTTCTAAATGTCTTTAAATTTCCGATTGAATATTTTTGAAAAGTTTTTTTCTCTCTAAAGCTTTAAGGAAAATTTGAGAGTTTGTTTCTTAATTAACATTAATGTGTTAAAAACTAATTTAGCATTATCAGCATTAGGTGACTGTAGCCTTCGTGGTAATATGTCATAGATAATATACAATTATTTGCATCTTCCTGTCCAGTCAAGAAGTTTCATTTTCTATGAAAAATGACAATATCTCAGGAGGATTGGTTACTTGTATTAAACCACATTGCTGATACAGAAGGACTCAAAGCCACTGTCAAAGGCAGTTATTATGGTAGTGTTGCCATCGGTGCAACTGCTTTTGGTTCCAGTATGCTTCTAGGACCTGTTGGGTTATTAATAGGGGGAACAATAGGTAGTTATTTGGCATACAAGAATGCTGAGGGAAAATACCTCCCTGTGAGTTCTGTTTTAAAGGAGATCACTGAAGAACAAAAAGAGAAGTTGTTTGCGCAGTTGCAGAGCATTTGCTCACAAATAACGATGGCAGATTACATCCAGGTGATTGGATTTTTGCAGGGTGGAAGTGGCCTCTTATTGAAAAAGCAAATATTGAGCGTTCTGCAAGAATTTGTGAAAAATTCGTTAAACCTACAAATTGAGTAGAAATTTGGTACAACTTTACATGTAATTGTAACGACCTTTTATATTTTAATATAATATAATGAATTTGTACCAGTTAGTTCAAATTAAATTTTATAGGTGATGACGCCACCTGTGATTTTATGTTATTTAACTATATATATATAACTTAAGTTGTTAAACTAATTTATCTCATATATCATCATCATCCTTTTAACGTCGCTTTTCCATGCTTGCATGGGTTGGACGGTTTCAAAAGATGATTTTCTCCAATTATGGAGGTTTAATCAACTGATAGTTTACTGGTGCAGATGTTTTTACGGCTGGATACCCTTCCTAACACCGACCCCAGAAAAAGGAAACTTGATAGATAAACATGTTTGTAACAATACATGATATTTAAATTGTTGTTGTTTTTTTCATTCTCTTTTTCTTTTTGATTTTACTGTTATATATTATACAACGCTGAGATTATATCAGAAAATGTAAATAATATTTGTGTTTATACTTTTGTAATATTTGTAAATTTATAGTACGTACATAATATACATATATAATTTTCGTAAATCTTTGCTAAACCTGAAATAATGTACTCTATGATAAGACTTCTTAAAGTTTTCTTTGAGTTTCCTGCTGACTTAATACTATCACATCGCGCCACGTCCGAAAAATCCACGACGAGGGGGACAGATGTGGACGATACTGTCAACGACAACACAGACCATACAACACCACTACTCTCTGAACAACCTGCATCCAACAGTTCTGAATGGGTATATGTTCAAACTTGCCGACCGATCTTCAATCTTCGGGCTATGACGAAGCTGGCATCGTTTAACGTACCGAATCTTTCCGGTATCTGGAGAGAGGGAGAGTTAACCGCAGAGGCGGACAAGCTTGGGTTTGGCTGCTGTTGGGAATAATTATCGGCCGGTGTCGTTTAACAATGCGCAGAACAATGATGATGTTGTTTTGGCGAAATGATTAAATAAATAAAAATAAAATAAATTAAATTGCTTCTGTGTAGTATTAAATGTTTGAAAGTTTTCCTTAAAACAATATATTTATTTTCTCAATAAAATATAGCACAAAGCTTTTCGTACGTCTGTACATCATCAGGTGCATAAAAAATATGTTTTTAATTAAATGTTTGGTTTCAGATATTCTGTTATGAATTTTACATAATCACAATGAAAGCGTACGAACGCTGGCTGGCTCGTTTCATACATGTCCTGTTGACGACCATGGTGATGTTGTTGTTGTTTCTAAAGGACACAGAGTTGTATGCTTCACTTCACGACGGAAACATTTACTATGTGGAAAGTTACTTTGCTTTGGTCTCACTTACGACCCTCTTATATTTTGTTTGCAGCTTTGTTGACCCGGGTTTTGTGGTTCACAGCTCACTTGATGTTGAGCCTGGAGTTTCCTTTAATGAAAATCGTTATGAGATTCTTTCTAAAAACGAGAACGAGGTAGGGGACGATTTTTCAGAAACAACAAGTATGCTTGGCAAGGACGCCAAAAGGTTGCGCTTACGTTTGTGTTGTTATTGTGATTTAATACAGCCCCTTCGTTCAAAACATTGCGAGGAATGTCGTAGATGTGTACGTCGTTACGATCATCACTGTCCATGGATTGGCAATTGTGTAGGGGAACGAAACCATCGTTATTTCTTGGGGTTTCTGTGCGCAGAAACTACACTGTTAGCTTGGACAGCTTATGTGATATTGAAAGCATTTGTCCGCTCTATGTCATGGAGCATTTGGTTTGAGAAAAACTGGATGTTCTTGCTGCTTATAGTTTTCCTGTTCTTAAGCTTACTTGTTGCCGGCTTGCTTTCCATTTGCCATTCGTATATGATGTTGACCGCGCAAACCACTTGGGAGTTCATGTCTCGTCCACGAATTTCATATTTAAAGAAATTCCCTGTGAATTATAATCCATTTGATCGTGGCTACATGAAAAACATGCTCTATTTCCTATTCTACTGCAGGTACCAACAATGGGACGACATTTATCCAAGCTCATGAAGGAATGATTTATTCATCTATCATTCATGTGTCTTATTTATGTAAATTATATATTTTCTTGTTCAGATAACGTTTTTGCATATATAATATTTAATTCATTGCAAAGAATTTATAAATTTTGACGTTTGTTCTATTGTTACAAATGGTTACATTTTTCGTGTTCATAAATCTATGTTTTGATTCAATTAAACATTGGATGTTTCAGTAAGGCATATAAGCAAGATGATGCACTAGCGATTGTGTGAAATGTGGAAAATTTTATGAAACAAAGGTAAAAATATACAGTGCATGTATATACAAAGTGTTTGGTTCACAGATATTGCAAAATGTTTAGTTGTAAAAATGTGACTTTTCATCAGAATTTGTTTTTCTCAATTAAAAACTTTTCTTCTTTAGCATTCGCTGAAAATTTTATAAAGCTTATTAATTATACTAAATTGTACTTACTTGGTTTTGTCATTCAGGTCCGCACCGTGTAAAAGAGCCATGTTTGCCTGTTTCCCTTGGTTACCTGTCTGGTGCGAACTCATTCTATAAATACTTTGTTGCAATATTACGACTTCATTCTTCGCAAAATTCAAATTGAAGAATGAAGCCCATCGTACAACTGAAGAACGTTACATCCGAGGCATATCCCCCCGGCGCGTACCCTTGTCTGGAGTGTGACTCGCTATTCTCATATAACACCGAGCTCAACTCGCACATACGCGCTAAACATTCTCCCAAAGGCTATGAGTGTGAACTGTGTTTGGAAAACTTCTCTTCTAGTTTCAAGTTCAAAGTTCACATGACCAGTGTGCATGGCATTCAGCAGCCTTTCAAATGTGATGTTTGCGGCAACTGTTACGCGCGCAGTAACGCGTTGAGGATCCACTCCTTGTCTCACAGTGACAACCCTCCCGTGTTTCCTTGCACTCAATGCCGTAAGAATCCATTGCGTTTTACAATACTTTTGCCTTTTGAAAATACAGTCGACTCTCTCTAATTCGAATCTCTATTATTCGAACTTTCTATAATTCGAACAAATTCTAAGTCACCGTCAATTTTCCTTAAGAAACTCTTATAATTTACTTTCTATTATTCGAATCTCTGTAATTCGAAAACCTCCATATTTCGAACAAATTTTCTGATCCCCTCGGCAAAATCCTCTCTGTAATTCGAATTTTTGGAGTGTAAACTAACCGTTAAGACTTTCAAATGTTTTTTTTCAAAATTCGAATTTCTGTTCGAATGTTTTGATTTTTTGTAAATATTTTTTGTATGAAGTTTGATCATATTTTCTTGTGACTATCGTTTGATGAACTGCGTCAGATTTACGAAATTTGAAGTTGATTTGTGGAAAGGCCTCAGCGACGCGAGTCGTGTGTTTGACAATCTATCTAACACGAAACAATAAAAAATTGAACACTTTTTCAGCAATTAGTGTCACTTTGTGCACGTATGATCATGAAACTTAGGAAAAGAAAAAAAAGAATCAAAGAAAACTCGATCATTCTTTTTTATTTTTCACCTTTATGACTTTTCTCAATTTTTCCAAAATTCCGATTTCTCTCTTTAATTCAAATTTTCACCCTTTAAACCTGAAAATTCGAATAAGATAGACTTTCTAGTATTCGAATCTCTTTATAATTCGAACAAATTTTTTTCCCCTTGGGATTCGAATTAGAGAGAGTCAACTGTATGTCCTTATCATAATGAACAAGCTAATTAGTTCTGAGAAGAATCCCAGAATAGCTAATTAATCACTTTGTTTTAGAGCGTAGTTTTACGACAAACAGCGCTTTAAAGACGCACTTATTACGTCACAGCACGAAGATGGCGCACGTTTGCTCGTTTTGCAAGAAAGCGTATAACGTTAAAGGCGACCTCCGTGCGCACGTGAAAATCCATCAGCATAGATCGACATTTTACGAGTGCCTCCACTGCAAGCGATCGTTCCAACGTAAAGCCAACATGGTACGTCACATGCGCAAGCACACAGGAGAGAAACCGTACAAGTGTCGGTATTGCGTGCAGCAGTTTTCGCGCTC
The DNA here is from genome assembly GCA_963930725.1 of Candelabrum cocksii. Classification (NCBI taxonomy): domain Eukaryota; kingdom Metazoa; phylum Cnidaria; class Hydrozoa; order Anthoathecata; family Candelabridae; genus Candelabrum; species Candelabrum cocksii. The sequence continues at coordinate 6,389,865 of OZ005669.1, forward strand.
TGAGAACTGGATGGAACACGAGAGAACACATACGCGGGAGAAACCTTTCGTTTGCGGGGATTGCGGTGTGTGTTTCAGCGACTCGGGTAACTTCAGTAAACATCGGCGTATCCATAAGAGCGGAAGAACACTACGCTCCCAGAAGGAAGCGAGAAAACCGATGGCAAGCGAATCTGAGCAGGGTATTGTTATCAAGATCACTAACAAACCTGTAGCACTAAAAAAGGAAAAAGTAGAACAATCAACTCATTGCATTGATACCAACGAACCAGCGAAACGACTTGATTTGTCTACTCAGCTAAAGTGCCCTTCCATTTTTAAAACTGTCACCTCGGGTATCCTTTCTAACTTAAAACCGATGATCAACACTCATGTTACTCATAAAGCAGACACACTGGCGCCACAAAAATCTATCAGGTTGCCGCAGATAAGCGCTGAAGAGAGTGTGTCCATGTCAGCACAATCGTTTTTGTTACTGGACCAGTTCGATCCTAGCTTTTCTTTCGTCAGCGACAGAAACCTTTTTCTTCAAGCGGCATCATTGTTCGTTCAACATCCTACAGATAACCTCTACGGTGGAGAATCGCACAATGCTCAATCTGTCGGGCAAGAGACAAAACTTTATGCTGCAGAAGAGGTCGAACAAAGAGAAAATGAAATGGATACGAATCGCTTTTTAAACGATGCTTATTTAACCAAGTCATGCAAAACCAACACCACCAAAATTTGATTGGTAGTAGTATAATTCGTGATAGTATTTGCCAACAATTTTTTTAAATATATACATTTATCTATATAAAATCTACTATACTATATACAACGCGTTTTGGTGGGAATCATGTTACGTTTTCTGGTAATAAAAACAGTTGATTTATATTTGGAAAACGTTTGTTTATTTTAAAAAAGATGTATTTTATGGGTTCCTCTATCTGCAACCAGAACATTTCCACTTGACGATACGAACAATCCTGTTGGTTTTGAAAAAACGCCGGCACCAGCGTTGCTGTCATATCCCAATCGCTTGAGAAATTTACCGTCGTTGTTGAATATTTGCACGTCAGTGTTTCGAAAGTCGGCGATGACGATGTTGTTTTCCCCGTCGGCACCTATACCAGACGGGCAGAAAAATTGCCCCTCTTGAGAGCCTTTCGTTCCGAACTTTGCGATGAACTTTCCGTTGCGGTCAAACCTCTGCACTCGGTAATTGTTAGTGTCGGATATGAGGATGTGATTCTCTTTCGTAACGGTGACGTGTCGGGGTGAATTCATCTTTCCGTCAACATTTCCCGAGCCGCCGAACGAAAAAATGAAGCTTCCATCAAGGTTGAACACTTGAACGCGATGGTTATCTCGGTCCGTAACAATCAATCTCTCCTCCAAGTCGATACAGATGCCGCACGGCCCTTTCAACTGACCTTCCAAGTTACCGCGACAAGAAAACTTACGAACGAACTTCCCTTCATCCGTGTAAACCTAAAGTTTTACATCAACAACAATGCAGACATTGGTGGAATATGAGGATCAATGTAACCTACCTGAATTCTGTGATTGCCGTGGTCGGCGACATAAATATTGTTTTTTTTGTCAATGGAAACACCGGTTGGGTACCAGATCTCTCCGTCGTCTTTGCCTCGAACACCGAATTGCAATCTCAGTTTCCCGTTTGCGTCAAAGATCTTTGAAATGTTTTACACGTCAATATTAGACACATTGCACTGGTAAGTATACCTGCACTTTATGGTTGTTATGATCTGTGACGATGATGTTTCCTGCTTTATCGCAAACCAAACCCCAAGGCTCGTAATTATCGTCTTTCGAGAGTGCGCTGGTTACACCGCCCGAACCGAACTTAGTCAACATTGGACCGATTTTATTCAGGTCAATGCCTGCAGTGACATTCACAATAAAAGGACTACCGTAAATCATCTTCTCTCGAATGTACACGGTTACTGAATGCTTTCCTTTGTTAGCCACTTTGTATGTTACTACGTAAATACCGTTGTTGCAATCGCGGATCTCTGCATTTGTTGTCACAGTAAGCGAGTCAGTTACTTTGGCAACCACATAATCACCTCCTAAGAAGAGAAGAAGATTTTCGTTATCATTAAAAAATAAGGATGAAATACCAACTTGCTGTACATGCCTCAGCAATTATTTTGGTGGTTAAAATTTTACTGTTTAGCTTTAAGAGTAAAAACTCGAGGTCATATATTCATTGTGCATTTACCTCTTTTGACAAGATTGCCAAATCTGTCTTTCGCCATGACTTTAAACTCTGCGACATGTCCCAACTTTGCATGTTGTGTACCAGGCCCCTCGGCAGTGCACAAGGAGGGAAACGTCTCGCTTGTGCTCAACATCCCAAATCTCTCGATTTCCTTCTAAGTAGAAAAGCACTGCTTGTGTTTTGATACAAATAATTATGGCGCCTTCCATACCTTCAGAGGCGTGGCTTCGTAAAAGAATTCTATGACGTCATTTTCTTCGGGCTCAACCTGAGGTTGGTAATCATTCATCTCTTGCAGCCTCGTTGTCATGAGTTTCTTTACCGTCATAATTTCAGCTTCATTTCCGTAGTTCAACATGTTTTCAACAAACTCGCAGCTCGATAAGAGATTGTTCAAATCTAGTCCCAAGTCGGCTTGCTGGTCGTTAAGCACCTTTAAAAAAGTGAACAATCATTACAGTGATCTAAGAGTGGTTACATTATATGACAGTAAGTAAATATTTGGCACCGAAACACTTATTCTAAAATATTGCAACATTCTTCAATTTGTAGCGCACCATTTCTTTCTCAGAAAATGTATCGTCCAGGTCTAATATCAATTGGTTTCTTTTTTCTTCTAACTTTCTCACATGTTGGTCAATCGTTTCCGCTATTAATGCAGATATAATTTCGCGCCTAAAACGGTATTTAATAAATATCAAACTTTTAATTTCTAATAGTTTTGAAGATTTAACTTATTTAAAAAAATTGACTGGAACCGCAATGAGAGTTATGAGGTGTCAATTTATCCCGTCGATCAAATGTAAGTAAGAAGTATAGTAGCAATATATTTGTTGCTTTTTACCTCTGCAACAAACTCGTCTTTACTTCCTCCACTTCCTTGAGAGCCAACCTGATCACCGGTATCTTTCGTTTGGTGTTATCGAGAAGATCGGTGATTCCGCATCGATGTGTCTTCACTGCTTCTTTGAGGTCAACATAATGGTGTTCACGATGCTCGTAGATTGCGCAATCCCGACATATCGCGTCATCGCAAGTTTCGCAGTAATATTTCAACATCTCAACAAAGGAGTACAACACTGAAAAGTTATACTAGAAAACTACACTACGTGAACATTAAAATGATGCTATAAAATTCGTGAAAAGTCGTTAAAGGGTTTTAAACGTATTCCTAGAAAAAAAGAAACGTATGATAAGTCTATTTACTACAATTTCTGATAACACTTTAAAATGGTCAAATCATATCTGATTTTCGAATATTGTAATTGTAATCAATAAAAAATACTCTCATTCTTTGGAGCCATTTCTTTTCTTTTCTTAACGACAATTAGACTTTATATTTTTTATTAGTAATATTTTCCCGATTTTACATAGTTGCAAGATGTTATAATGATCCTACCTCCCTGTCATGTACCCTGCAAAACGAGGGACATTTAATGGCATCGTGTACAGCATTGTTTTGAAGCTCCTCGAACGGAATAATCTTATGACCTTTAGTCTGGCGAATTCTCTCGTGAGCAGTGACGCAATTAGGACACAGATTTTCGACGCAGTCTAAACAACGGGCCGAAGCAAGTTCGCGGTCTTCACAATTCGTGCAGTTTGTTGGACTTTGAACGGCAAGAATGTTCAACATATTGTTCGCAAAAGCGTTTCCGGGAAAGGCACACACACCTTTTGTGGGAATAGGGATGTCTATGGTACATGTGGGGCATATCAGGTTGCGTTCGTGGCCCCTACACAAAATTAGACGCCCCGGTTAACTTGTTTCTCACTTACAACATGTAAGATGTAATTTATCTATAAATTACAAAACACGATTTTGCCAACTGCATTTTATATAATAAGTAAAAACCGCCCTGCATTGAAACAATGTTTTATTGATAAAGCTCAATTCCACTCATTACACAAAATAGCACAAAAAACGAAAAATAATTTTACCTTGTAGTCTCTTCCAGACATAAATTGCAAAATGAATGTAAACAAGGTAGAACTTTAGGATTTTTGAAAGTATCCGAACATAGGACACATCGAAGGTCGTAAATTTCTCTCGCGTTTTTTACCGTCGTCATTACAACCGAAAAGGTGATAGCGATTACATGCTGGAGACAGCGTTACCTTGCTCATATTTTTGTATACATGATTTTGGTGAACACGTGATACTTATAATCTTATCTGATTGGTTAGTTGCTTTGCAAATGTTCATTTGACGTTTTTGTTTAACGGTGCATGCAATTATCTCATATTACGCGTTTCAACTCATTAAAAATCAATTCAAATGGAGCTTTACTCAGTAGAAAAGAAATACTTAACAAAGAAATCTGTGATCTCCATTTTCTCTTAAGCAATATATCTCAAGTTTTTTTGCTCGTAAATAAAAGTTATTCAATAGTGTTACTCATTTTAATGGTTCAACAGATTACATGGATATAGAGTTCGTTTTCAGAAGCTAGAGAAATATTTGTTTCGTTACTTTCAAATAAACAAGCAAGATTTTTTATCGACTCATTTATTGTGTCGTACTTTAAAGAATTCATCCACCTCGTTCTTAGACTGCTTTTGTATCAAAACACCATGTGCAGCGAAGTTCACTGAGTTTGAAAGTTTGTCATCACGAAAACCATTCATGCAAACTTATACAGAAAATATTCTCTCATCTTTTGGGAATTTTTGTTAAAGTTCTGTTTTGTTTATGTTTCATCTCGCCAAAATATTATGCTAGTTAAATGTTGGCAGTTACGTGTGAATGATAGAAAATGGAATGTCATAACACGACTTCCTGAAACTTCTCGTCAAAGTTAACTTTTAAATCTTAAAGATTGCTTTGAAGTTTTGTTTACTATAATAACGGTTGAAGGATTTCGGGAAATTGTTGTATTATTAATTTTTAATCTAATTTATTGACAGAATATTGCAGATAAATGTTTTAAGATGCAACCATGGCAACAATTGATGACATCAAAAACGATGCAGGCGACTCTGATTTCTGCAAAGTTAAAGATGTTGATTTGACTTGTCTCATTTGCAAACAAACCTACCACCATCCAAGAGTTCTGGATTGCCTACACACGTTTTGCGAGGAGTGTTGTGTGAACAACATCACAAAAGTGGAACATGAAAAGATAGAGTGCACAATCATTAAGTGTCGCAAATGTGACGAGGTGACTGTGTTGCCAAGCAACGACCTATCCATGTTACCCTACAATTTCTTTGCGAACAACGCAATAGACTATTTATTGATTCAATGCACGAAAGAGAACGCCATTCTTTGTACGTGTTGTCAAGATGAATCTGATGCGGTGTCCAGATGCGTAGACTGTTCGGAGTTCCTGTGCTTGAAATGTGTCACCGCTCACAAACGAATACGCGTGACGAAAGAGCACAAAGTGACAGACATCGACACGTTAAGATACGACAAAACGACAGTCCATCGTCCTGTACATTGTCCTTCGCATGAGCTGGAGGTGTTTGCATTCTATTGTGATGATTGCGATGATCTTATATGCAACGAGTGTACTATATTACAGCACAGAGGACACAAATACGAACGTGAGTTATCATTCGTTATGTTGTTCAGTTACATGAAGTTAAGATGTTTGTTTAAAAAAAAATCGAAAAAAGCAATTTGTCCATAATGGTATAATAATATATGAGAATGTCTTCTTAATAAAATTAAAACAAATCTATTGCCATGAAACTAATGCAAATTTTTATCATAGTCCTTAGAAATAGACAGTATGTTTTAGTGAAATAATGACGTGTGTTATTATGACTTATCGTCTCTACTTATTTCTTGTCTCTTGATTTGCTTCTGTATTATCAGGTTTGAAGGAAGCGTTAGAAGTAAAGAAACCGAGAATTGTTGAGATATTAGAGAGCAACGAGAAAGAGAAGATTCCACCAATTGAACGAGCTATCGACGAGGTGCAAGACATGGCTGCTAGATTACATGCACGTACCGTTGCTACGAAACAAGCAGTGAAGAATTGCACGGCGCAATGTATTCGTGCTATGGAGTTCCGTTGCCACGAGTTACTCGCTAACATCGATGCTATCTACTCCTCGAAAAGCCACATGCTCTACCAGCAGCAGATGGATTTGCAGTTAAAACTCATGAAGAACAAATCGGCGAACGAGTTTGTCAGTTACGCTTTCAAAAACGGGAGCGAGGCGGAAATCTTCGAATTACTTGACGTCATGACCATGAGATTGAAAAAACTGAACAACGAAGAGCTAGACTATCAGGAGCCGCATGAGAATGACGTCATTGATCATGTGTTTGATCTAGACGCGTTGGAAAATATTGCTAGTAATTTAGGGGAGATTTGGACTTCGACGATTTTCTTGGCAAAGACGGTGATGAGTGGATCAGGTCTGCGTACAGGGAAAGTTGGTATTGAAACCTTCTTTACCATTAATGTTTTCAACCGTTTTCAACAACCGTGTCTTGAGACGGGAACAAACGATACGATCCGAGTGAAGGTACAGGCCCCTGAAGGTTTTTACATCAATAACCGAGTGCAAAACAACAACGATGGTTCCTATACAGTCCGTTACACTCCGGTAACTCGTGGAAAACATGACGTCATAGTAAAGATACGCGGAAGAGCTTTTCCAAACAATCAGCATGTAGTTAAAGTTCACGATGGTATTGATTATTTAAAGGTACATTCCGTGATTTAAAAACCGTTTAGAGCATTTTCGAATTTTGTAAGAAACTAAAAAGTTATTTTCTGTCTCGTCCTTTTTACAATTGAATTAAATATTTTGTTATTAAAAATCCGATATTATAATAAATATTATATTTTAGATTGATTGCACATATTTAAAATTTGGTTTCCATGGCAGTAAACCGTGTGAAATGAATCAACCGTGGGCTGTAGCTACAAACGAAGAGGGGCAGATGTTTGTTACCGATCATGGTAACAACAGAGTCCAAGTGTTTAATCATTTAGGGGCGTTTATTACAGAGTTTGGGTCCAAAGGTTCGAAGGATGGACAGTTCTTAGGTCCTACGGGCATCACTATTGATCAAACAGGGATCGTTCTTGTTTCTGATTGGGAGAACCACCGGGTGCAGTTATTTAGCCCACAGGGAACGTTTATTGGAAAGTTTGGGACAAAGGGTATGTTGTACTGGTTTTCAAAAGTTGTTTAGCATGCAAGATCGTTTGTTCCTATAGCAGTATATTACAAGACCGATCAATTGCAATTATAAGTATTAAGTTAATAGTAAATAAATTGTACGGATTGTAGTGTTGTTTTTAGCTATACGTCAAATCCTACTATTCATGTTTGCAGGTCGTGAAAGGGGTCAGCTGTTGCACCCTGCAGGCCTGGCCATCGACAAAAACGGCTGCGTTGTTGTTGCTGAGCGAGACAACAATCGGTTGCAAGTATTCACTTTGGATGGGAAACCGATGCACACAATTCTCTCCCTCGATGCAACACATGGGGATTTAGATTCTCCGACGCACGTGGCAGTTCGGGAGGACAATACCTACATCGTTTCGGACGCGGGAAACAACCGCTTAGTTTGCTTCACTAACAATGGGACTTTTGTAAAGACATCCGGCAGTAAAGGCAATAAACCTGGTCAGTTTAATCGCCCGTCAGGTGTTGCAGTAGACAGAGAAGGTTATATTATCGTAGGAGACTTTCATAACCACCGTGTGCAAGTGTTGAGTTCAGAGTTTGAGTATTATTGCCAGTTTGGCGAAGAGGGGAACAATGACAAACAGTTCCACTATCCTTCTGGTATCGCTTTGACAAACGAAGGTCGAATCGCCATCGTCGATCGATATAACAACAGAGTTCAAGTCTTTTAAAATTTGTATAAATACGTTTATAAATGGTGTAAGTATAGCAAGGGTTTTCTGGCGAGGGGATTTCCGTTTTGTATTAATGTAAACACTGACAGAAAACAATTCAGCTGTCCCGAATGTCTTTTTGTGTATTTGAATATATTTTTTTCGTAAGGTTGTAACTTTTGATTTATATTTTGATAATTTACATTGAAAATCGATTACTGTTATTCCTTGCACAAATGAATCCATGCTTCCTTTTATGTTAAAAACAAAGAAACGCAATCCATTTCTCTGATATCTGACGTCAAATTATCATCACGCGTGAAAAATGAGTTTATCTCACTTGGAAAGTAAACGTATTCCATCGCCTGTTTACTCTGAGGAGGTTTTGCTGGAAACAGTCGAATGCATATCTGGAAAATTGGTTGTGTACACTGACAGATTACAAGATTTATCCGGTGCCAGTGATTGGTTGAAAGAGACTGTGGAAGATCTGTACAAAGAAAGGTTGCATGCAATGGACACATGTAACGAACTACTTGACAAATACAACCGGTCGCAAGATGATATCAGCAACTGCGAAAAGATCATCAGTGAATATCGAAGAAATCAAAATGCCGAGAAAAAAAAGATGGAAAATATGCAGCGAGATATCCGAGTTTTTAAACGCAAACTCAATGCGACATTAAAGAAAAACATTGAATACGAGAAGAGACTATCAAAGCACGACACTGACGTTTCCACGGCCCAGCAAAAAGCAAATGAAAGGCTCTCTAATGAAGCTGAAAACATGAAAATCGCATTTGCAAGTGAGCGGTTTCGGTGGGAGAAGGAAAACGAGGCAAAGAAACAAACCATAGAGCACTTAGAGAGAAAAGAAGAAGAACATGAAAGGAAAATAATGAAACGAGAAGAAGAAATACATCAATTGAAACTGGATATGGAAAACCTTGCAACGAGTGAAGTGGTAAGCAGAACAGAAAACGAAAGACTTAAAGTCATCCTTCGAAACGTTCAACCTCAGAGAAATACAAACAAAATAAGAAGATTTTTGCGTTGCAGTAAATAAAAATACATTTTTAGCTCGTGTAAATATTTTAAAATGCTTTCGAAAGAATGTTGATTTTTGTTACGCTCTTCGGTAAATTTTCAAGAAAACAAGTTTGTCAGTAGCAGGCTTCATTGAAGTACCAGTCATGTAAGCTTCGCAATTTGTGGTTGAAGGGCGGTTAGCGACACAAGAAGTGCTTCCTGGAATAAAAACTCATTTGTCACGTGTAAATTATACAAGCAAAGATTTTCACCTCGGTTCGAATTGTGCGACTACCTTGATTCGGACACGTGTTAACGTAATAATCAAAAAGCAATTCTGCTTCATTATCTTTCAAAGTTTCGTCTGACTCAATACTCGTTTCCAGGCCTTTCAAACCACCAAAAACTAACAACAAATGTCTGCGGACAAACGAAGAAAATTATTTATTCATAGAACACCTTGATGAAACTAAAAACCTTCAACTCAGAATATCAGAAATTGAGTCGGAGGACCGTATCGCATAGTAAAAGATACAATCTATCTAACAGTTTCTTAAATAGAGTTTCAAACAATTCGTAGATGCTTGTTGAAAGCTTTAGTATACTCACTTAAATGGAGGGAGATTTAACTGATGAACCGGCATGCCTCGTTCAGATGTTCCGATCGTTAAATCGTAACCTCCCTTAAACGGACTCTGTGTAAACACTGCACTAAACGTGTGAGCTACACGAACGGTGTATCCCCAGTACAAACCGTGCTCTAGAGGTGCAGTTGGCGCCACTACTTTCCCGCTCAAAAAACTTTTTTTCTCGATGCTATCTAGACAGGATATACATAAAATATACGCTTACGATAGAAATATTAAAGCCAAGTTTCTCAATGAAAATATACGCAATTTTTTATGTTTGTTTTCGAGGACTTCGTTTTAAACCTGTAAGTTGAATCTTTGATTTGAACAGTATAGAGATCTGCCACAGACTACGCCTACTGAAATGCAACTTACAACTGCAAACGAACGCGCTATAAGAACCTTCGCATAGTTACAACACAATCTTTTCTTTCGGTACCCATACCCAGATCATGTGCGTCCATTTTAACAGTGACGCGGATGTTCGACTTTAAGTGCTTATCGATCTTCACTTCTTTTCTCATGCCAACATTCACAAATGAACCATCACCTTTCTTCACAGGTCGATTCAGAGTGACTCCCTCTCTGAAACTCACAACATCATCCACGCGCATGTGATGTGGACAGTCAAGTGGATTCAAAACACCTGAGCATATATTCATAGAGTCCTCAAAAATGATCAGTTGAAAGTGAATAAATTAAAGTTAAATTCAGAAAAGTTAGCATAGTCGTGTTTCCGCTGCAATCACTATAAAAAACATTCATAGATGGCCAGTGGCATATTTCAACATTAACGCAAAAAATCAAGCTTAGCAAGAAAAACGAAGTGCACAATTGCAGACACCTGCATATTTCAAGTCTTGGTGAACAGGGAAAAATTCTTTGCGGAGATACTGAGGACATTCGAGGTACTGTAGAATCCGCGCTAACAGTACATTCGGATCACTACTCTTCGTTGATCCCTTAAAAAGACCTTCATTGTGGCGCTTCGAATGGCATTCATTAAAAACAACAACCTCGTCCACGTTAAAAATAACAAGCGCTCTCGCTATCTGCAATAAATATAAGACCTTTTATACCTGATCCATAAAATTCAATATTTCAGTGTATTTCATCTAGGCATATTTTAAAGCATCTACAAATTATATTATTTGTTGTTATTTAAAAAAGTATTTTTTGTTGAGAATTTTCCAACCTGACCAGCAAGATATGTGCGAAGTTCTGGCGATTGGGCATTTTCTAGTATTGAACCAGGCAAGGCTACACTGACTGTCTGCTTGCTTGTTGCAGGTGCTGGAAAGACAAACACAGATTTTTTACTTTGAATCTACTACCTTCCGTAGTATCCCATTATGAGGGCATATATTTAAGCTTCTAACGTAAATAAATTCGAGGGAAACGAGGGTCTGTAACTTATTTAACAAAAGCAACAAAAAACCAACAAGGATGGAAGCTCACAAAAACAAATCGATCAATCAACCAATAGCTAAACCCTCAGCTTATGTGCATGTTTCACAACCTATACTTTAGTTTAACAACAACAAAACATTACTTTCAGTTTCACTTTTCTCCTCAATTTCTTCATCTTCATTAATAGTCATATCTAAAGAAGATAAGAAGATATGAAGCTTTATCATTAGGACTGGAAACAGTAAGCTGTTTTCACATCTCACCAAAAGGTAACAGGAAGTTAATGTTGTTTCAGGTTGGATATTAGGCTTTTTCAAACAGTGATACAAATCATTTTAAATTTAATTATGACAAGGGGCATTTTACATCAAAAATGATTTTCTCAAAGATTATAGTTATTATTTTGCTATTAAAAATTTAAATAATACATGTGATATGCGTCACAAAAATCCGATTGGATTTCATAAATCAAATCGCTCTAAATTTCTACACACTCTCCATCACCATTGATTGTTAAACAAATGATCAATTAACTCAACTATATTGTCAAAATGAAACTTGACTTGATCTAGCTACAAGTACCAACACTGCAAAATACCTAATTGGTATTATTCAATTGCTAAGGTATTGTAAGTTGTTTTTATATAAGAAACTGCTATAAGAAACCTCGGAAAAGCCAAATTTTATGAAACGTAATCAGGCTGAGATAATCTACATAGATAAGAAACGGACATTTAGGGAAGAAACAACAAATAAAAAAGGCAAAGCAAACTTAGAGAGACAGTAGGAAAGGTCCCAGCGGGAGAGGAGTTAATACTTTTTGGAAATTTGAACACGCGGGTGAGAGACGATGCAGAGAACTGGCTCAACGTCATTGGCTACTGAAGAGTTATTTGTCACGAGGGACTAATTAGAACCGCTTGCTATACCTTAAGCGTATTAATTAATATTGGATTAAATCGTGCTGGATTAATTTTTGCGATACTTATTTTTGCGATTTTGACCTAAAATCGCAAAAATAAATCCCGCAAAATTTTTCAAAAATAGTGATTCGCAAAATTTGACTGACTTGTTTCTCCTGAAAACCTTTCATTTTCAAAATATACGTTTAAAAATGTTTCTTTAGATTTGCAAAAATAAATACCGCAAAACACAAATTTTTTTACCATCGAATCGCAAAAATAAATATCGCAAAAATTAATCCAACATTAATTAATACGCTTAAGGTAGATGACATAGTGAAAATACCTGGGGTATGATGAGATCAATTCCCACCAAGGCAAAACAAATCTAGACCAAAACCGCCAAAAGGATTAGCAGCCAATAAACTGGCAGATAACAAGGTAAAAGCTGCTCTTAAAGAAGAGATTAGCAAAGAGCTAGAGAAGTGGGAGCAACTGGAATTTTGGAATTTTTCACTACACGAAAGTGTAGATCCTAGACAGTACGTAGCTACTATTTAACTGCAGGAAAAGACGGACCAATGCTGGAATGGCATAAAGCAATCAGCACATTGGAGAGAAGCTCATATAGTATTTATGTTGTCAAAATTAACATTAAATCATGTAGATAAAGCATGGGAAATCTCCAAAAATAAATTGAACGTGTAACAAGGAAGCAGCGTGATTAGTGTTTTAATTATTCGATGTACGTCACAATAATTTCTCCATTCGTGATATGCTGAGACGAACTCAATTGTATTGAAACCAGTGTACAATAGTGTCTACATTTGTTAATTTACGTAGTACAATGTTTTTTAAGATAAATAAAAGAAAAAATCATGCAAAATAAAGATATTTCAGAAGCAAAATATGGCTAAATAACGACAGATAGTGATCAAACGGATGGAGATGAGATACCAGCAGAAGATTGTAAACATGGGGGAGATTGACTCACCAGCTGCCTCCACAAATTGATTCTACAAATCTGGAACCTGGAGGAGGTTCCCCAAGACTGGAAGGATACCAGCCTCATCTCCATCTTCAAGAAAGGCAACAAGAAATGCTAAGATTTCAAAGCTAAGACTAAGACATCAATAAAGGTTGTGAGAGAAATGCTATTTGCAGATGCACTGATGGCACATGGCGTGATCGATATGCAGACTAATCTAGTTGATAACTTTGCCAGGTCAGCAGAAAAGTTCAGCTTAAAAAAATTGGTAGAGCAAGTATAGCTTTTAGCAAACTCCAGAAGCAAGTATGGAATAACCATCACGTCACAATCCAAGTGAAATATAGAGCAGCTGTCTTGTCTACTCTCTTTTATGGTGCAGAAACATGGACTATATACCCGGCTCAAATAATAAAGCTGCATGGGGTTACATGACACGCCATTTCAGACAGATCATGAGTGCATCCTGGCAAGACAAGGTGACGAATAAGGAGATACTTGAACAAGCAGACATCCATGGCAGATATACTAATACAAAGGAATCTAAGATCGTTAGGATGGAGATGAAGAGAATGGAACACAATTGACTAGCCATGCAGATGCTGTACTCTAAATTGTGTGAAAGAAAGGAAACCAAGGAAGGCCCAGACTAAGATTCAAGAGGAACTTAAAATGGAAGAACATTAACCCGGTTTTTATAAAATATATATATATACACCACAAGGATCAACATCTGAATTGGCAGGTAGAATGAGCGACAGATAATATCTAACTGAAAGCCCTGGCCTTCAAAAAAATATTTTCAATTGTGATAAGGTTATGGTGGAAAGAGGTTTAACATAGCAGAAAGTCTAGGAATTATTTTTTTAGGGTGGGCTCACAGGACCCATTACGTCAGACTTTCTCATCATATGCTGTCGCACACACATGTCTCCACACACACATTTATCTCCTGAGGCGTGCATTTAAGAGCATTATTTTCTTCTCAATTATATCATGTTTGTTTTGTTTAATTTTCCACATATTTCGTACTGAAAACTAAATGCTCCGAATATCTCAAAAACTATCAAAATAAACAAAATCTTAAAGGAGTGGTTCCGTCAAATTTAATCATTATTTTAAATAATTTATTTGGATTCTCCACCCTTTAATTATCCTAAACCAGATTAAAAATATAAAAAATATTTTATATTTTTCTTTTTATTCCCTTTTAAAAATGCAATAAATATTTTACGCAAATGATCTCTGACGTCATTGTAGATAAAGACACTTTGAAAACAAAACCTTTTTAAAACAGGAGAAAACATAAGAGGCATATGAAGAAATACTTGGAGATAATCGCAACCAATGTTAGATGTTTATTTTTGTTTTATAGGTTTCATAACATTATGGTTTGTGTTGTTGTTGGTTGTGCCAATACTACAAACAAAAAGGAAAAAACAAGTTTTTTCAGACTTCCTGGTGATGTATGTTTAAAAAGGATTTGGTTGGCAAAAATAAAACAAGAAAATCTACCAAGTGAACAAAACATCCGAGTATGCCACCATCATTTCAAAGAAGATCAGTTTAAACAAGACCTAAAGGTAAACTAACCTCCATTTAACGTCAATTTGTTCCAGTGTTTTTTTCTTGTTTTTAGAAGTGTTAAACTTTCCTACATGTAGAATGCTAAAAGATGATGCAGTTCCAACAATATTTAAACATATAAAGAAAACACAGAAACGTAGATCAAGTTCCAAGAGAGAAGAACGTTATTTGAAAAAACAGGTTGGAACGAAAAGTTATGTTACAACAGTGAGTTAATTGTATTTTGTTTAGCTCCTTGATGAGACTATTGAACACTACGACTTCTGTGTGCAAGAAGAAAGGAACGGCAATACCAAGTCAACACAAATGTAGACACTATTTCCGTAAATACACAAACAGATACGTATCTAGTGGATGTGGATATCCAATGTGAAATGATAGGCACTACAGAAGAGGAATCAGAATTAGATGATTGTCTGGATACAAGTTTTTCCACAAGCCAACAAGAAGATGAGCACAAAAGTAGTTTTTAGGAAGATAGTACGGAAGATGAAGAAGAAAACTGTGAATTTGTTGCAAATAACGAGAGCGCTTTTACTACATTTTAGTCATGTTTAGAAATTCTTTGTGGCTTTGTGGCTCACCAGCAACAATTGAGAAAATAATAACACGAGGTACCATGTTAGTTGTACACCTAAGGTGCCAACATCAGCATTATCATGTGTGGCGTTCACAACAAGTTATTCATCATTATGGTCTGGGTAACATAAAACTTGCAGCAAGTGTATTATTCAGTTCAAATACATTTATGCAACTTCACAAGTATTTTGATGTAGCAGGGATAACGTGGATTAGCAAAACATCATTTTATAAAATGCAAAGAAAATATTTATTTGGAATTGCAAACGAAGCTTGGAAGATTGAACAGTCATCAGCTTTATCAAACTTAAAACAAGATGGTGTAGAGTGCTTACTTTCTGGTGATGGACGGTGTGACAACTCTGGGCATAACGCAAAATACATGACTTATTCTATTTTAGATCAAGACTCAAACAAAATAATTGATTTGTCTTTAGTCCAAGTAACTGAAGCTGATAACTCTAATCGGATGGAAAAGGTTGCCTTTATTAATGTTTTAAACAGGTTCAAAAAGGAGAACTTAAACATAAAGTATATAACTACCGACAGACACATTCAAATAAAGAAATATATGCGTGAAGAAGAACCGCAAATAAAACACAAATTTGATATCTGGCACTTTTGCAAAAATATCATGCAAAAACTTTTAGCAACCTCAAAAAAGCGTGAATGTAAAGAACTTAGTTTGTGAATTAAAGCAGTCTGCAACCATTTTTGGTGGTCTTCATCCGGATGTAATGGAGACGAGCTATTGCTTTGAGAAAAGTGGATTAGCCTTTTATTTCATGTGCAAAATAAGCACGAATGGACTGGCAATTCTGTGTTTCACTCTTACGATCACAAACCTTACACACAAGAAGAACAAAACAAAAAAAGGTGGTTAAACCCAACTTCAGAAGCATTCAAAGCCCTACAAGATACAATGCTTAGTAAAAACATACTTTGTGACTTGAAATATATTGTTAACTTTTCACATACAGGGTCTTTAGAAGTGTATCATGCTCTTTATAACAAATGGGCACCAAAGAGCACTCACTTTTCGTACTATGGAATGACAGCCAGGAGCCAGCTGGCTGCGTTGGAATTTAATCTAGGCAGTAAAGCTGATAATGCCAGAACCAAAGAAGGCAAAGAACGTTACGTATGGAAAGATGACAGGAACATGGTCAGTAAAACCAATTAAAACTGGTAAAGATCGATCGATTTTCAGATGTTGATCTTGTTAACAAAAATGAGGTTTCACCATTACCTATAATACCAGACCTTCCTAAAAACATTGCTCCTACAGAAAAACCAAACAAAGCAGACGTTTTAAGGAAACAAAAAACAAGATTTTCTTTATAAACAATATTGTACTCTTTTAGGTTAAAATTTATGTTCTTTGTATATATAAACATGTACATAAACTATTATGTTAGTCTCGTTCCCCTTCTTTGTACTTTACATAAAAGCCATCAGGCTCTGGAAATATATCTTGAATTGTCCAAACGACACACGATGGTATAACATGGCGATTGTTTTTCCCTAACATTGTATATACCCACCAAGTAAACTGTTTATAAGCTGCATAGCGATATCTCCTGTAACAGAAAATAAATAAAATAATTTATACTGGCTCACTATATGTTTTAGAAATACTCTCTCCATAACTTTATTTTGTATTATATAGTCATCAATCACAAAGGTTACCTGTTAGTAATCTCATCCTCCAAGAAATCGTCTTTAGTCTCGTGAAAACCCACCAGTACATTTTTCAGTACAATAATGTTAGTACAAAGAAGTCGAAAGCCTGTTGATTGGTTCACACAATTGTTATCTAAACCAAAAGAAAATAATTAAATTGCATTGCAGAAAGTATTTTCAAGGGTTAATATTAACATAATTTTTTATACTTGTTGGTAATATTGCAAATCTCACCATCAAATTTTTCTTCTCTTACTGCCAACATCTCCTTACAACACAAGCAATCAATTTCTTGTGTTTCAATTCGACATAGACCACATTGACACCAATTTAATTGATTTACTCTTTCGGTATCCAGGTTTACATTTTCTTCAACACTATCTTCTGTGCTATTTTCGTTATTATGGGTGTGATGGTTGTTGAGGTATTCTGGTTCAAAGTTGTACGGTTGCAAACCACTAGTGTTTATAAAATCCAATTCATCAAAGTCGTTGTTTGAAATATCATCTTCAGTTATAGAATGATCTGAGGAATATTCACTTTCTGGTGTA
The DNA here is from genome assembly GCA_963930725.1 of Candelabrum cocksii. Lineage (NCBI taxonomy): Eukaryota > Metazoa > Cnidaria > Hydrozoa > Anthoathecata > Candelabridae > Candelabrum > Candelabrum cocksii. The sequence continues at coordinate 6,407,260 of OZ005669.1, forward strand.
GAATTTTCCATATTTAAATATAGCAAACGCTGTTTGTTTTCCTTTTAGTCTGTTGACACACGCTAACACAACATATATTTTGTACGCAATGTTTATACTCGTTACAAATAACGTTTGTCTACAATGACGTCAGAGAACATCACGCAATAAAATGTTTGTTCATTTAAAACAGTTGTAAATTAAAATTTTTTATATAGATACCGATTTTGTAAAAAAATATAAGTCTATTTTTTTACGGAACCACTCCTTTAAGTAGATGTGTCTTTTTCTGCGTGATTCTCTGTTATACACTAATCTTCTGTCTGATCGGTCTGTTTGAATCTAAAAGAATATTGGACAGAACCATCGGACATTTTAAGAAAAACAACATTTTTCTTTATGTTTTGATTCAGCAAAATTCATTTTCAAGAATGACGAACAAAGCTGTAAATATATTGCGTGTTGTGCAATAAAGGTGTTGTTAGAAAGGCTGTTAAAACAGTTACGTCATGTAGTGTCAGGTGGTGTGCAAAAGTTAATGAGAGGAAAAAAAGGTAGGATAGGTGCCAAGCAAGACAAAATATATATTCTACAAATTTTAAAGAAATGTTTAGTCAGTTTGCTTGGAAAATTAAAAACATGCACAATTTTTAGATGAATGAAACAAATAAACTGCAAGTGACGTTGATGAGGCGGTTTTTTATGTTATTTTTTTAAGCTAAAATATTTACTATTACTGTGTTACTATCGTTTTTAAACAATACAAGTTTTCCAAACAATAGTTATTTGCCTTTGCAATACACCAATTCGAGGCGCGCTATTAGAATTTCTTCCAGGAGTCTCGGCACTAATTATAGGGGTAAAATATTTCTTGAAGTTGGGAGATAGCGGTAGTTTTAGTGGGGAAAGCAGAGAGTAAACAACAAACAAGGAAACGAAAATAAAGTATGGATTTTGATATGTTGAACAAAATGAAGGTGGAAGAATTAAAGATATATTTACGTCTTTGTGGACTCAAGGTATCAGGAAGAAAGGGAGAGCTAGTGGCCAGAGCGTTTTCTGCCATGGAGAATAATGTTCAACCAGTGAAAACTGCAGAGGAAGCTGAAGTCGAAATAAGAACAGAATACACAAGGAAACTTGTAATAGGCAATGAAGTTTTACCGATCCATTTGTTATGAAAGATTGGATAGCAGAGGATATTGGAGTCACGTTTTGGCCTATGATTCTCTATCCAGACATTTTCAACTATTTATCATTTAATCCATCTGAACTAGGAAGTGAGAATTTGAGTGATTACAAGTCTTGTAAAGCATATAGTTACTACAAATGTAGATGGCTCCAGCCTCTACAATATCACCCAATCTCTGATGATAGCAAGTGCTGCATATTAAAAGCACAATGTCGAAAATTTAAAAAGATTAATGACCCGTTCCACAAACTATGGGTAATAGTTTCAAAAAAAGATGCCAAAATCCACACTGCTCACTGTACTTGCATGGCCGGACTTTCCATGATGTGTAACCATGTTGCAGCTGCACTTTTCGGTATCGAAGCTGCTGTTCGACTTGGCCTAACCAACCCAGCATGTACAAGTACAGCATCCCAATGGTTACCAAACCGACAAGAAGTTAATCCATCAAAACTTAAAGATATTTCTTTTGATAGAGATGACTTTGCTCAACGAGGAAAGAAAAGACAACCACTTGTAGCTACACCAAAGAAAAAGTTTGATCTTTTAGCCGGTAGTAACATAAAACTTCTTTCCTTGGTGGACGTTGCTAACGCAATTAAAAACATTGTTCCTAATAGTATTCTTCTATTAGCTGTACTGAAACCAGAAATATATTTTGTTAGGGAGAATGCATCACCCAATGCACTTTTAACAGTAATACCAAGCATACAGGACTTGACTTTGATGTCCAAAACCAAGATAGAATTTATGGATAATATAAAAATTACCATGACTTCAAAGAACATTAGTGAGATTGAAGTAATCACAACAGGACAAAGTAAAAACGATGCATGGTTTAAATATAGAAAAGGGGTTATTACTGCTTCTAAAGCCCATGAAGTATTAACTAAAATGGAAAAAGTTAAAAAGTCTGGTGCAGTCAATATTTGGACATTGAACCAAAATATTGCTGGTTTTACATTTGTCAATCCAGATTTACCAGCATTAAAGTATGGTCGCACAATGGAAGAAAATGCTATAAATTGCTTTGTTGACATTGTAAAGAAAGACCACCACAACCTTAAAGTCGAAAGTTGTGGACTATTCTTATACCCTGACATGCCCTATATTGGAGGAAGCCCTGATGGTATTGTCATTTGCGATTGCTGTGAACGGTCATGTCTGGAAATAAAGTGTCTGTTTTCAATCAATTTTACTACACCAAAGGGGCCATTCAATAATTATGTCACACTAAATTTGTCACTTTAGAACCACCCACCCCCCGTCGTCACGCTCCGTCATGTTTTGTATGAGACCCCCCTTTGCGTGACATCACGCTTGGTAGAGACCCCCCTAAAAAAAATTCCAGTATATAAACAAGACATGAAAATTTAGAGTATAGTACAAGTTTCTTTTATCATTTAACGACTTATCAAATAACAAGACTATCAATCACTTGTCCAGATTGGCTCAAAGTTATTCAGCACAGGGGTTTCACTTTTTGGAACGATCTCTGGAATTTCGGACTCGTCGTCAAAATCAACGTCATCAATGGCGTGCCATTCAAGTTCTTGAAATGCCATTGCACACAATTTTTGTTGGCGACGGGCTGCAACTCTTTGCGGTCGGACTTTTCCCGTCTCAGTGCTTTCGGCAACTTGCAGAGATTCCTCAGTATGATATGTGGTTTTGTTTTAATTTGGGACTTCCGAAATAAAGTCCACAGTGTTTGAAAATTCGGTCTGCAAGACTATCCTTGGTTGAAGGGCAAGAATAATTGTATGGAATTCCCTTCGGAAATTTTGTACTTGCTTGTTTCGGTATAAGGCTAGCGTTCAATGCGATGTTTTGATATAACGATAAATATGTAGCTTCCTTATTATCTTTTGCCCATTCGATGCCACCATTTTTAGAGTAAACTACTGGAACAGGAGGTGGCAAAAACCGATCTTTCATTATTTTCATGTAGACTGATTTAAACGGAGAGCAGCATGCCTCGTCGGTGCACTTCACAATTTGTAAAAAATATTGTGATTCCCGGACATGTTTTGTTTTCCATTCCTCTGACTTTGTGATTGAAAATTCCAATTGTTCCTCCTTTATAAATTCAGCAACAACTGGATGACCATCAATCGCCAATTTTGACCACAATTCAAAGATTTTAAGTTCCAATTCTTCGTCAATAGTTTTGTTGTTTTTATCTAAATGGGTGCCAAAATGGTCGTGCGGCAAGATCAGACCACTCAATTCCTTGCTGAGGTTCGACATTCGTCTCTTCACTCGGTTAAAGGCACTTCTTTCAGGCACATTTGTTGCAAAGAAGTAAGCATCAAGGTCGTGCTCGCAAAAATACTCAATGGCACAGCTAATGTTCTTTGAATACCTTGGGTTCTCATCCGGACCTCCGTCAACTGTAACGATCATCACTTTCTTTTCTTTGAACTGTTGGTTCTGATAACTTTCAGTGAATTCAGGTAAAGATCGTGCCCTGTTCATGTCTTGAAGGTGGTGGAAAGCAGATGACCCAGAATGCTTTGCACTTCTAATTGCAATGTACGTAGGACCGGAATAAGTAACACCATCATTAGTAACATCCTTACTCTTAACGACTTTCATGTCACCAACAACTGAAGGAATCAATTTGTGTTTGGAGCCAACAACGAAATCATGATCAGGTAAAGTTACTTGGTATTCCATGTGCATTAGTAATGGGGTTTGTTTCTTGGCAGCAGTGATGCCGATCGGTACTTTGGCTTTGTCATCCATAGAATGAAAAATGACTTCTTCGGGTCCTAAAATAGTTGCAATCTCTTCCAAGGCCTTGATACTAGATCTTACAAACTTTGTAGAGACATGGGCTGCATGTTTTGAATTTTGTGACTTAAAAAGTTTAACAGGAGCAGTGTGAACATGTCTTTTTCCTTCTATAGTTCTTGAGTTTTTGGCAACAAATAAAGATAAACAGAAGAACGTTTTAAATCGTAGACTTCGTGGTTCAATGCTTCTGTTAATTGGTCAAGTAATCTTACTGTTCTTATGACTTCGTTGCGTCGTCTTTCATGCCCGACAGAACCAGGTATCGCGATTCGACATATTGCTTCGATCAACTCGGTGTTATCATACTTCTGTGGGCGGCCAGATGTTGGTGTTCCTTTCCCAGTTACCTTCTTCCTTGTTGCTTCATCTAATGCATCAAGCTTTCGTTTCCATTCATCCCTGTACTTTATGGATCGTTGTCGGATGAGCTTCAGTCCTCTAAGCGTTTTCTTTAACTTTTCCAGGGTCTCCTTACGTGTTTTGATCTCACCTCGATCATTTTCGGTTAACTGGTTGAGTTCTTTTTTCTTGTATAAAACCACCAAGATCTCATTTTCAATGTTGATTTGTTTGCACAGCTCATCCTGCTTCGGGGTGCTTTGGTTTTTTGGTTGTAAGGGTGCTTCTTCTGCTAACTGAACGTCATTATCTTCATCTGTATCATCAATAATCAAAGTTTCATTAGCATTAAAAACGAGAGTAGAGACGGAAGCCAAAACCGAAGTTTTTGATGAACCACCTGCACCTAAAAATAAAAGGAAAAGAAGTCTATTTTACACCACAAAACACTATGTAACAGTTCTAGACAATATATAGATTTGCAGGTTGCATACACAAGCAGATTGGACATTTTGATTTAACAAAAATTATAGTTAAGAATAAAAATAAAATTTAATTACCTTTCTTTGAAGAGTTTTTCCAAAGCGATAGGATGGTGCCTTTTCGAGTTGAAGCAGACTTAGTTTCACGCTTCCATGTTTCAATTTGAGAAAAGACTTGAGATTTTAACTGAGGAAAAGTTTTGAACTCTTTTCTTAAACCTTGCCATATTGGCAAACACTTTATAACGGCAACGTGCTTGTTTTCACAAGTAAATCTTTCTTTGTAAGCTGTGACCAACTCTTGATGCAGCTGTGAAGTCTTTTGACCGAACTCGTCTGAGGAACCTGATTTTCTATTGAATAATTTTTTATACTGTGACGTTACAGACTTGAACTGAGAACCACCCACCCCCCTTTATTTACCATCACGCTGCATCACGAAAAACAGGAAAAACCACCCACCCCCCTAGCGTGACGTAATTACTGAATGGTCCCAAATGACCCAGTCATACATTTGAAATTACCTTACTTGGTAAAGAGTAGAAAAGACAAATTAACCATTAATAAAAGGCACAAGTATTATAATCAGTGTCAGGTACAAATGGGTGTCACAGACATCAAGAAATCCTATTTCAAGGTATGGGCACCCCATGGCTATGTTTTGGAAACTCTATATTTCAATCAGAAGCTATGGGAAAGTGAGAAACTTTCTAGGAGGATAATATTTTATCTTATTTATATTCTTTATGAAGAATGTAACCGAAAAGAGCATCCCAGGGCTTCCTCCGTGGTAAAAGCATTTAAAAAAACATATAATATTAAGTTAAATCTCATGTTGTTTACTTGTTTCACTTGACATTTTTATGGGAAAGGTATGCCACATCAACCAATATTTAAAAGCTATAAAAGAATTTAAATTTTTTATTGTTGTAAGACTATCAGGCCGAAATTTGATCATTTTGTAAGAATACAATAAGAATATGGGTCTCAGCCTCCAGTTTGACAATAAAAGATAAAATTAAAGTCAGAAAACTTTTTTTCCTTCTAATGTACAAAACAACTATATATATATATATACATTTGCTAGATGATATTGTTAAAGTTTGTTCTGCACTATGTAACTTGAAACCAAATTTAATAAGATGATTTATATTGATGTGTATATAATACATAAAGTTGTTATATGTTGGTGTTATATACACATTTTCAATTATATATAAGTATTTTGTTATATATATATATATATATATCTAGTTTTAAGTTTATTTACATATACAAACGCACGTAAATAAATAGGTGCGTTTGTAAGCCTTTTGTTTTTAGAGGTCAAGAAGTTGAATTCTCTACGGTAAGACTGCAGCAATGCATTTTTATCCACACATAATGCACATGCTCTCTCTTTTTGTCCAATACTCATAGAGTATGAGTGTTCATCAGTGACTGGTGATATAATCTGACACTGAAGGGGTTTATCTTCAATCATGGAGGTTCATTGAGATCTGGACTGCGAGATTCAACTTGGCTTGCTGTTGGTTGTTGTGTTTCTTTTGGCGGATGTCGAAACAACTCACGCCTTGGTTTTTTAGAAGGCTGGTGATCCTATCCCATTTCTAAAGATGGATAGGGGTTTTCAGCAGTTGGAACACCATCTATAAAGTGTTTGGAACAAATTCGATCAGATGTTCCAGGACTCCATGAACTACCTTTCTTCCTCCCTTCTCGTCTGCAGAGTTGTATCCACTTTTTTCTTTCATCATTATTTCTCAGTAGACTGGGGAAGCAGAACATTCGAAAAGGACGTTCACAGCCACATATCTCATGAGTAAAGTTGTTATGCTCAGAGCACTTTTCTTTTTTCCATTTATTAATATGATATGTACTGTTGGTACATCCAATTACAGCACAACGAACCTTCATTTTTATACTCTTGGTTGTTCTCTTCGCCTGTTTCTCGCCCGACTGCTGTTTGTAAACAAACAAGTTTCCCCTATAAGTGGAACCGACACTCCCGCGATACGCGGTTTTAAAAATGGTAGACTTTCGCTCAAATTGGTGTATAGAATACTAAAGTGTGACATCACGTTTCTGTAGTAACCTAATTTCTGTTCAAAGCAAACCGAATTAACAACTTGAAATTCTATTGTCCAGAAAAAGAAAATTTTTGTTTTTTATTTCAATCATTAAGAAGGCATTGTTTAAAAAGAAAACTAAAAACGTTGTTTGTTTATTAGCGTACATTTACCCTTGTGCATTTTGCTAGATTAGTACATTGTCTACTAACTTTTCTTTGGGATATCCGTGGTTCAATGCTATTGCTTATGAAGTAAAAAAATCATCAAATCATTATTATTAAAATAAACTGTTGTTTATAGAAACCCACCAAAACTACAACAGTTTTATTCAGAAAATAACAAATATTTGAAATTTACACTAGTAAGTAGAAACGTATTTTTCGTGTTTGAGCAACATGACGTCATTAGGCTATAAGCGTGCATGTGGTGTTTTGGTGGAGGAGAAAACTTGAGTCAGAAATGCAATGGAATTCATTTCATTCAGACATCATGTCCTGATGGTTATTTGCAGTCCTGTATATATAAACCTTTTTTGCGATGACTTAAAGTTTCGAAATTTTTTCCATTTCTCCCACCATCTGTTGATAACAAATTTAGATTTTTTTATTTAATTTTTATTTTACTCTATTTCTTTTATAACATGTCTGCTTCATAGAAATTATATTCCACTTTTTTGTGTGTTAGAAACCGTTATAAACTATGATAGAGCCACTTAACTGATTGGATGAAAAAAGACACTTCACATATAATTAATTATATATACAGTCAACTCTCTCTAATTCAAACTTTCTATAATTCGAACGAATTCAAAGTCACCGTCAATTTTCATTAAGAAACTCTTATAATATACTTTCTATTATTCGAATCTCTGTAATTTGAAAACCTCCATATTTCGAACAAATTTTCTAGTCCCCTCTGCAAAATCCTCTCTGTAATGGTGTACAGACAAAACACCCCAAGACAAAACACCCCAGACAAAACACCCCAAGACAAAACACCCCAGGCAAAACACCCCAAGACAAAACACCCCAAGACAAAACACAAATTTTTACTATGTAAGTTGTTCATTGGTGTAAGTTCTGTACCCAGTGGGCACAAAATGTTTTAAAACGTTTAAATTCGGTTTATTTTACAATCGGACGTTTAATAAACGTTTTATAATAAACGTTTATTTGACTAATTATTTAAAAACGCTTATTGCACGTTTTCTTTTACTGTGATTATTTTTAGATTCTTATTTTTATTTTGTAAATATTATTACTAATGGGTAAGTATAATCTTGTGTGTCCAAAAAAATTTTTTTTTGATCAAAAACGTGTTTGGAAATCCCAATTCTCCACAATGGAGGAGTGTATATTTATCTATTTTTATGCTCCGATGATTTTGTAGCTAGCGAAATCACTTTGTGTAAATTTCACCCGCACGCACGTAATTAAAACAACCATGTTGTCGATTATTACGCATCAAAATTAATCACAGTGTTACTTGGACTTTATTGTTGTCGTATGATATGCCAGCACTTTGTATAAAAAAGAACACTTTGTAATTAAATGTGAAAAATTCACAAGTGAATTCACACGTGCAGAAAGCGGTCTCGGTTGTATTTATTTTTATGTATTTGATGTTATACGAAATTTTATACAGAATTTGTTGTTTTTGAAAACGGTTTTTATACCAAAATGTTAAATTAATTAGGTTAGGAAATTGCAATTAATATGTGATCTCCGCCTCAATTAGCTGTTCTTAGTCTTAAAGTCTTTTACAGACAACAGCTATTATATTTACAGTATATATATGTATAGCTAGCTAGACATCTATTATATACCTAGGCTGTTTTTTAGACTAAAGGCGGTTCTGGTATTACATATTTATTTTGTAGTTGAAAAATGAATTACAATACAAACAACAAAGGTGGGAGGAAACTATGCTATAATGGATACATGTATACCGTTAAAGCTACAACGAATACTTCAGTTAGATGGCAATGTTCACAAAAGACAGCTTTCCGTTGCAACGGGCTTTTGAGGGTTGATATCAATGATCCTGAGTTAATTTTATCACAAACACCTCACAGTCACGCTGGTAGCAATGTTGATATAAATGTAGCAGAAGCAAAACAAGCTATAAAAGCCGTTTTAACACAAACATCAACTGCTGGCGGTTCAACCCATCAAGTTCTTGTTAATAACTTATGTAGACTTACTCATGAAGAAAGAACAGCTTTTGGTAATGCAAACTCCAACAAACGAAGCTTTAACCGCTATATTGCCAAAAGTCGACCAAAAAATCCGGAGTCCCTTGAAGAACTGGAAATTGAAGGTGTTTGGGCTAGAGACGTTGATAAAGAAATGTTACTAATACATGACAACCGCAACAGCGAAAACAGAATAATTGTTTTTGGGCACGAAAATTGTCTTAATCATTTGAGCCAATCAAACATGTGGTTTATGGATGGTACATTTAAAGTGGTGCCAACTCTTTTTGAACAAATATACGTTATTCGTGCTCCTCTTGATGAGTCTGCCATTTCATCAGTTTACGCATTCATGACTCACAAAACTCAAGAAAGTTACTGTGAACTCTTTACGATCATCACAGACAAGTGCAACGAATTGAATCTCCATTTAGATCCAACTTCAATAATGCTTGATTTTGAAAAAGGAGCCATGAATGCGATTGTTGAAGTGTTTGGTCCCCATGTACAAACAAAAGGATGCTTTTTTCATCTGTGTCAAAGCTCATGGCGAAAGATTCAAGAGCTCGGTCTTTCTCAGCGATACTTAGACGATGATGAAGTCAAGATATTTTGTGGAATGGTAGATGGTCTTGCGTTCCTTCCTGTTGCAAGCGTCCCTGGTGCAATGCAATTATTAATTAATGAAACGCCAGCTGGGTTTGAACCTTTCGTCGAATACTTTGACAGAATTTATGTTTCTGGAACATTTCGTCGTATAGCACGACCTGGTCAGAATGTTGTTCTTCGAAATATTCCACCTCTTTTTCCACCTCAAGTTTGGAATGTAAACGAAGCAACAAGAGAAGATGGAGCACGTACCAACAACTTGTGCGAAGCTTGGAACAGCTCCTTCAATAAAATCATTGGTCACCATAATGCTACCATCTGGGCATGCATTGAAGGAATTCAAAAAGACTGCATGAAATCATGTCTTGCTTTAAAAAAATCCCAAATAGGTGTCCCCCTAAAGAAAAGAGTCCATAAGAAGACTGAGGAATTGCAAAGTTGTCTTAAATTATTATGCAATAGACTCAATGACGAAAACATTGCAGAAGCCCAATTTTTAAGAGGTATTGGGCATAACATTAGATATAAGATTTAAAACCGATGTAATCTAGTACATGGATAAAATATAGTACTGAATCAAGAAGAGCTTTTAATAGTTTAAGGCTTCGTGAGTTTGAACCATTAATACAAAAAATAAAAACTTCACAACCTATCTTGCTACTTCGCTCAATCCACATTGGCATTCTCTTTACAAAAGAAAGAGGAAGTTTTTGTCGTCCTAAATATGTACAAAAGTAAACGTGTAAACAAAAGGCTAATGAGGTGATAATGAGACCTGTGGAACGCTGAGCATATGACACGTGTCAGTTTGTGGATGATGTAAAAGTCCTCTACCTTTTTATTGCGCGGTTCAATTTCAACAAATGACCCCACGTTCTCGAAAAAAAAGAATCTTCTTGAACAGCTTTAAACGAACTGAACATTGCGGGCATTTCCATCGTTTGGAATCAATCCCATCAGCCCGAAATGCGTCTAAACTATAATGTACCTCGCAGTTGTTTGAAACTTTAGGGTTTTTGATAAATCGTTGATTTCCGAAATTAACGACAACAATCTCCACTCTTCATTAATTATGGCATGTAATGACAAGACAATATGACCAGGAACGATTTCAGTTCCATCCTCTATTTAGTAAACCTACCAATATTCAAAGCCAACAGAATATTTCAAACTTTGGGCCCAAATAAGGTATTAGGGGTGAAAATATCCCAATTCTGGTACTTGATTTGAAATCAGCCTCCTCTAATTAGTAAATCTACCAATTTTCAAAGCCAACGGAATACATTAAATTTTTTTAATTTTTATATTGTTTATAGGCCGCTAAAATATTGTTTTACCAAAAAGTACTATTTTGGGGTGTTTTGTCTTGGGGTGTTTTGTCTGGGGTGTTTTGTCTTGGGGTGTTTTGTCTGGGGTGTTTTGTCTTGGGGTGTTTTGTCTTGGGGTGTTTTGCCTGGGGTGTTTTGTCTTGGGGTGTTTTGTCAGGTAGCCTCTGTAATTCGAATTTTCGGAGTGTAAACTAACCTTTAACTCTTTCAAATGTTTTTTTTTCAAAATTCGAATTTTTGTTCGAATGTTTTGATTTTTTGTAAATACACGTCTTTTGTATGAAGTTTGATCATATTTTCTTGTGACTATCGTTTGATGAACTGCGTCAAATTAACGAAAATTTGGAGTTTATTTGCGGAAAGCCTCAGTGACGCGAGTCGTGTGCTTGACTTAGACAGTCTATCTAACACGAAAGAATAAAAAATTGAACACTTTTTCAGCAACTGTCACTTGTTCATGTATGATCGTAAAACTTAAGAAAAAAAAAGAATCAAAGAAAACTCAATCATTCTTTTTTATTTTTCACCTCAATTTTTCAAAAATAGTTTGCTATAGTTTACCATCTAGGCTGTTTATCATTGGTGGATGCAAAATAACATCAACTGAAGATACTCAAGGTGATCCTATTGCAATGGCAATTTATGCTATTGCTGTAATCCCACTGATGCTAATGATACTAGAAATAACTGATCAACTTCCTGACAAAAGAACAAAAATGGCAGCATACGCAAATGATTTTTCAGCAGGTGGTTCCATCACAAATTTAAATCATTGGTGGGAGAGTTTGTGCCAACTCGGTCCTAAATTTGGGTACTACCCTGAAGCAAAGAAATGCTGGCTGATAGTGAAACCTTGCATGTTAGAAAAAGCAACTAAAACATTCAACAACACAGAAATCAAAATAACGCAACGTGGAAAACAACATCTTGGTGCTGTAGTCGGGACAAATGATTTCAAAAATGAATACGTATCACAAAAAGTCGATCAATGGGTAGAACAGAGCCCCAATCTGCATACAGTTGCTTTGTAAGTGGATATAAACACAAGATGAATTATTGTATGAGAACTATACCTGGTATTAGCAATCTACTGAAACGTCTGGATGATGTAATCCTAACAGATGAATTTTCCTGTCCATTACCGATGGAGTAACAGTAAATCAAACAGAATGAAAACTACTGTCACTCCCAGCAAAACAAGGAGGATTATTGGGAATTCCAATTTTTGCTGATGTTTCTGATGTTTCTGATGTAGAATACAATAATTCACTTATTGTTACCGATGATCTCAAAAATAAAATCGTTCAACAGCAGCGTCAATATGAAGCCAATTCGACCAACAATAAACAAAAAAATGACATCAAAAAGATCAAACAAAAGAAAATCTATGCTATTCTTGAAGATTTAAAAAATGAAGTAAACACACAACAATTGAGATTGCTCGATATTAATCAGGAAGCTGGTGCGTCAAGCTGGCTTACAGCTTTACCATTAAAAGCGGAAGGATATGCATTCTCAAAACAAAGTTTCTGGGATTAAATTAAAAATCGATATGGATGGGAACTAACTCGACTCCCAGAAAATTGTTTGTGTGGGTCAAAATTCTCAACCAAGCACGCTTTGTCTTGCAAGAAAGGTGGATTTGTGACACTCAGAAACGATCAGGTTAAAACCATCACTGCTAAACTGTTAAAAGAAGTTTGTAATGGTGTACATGTAGAACCACCACTTCAGCAGTTGACTGGAGAATGTCTAAGCAAAAAAACCTCCAACAAAACAGATGAAGCTAGATTGGATATTTGCGCGCAAGGTTTTTGGATTGCAGGTCAAAGGGCATTTTTTAATGTGAGGGTTTTCAACCCAACCACCAAGCGATATGCAAACCAGGAACTCTCAAAGGCATACAAAGCCAATGAAAAAGCAATGCAATGAAAGAGTGCTTCAAGTCGAACATGGGAGTTTTACGCCTGTTGTTATGTTTACTACTAGTGGCATGGGTCGTGAGGGACGAAAGTTCTATGCTCGTCTTTCTGAAATGTTGGCAGAAAAGAGAAAACAAAATTATTCCTTAACCACGTCCTGGTTAAGAAGGAAAATCTGTTTTGCGCTTATGAATTCTGTTTGCTTATGTTTACGTGGTAGTCGTACAACTTATTTTTCCAACTTGGAAGACTCTGTTTCATTAGCAGCAGATCCAATGGAATGGTTAATGAAATCACATCGTGCATCCAGTGATTTGATTTCAATGATCATTTAAATACATACCCTGCTTTTAGGCGTGTCTCTTTTTAGCCTTTTATAGTTTCCTAGTAATTAGTATGACTGCAACGATACGATCAAGATTTGTGAAGCGGCAGCCTTTCGCTATAGAAACAGGCTAAAACTTTTTAGTATGGTTTAGAATATGATAAGAGAATATATTGTAATGCTAATTTAAAAGAATATATATGATGTTATTGTTGTAAAAAAAAAAACATTTTTCAAAAATTCCAATTTCTCTCTTAAATTCAAAATTTCATCCTTTAAACCTGAAAATTAAAATAAGAGAGGCTTTCTACTATTCTACTACTCTCTATAATTCAAACAAAATTTTTCCCCTTGGGATTAAAATTAGAGAGAGTCAACTGTATATTTAAATTCATTATATCAGTCAAAGAAAAAAAAGACCAGGCCTTCGGAAAATGAATTATATATATAAACAAAAAAACACTCACCAGTTAACTCTCTCTTCAGCCTTTTTCTATGCTTTTGGTCTACTAGTTTCTAAAAAAGTAAAGCTATTAGAGGTCATCCAAAAAGTATGTAAAAATCTAGGGGGAGGAAGGGGATCAGACAAAAGTGACATTAAGAAAAAGACATCCACATTAAGAAAAAGTATAATGTACATACAGTAAATGCGCTTTTTAATGCCATGGGTGTTAATTAAATTTTTTAGTCTTTAGGGTGCAAATCAAATACAAGGTGCATAAAAATGAAACTGGGCGTTTATTTAAAAATGCAACATTTATGCAAGACTGATCATTTCAACTACTCAAAGACAAACTCAAAAAAAATACAACGTTTTTAACTCAACAGAAAAGAGAAAGAAAACATTTTGTACTTTAGAACTTAATCACCAAAGAATATATATATATACTGCATATTAATATGACGAATAAAGTGCTGGTTGAACTAAACAACATGTATTTATTTCACTTGTGGGTCTTTCACTTATGGGCGCTAATGTGCTAATCAGCACCTCTCTGATCTCTAAAAAGCCCATTGAAAACAACAATACCCCTGTAATATTCACTGTAGCTACGATAACCAATTTGTAGTCACTTACCTTGTTTGCTTTTACAATGTTTGAAATTAGCGTTCTCCGCCACTGATTTTTTTTCGGTAACTGCCTATCTACATGAGCAAGAAATACTCTCTCTGGAATAAAAGGCTCGCAAAGCAATATGGGGAAAATTGAAAAGGGTGTTGCATGAGGCTGAAAATTTCAAAATATTCATTTGATCATAATTTTTACCTGTTTTGATACTTGAGACATTTAATTTTGATATTCTGATGGTTTCAACCTTACATAATGTTTTTTTCAATTTTATTTGGTCTTCTAACACATGTGATAATTTTTCATGTTAGTCACGAAAGGAATTTCACATTTCAATGGTCCTGAATTGAACAGCAGTTACAACTACTTTCCAATTAATTGTCCATTTTTTGGGGGTACTAGAATGTTTTCTTTCTTTGTGCAAAGAATAAAGAAGCTACCAGTACTACCTACAAAAATAATTGAATTTGTTTTTTTTCCTAAATCACATTTCCGTCCGTGACATTTTTGGAGAGAAAAGTTTACCCTACACCACCCACCAACTTCATAAATCCTCAAACTTTATGAACTATCTCAGTTAATTGGTGGTAGACCAGGAAATTAATTTCAGGTTTGTAAGTAAAGGTAAAGCAAAAATTTAGAGTGCCAAAGTATTTCCTTCCGTGACGGTATGGATGATTTCCGTCCGTGACATTTTTTTATTGTAATGTCAGTCAGACGGCAAACGCTTTTATCATGTACATCATTTCATTTTAGTGTTATTGATGAACTGGGAGAAGATTTATTTCATATTTCGGTTTATTTGTCAACAACCCATGCTTCTAATAGGCATTAGGGTTAGGGTTAGGGTTAGACTATTTTGTTGTCCATCATGAGCAAGTATTATAGAAGAAGCTGAAAATCAGGAGGGTATTTACGTTATTCTATATTCCATTGCTTTGAAAGCTAACTTGGCTCATCCAACCTGATGATGATTATAGGAGTGAAGTTTGTGAGAATTCAGAGCTCCTTTTGGATGCAGCCAAAAGCCACCTTCAGAAGAATGGAAAAAGCGCTTTTACCAACACCAAAAAGAAATTTTAGAATATGTTAGGAGATGTTTGGTGTCTTGAAAAATATCTTGGAAATACCGATCCTCAGAGATTTGAAAAATAGGACTATGCAGTTTACTATACTATACAGTGGTATATCATGCTGAATGTGAGCCATTTCAAGTCAAAATAGGAAAGAAGTGGCTTCGGAAATACAATTTATAACATTCCTATATATCATTGTTTCATATTCATGAAGAAAAAAGATATTTTTAAGAAATATCATTTTTTCTGTCTGTGACTTTCCTTCCGTGACAATCACCAAGATTAGGATTTTGAAGGACAGGATACCAAAAATTTAAAAAATTACCATTTTTTTATAAGATTCATTAACTTAATGCCTGACCCTGAGAGAAATCAATTAATAATCATTCAAGTATATATAATTGAGATAGAAACAAAGATTGTTGAAAGAACTTTAATTTTTGGCTAATTTTCATTCCATCCGTGACACAACTTTTGAGCCAGTATAATTCTATGAGGCGAAATAATATTTAAAAAATAATTATGGTATTTTCCATACCCTTTTAGGCAAAGATAAGAGCCACTTTTAAATCGTTGAATTCTAGCTTATTTTGTGAGTTTTCTAACTTAAATATGTCTGGAATTCCTTCCATGACAAAAACAGAGGATTTCAATTTTCTCCATATATTAAGAAACAAAACAAACAAATGAAAAATGAAAGTGCCTGTGTGGTCTTGGAAAAGACTGTTTTTATGAGCAGATACAGATATATAATTCTATTTGATTTTAAAAGTGAAATAACGGTGGTCGTTGAATGTCTGCCTCCATATGTACTTGGTTGTTTAAAAGGTACGCAGCAGCAACATTACGACAAAACTGCTTCCAGTCCACAACGCCATGTTCTTCCACCACAAGCAACTCATGTTGAATGGACCTTTGTGACAAGTCAAAACTACTTGCAGTGACTCTGTTTCTGTGGCAAATGCCATGCTACGAAAACCTTTTCTTATATTTATCCTTTTCTTGCATTGTTTTACAACAAGATGTTTTTTTCGTGCAACACAATATTATGTTAAAGCAAGTTTCTTCTTCCCTTTTTATAACATTGCAGCAGTACACATTATTTTCATACTGGGGGTAATACAGGTCAAATATCATAGTGCAAAGCGCTATTGGGCGCCGATTTATCGGCGGCCAAATTCAAAATTTTGCAGTGAATTTTTTTTTAACTTTATCACTGAAACCAGAGAGTATTAATTAAAAAGAAAATGTGTCAATCTGTTTAAAACATGTGTTGTTTATCCACCTCTATTGATAGATAAGTTTGTTACTGTTGCCTTTACTGTTCGCAGCATTTTAGTTTTGAAAACCGAGTGATCGAGACAATATGCTTTCACCTATAATGCGGGGAAATCTTGTTTCTCCATCATGGTATTCAACATATATATATATATAGTACCCTCCAGTAAATCTGAACAAGTAAGTACTCATCATGTTTTGAATGGTTGTTAATTGGGCGGGTTCAAAAAAGTTTAAAAACAATCATAACTTACAGGCCAGGCATTTAGAGGCGCGCGATAATTTAAGGTGCGCTCTCCACCACGCCCCTAACTGTGTTATTTTACTAATAATCACGTCTAAAGCCGTCTAACCCGTGCCAGCATGGAAAACCGTCTAACCCGTGCGAGCATGGAAAATAAACATTAAATGTATATATATAGAGAGAGACGCGTCTTAAATATATCTCTTGTAAATGAAATCTTAAAGAACTTACTTTAACGTAATTTAATTAGTCACGTAAATATATGTTTTCGTTTCAAATTATAATCGATTCACCGTTCTTTAAATATATCAATGTGTAGCTTGATTAAGAAATTTAGTTTGTTTAACGAAATTTAACGTAACCAATTATTAACCGTTTCAAAAAGTTTGACGTCAATCATAGAAAAAAGGAAGAAAACTGACAGACATGTTTACACGCAATGTTACAGGTTGTTTAAAAGTTCCATTCAACATAGAGACAGATAAATGCAGAAGAACTATGCTGTATTCGATGGAAGAAAAAAAAAGATCAAATCACAACGAAACATTCAGTTTTGTTTACAACAAAAAATACACTTTCACAAAACCAATAAACATGCAGTATACTCTGAAGATAATAAAAAAAATATAAGACCTTGCTTTAACAAAATTACTGATAGCGCGTCACAGAAAAAAATAATCGAATGAGAAAAACTTAAAAAACTTTTATGTGAATGTATTCCCGCGTAAACGACATTTGCTGTGCAACAAATGAAAAAATTAGTTTGTTGTGATCTGTTTAAAAGTGCTTTGCAAGTAAAGTTAAGTTATACACATTTTGTTAATATTTCTACTGAACAAGAGTCATGCTGAGTGGAAGAAAAAGAACAACAGGCACATATTTTTTGCAAGTATATTAACCGTATTTACTACAAAGTTTTTCTGATTCTCCCTACCTTCCTCTCGTTGCTTTCTTTGAAATTAAAGAGTCCTGGTCAACCTTGTTTCCAGAGCTTCTTCTCTCTCAAACAAAAATCGTAAAGAAAGGAGACTTTTTTCGAGAAAAAAGAAGCGCTGGGAATTCATAAAGTTCAACGTGATATTCCCGACACCACCGTCATATAATTATCCCGTTGCCGCATTTTTTAGTCTGCAAAAATCCAAACTTTTCTTATTAAGGCTAGAAGTTTATTTTGCAGAATAAAATTGGACATCTTTATAGCGTTCTGTAATTTAATCACAATCAAAAATTAAAACATGTCAGAGCGAGACGGACATGTAAACACAAAATCTGATGAAATAACATCGCTTCACGTGTTGAATATCGAAGAAAATATTTCGAATTTGATAACCAAATTGTTACATAAATGTGAAAGTTTCCAAGAAGAAAAAGAACGTCAAAGTGTTTAATTATGTTCAGATTTAAGGCATTTTAGACCTATATAGACCTGAAAATGGAAAAATTTTCAGGGCTCCGCCCCACATCCCACTAGGTGGCCTTATAGCGCCCCCCAGGTCCCCTGGTTGCATTTTTTCGCCTCACGAGGCTCACTGTGGACGGCTTGCGCCGCCCAAATTCAAATCCTATATTACCCCCTGTCATAATTTCTCCTATGTAGTTTAGACCCTGCGATGAAAAGTGATTTTTATTTTAAAAATGGTGGATTCAAAAATTCCAAAATCAGTAGCATTCGTAAAATTCATAACGCCAATGTCTTGACTTGTTGTGTACAGCATCAAAGACTGGCAGCCTAAAGGGTTATGTATGTTTTCATTGGGCATTTTAGACCTCAAAGAATTAGTTTAGGGGGTGCGAAAGCACATTAGCACCCATTTATGGTACCTTTTTTGTGGAAATTTACTGTGATGTGTGATAATCATAAACTGTTGACTCTGTTTCCATTTAATAAAATGCACTAAAACCATTAAAGTAAAAGACTGCAAAGTTGAGTCATATAGTTTTGCTCCCTTTTGTCCATAGCCTATACTGTTGAAGTGAAACACTTCAATTTATGAGAAATGATTGAAGTCCTAGTTTAGGACCAAAGCTCCAAACATAACTTTTTTAAATATTTAATTAATAATAATTCAATATTTAGTCAGGGAGCCAAATGCTATATCTCAGTAAATAAGGAATATTGCGCAGCCCACGAGGTGAATGAGATATCTATAAACCGTTGGAAAGCTTAGGGTCTCAGGAATACAAATCCATGAGTTGTACTAAAAAAATCATGGTCAGTTGGCTGTAAACGACGTTGGAGTGCACTCCACTCCAGGGTTTAATTTATAATGTTAAGGAGTATCAGAAACAGCCAATCGGTGAAATTTTTGAATTTTCTACTTGGAATTAAATTAAATTGATAAAATGAATTTGGAAATTTGAAAATTTCTTTTCATGCTCTCTCCCACAGTGCTTAATTGAGGAATTTTAGCCAAGATTATGTGATTTTTGTTGTTTTTTTAGTACTTCATTTCTGTTTTATCTGCAAACTGTTGATTATTTTATCATTTGAGCAGCATCTATCAACACCAAGTCCATCTTTCTTGAAAATATTTTGACACTCTCCCTCAGGGCAATCCTTACCAGGGCTTTATTTGTAAATATCAAAAAATCTCATTTTTCGTTTTAGCTTACAAAATGTTGCAAATATGTTGATACCTTTCTCTCGTGATAACATGAACATATGGAAGACCCTTTTTACAGAACCTGGATAAAAATATCATACATGTACTCTCCTCAGCAGAGCTTATTTTAAAACAATTACCTTACGTTATTAATTCAGTCATTATTTTTGAGGATTTCTTTGTACTTAAACAAAAGATCCGTCAGTAAAACAGCTCCTCCTGATTGTAGTTGAGGGGAAAATAGTTCGAAGTTTCTGGACATTCCTTGTGTTACTTGATTCCTTCATGTACAGTTTGAAGCAACTTGGGTGGTATTTAGCGTCTAACGCAGGAAGTCGTTCAAAATTACCACCTATCTTTCTCTTCAATTCATTGTCGTTTTTTTAATTAAGCACTGTGAGAGAGAGCACGAGAAGAAATTTTCAAATTTCCAAATTCATTTTATCAATTTAACTTAATTCCAAGTAGAAAATTCAAAAATTTCACCGATTGGCTGTTTATGGAAAAAACATGGAATTACATGGAAAAAACATATAAATCTTTTAACAAATAGACTTTCAAGAGCAAATAGTTTGTTAGCTAAAATTCGTTATTACGTTAATAATAAAACACTTATCTCTATTTATTATGCTATCTTCTCCTCTCATATGATGTATGGTTCAATGGTATGGGGTCAGGGAAACAATCATAATTTGACAAAAATCGAATCAATGCAAAAAGCAGCGTTAAGAATTATAACTTTCTCACCATTTCGATCACATTCCACAAAGTTGTTTTCAGATTTGAGAGTTTTAAAATTTAATGATGTGATAAAAGTGCAAAATATTCTATTTACTTATGATTTCTTAAATGACCTCCTACCAACGTCTCTCTCTACACTATTTACAAAAACAACTGATATACATACTTATAAAACAAGAAATGTCTGTCAATCCAAGCTCATGGTGTTTTGTTTTAACACAATAAAATACGAGAAACATTCAGTCGTTTATCGATGTATTACTGACTGGAACGAATTTATTAAAAATAACAAAAGCTTTAAAAAACTCTTAAATTTTATAAACATATCAGATGTACTCATTGTAAGAAATAAACTGAAACAATTTCTTAAAAAAGATTATGTTTATCATCTTACAAATACTAACTTTTTATCCCGCGATTATTACGGTAACTCGCTCAGAATTGCTGTTCTTGTTGTCGTGTTTATATTATTCTTTTTGTTCTTTAATATTTCCAGGATTATCCAAGCATATATGAATTTAATAACTGTATGTTGTATACATGTACATGTTTAAAATGTCGGCGGAATTTCGTACACACACACACCGCACATATATATTGCGTTTGAGTTGCTCCTTTTCTCTTTTATAATTAAAACTTCAAGGTGTCATTCCTTTGCCTAGTTTTACTATTGAATGACACCCTTCAATCACAATTTGTTTCTTGTTTGAAAATAAAAAAAAAAGAAGAAATTTGGACTGTATATATACGTTATTTTGCTAGTATTGAAATGTATCTATTATTCATTATATTTCTTAAAGAGTTTCTTTTTTTATGTACATATTGTTGATTGGAAAATAAAATTGATTGATTGATTGATTGATTCTCCTTAACATTATAAATTAAACCCTGGAGTGGAGTGCACTCCAACGCCGTTTACGGCCAACTGACCATGATTTTTTGAGTACAACTCAAGGATTCGTATTCCTGAGACCCTAAGCTTTCCAACTGTGTATATACTAGTCAGGGAGCTAGTGGGCAAAAAAAGTTGGCAGAGGGGGGACCAAAAATTTATGGTTGGAATTGGTAGGTTATAACCCTCTGAGTACAAAATCACTTGTTGGCCAATTTTAAATTAGCAAAATAGTCGAACCAGGCCTTAATTGTGCTTTGATGACGTCACAATACAAATGAAAATTAAAAATCTTTATAAATGAAATTTTTTTATATCATTGGAAAGATAATTGAATTTTGAGTAAAAAATGTATTGAGACCTTTACCTTTACTTTCAATCGTAACGAAATAATGTGCAAAATTATTTTGATGACGTCACAGTTTTTTTACAAAACACTAAAATTAAAAAGTTTGTGCTCCATCTACAGCTCCTTCTGTAAAATCAGAAAGCTCTGTTTGAACAAAAAATTGTAGACAAAAATTTATATACGACTTAGGTAGTAAGCTATCAAATCATTAAAGATTGTAGTAATCCATACACGATGTTTTTTGTAAGAACATTCAAATTTGACAAAAACCTTCGAACATACTGAATTTTTATGTTCTTGACAAGGATTACGAAAGATTGGTCGCGATTTAAAACAAGCCTTAGTTCTCAGCTTTATGTTGAGGCTTTATATCCTTATAAAATGCGTGTAATATACAATCAATTAATATAAATATATATATATCTTAAAAAAACAATAAAAATATGGCGGAAAAGTTAATCATCCTGGTCGGAATCGGATTCGCAGGATAACTCTGAGTCGAAACTATTGTCACTGTCATTATTACACCTTTCTGGGCACGCATACAGGTTCGTACATTGAAGTCCATGTGAAACACAAGCACATGCGTAAGTTTTGCACATGGACTTCTTACATGAGCAAAAAACTAGTTGAAGGACATCCTCTGTTGCGGCAGGTAATACATTTTCGATTACACTAATCACAATGCCCTCTCAAAAAAGTGATTTCTTTAATAGGATGTACTACGCACATTTTTGCTTCTTAATTGTTACTAAAACAAACAAACTTCTGAATCACATCTCTTTTCATTGAATTTTCAATGGAATGTATTCTTTGCATAAATGATCTGGCAAAACAGAGGTTACATTTCCATTAGGCAAAACATGCATTAAAAATATATTTTCATGCTTTTCTAAAAAGGGCACTTTCTTTAAAAAGAGGGGGGGGGGGTTAACCGCACCCATTAATCCCCCCACGGTACACCCCTGCAATCTATAGATTGGCGCCCATTCTATGAATTCCTAGATTGCGTTGCGCATTCTATTGTTTGCGTAATTCCGTAGAAAGCGCGGAACATATGTACCTCACTGATCTGACAATTTCTGGAGCTTTGAATCTTTAGGAAAATTAAAATTATGAATAAAACAGACACTTTCTTGTTCAATACTTTCAGGTTGGGAGAGCCTTGCCCTTAACTTTTTTCGACTAGTCGCCATTTCACCATTTACTATCAAACATATTTGCGTCCGTTTTGTTTACATGATATTCCCGCTGATTAAATTCGAAGATGAAACATTCGAAATCACTATCAGGGGTTATACAATAGAAAACATTGATATTTTAGCCATTGAAATTTATTTGCAAAGTAATTATTTTTATTTACCATGCTTAAAAACTTTTTATAAAAGAATAATACGAGAAAAATACTGAAATAAACTTGAAAAACATATATTTAGACAGAAATGTAAATCATATTTTACCCACGGTTTTCAAAACAGTTTTTCAAAACAAGATGGTGGATTGGATGTTTGTGTTGTGATGCAATGTTAATATTAAATATTTGATCATTGTAGCTTATTTTGCTAAATTTAAAGTGGCCAACAAGTGAATGTATGGTTACAAACAAATAATAAACGTTATTCCATGGTTAAAAATTGGTCCCCCCAAAATGTTTTGAAACTCATTTTTTTGCCCACTAGCTCCCTGACTTTGCGCATTTTATAGAATATAAGGTGCGCGTTCTATATAATGGGCGGCAATCTATAGATTGGCGCACATTCTATGAATTCCTAGATTGCGTTGCGCATTCTATTGATTGCGTAATTCCGTAGAAAGCGCGGAACATATACATATTTGTTTTGTTTTCTAATTTGATTTAAATGCTTTTAACAGCTTTATCAAAGTACAGGGGCGTACCGTGGGGGGATCGATAGGTGTGGTTGACCACCCCTCTTTTTAAAGAAAGTGCCCTTTTTAGAAAAGCATGAAAATATATTTTTAATGCATGTTTTGCCTAATGGAAATGTAACCTCTGTTTTGCCAGATCATTTATGTAAAGAATACATACCATTGAAAATTCAATGAAAAGAGATGTGATTCAGAAGTTTGTTCGTTTTAGTAACAATTAAGAAGCAAAAATGTGCGTAGTACATCCTATTAAAGAAATCACCTTTTTGAGAGGGCATTGTGATTAGTGTAATCGAAAATGTATTACCTGCCACAACAGAGGATGTCCTTCAACTAGTTTTTTGCTCATGTAAGAAGTCCATGTGCAAAACTTACGCATGTGCTTGTGTTTCACATGGACTTCAATGTACGAACCTGTATGCGTGCCCAGAAAGGTGTAATAATGACAGTGACAATAGTTTCGACTCAGAGTTATCCTGCGAATCCGATTCCGACCAGGATGATTAACTTTTCCGCCATATTTTTATTGTTTTTTTAAGATATATATATATTTATATTAATTGATTGTATATTACACGCATTTTATAAGGATATAAAGCCTCAACATAAAGCTGAGAACTAAGGCTTGTTTTAAATCGCGACCAATCTTTCGTAATCCTTGTCAAGAACATAAAAATTCAGTATGTTCGAAGGTTTTTGTCAAATTTGAATGTTCTTACAAAAAACATCGTGTATGGATTACTACAATCTTTAATGATTTGATAGCTTACTACCTAAGTCGTATATAAATTTTTGTCTACAATTTTTTGTTCAAACAGAGCTTTCTGATTTTACAGAAGGAGCTGTAGATGGAGCACAAACTTTTTAATTTTAGTGTTTTGTAAAAAAACTGTGACGTCATCAAAATAATTTTGCACATTATTTCGTTACGATTGAAAGTAAAGGTAAAGGTCTCAATACATTTTTTACTCAAAATTCAATTATCTTTCCAATGATATAAAAAAATTTCATTTATAAAGATTTTTAATTTTCATTTGTATTGTGACGTCATCAAAGCACAATTAAGGCCTGGTTCGACTATTTTGCTAATTTAAAATTGGCCAACAAGTGATTTTGTACTCAGAGGGTTATAACCTACCAATTCCAACCATAAATTTTTGGTCCCCCCTCTGCCAACTTTTTTTGCCAACTAGCTCCCTGACTAATAACACGCATAAAAATATACAAATCATAAAAAGATTTATAAATATAACAATGAATATAATATATACAAAAATTGAACTTTTAAGCCATGCCTAATATTTAAAAGAAGCTCATACAAATGTGTTTACCTCTTTAAAAGAAAATTTGCGTTTTATTTTCGACGCACGTTTTCCCGTGTTTACGTCCGCCATTATGTGTATTTTGTTATAACTTCATTATGTTATAATTTGAAACCACTATTTCTCAAGTATGTTTCATTGGTTGGTTTATTTTTAACGAGACTCCCAGAACGCTAACTCAGCATTATCATGAAGACCTCGACACGGAGTTTTAATGTATTTAATTGCTTTCAATTGCTCATGAAATGCGGCGTTTTTAGTTATAACCGCTCACTAAACAACTTTGTGTTCGCATGGTCTCGAACCAAGAATCTTAAGATCCGAACGCCTTACAATTGAGTTATCGCCGGCAAATCGCTGGTCCTTGATTTCTTGGTAAACAATTAGCGGACTTTACCATACTTACCTACCATATAGGTAGGAAAAGGTAGGAAATTAACTGCATTTTCCGGAATTGGGGCCATCCATTTTGTTAGTGCTTTGTTGTTTTTTAGAATCCCATTACCCCTCGTCGTTTTTGCTGATTTTATTGTTTTGTTCGCGTTCGTTCTAACGAATCAACCAACATATCCCTTGCAAATGCTTCTAACAAAAAGAAGCATTAAGCACTCCAACTGTAGAACAGTTTACTATTATTCAAAGTTGTTTTATGTTGTGACTCAATCCAATTCTCAAAATGATCCTATTCGCGGGTTCTTAGAACGCCAAGAAGTTGGTATGTAGAGGCAGCATATCTTGTCTTTTCCATATTCATTAGGTAGTTTCTATTTGACTTGATCACTTTTGTGTAATTTTCATACAGTGGAGCTACCATTGCTGAAGAGTTGTTGATCTTTTCGCCCTGAAGATAAAGAAAATGACGTTAGATTAGCAGATAAACATTTACTCGTTTGAACAGTTCCTATGTTAACGTCGTCAATGCGCTACTTTTGACTGAAGTGGTCTGAATAATAATACTGGTCAAGTTGATAGGGAGTTTGCATTTAACTTTTACCATGGACGTTATATCTGCGTAATCTGATCGAAAAATTCGAATTTGTATTCCATCAATGTGATTGTAAGTTATGCTACATTGAAGTGTTGAAATTAACGCTAGTTTTAGTGCGTAACAACAATAAAAATATCCAAGATGTGTCTCTTGATCTCGTGATGGCTTATTCGGGTTTCTCGCTATTGAACTTTATTAATTGTACAATTTAATCGATTTAAAGTTGATGTTGCACTCCGCTTCTCGATAGTTCTATGTACTCGATAGTTCGTATCTAGGGATTCTGTTTCACGTACACCCCTGATTCTGGATCATAGAACTTGGTTGCGGAATTAGCACGGGATGATCCACGCGTGTGCCTGTTAAGACGTTCCATCGACGTAACGCTAATGCTGAGTCATTTGTGTGTTACTTAATGCGTCAACATTCTTTTGGATACAAGGTAAGGAATCCCGGAGAGGGTGACCAAGCAATATCTCAGCAGGTGATAGATTGCAGCCAGGGTTGGGCGTGTTCCGCTCCATTAATGACGCTCTGAGAACCTTATCGTTATCCAAGTCACCATTCCCGTCGATGTTATCGATTGAGAGACGTTGTCTTTTACCGCTAACTCTGCACTTCCATTCGACGTAGGCAAGTAACTGGAAGAGACGATGTCAAATACCCCAGCGTTGAAGGAAGTAAATGAAATAGTCACAACAAATCGACTCGAACGGTGTGGTGAGGATATGTGGTTTAACTGCTGGCAACCGTAACAGCGAAGGTGCGCTCTTGTTGCAGCTGTAACTCTCGTGTAAGCGTGATGTCGTGGTGGATGCTGGGCCAATATAATGTTTGTCTGGCACGGTCTCCCATTGCAGTTTCGCGTTGGTATGCAGAGTGTAAAGACTGAAGCACCTCATGCATCAGGGATTCTGGGATAATGGTACAATGCTGCATCAGTATAACGTCGCCGACGATATGAAGGTCGTCACGTAAGTTCCAAAATGGGTTGTGGTGGCAGAGCCGACTTCTGCTCGGGAAAACCTGGCTTAATCAAGTGCGCGAGGTCAATAAGTTGGCTGTCTTTGCTCCCGAATTAAGTCCCAGGTGACGACTCTAAGATTATTGATCTTGATGTGACAGCAAGTAGTCGAATTTCCATCTGATCCTCCAATGAGCCAATCACACAAATGCAATCCAGGGCACAACTGTTGGTATGGTCATCGTCGTCGTGGTTTACGTGATACCTGGATGTTGCATCAGTAAAATGGTTACCTTTCCCTAGTAAATGTTGCATGGTGAAACGCCACATCAATGTACCTTGTTTTAGCCGAAAAAGAGAAGGTTATTGATCTCATCCAATGTGCGATCTCCAAAAGGTTTCACGAGAGGCTTATGGTCTGTTACGACTATCGAACTATCACAATCTTGAGTGAAATGTTGGGTCTGTTCGAGTGACCAGGTTATTGCTAGCGTTAACCGGGACATAACGAGTTTCAACAGGGTTATTTTCCAACCGTGATGGCAGCAACTAGATGAGATGGTAGCGCATTGGCAGTGTTTTTGAGAATGAAATTTTTTTTCGACCAATCAGGACGCAGGCATGTGGGGCGTGATGAGTCAAAGATTACAACTCCCTTCTTAATTTCTGTCAAAACTGAACAGAAAATGTCAAAACGCGTGGCCTAAATGGATGGTTTACTCAAATTTGGATTTAGGACTAAGCAAATGTTTCAAAGGCGCCCTAATACAATTTATCATAGTGTACGGACCTGATTTACCAAGCCGAATCACGAACGCACATCAGTCAACTCTCTATTGCAGCGAGAAATTACTGAACAGGTTTAATTGAGCGTTTGGATATGTGGAAACCTGCAAAATAGACAGACTTTTTTGCGAAGTGAAATTCGCCGCGTTTCAGCATGATGTCATTCTCCCCAAGGAGCTCTAAAATTTGATAGTCCGCCACCAATGGTCCTCAAGGTTGGCATCCCACATCAGAGTGTCTTACACGCACTTTGTTTTCCGTCCCATATGCTATTATCTCATCAAACCGCCTTGAGTAGCCATCTTCATTGTCGAAAATATCTTGGGGTGCAACTTTATATCAGTACCGTCCCCAAAGCGTTATAAAAGTGGTGTAATGACGGTCTTCCTGCCAAATAGGAACTGAATGGAAGCCGTTTCATGCATCGGTAACCGACATGTTTCGAGTGGTATCGATTTTGCTTGTTGAAATGGCCATCATCATCATCATCATCATCATCATCATCATCATCATCATCATCATCATCATCATCATCATCATCATCATCATCATCATCATCATCATCATCATCATCATCATCATCATCATCATCATCATCATCATCATCATCATCATCATCATCATCATCATCATCATCATCATCATCATCATCATCATCATCATCATCATCATCATCATCATCATCATCATCATCATCATCATCATCATCATCATCATCATCATCATCATCATCATCATCATCATCATCATCATCATCATCATCATCATCATCATCATCATCCAACAATAACAGGGGTGGCGCTAGGGGGGGGCTAGGGGGGGCTAGGAGGGGGGCCCCCCCCCCGTCGGAACTTCTCAGCCCCCTCCCCCGTCGGAAGAAAGCAATATTTTCGTCGCGTTAAAATTTTTTTTTTTATAGTGACAAAGGTCACTATGGACGTTAGAGTAGTCTCTCCGATTCAATCTGAAGTCATTGTACTTAAAAATGTACTTGGAGGGGGCATTAAAATATGTAGAATATGCAAGTGTTTGTAATTTTCCCGATCGCATTTAGCTGGAAATTTAGTACGTTTTCAAGGATGCTCTATTTTCCTAACTCCAGCGAGGCGCCGATAGGCCAATTTCATTTATGTTTTCCATTATTCAGTATATATTGACC
This sequence comes from Candelabrum cocksii, assembly GCA_963930725.1. Lineage (NCBI taxonomy): Eukaryota > Metazoa > Cnidaria > Hydrozoa > Anthoathecata > Candelabridae > Candelabrum > Candelabrum cocksii. The sequence goes on from OZ005669.1 coordinate 6,435,859, forward strand.
TCTGAAGTGTCAGTCTAATTGATTCAAGGTGCCAGTCCCTATTAGTTACAGCTGTATTTCGATGAAAGCTTTCAATTTCTACGTGATAGGAAATTATTTTTGTAAAAGTATGTCTTATCTTGTCAATTTGTATTGTCCAACTGACTCAAAAGTAAAACCCACAACAGAATATATACCCAATCTGTGGAAAAATAACAAGAAAAAAACAGTTTAACAAGTCTATACACAAAACGAGCCACGCGGTACTAGAATACTAGAATTTTCTACACACTTTGCTTCGACCATTAGTCTAGCAATGGCATCCAAATCGCGTTACAATGTTCGCTGTACTATTTGCAATGAGGTTTTTCAAAACGATTACACACTTAGGTATACAAAAGCAAAACATGCGGATTTATTTAAGATGGGAAAGCATTCCCCAACGACAGTTCTTCTCGAAGATGAATCAGCGCAGAGAAAGATGGAGAATTTTTTTATTAAAAATGCAGCCACCTTAAGATCAACTGATAAGAACCGTCGAAATGAAACGGCGGGAGGAGAAATTGCCAGTGATAAGTTGCAAGGCAAGAAATCAAGAACAGATGAAGTAAATTGCGAAAGAGGTGTCTTGAGTGAAGAACTTGATACAAGTTTGCTTTATTTGGCTTCTTCTAGATGAGTTCATATATTTGGCAGGCTTTTTTCCCAAGAGCTATTCGCTTTGTAATTTTAGTTGAAACTTAATTTACACAAGGATAAATTAGTTATTATATTTTAGAAACTTTTATGATATTAGAAAGAAACAAGAAGCCAGTCGGCTTGGAGATTTCTGCTTCAACAATAGAAATTTATCAAAACCTAAAAACCTAAGAATTTATACAATACATATCGTATATGCTGTTAACAGAAGATTACGCAGTTTGGATACCATACTGTTTTTCCAATCTTTGCAAAATATACACGCTCTTTTTATAAGAAACCAAGCAAAGGGCCTAATAGTTTCTAATTAGGGGACTAATTAGGGCTTTTCGTCACCAACCCTCCGTCCCCGCCCCGGAATGACTCCCTTTGACTCGTTTGTCCAAAAAGTAATATAGTATTCTCAAGTCTCAAATATAAAAGACATCGATGTATTATTGACATGTATTTAGTTGTCACAAGCTTTTTTTTCGAAGAAGAAGAAAAACTTTACTTAGTTACCTTTTTGCACATCACTTTATTCTCCGAACTGTTGAAATGGTGTAGGGCCAACTCGGCCTAACAACTCGGCCTAAGCCGATACCAGCTCGGCCTAACTATGAATTTGACGTTTCCTTTACTATATTCTTCATTTATTTTTGCCTCAATATGTTTATATATTATTGTTCAATCTATCATGTGAATATCAATACATTTGGCCCGCTAATGATATCTTTAGAAGACTTTTCGTTGGTATATTAGCAAGAATTCCGAACGCTGGCAGCCATATTGATTTGGCTGTGTCTGTTACGTACAAAATGAGGACTCGTCTGTTTGTTCGACGGAAGGATTGTGTAATTTCGTTTGTAAATTGCAAAATAGCATGTTCAGTTGCAGTGTTCTTTTTAAAACCAAGCTGCTCAAGGAAAAAAATGTTATTTTTACATATGTGGGTGTGTAAACGATTGTACATAATTTTTTCTAATATCTTTGAAAAAAGGTAATATTGAGATAGGTAGGTCGGTAGTTGCCTAGAAAAGAGCTGTCCCCAGATTTATACATATGGAAAACTCTATGATGTGGCGCTTCTCCGACAATGCTTATCCTTATCTCCATAAGACTGCGATTAGAAGAGAAGAGATATTCCTCCGTGGAACAAAAATGGCCTCCCCTCCTCCAGGTAAATATATTGTGTTTCCTATACAAGGGAGTGTGGTCACAGCTGTAGACTTATGTTTTATCAGTTCATAAAGTCCATGTTGTTATATTTTAAAGTTTTACTAGTTTCCAACCAGGAATCCACACAGTCGACAATCAGGCACGCACCACACTTCAAAGGTTCGGAGGAAGAGGCGACAGAACTTCAGTCAGTATGCCAGTGGATGGAGGCTGCCTTTTCCATGCTTGAAAGTTCAATTAAACCAAGACCATCACGTTACCATCACGATTTCGTCTGAGTCAAGCCCAGCCGCCGAGCCCGCCGCACTAAGATCACAGAAGAGAAAATGCCAGCCAGCCAAACCTCACCATTGAGCGCCGGTCACGTCATCCCTGCCTTCTCCACCTTCGCTGCAATCCTGTCTCGATCTCCGAGTTCGCCATCGCCATTGCCCAATGCCAATAGCGAGCCTCTCCAACACCAGCCATCTCCCGTAATATCCAAACAAATAACGACGTGGGAGGTTGGCATCATCGCTTAAATTCGAAGACCAGGAAAGGCAACCTAAACTTTTATTTATTGATTAAACTCCTGCACACCGATGCCTCATTCGGTAATGTCCAATCGTCACTGTTGTCATGTAGTCTATCGGGGGCTACACAAGCTATCACATAAGGGTATATTTGGAACTGAGAACACGGGGCTTGGTTGGATTCATGCGTTCAAATGTTCAAACTGAATTAATACAAATAAATTTTATAAACAAACTAGAAATATATAAATATTCGATATTGAACTGAATTGAAGTATGAAATGAACAAAAAGGAATTAAAGTAAAAATGATAAGTGCGAAATACAAATGGAGAAATATGAAAGGAACATACCAGAATGGCCAAGTATGATAGCTGGTAGCTGACCATGAAAAAGTAAACTGCAAAATTGATTATTGAATGCTTATAAATTGATTAATATAATCTTTGATATCTCTTGTCTTGACTCCTCAAAGACATATGGTTGTAAAGAGGTCAATGAACCGTGTGAGATAGAATTTATATTAAGAAAGTGTGGAGATAATTGCTCCCTATTGACTATAATATTATTTACAAAGGAAAAGCTAAACAAAAGAAAAGTGTGATAAAAACTTTAATGACCTAATAATTGCCTATTGCCTATTGTGATATAAAAAATAATTACATAAATGTAAATGGTGATGTCATATTGAGGTGTGTGGATAGAGTGGTATGATGTAATGTAGAAACAAAAATGGTAGACAAGGTATAAACAAGAAATTTAAAAGAGAAATTTATATATAGAGTTTTTATTTCACAAGTTTTTTATTTGATTATACAACATGTCATGTGGGAAGATTCTTCATGCGCAACGAAAGAAGTACACCGAACATTACGCACACTTGCTCGAGCTGTGGGACCAATTTAATGCGGGAACACGCACTTCCGAGAAACTTCTGAACGCGGTTGCCAATAATGTTTGCGGTGTGCCAGCTAGGGGAATGGCAGAATGAATGAACAAAATGAACTGGGTTTCTTTATTCCATATTTTGTCTAATCAATGTAAACAAGGCCAAATTTTTTCCTTAAATAAAATTCCGATATATCTGACCAATCAGGACTTTTTCTTATTTTTTTTATTAATTCCGCCGATCTTGGTCTAGAAAGCCTAAAAAAACTTTATAAAAACTTAAAACCAATTCCCGTACTAAACAGTCAAGTCCTCATTTTGAACGTAAATCGGAAATCTAGGCCGAGTTGGTAGGCCGAGTTGGCCTGTAACCGTTGAAATATGTCTTCCCCGCGATATTCGCTCCCTAATTTTTTAAGGGTCCTATTTATTAAGCATATGATACACTGACCGTAATGGCCGTAAATCAGGTGAATGTCGGCTACCATATTTTTTAAATTGCTAAAAACATAAAAACAGCTATAAACATGAAAGAAGACTTCGATGAAAATGGTGGATTTTGAGCAATTTTTGGAAAAAGGGTTATATATATATATATATATTATTTGAACTTTTGCGACCGACCAACCAACCCATTTTTTTAAACAAAAATGACACTAACTGAACAATAAATTGTGTGTGGCCATACCTTTTGTGTCCAACATCCAAAATATAAGAGGGTACATGGCAGAGACAAGAGCAATTATGTAAACAAATGATAACATCACAAAAATCCATCTATATATATATATATATATATATAATTAAAAAGAAATCCCAGTTTTATGGCTCATTACCAGATAAAAGCAAAAACATTTAAACATATTGAAATATTCTTACATTAGTTAAAAAATGTTAAACATAAACCAGAAAGAGTTAGTAGCAATATCCTTACCTTGGGCAGACTTGTCGACAATCAAACTCTTGAGCAATAATGAATAAGCAATAAAGAATAAGTAATACGCATTCAAGCAATAAGTAATAAGGATTCAGCAATCAGCAATCAAATAAATGATCAACAATCAAATGAATGATCAGCAATCAAATTAATGATCAGCAATCAAATTAATGATCAGCAGTCAGCGAGGAATCCCAAACTGCAAAGAACTTTCTTGAGGATTTCCCCTATCGATTTTCATTCAGTGGTGGATGCAGAGGGGATCCAGGGGTGCAATGGAACCACTCTTTCAAGCCAAGTCAAAAAGTTGAAATTGTGTTTTTTCAATGTTATAAGTGTATGTTTCACTCACGCTCTTATTCTACACACGTAATTGACAATGAACTATCTGCTTTCATATCGCGACATAAAGCAGTAGAACCAAGAAAAAATAGCTAGCTAGGAACAGTATTGCATGTTCTTTACGTACGTAGCTAGCTATTACAGTATTAGCTACTTCTTGATCGCGTTGCAATTAAAATTTGAGGGATATTCCCTTGTATTGAGAGGAATTCACCCAGAAAGTGGTCAAAGACACATCCAAAAGGGGCGTGGCCAAACGAATTTCGCCAAAGGGAACCCCCTAATTATTATTTTCTGCACTGCCACTTTCTGCAATTTTTGCTCATCTAGCCTGAGTTCCACAATTCAAATATGTAAGCACATACGCGTGCAGGCTTTATGCGGTCTCTATCCATCCATCCATCCATCCATCCATCCATCCATCCATCCATCTATCTATCTATCTATCTATCTAGATACCCCCAAGGGTATCAGACTGATTGGATTTAGATTTAACTTTGCAAGCATGCGCACTAGTGTATGTATACACTTTCAGGAACGGTTACACTTTAAGCACGCGACACCGGTCATGTTGTGCAAACCAAGCGCAAAAAGGTAGTGGTTTGGAGTTATAACTTTTCCGTTTGTAACCCCATGAGTGAAATCAGCTGTATAAGAATCCACCGATCGAGTGATTGTTTCCCTAGACTCAATTTTATGTTTACCAGCCCTGAGAAGATGTGTGAGAAAAAACTTAACAGAAGAAGGTGGGTCTACGTATTCTTCTCTCAGGCTTTCACCTGTTGGTGGCCAACTTTGTTGTAGAAGGGAGTTACAGTATGATATAATGTCACTTCTCATTGTTTCGCAACATTTTTGATGTTATTATTTAAGTCCAACTCAGGTATCATGTTAGTACTAAAAAAGTATAGAAGAATCAAAAACAACTTCTGCATATTTTCCATTAGGTTGAGCAAACATCAATTGATTTGGAAATTCTTTTTCAATTCTTGCTTTAAGCTTATTTCAACAACGTGTATCATCACAGACGATCCCATACAAATCATGAAGAACTTTCATAGAAATTACTCTTTGCTGTTTTATTATGTATTCATTGACGCACTCCTTTACTGCTTCGAAATTACCGAGAGCAACATCGCTTTTTGTTTCTTTGGTATTATCGCAAGATACCTGAAAAATATTAACATTAATGCTTATCTCTTAAAAAACACAAAACGCATGCATGGAAACCATCTTTAAGGAAATTACTGACCTCCTCAACAATTTTAAATTCTCTATTCCCCTTTCCAAAATCTCTGACAAAGTTTTTCGACAGTGCTCGTGCAATTGCACAGTGCACAATTGCAATTGCAGTTGCAAAAGCAACCTGTAGTTATTGCAAATAAACTTGGACATTGCATATCTTATGAACTGTCTTGTGAAATCAAAACTTCACTAGCAGAAGCTTCTTTAAAGCGCAGTAAGGAAACAAATATTCTATCTATCACACCACAGGGAAATGAAATTGTTAATACCGTGTTTTGGGTGGATAACTTTGATGTTTCGGTTGAAAAGCAATCGGGTGGAGGAGCTGAACTCAACACACCTTTCCAATAGAAAGAAAATCAAAAACAAATTTTTCATCCAGTATTGCTTTGCAGATCAAAGAAAAGAACGTTTTCTGCTCTGGAAACTGATACAACGACTACTAATTATAGCACATCAAACAATACAGAACCACCGGAATTAAAAACCATTGCATGGAATTAGACACTAACAGTAAGACATTTGATACAATGTTTTTTCTTTGGTTATTTCTGAGAAAGCGAAATTCGTTTGATCAAACAATTTCTAATTTCTCTGGCTGGCTTCTCAAGAAACGCGAAAGAAATATATCAAAGGCGACATTAGAAAAAACAATTGAAACTTATTTACCACCTATAGCAAGTAAAGTTACGGAACATTCGACAATCGTTAAATACATGAATATTTACACATACTTTCATCGAGCTGCAACATGCCTTATGCCAATATTACGCTTGATGTTGGTGCTGCTATGAATACATACAAAGTGTTATGGAGTAACATTGATGTTTTTAGTAATGTCGTCATTCATTTAGGGGATTTCCACTTTATGAAAAAAAACTTTCAGGTGAGAAAAATTTAATAAAGTTCAAAAGACTGAATTTAAGTCATTTTTCGTAGAAATAAAAGTATCTAGTAATAGAATTTGCGAAATTAAAAACCCTTAAATATTTCCAAAAATGGCAAATCCGCGAAAATTGAAGACTTTTACGGTAGATAAACATTTTAAGGAGTCAAAAACAATTCTATATTACGAAAAACAATTTGTTCCAGCTTTACAAGTTTCTAATTAATTTAGTGTTAAAAAGGTGTTTTATTGTTTAACAGATTATTGGTATGTTAGTTGAAGCATCTGGATTTGAGGATATCGTGTTCCAAGCCAATATATGTTCAAGTGGTAGTCTGAAAGGTGTTCTGTCTGGTACACACTACAGAGCTTGGTCTGTTTATCAAGTGATATATCAGGCTCTTGAAAGGTTATTACTCACAAGATTTCTTGTAGAGGTATGTCTAGAATATTATGTTACCCGCATTAGTACAAAACAAATACCTTCTGGTTTAAGCGTGTATAAAGGATTTTCAGAGTGGGTTTAAAGTATTTGACATTCATTCACTTTTTTAAAATTTCTTACACAATTTAAGTTATCTTGACAGATCGAATATTTAGGAGAACCCAGTCATACCAGACGAGTTGGAAGATGTTGCGGTTGATCCAGGAATATCTGATGACAATCTGTTAGCAACTACATCCACACTAGAAACAAAGTACCAGAGGTTTAGAACTCAAGTGGCGCATGGTGAACTCGGTAAAACAGCAAAGTTTTGGATGATTTACTTGGATCTAATGAAACTTCAACACCAAATACACACTGCTGTGCAGACAAACAACTTTGAGATGCGTCTTGATGTGTGGAAACGTATGCTGCAATTTTACTTTGCTTTTAATAAAACAAATTATGCTCGTTATGGATCTTTGTATGTTGAATCAATGAAGCAAATAGATAGTCAGTGTGATGGGTTAAAACAGCTGCTTAAAGATACAGGTCTCTCATTTCAAGCTCAAACTAGTTACACTCTTCGAACAGCGATCAATCAAAGGGGAGAGCAAACTATTAACAGAGATGCCAAAACATCAGGTAACACCAAACTTTAAACTTTTAGCTTCGTCTTGATGATCCAGGAAACCAAAACAAATTTCTAGTTTAACTATCATTTGCATGACTTTAGACAACAACAAAGTATTGATTTCAACGCCTAAGTTTATGAATACAAGAAGCAAATACAAACTTAAGGAACTCATTTTTTCCATAGGTGAAATACAAATGTTCTCCGCAAACAAAGATGCAGTTTTAAAATGGTGCTTAAACCGACCCTATCAAGCAAAAAATACCGAAGAGTTAAAATCAATGGCCGGGATCTCAAAGAATACTACTTCATACAAACCTTTGCGACCGTCTAAAATACTAAAGATGGAGAGTATTGTTACTGAGACGTGTCGTATTATGCAAGAAGAATATTCTAATCCTTTTGGTGTCGCCATTAGTAATGGTCTTCATAACCTTAGCTCAGGAATCGTTGTTGACAAAGCTTTGGCAGAGAGAATACTTGAAATGCATGAAGTCGGAGCTAACAAATATAAACTATTCAAAGAAACTCGAATTTATTCAAGACAACAAAGCTTCTACAACTCCATTAAAAGAATCCCTGTTCAACGATTTAAGAACACAACCAAGACGTTTGCTTTGAGGAAACAAAAAATGCATACAAGTGTGGAAGTTAACAGAGATATTCTAGCTTCTTTGTTGGGATTTTCTGCGAATCATGACAGGGTTATTGACTTCTCTACTGCTCTGATGTATCCTTTGTCTCTCATTCCACTAAGCCTAGTAACTGGAGATGGACAGAGAAGAGAAACCACAATTTTTTGTGGTTTCAATTTTGTTGTACTAGGAAATTGAACAATAAAAAGAAGAGATCAGATTCACCGCAAAGCTAAAAAGCATGATAAATCTGAAGATTGGCAGCTGTACAAGCGGCTCCGAAATCGGGTCAACAACGAGATGAAGCGTAACAAGTCGACATACTACATTGATCTTATGGATGAAAACAAACTCAAGCTTTCAAAGTTATGGGATGCCATAAATCAGCTGTTCCCAACAAAAAGCACCAAAACAACAACCACCTCAGCAACAACTGATAACAAATCGAGGGCAACTTTGTTTTGTGAGTATTTTACAAGTATTGTAAAAAGTTTAAAGGAGAAGGCAATTCCTCTTACTGACTTTACCTGGAAATCGAGTTTCTTCATCCCACTGAGAACAGTACGAAAATTTAGATTTAATTATATCTCCGTAATCTTTATTGAGAAGCAAATCAAATCCTTCAAATGGAGAAAGGCATAGACCGGTATAGACGATCTACCAATAGCACTTTTAAAGGATTGTGCACGTTTTATCAGTAGTCCGCTATGTCATATTATAAATTTATCATTAACTTCTGGAACAGTTCCCCGTGTTTGGAAGATCGCAAAAATAACCCCAATTCTTAAATCAGGAACCCCGAAAAACCAGAAAACTACCGTCCTATTTCAATATTACCAGCACTTTCAAAGGTTCTTGAAAAAGCGGTTCATAGTCAATTCATAGAATATCTAGAGAATGGCAATCTACTATCAGAGGCACAATTCGGATACAGGAGCAACTGTTCTACTGCATCTGCCTCAACCATCCTTGTCGACGACATTCGCAGAGAAATGGACAGAGGTAACTTAATTGGAACTGTTTTTCTAGATCTTTCCAAGGCTTTCGACACCATTAGCCATGGTGTTCTATTGGACAAAATTAATTCCTATGGTGTTAATGGGAGGGAATTGTTATGGTTTACGAACTATCTGTTTCAACGATCACAATGTGCTGTTGTGAAAGAAGATAGCACTTCAGATTTATTGACGATCAATAATGGAGTTTCCCAGGGTTCAATCCTTGGGCCTGTTATTTACATTGTTTTTCAACGACTTCCTGGAAATATTCAACGTGTACAAAATCATACAATATGCTGATGACACGGTGATTTATTTTTCCCATCATCAGGCAACAATTATTGAAAAGAATTTGACTGAAGAACTGAACCGAGTGGCAGAGTATTTTGACCAAAACGAACTAATCATTAATCTTAAGAAAGGTAAAACAGAAGTAATGATCTTTGGGACAGCAAAGCGACTCAGTAAAAGTAGTAACGACCTCGTTGTGAAATACAGATATTCTGTTGTGTCTGAAGTCAATACGTACCTCGGTGTACTGATTGACAATACACTGAACTTTGGTCAACATTTTCAAAAGTGCCAGCACCAGGCTATGATTACTTGAACGAATGTGCGAGTACACGACTCCAGCAACACGTCGTTTGATCTACCAAATGATGATTGTTCCTCTGATGACGTACAGTTCGACAGTAGACCTCGAAAAAACAAATGGCCAAATCAAACTTCTGGATTCCATCACAAGGAGATCTGCTGCCATCATCGGCGATGGGAAACCAGTCAAGAAAATTCAGTCGGAAATTCTTCTTCAATGTTGTAAGTTTGTTCGTAAATGTCTTGATGGAACTGTCTGCAACAACTGGAAGAATTGTTTTGAACTCACGAACCACACTGTTAACACCAAGAACAATAAAATTTCAGTGAAATTACCAAAGGTTAAACTGTCTTGTGCGACGAAGTAGTTTAGTGGTACAAAAGCATATAAAAGCTTACCAGATGATATTCGTAATTTTAGTGATTTTAATAAATTTCTAACATGTTACAAGCTCATTTTTCTGACAATTATTGATACAATTTTTCTAGGGGTTTTGGAATAGATAGGTATACTTTATCTTTGGTGTTGAGTATGTTGACCTTTCATTTCCAATTTTTCTGAACAATTTTGATTCTGATGTCACAATTTGATTTCAACTTTATACTCTTTAATATGCGCATATGTCGATTTTCTTTTAGTTTGTTCTATATTTTCCGGTTCAATTTTTATCTGCGCAATTTAATATACAACTGTTTAACCGTTGATTTTTAACAGTGTATATGATACTAATAGTTTTTTATTTTTTTGAGCAGGACAATCATTTATAGCAGTTTTGTAAACTGAAGTTTTTATATAATAATAACAATAATAATAATAATAATGCAAAAGATGGGAAAGTAGTCGATTTATCACTACTGCGACCATGCAGATCGGTACTTTTGTTGCACGCACGAAGAGCAAATTATATTACAAAGCTATGGCACTCGTCTCTCACTAACTACATTGAGTCACCTTTATTATCTGTCTGAGAATGGATGGAACAATGACGGCACTATTTCCTGGGTAGACGAGGTTTTTCCGTTTTAGGTTTGTGCCACCCCAAAAGCTGTCATTATGAGGCTGTCGTTTTCATCCAAGACTCTCAAGTAGTGCTTCAAGAAGACAGATTCCAAATCTACCAAAATGTGAAGTAAGTATAACCATCCCATCCCTTCTCGTGACATAAATTGATAACGCTCTTCTGGCTTAGTGTTAGTTGTAACTAATATGTCATGCATATAAAGGAATCAATAGATTTACTGCTTGGTTGCTTGCAGAAAGTATATATGACATTCTGGTCGGGCAGAAGCTCATCATGTGAGTGGTTTCATTTCAAACATTTCCAGGGCCAGGAGAGAGGGTTAGCTATTTTTTTTTTACTCCTCAAAATGCGAAAACATGTTACATGTTATGAAACATGAAAACATGCATTTTTAAGCTAAAACATGTTAAAAAGAATTTTCAAAAATAAACTTTTTTGTTTTGAATTTTTTTTGGTGTTAAGGTAAGTTTACACTACATTTATACATTGCTTAATAAGTAAGCATTCCTCTTCGCGCAAAAGTTTCTACACCTATAATACACTAATTTTATTTATAACCATCAAGACTGTGAAATGACCTTACGGTAGCTATGCTTAGCAATTTTACAATTTTTACCGTAAAAATATGCCTATAGCTATGCTATGTATATGGAAAGCAGGAGTAGAAACTATGCTTATATGCATATGCCGGTAATTTCCCTTGAAATGTAAATTATATACAGTATATAAAAATCTAGTTCTTGTATAATTTTTAGCTTTGTTTTAAATTTACTCATGCCTTCTGATCAATTAATATTGTCTCACTAAGCCCATTTTATCCTCTAAAACATGGTATTTTTAAATAATTGGGAATTTTTGTTCGTACGATGCTTATAGCTGTCTTGCGTATAAAAAAATTAGTGTATGTATTGTTTATGCAGGGCTTTAAGAACATGGAAAACAAAATAAAGCACTGCGTTGGTGATTATGATAATAAATTATAAGTTACAACATTCCTCCGCCAGGATTTTACTTTTCACATTTTGAGTGATGGAAAAAAAAACTAACCAGGAGAGAAGTGCTTTTTTCATTCAACTGGAAATGTCGTAAAACAGCCTTTATAAAGAAAGGAAGGCTTTTACAAACACAGTCAAAAGAGAAAAACTTTCTCAGAGAAATATACGCGTGCGTTTCTCTTTATAGTTAGTTACCTGTCAACATACATATTGTGTATACTAAATATCATTTAAGCCAACATGGTCAGGAAATCATGTGACCAATTTAGACAAAAGAATTTGATATCATCCAATCAAAAAGTTCAAAGAAAATGCGTCAAGGTGGTCAAAATCTAACCAATGCACTAGACTGGTGGTGTTTCTGTTCCTTTAAAATAATTCTATACGCTTTGCGATATTTGCGCTGGTATACAGTCTAGTGACCACCAACAACTTCTAATGCGAATTGCATGCTCTTCGAGGTTTATTCAATATTTTATATGGCGGAGATCAACATTATAGTAGAGATAAATATATATGTACGAACATATGGAAAGTACATGAAAACCTTCATGAGACGAGCAATAAAAAATATTTTTAGAGGTTGTGTCAAGAATTTAGTAACAAAAAGTATGGCAATAGAATTAGCTTAAAAGTTTTTTCATGGTCAAATGACCATGTTGACTACGTCTAGATCCGCGCCTGGGCCCTCGTCGGAAAAATCCTGGCGCCACCCTTGAAAATAAAAACAAAAGAAAGATAATAAACGCAATAAAATATAAACATAATAAAATAGCCAACTAAGTACAATAAGTAAACATTTTAAACAATAAGGGAGATTTCAAATTCCAATTTATAGTGTTTGAAAATTTTGTTGTGATTCTTCGACATATCAATCGCCATCACTCGGTGTGCACACAATTTTGTTTTTATATTATTTAAGTACGTTGAATTATATTTAAAGCCTCAAGTTCAATGGAGGATCCCATTCAACAGCAACAAAATATCAATAGAATTTACACTGAATCTCTTGGTGGAGGGCAATCAAGTGCAAAACGAAATGGTACTTTGACCAGGGACTTGCATATAAAGAAAATAAGCGATGTGTCATTTTCAAAGGTATCTTAATTATATATATATATATGTATAGCTAAAAAATGATATTACCATAAATAATATGAGGAATATTGTCCTGATTTAAACCCATGCTGGAAAGTATTGAAGAGATTATATATTGATTATTTTGATTCATGAAACAACTATATATCTAACGATTTTCTCAAATATTTTAATGATGTGAAAAGTGAGTGCTATGGGACGATAGTTAGCAGATAACGGATGCCACTTTTTTGTTGTGTAGTAATGATGGCAGTTTTAAAACTATCAGGGATAGTTGTTAAAGTCATCTCTTCCAAAATATAGTTAAATGAGTTGCATCTTACTATCTTTTAAGAAAATTGATGGAGGTAAAGAGATTTCATGAATAGCATGTATAATGTCTGTTTCATCAAATATGATGTTGTTTGGTATTTCTAACGATTGTTGAATTTGGTTGCTGGTTGACTAAACACTGAGGAATACTGAGGGTAGATTTGCCATGCCTTTAGTGTCAGTGACATACTCCCCTTGTTTGTTCGACAGTGGCCCTATGTTGAATTTTAATTTAACAAAATTTTAATTTTAACAATTTATGAATAAATACCATATATAATAATCTGAAATCAAATGCAACTGGAAAATATCTTTGAAATTTGTTATGTTTTACTAAAAATTGTATATACTCAACAAAATTGTTCAAGAAACAATACATATGTCAAAAGCCATGTGTCAAAGATATATATATGCACGTAATGTCGTTGGTTCACAATTTGGAAACATTTTTCGATAATTTTGCAACCAATTTCAAGTAGTGTCTAAAGTGATTGTTTTGAAATGATTCCTGACAAAACCCCTGAGACATAATCCTTCATATTTTAAAACCAACATCTTTTATTTTGATATATATATTAATATATATATTATATATCTTTTTTTGTATATCTTTATAACAAAAGCAATGCTGTATATATATATATACAATATTTTTATCTGTAGTTATTGTTTAGTGTTTTTGTAAATATTCCTTCTGCATTAAAATAATATCACTATATCACTATATAACCTTGCAGAGTCACGTTACGGAACGTCTAATAAATTGCACCTAGATTTTGTTATAGAACAGTCTTTAAGGTTGGGGATGGGGGAGTTACCCCCGAAAAATGTAGTTTACTAAAGGAAATTTCATTCCTGAAAATTTCATATGAAATACATGATTACTTTTTCATATATTGCACTTTTGTATCATGTGATTTTTTTTGATTTTTTTTGCATAAAAGATCAGGAATTGTATATATTGATTGTTCTTTTACCAAATTTTGTTCACAGGCATATTTCTTTGTTCTGTTAATGTTTCTTCATTTTTGAGAAGTATAGCTGCAGTTGTGAGAATGGCTACTAGACCAAAAAGAACATATGTTTCTAATACGAGAAATTTTGGCTGACATCAGCAACGCAAAATCATGAATTTCGAAACTAATATTACTTTTGTATACACCTCATAAATAACTATAACATAATCAATTTTCAATCAAATAACATTAATGGTTGAAAAGTTATAAAGTCAACAAATTTGCAGTAAACTTAGAAAAAAGAGCTAAATGTAGTGCCGACGTCAGCAAAATTATCCTACTTAGAATCAAAATATATTATATTACCTTTCAAATAACGAGTAGAACAGCCTAAAACTAATTCTATGGAGATTGTAATCCTTTGAGGAAGTTTGAAGTAAATTTTGAAATAAATTATCAATTCAACAAAAAATATTATTTAAATTTTTGTTTTCAATTTGTTTTCAGGAGGTATTCAGGAGAATATTCTAGCCAAAAAAATCCAAAAATTAATAAGTGGGGGGGGGGGGGGGGGTTATTTGGCACACAAGAGTACGTGAACCCACACAAACATGTAGCCACAAAACATGGACTTTAAATCAGATAGAATATTGTGTTATTACTATTTTTCTAAAATCCTTTTAAATGATTTATCAAACAATAACGATTTTTTGAGTGAGCGGGTATGCGAGTCATGTAACATCTTTGACCTCATGGACGCAAGCACCCATGTCCATGCACTGCTTCCACAGAGTTTAAAATGCAAAGTTGGTATCTTGTGTGGGTTAGCTCACCACTGTTTTCCCTCTCACTGGGGTTGGCGTTAGGAAGGTCATCCACCTATAAAAACATCTGCTCCAATGGAATGCTATAATAAAATCCAACTGTCTGGTAACCGCCAGGGCCCAATCCAGAAAACTGTTAGTAGGTATGGGTAGAACGGTATGGATGCCCAAACAAACCTGCCCAAACACCCCAAAAATAAGCTCTGTGTATTATATTTAAAATTATTCAATAAAACTTCCAATAAAAACATTATTCTTCAAGGATAAATTCCATACATTTAAAGGTCAATGCGTGCTTTTTACACAATATTCAATCCGTCGTAACGTAGCTTCTATTTGAAGGAAACCTTTGACAGGAAATTAAAAAATGACTGTCGTCTATTGCAGGGCCTGGTGTAAAAAGCCATTCTAAGGTGTACAAAATCCTTTTCTGAAAACTGCTATACCCAAATTAACTCTGGATTCAGCCCTGACCGCAATATCTCATTAATCTTACACAAGACTTTTTACAATTGTTTTACAATTCCTGTATCGCAAAGAGACTTCATTCTTGTTGAGAAATGAAGAGTTCTCAAAACACAAAGTTTTTAGTGAGAGAAAAATTACAAATAAATATCGATATTGAACCTGCTCTTAATGAAGTATATACTGTCTTGAACTTAATTCAGGTTTTTAAATTTCTTAATTGATAAAACAACACTTTAATTACTGTTGCTTCCTCCACCTCAAATGTAATCTCAAAACATGAATTTCGAAAAAATTCCTAAGTTTTTAGTAACTATTGTTAATTGTATTTTTAGGATGGCAGTCGTTTATATCAGGTACAATGGGAGGAAACATGGGAAAAGGAAGAAGTGATCCTGAAATGTTTCAAACACCTTCTAAGAGATTTCTGGATCTACCATGTTGAACTGGAACCTCATTCCACACCACATAAAGTATTTAACACATCTTTAGAGGAACCATTTTTATTTGGTTATGAAATTTATATAAATCTGACAAGCAGTTTTTTCAGTGAGACCGTTTTTGTGAATAATCCTTTGGTAAAATAATGTGATAATTACATGCACAACATATATAAATAATCCAAAAATAATTATAAGGAAACGTTTAATTAGCTTTTATTTTTCCTTTTGATGTTTAAAAATTTAATGGACTTTATCGTGAAATCAAGAAATTTGACTATGTTGTTCTAGTGACATGGAAATTTTTTATTTTAGAAAAATCCAGATGAACAGATAATAAAAGAAACAAGTGACGCAACAGATATACAACCACCGCAGACATACGAAGATGTAAAACAAACGGTTGAAATCCCTGAGCACTACAAGAACGTTGGATTTGCTCAGTCGGTACGCGAAAAATATGGTGTAGATGCGGAAAACGGAAACAACTTCGATTTCATTGAACACGTGCTTACCCGAACAAAACAGAGGAAATACAAGGATTTTTCAAGGAAGCCAAGAGAGGATGTTATCAGACATTATGTGTCCTATCAGAATGGCACCAGAGTGTCGTGTGAAACTTGTTCCTTGTGTTTTGCCGACAAAAAGAGTTTATTAAGACATAAGGTTGCACGACACAAAAAGTTTTCCCCGCACCAGTGTTCTGTGTGTCTGAAGATGTTCATGAAGCCAGGCGACGTTCGCAGACACACGGTTGTACATTCAGACGTGCGGGCACACATTTGCGCAATCTGTTCTAAATCATACAAGACTCAGAACCACTTGCGACGTCACATGAAATTAAAACACAACAGCGATATAATAGTCGAGCCACCTCCCAATACAAACTCAATTGAAAGTGTGAACGGTTTGGCTGATAACACACGGTTGAATGCTTCAAACGTCATAAGTGATACGATAAATGATGCGATCTTGCATCCTGTTGTTTTAGAGACCAGTGATTCTTTACTACATGCTACTACTCTTCAAACTACGAACATAGTTTTGTCAAACCAATCCCTACTGACCGATCATTTTATACTATCTTCTCAAAATAGATATTTATAATGTAGAAGATAACTTTTGCGATTAGCGAAGATATATATCTTCGGTTAAACGCATTAAAACAATATAATTTGGATTTGTTACAAATTAATGAAATGTTTTTCTCAAAATATTAAAGTGACTTTTCTTAATTCTACTTTCCATGAAGATTTTATTACTTTTTTTCTATTGTTTTACGTCATGAATTCTAGTTAAGAAAGTGAAGTTTAATTTTAACCTTTTTGTTGCAAGTGACAAGGAAATGAAAATAATAAAGTTTGTTTTATTGCTTCTTTGTGGACATGTGGCATCTGCAAAAGTTACATGTAGAGATGACGATGGAAACCCGGTAGATATGTGAGAAAAAAGTTTTTATATTTTTATAAGTTCCTATTTCGATGTTGGAGAGGTTCGGTGAGTGGCATACATTGTTTTAACTTCAGGTTCATATTGTACAAACTTCCTCGTATCAATTGGTATGACGTCCCGAAGGTGGTTGCGGATGGTCATGGATACGCTTACCTGGATTCGAATAACCTGGAAGAGTTTCGTCTCTCCCCACATTCTATTGCCGACCAGAACAGCGCTGCGGGACAGACCCTAGATCAGGTTTATCAAAAGTATTCCACGGAGAAAGAGTATGTAAAGATCAACAGGAGATACATTAATGGTGCCCAGGACGTTGCTCACGTGTTTTATAACGATGAAAACCCAGATGGTTTGTATTGAGTCTTCTTCCTGTTACTTCGTTTGAAGTAAATGATACTGATAGCTATTTTCATTGATTCTGAATATCTTCACCAGGTGTTCATTGGTATGAAGACTGTGGTCACGCCAAGGGTGCAGTGGCTTTCGATAGTGATTCCGGTTTCTGGATGATCACTAGTGTACCGAAGTATCCCAATCCAGCGTCAGAAAAGTATACCTACCCCCATAGTGGGTGTATGTACGGACAGATGTTTTTGTGTGTGAGTTTCAACACCTCGCTCTTTAATGAGATCGGATTGCAGTTACGATTCAACAACCCTCATATACACGACGCTAACCTTCCCACAGATTGGGAATCTCACTTTCCCAACATAAAAAAGTTGCTTGATGGTATGCTTTTTTTCCCTGGCTAATAAATATTTATGCTTAAATCTTGATATTTTTTATGTGTCGATTTTAAACCGTACATTTTACTGGGTTGTCTGTTCTGCTTTCACATGTACGCCATTTCTCTATAATTGTAATACCAGTGATTAATACCATTTAAGTCGGGATAACTCAGTTGGTAGAGCGCTTGCAATTTCGGATTTCTGAGGTTGCGAGTTCAAATCCTCCCGACCTCGCCGACTCAGCGAATGAGTAGCATTTCGATTCGGTAAAGTACGGGTGTTGGTGGTAGGAGTGGCGTCCGCCTCAACAGTTACACCCAACGTCTTGCGCTTACGAAAAGGGGATAGACACCCTTGTTTACGCCCGTTACCAACATTAGGGTTTATTCGGCCACTAAAGAAAAAATCAGTGATCTATTGGTAACATTTCTTCTAATTCGACAAAGACACACTTTCAAACTACTATTTAAAAATGATGCTATGCAAAACGTCGGCTGTCCAAAGAAAGCGATTTGATTGAATGAATTAAACATGCGTAATTTTGTTTTGGTGTCGTAAATTTGTTGTTTTCATTCAAAAATTAGATTTGTGATTTTGAATGTTGTTTTTGTACGGGTTTTTCTGGTAAGAATTTTTTATGATTTCCACTTATAAGGTTTGAGAAGTGATTTGTACAATTTAGCAAGGCAGCTATGTTTTTACATGATAATGAAGTTTTTAAATTGACAACTTTTCTAGTTATAATTTATGAAATAGCCACCTCTAACAAGCAAACTTTTTAGGAGTAAAGAAAAAGCTAGCAACAAATTTCTGTAGTCATGTTTGAATATTAGTGAACGTTTATCTTTCTTATTAACTATATTACTAAATGTGACTATTTCAAACACACAATGGCGGGACATGGTTATTCTTTGTCATAGAAATTAAGTAATGCGTGCAATTTGCAAGTGCGCTTATATATCAAGTTTCATTTAATATTTCGCACTTTGTACTGTTTATTGCAGGTGACATCGTTAAACAAAAACCATTCGCAAATGTAATCACTCTGAGATCGCTAGCTGGCACCTATTTCTTCTCGTTCGCCAAAACTGCAGATTTCCATAAAGATTTGTATCGTGATCTGGTTGCGCCATGGTTAAAAGACGACATTCTCACTGAAACTTGGCAGCATGGACACGTGATGCATTCTTCTTGCAATGTCACTTGCACAGTCGAAGATATCCAGGATTTAGACGTGCATTTAAGTCAGAGTTTCCCATTTAAAAATTCCCACGACCATTCGAAATTTGTGGTCGGAAAGAGTAAAGACACGCCTTATGTTTGTGTGGGGGATATCAACAGAGCAGTAAGTAAACATAGGGATCATGTCTTTTGTGTATTTGTGAAAACATTTCAATAAAAAACTCTTAATAACGGTGGCGATTCTATACAGAAAGAGTTCTGAAATATAACTTCTATCATAGACAACGCAGTTTGTGCGCGGCGGTGGGACAATGTGCTTGAGAGACGAGAGCTTGTGGCGCCTGTACCGCAGTTTTGTGATTAAATTTTTTCGATGTGCATAAGGTGGTAACATACATAACATAACAAATGTTGTTAATTTTAATATCAATTTTGTACTAAAGTTTTATGTTTTATTGGAAATTCTTGTAAGTATGTAAATTTCGGAATAAGTGAAATATTGTTATTAAAAATAAATGAAATTAACAATAATGTTACTCGAGATATACTTTAAAGGAGAAAAAAGTCGCTCATCAGATCATATGGGACGAAGACATTGCAGGAAAACCCACTCAAGCTATCCGTACGCCTTTCAATATGAATTACTTGGCTGAGAAAACACTCTTATTGTGTCGCCTGAAGTATCGTTGGAAGGCTCTTATCCTCGGATACAAAAAATTGTTAATTTATGAAACTCACAAGTGGTTCAGTACAGTCAGTAGTCATTAGAAGGAGGTGTTTCATCGTGGAGAGCTGCTTTTTTGCGCTCGTACTGTGTCTCAACTTTTTCTGTGGTCGCAGTCTCCTTTGAAAATCCTTCGAATTTTTTTTAAAAAGCACCGCAATTACAACTTTTTTTAAAAAAAATGCGACAGTTCTTGAAGCACTTTGCTCTTTTTCGCACTTTTCAATTAGATATTGGTTTTCGTCACATAATTCGAAATATATAACATATACCGGTTATAGATTTTATTAATTAAGATTTTATTAAATTAATTGACATTATATTTATTTACAATGGGAAAGGAGCTCAATAATCAAAACTGCTTTTTTTAGATATATTAATTACTAAACGAACCCAATTGCTGTCATCCATCGTAAAAAATCATCAATGGTTTTCAGGGCCGTAGGAACCACTTTTACTCCAGGAGGGGGCTAAATTTCTATCTGAAAGAGCTGCAATAGAATGAAGGCCGCCATCATGGTTAGTGACAAAGAAGAAAATTTTGATTTTACCGCTCTAGATGGTATATTAGAATGAAACTGTAAAACACTCGTACAAAGCTTTGAAACGAACATTTCTTTGCGAAAAAGCTGTAGTTTGGAATTATTTTGATATATCTTTATATAATATTTGTGATATTGGTGTGATAAACTGACAAAGCTTGAGAGTACTTTGTCCTTGTTCTTTTGTAAGTCTTGACTCGTTTCAGTGCTGAAAAAACCTCTTTCCGAAAGAGCATTTGTTGCGTATTACCTTTGTCAACTTATATACCTTACTTATGATATTCTCCTTCCTAAATGTTCTTTACTTTTCGATTACAGATATGAGTTTGCTATCTTCAAGCGGAAATAGTTTTGGAGTTTCAGGTCTAGTTGACTCCTAAACTCTTGCTTTCATTTCTGTATCTTTCAGTTTTGCTACCGACCACTCCCAAAGTTCCACCAACTTGTTGTAATTGTTGATAATGAGTCTCCACTCTCACAGTCCACCTGGCAGGACATAATGTATGAATGCTTTTGATTCGTTTGATCCTCCCTTTTGCAGTCCTGCTTCATGTGCCTTTGTGGCGAATGCTTGACTAACTTGGTAATTTCTCTTGTCGTCTCAAACGTTTCCTTAAGAACTTCGACTTTTGTGCAAGCGTTTTTTAGTGCTAAATTTAATGCATATCCACAACGATGGGTGTACAAAATTTTGTAGTTTTCCTTTTTATATTGAACAAAAACACCAGACTTTTTACCGGTCATAGAGACTGCCCATAATAACACTGTCCTCTTGTGTCTATAAGTATATCTCAAAAATGAAAAATATTATTCTCTTTCGTGAATTTTATTGAAGCATTCTACAATAATAAATCAATTTACTTACCTTTCATAAACAGTCATTTATATCAAAGATAAAAGGTCATCTTAACCATGTCACACATATCAGAAAGTGGGAAATCCGCTTATCCATGCATTATGTAAATATGCAATGTTAGTCGCCATAGGTGCTAATAAACAATGTTTAAAAAATCCAATAAAGGATATATTTGCCTTTGTTATACCATTCATCTATGCTAATGTGAATATTTCAATCGAAAAGCGTGGAAATTCGATCAAGAAAGTGAATACAGTCGACTCTCTAAATAACGGTCACCACTTTTTAGCGGACAAATTCTTTTGCACTGGCAAAACGGAAGTCAAACACTATAATCAACTTTCCAAATAGCGGACACTGATTAGCGGACAAGTTTTCTTTGCACCGAATAAATGTTTCCAATAAAATTCTTTCCTAAATAAGCGAAAAGGGGGAAAAGTAGTGGGAATTTTATTTTAAGCATTTATTTTTCAGTTGTTTTAATTTCTTCCGTTGTCTTTTTTGGATCTAGGCTACATCTCGTGATTACCACAAAGATCTGCAATAACTGGTGCACTTATGGACCATCTCAACAAGGCATTGGGATTATCTAACAAACCAATTGCTCAACATCACAAATACGAACTTGGCTGCAGTATTCACATGTTTAGAATAAAAACAAACTGCAAGAACTTCTATAATGCAATGCAATAGCTTCCTCAAAAATAAAAGAAAACTGCAAGATTTGAAGGTTCAACCTTACTACGCACTAAGGTATTACATTATTTTCGGGTACCTTAAAGGAAAAAGCATCAGAATAAGATTACAGTATCAAGATTGTATGCTGATTTGGAAAATATGTAATGCATGTACCCTTTAGGGTCCTTTTGCTCCCAATGAGTTGAATTATGTGATATGGCCTAAGCAAATAAATTGTTTAGAATAAAATTATCTTTCCAACGATATATATTACTTGATTCTTTTCACATGACCTAAGCAAAAGAGTTGTTCAGTAGATCAATATCTTACTAACGGTATATAACATAATATGTTTTGATGACAATTTTTCATTTTGCAAAAAAAGTGTTGACGTCAGCGATGACGTCACTATCGAGATTGTGTCTCTTAAAAAAATTGTTCTATACATCATGGACAACATCTGTACCAAGTTTCATGCTTCTTTCACTAACTGAAGTAAAATTATGTTTTCTCAACCTTACCGACTAGACTAACTACCTTTTCCAGTCCTATATAAGTGTAGATTACCAGAATCCCCAAACCATAACCTGCACCTCCTGCACCTGTTCACTCGCTTTCCAGTCACTTTACATGAGAGTCGAGAATTGGGTAGTTTAATCGTCGAATGATATAGAAATGTTGAATTGTTTATGGATAACGCAACCGTGCACCCGGAGACCTGGATTGGAAAATAAAGCAACATCAAAATCATGTTTCTTCGCAAGAACATTACCTCGCGTCTGCAACCATTGGATGCTGGAATAATTAAGAACTTTAAGGTGAGACACAGAAAGAAGCTTATGCGCTAATAGTTCGAATCGTCGATGATCGTAATAGTGCCTATAAGATTGCAATTGAAGTTAACGTTCTTTAATCCATCCAATGGATAGCTGGTGCTTGGAAAGAAGTCACTGACGAGACCATTTGCTTTGCGAAATGTGGAGCTGTGAGCAACTAGCCGTATGTGACGTAGACACTATAGACGTAGGTTATTCATGAGAGAGATGTTTCGAAATAACACACGATGTTTCAGACATTTATCATGTATTTTCTGCCAACATGTAGAACTGCTCTCCTCATATAAAATTGACACCAAATTCGTAACAGAAAGATAAACAAAAAGGTAGGTAAGAATATAAACAAAGTATATAACATCCCCCTTTCTTATCTCGAGATTCATACAAAAGTCACTTTTAAAAACATAGTCGTTCAAATGTTTTGGTCTATGTGTTGGAACGTGTTCGTACTTCAGGTTGTGGAGCAATAGTTTGAATTTGTTCAAGTATGTTCTCCTGCTCGTCCGCTTGCATCTGGTTCATTGTCATTCTGCTTTCGCTCTAATTCTACCATTGTACCATTTAGATCCTGGTGAGTTGTCGCTGTTGTTGCCTAAGCAACTCCAATCATTGCGAGCTTCTTTTCCAATATTGAATGGAAGTCATAACTTTCATAATTTCCTAATAGCCAATTTTAAAATCTTAAATGACGGAAGGTTTGTGTATGGTGTCTTAATAGCCCTACGTAGATGGTTGTAGAAGTCATCTTTTGACGTATCGGCGTGCACTTCCGTTGGTACATATACACAAATAGCAGACATGTTTATTCCCTGCATTGTAAGTCGAACACATTCTTCCGTCAAGAATACAGGCTATGTCATGGACAATAGCATGTGGTGATATAATTATACTTACACCAGCCTGAGATTTATTTTGAAAACCTGGAGATTCCACCCGTTAATCACGTGGTCACCAAAACGGTTATAATTTTGATCAGTACTGCGGGTTTCCTGTATAAACGTAATATCTTGTTTCAAATGTTTACTCTTCTGCATAATACATTGAACAAGCTTCATTGGGTATTTTAAAGTTCTAGTATTTATTGATCCCATGCACAAACGATGTCGCTGGTTTGACTTAATGTTTGATTTAATATAAATAAAAACGATGATTTTCTTATAATTTACCATAACTATAACACAGACACACGCAAAAAAATTTAAAAATGGAATTTCGTGAAATAATTTTTTGCGATTGAACACATATCTCCAAGATTCGCGGAATATAATTTGGCGATTTGGGGCCAAAATCGTGAAAGTAAATTCGGCGAAAATTTGTCCCGCCAAAATTTCTGGTCACGAAAATTTTTACGAATAAAGTATAAGTTTGGATATCATACTGTTTTCCCAATCTTTGCAAAATATACACGCTCTTTTTGTAAGAAACCAAGCAAAGGGCCTAATAGTATAGACGTAGAGCAAAACGTCAAGCACTCTCCGGACTAACTAGGAATATTGTTGTTAAGCGGACATAAACTCGTTTAAGGAATCTAAAAGCTGAATAAAATCTGGTCATGTGTAAAATATCTTTATAATAGCAACGATACGCACGGTTTATAAAAGAAGTTGTTGAAAGTAACTGGGGAGAAAAAGAACCTATAGATATAGATCACTTTTTCAATAAATTTTGGTGAAAACGTTCTTTAATAGGATTAGGTAAGTACGAGCAAGGAAGTACGAGTCAGTAATAATACGTTTTATAGGTTTCAAAATTCAATACAATATATTCGGATATTTTAATAATTTGATATATATATTCTACTAATTCGATATTTGTGCCTGAGCGTTTGAGTGCCTGAGCTTTTTATACTCTGTCGAGACTGATGATACGACGCCGGCAATAACTTCATTGACGAATCTAAAAATAAAATACATGCAAATAATATATTTGTTTTACCATAGTTTTATTATAAAATTTCTTGTATAAGAAATCGTTATTGGCAAGATATATATAATTTATACAAAATTGTATATATATGTCTTTACTTTTCAGTACGGGAATGTTCTCGATCAGGGTACGTACCTTGATCAGGGTACATACACCCTTCGATCGGGTGGTATCTACCTCGATCGAGGGACACTCATTTTTTCTAAGCTGTTTGGAAGGTGGGAAAACCGGGTGGATAGACTGTCTTCGTTGATTTTGCAAGCCTTGGGTGGGTGTATGGAAACTGTCTAACATATAATTTTTACTGTACTATTTGTTTTAAAATCAACACGGGAATAAAACATACAAATAAAGGTAAACGGCACCTCAGCGGATACTTTAAAGGGACAAATTTTCGCGGGGAGATATTTTCGCGGTTTTTCGCGGTTTTCTCAAAATCCGCGAAATTTAGTCCCGCGAAAATAATTTTTTGGTCCAATCCGCGAAAATAAATCTCCGCGAAAAATAAAAATTTCACCTCCAATCCCGAAAATAAATCCCCGCGAAAAATGTGTTTTCTTTCTAACCGCGAAAATAAATCCCCGCGAAAAAAATTGCAATTTCTTTCAAAACTAATGAAATTCATGTTAGTTGAAGGAAATTTTAAGTAGACTAAAAGCGTGCACAGGTTGTCTTTCGTGTAACGTACCTAAATGTCATATTCATGTCAATGTCATATCACACCCAGTCACCATTCATAGCACCTTCAAGAGATCAAAGATCAACATCTTTTAATTGAAGTGAAATAATCATCTTTTCATAAAAAAATATCAACAGCAAAACCAAACAGAAGTGTGTAGTGTCTAAATCAGTACCGTAGAACTACAAGAGTGGAAAGATGGAAAGTTCAAATGCGAACGGTTAGTTAGAATCTTTTTGAAAGTATTACTTTTAAAACACCTTTCAAATTCTTTTCAATTTTTTACTTCGAATTTCTTGTCTTCTTTAATAATTATACATCAATTTTCATATATTTAATCTAGCAACCACACGTGGGTTGGGTTTGGTAGACATACAAGTCATAAACACAGCTGTTGATCAAGCTTCTACGTCCCGTGGAAAATACAATGCATATACTGATGAACAACGTTATGAAATAGGTAAATATACAAGTGAAAACGGTTCTGGAGCTGCCGTCAGGAAATACAAATCTAAGTTCCCAAATCTAAACGAAAGTACGTGTCGAAGTATCGGAAAGAAGTACGAGAAAGAGTTGGAAATTGCTAGACGCAATAAACAAACTCAAAAAAGAACGCTACCGTCTTTGCGTAGAGGACGTCCACTACTTTTGGGAAATCTGGATCAGATGATACAAACTTACATTATGGCTGCGTCAAATCGTGGTGCCGTCATTACACGGTCAATGGCAGTATCAACAGCAACAGCTGTTATTAGTCGATGCCCTGGTGTGGTTGGGAACATAGACGTGGAAAATTTACACTGGGCGCAAAGTTTGTTTTGTCGTATGGGTTTCAAACGTAGAAAGGCCACGACAGCAAAGCTTGACATACCAGACGGTGCAAGAAAGGAAACAGAATTGATTTTCCTTTACTCGATTAACGAAAATGTCTAAGTTTGTTCCTGCCTCCAGCACAACAATGGCAAAAAAAAAAAAAAACCAGCAAACAAGTTTGTATTGTATGCAAGTTTTCTTTACTGCTGAACTGGAAGGTCTTTGGGTAAGCAACTGATTTTATGAGTGACTTTGATGGCTGAGCAGGATTGGTATGGTAAGCAAGCAGCTTTGCTAGCAGATGCACCAATTCTGCCTCCCCTGTGCTGGAAAAAAACTAATTTCTTTTGTCTGATCCCTGGTGTCTTCCTCTACATTTTGCACTTCTTGATCAGAAGGTGATGATACACAAGTTCTAAATAACTTTCACTAAAGAGATCAGAAATGGTTGGAATATCTCTACTCTTTGCAACAAATTCTTTGGCATATGGTTGGACAAGACTGAGAGCAACAGGCTTCACTTTCTAGTTATTCAGTGCCTTGTAGAGGTCCTCCATCTCTTTTTCAGTTGGGTCAGCATGTCCTGGGGATTATTAACTGGTGCAGCAGAGTCAACAGCATTATCTAGGACCTTCCTCATTTTTTGGCAGACATAAGGAATTTCTTTGAAGTACATTAAAACCCAAAAATTTCAGCGGAAAAAAATGTCGGCGAAAAAGTTCGCCGAATATTTGTCCGCTGAAATTTCGAGTTCGCCGAAATTTTTTCCTGACGAAATTTTTGGATTTTAATAACTTTTCATGATATACTTATTTTCAAAAAATTATCAAAAAACCCTTAAATTATGCTTAACTGAATACAGTGAAGCCTATCCTAAGCGAATGTACGTTTTCCAAGATAACGAGCGAAAAATACATTACTTTTGGAACCGTAAGTAGCATGTTTAATGCAGAATGAAGTTGTAAAATTTATATTTCCTGAATTTTAGGATAAATATGAAATATCTAACAAATTTTCTTTTTTATGTGTTCCCCTTTAAGGATAGTGCAAAGTCTACTAACATATGTTATGTTTTCTTGAAATATCTCAAAATTTAAACAATTTTCCTCCATAAAATCACGTGACTAAACAAGAAAGTGGCGGCTTAAAACTTTTTAAAATTGGACGGAAAGTTTTCATCAAATCAAGATCAAATATGAATTGTTTTTACTGTTTCCCTAATGATTTTTAAATAATATTGAAAAATATGAAATTTAGTTCGCCGAAAATTTGTCCGCCGAAGTTTTTCCTCTGAAATTTTTGGGTTTTAATGTAACAATAGCGCATTGTTCTATCTCTTTCAATTTGTTTTGGCTTCTTCGCAGTCTACTTGGAGGGTACTACTTTTTAAAGATGGCGCGATTATAAGCAAGTTTCCCTTGAAAATGTGCGTGTAGAAGATGAAATTCATTTTTATTTAAAGATTTGAAAGAATTGTAAAGAATTATGCCTGGTGCAAATTGTACTGTATTTGGTTGCACTGTTTCTCGAACATATGGTGGCCGAGAAGGGCCATCTAGAAAAAAATATTGAAATCGAGAAAAAAATTTTGTTGATTGTTTTACGTACTAATGTTTTTTAAGTTTATATCCGGATTTTAATTCTGGACATTGTTTGTTTGTGTAATAAAAATGGCTGCCTACTGCCGAAAATGTAGAGAGAAGTTGAAAATTGATGACAAATTTTGTTTTAAATGTGGGGAAAAGAATAACAATGGGCCTGCAACTCCAACAATTTCTTTGAATGAATTCAAAAATGCAAAGACCACAGAGAGAACTTCGAACTTCAGAACATCAAAAAGTGCCTTTGTCTGCTTCATCGTCGAGTGCTAGTGGTCATCGTGGCGGTGGACCCCATTTGAAACACATGATAACTGTTAATGTCGGGATTATGTCCAGAGATTCTCATGGTATGTTGAAACCAGTACGTGGCAATAAATTACCAATTAAAATAGAAACTGATACAGATTATCAGAGCTTAAAATCACAGAGTATTGATAAACATGCTAATCACAACCAATTGTTTTGTACAAATGAGAGCTATGTTTTACTTTGTTAGGATGGCAAAGCAGCACTTTTCTTCCTGGATCTAATACCCCATTCCAACTTGATGCATACAAAGAAGAACTGGCAACACCTTATTCACAAATAAATTTGTTTTATGTACAATATCTAACTTTCAGACAGATCCATTGTTTGAATCTGAACCAAAGTTGAGAATATCAGGATTGTGTGGATCAAATGAAACTGTTAAATCCAAACTTAATCAACTGGATTTTAATTTTACAGATGAATTTTCAGTAAATTGCAATCCATTTGATGAAGAAGTTGCTTTATTTGATGATCCTTTTCAAATGCCTGTAGATCAACGGCAGTCATCTCCCACAATACAAGAGTCACTACCATTGCAATCATCATCATTACAACAACCTCTAGTCTAGTCCATCTGAATTATGGTTTGACCTAGAAAGAAATAGTATAAAGCTGAAATTCGGCTTGATGATAGGGAAACATGTGTAGAATTACCAAAAGAAATGCTCCATGGTTTCCCCAACTAGAAACCCTAATTTTTAAAAATGGCAGACTGTGAAATCGGAAAATTGCTATTTTTAGCAATATCACCAAAATTTGTTGAAATGTGGGCACCAATTAAGCTCCATATATTAATGTCATTATGTGATTTAGGTTCATTCTATATTTCTGACCACAGTAAAAGGTAAGATAATGTATGGTATTTGAATATACATACTAAATAACTTGTTAATGACTCCGTAGTTCGTCTTCAACTTCATGGACTCTTTCTTTCCAATAATTTTGTTATATTTGTCCTTCATTTTAGGATGGAAGCAACGGATGATGTTTGCGTCCTTTGCAAAAATGGTTTGATGAGGAAATCCTGGAAACTTTGTTCTTCAAAAAGGATTAATCCGTGTCATATCAGTCAAGATAAAAATGCGACAGAACTGTACGAAACTTTCTTTGAGTTAAAAAACAATAATTGAGAATTCAGGATTCATCATGCTTGTAGACGTAAATTTACAGATACGAGGAGGAAGTCATCAAAACCTGCTCCGAAAAAGAGACTAAGGTAATGTTTAGACACGACCTTTGATTGGAAGATTCATTGTTTTTTATGCAGCAGAAGCATCAACTTTTATGACAAGCACTCCTACAATGAGGTAATGACGCTAAAACTACGCGACAACCTGATTGAGCGTGGGAACGAAAGAAGTGATGAATGGGGAAAAAGATCATATGTCGTCTGGAGGCATCGATCTTGTTGCAGAAGAGGCAAAGTATCATACAATTTGCATGACAAAGTTTCGCTTAAATGAGGAGCCTGAAAAAGTAAAAGGACGGCCAGAAGACACGGAGATGTCAAAAGGGTTTGAAAAGCTTTTCTCGCATTTTAGATACCAAAATTATATTAAAATGTGCTGCAAAGGGATTATTTAAACTGAGCGAATGCCTTCAACAGAGCGATCAGCATATTATCACGGATTTCGTGCGCACCAACAAATTATAACGTGGAAAATGGTAGATGATGATGAGTTTGACTTAAATGTAGAAGGCTGGGAATGGCTGTTGTAGAACAACGGGTTAATGTCAATCAAGACTGATATAGAGTAGCACCTGAAAATTTACTTCAAATTGTTCGATACAAATGCAAGCCTAGAAAGGACCAATGTGGCTCAAACTTGTATACATGTCGTAAACATGGGCTGGGATGCACCCCGACATGGCATGATGAATAATGTGTGAACAAAATGGTATGTTTGATTTTTCTTTTTCATTTTGAGACGTAGCATTTTGTATATGGTGTGGTATGGTATTTCTCTTAACACCATTTTTACATTTTTGGTATTTATCGATCCCAAAGTGGCCCAGACGTGCTCAGATGTGCCTGTAGGGTGGGTCAGTGTCTTGAAATGTGATTAAATACGGCGTTGTTTATTTATAATCGCTGACTAAACAACTTTGTGATAGCATGGTCTCGAGCACAGAACTTTTCGGTTAAGAGCCGTACACCATTATCATTGCGCTATCGCCGGATAACGAAAAAAACGGAAACACTTTGTGCATGAAATTCTTGATTTGCCTCCTACAAAAGGGAGCATTGTAGTCCAGATCAACTTGTCATTTCGCATTTTTTTTCAATTTGTATGTATTTTACAGTCCAGATTAGACACACCCTAAAATTCACTCAATCGTCATTATCTTTTGAACTATAGTAGTCATTAACTTGAAACTTTGTCAAATAGAAGAATATAATAAATTCTAAAAGTAAAAAAGATTTTAACTACTCCGCATGATTTGTGTGTATTTTACAGACCAAAAGGTGATTTTCGATTCTGGTCTGTAAAATACACAATAAATGCTTAATTTTTACACAACTTATATTTTCGTCAGGTATTATAAAGATCTATTATGTTGTGTAATATAAAGTAATTTTACCCAGTGTTTCACGAGTTACAGGACTTTCAGTAATTTACAGACCAAAATTTTAAACAGCAGAAAAATCACAAATATATTGTAATGCGAAAAGAAAATTAACATTAAACTTTGCGAATTTGAAGTAATCAATGGATTCTACAAATAAAACTTACTTCACATTGGTTACCCTTATGCACATTTTATGTGGTTATTTTGCCGACCAGATTGTATAAGCTCTAAAGATTTCTAAAGTACCAATAAAAATAGTTTATAATGTACAGTTGTTATTCAAATTAAGAGTTGTACTACTTGTCGTTTTCATCGGAGTGGGACTCTCGGTTTTCGCTGACACTATTTTCGCCATCATCGTCGCTATTAGATTCGTCATCATTTTCGTTGTTTTGGTTCTTACAGTTTGTTTAATATGTAAAATAAGATTGTTTGTTCTCGCTAATCAATCTCTAATAAAAATACAAGTCTGGTTCCTAAGGGAAAAATCTAAATGTTAAATGAAAACAACAACATGGCGGATAAGCCGCACTATATAAACGTATAAGATATATACACAATAATAAGATTTTTATTTAATCTTCATTATACAGCTACATTACAAACTGAATTGCTGTAGTTGTCTGCAAATAATTTAAGACTTACCAACTGATTCGTTCTTTACAGCTTTTGTCAGCTTATTTATTCCTATTAAAGAACATTTTCACCAAAATTTATTGAAAAAATTATCTATATCTATAGGTTCCTTTTCTCCCTGGTTACTTTCAACAACTTCTTTTATTAACTGTGTGTATCGTTGCTATTATAACGATATTTTACTCGTGACCAGATTTTATTCAGCTTAAGCTTTTAGATTTTCCTTAAACGAGTTTATGTCCGCTTAACAACGATATTCCTAGTTAGTCCGGGGAGTGCTTGACGTTTCGCTCTACGCTATACTATTATTAGGCCCTTTGCTTGGTCTCTTATAAAAAGAGCGTGTATATTTTGCAAAGATTGGGAAAACAGTATGGTATCCAAACTGCGCAATCTTCTGTTAACAACATATACGATATGTATTGTATAAATTTTTAGGCTTTTAGGTTTTGATAAATTTCTATTGTTGAAACAGAAATCTTCAAGCCGACTGGCTTCTTGTTCTGAATAATACGAGCATTTAATTTATTGCTATGGTAATATTCACTACAGCGACTTTAATTACTGCTTGCATAACGTGACGCATATGTACCAAAAAGCGAATTTTGCTTAACATCGACTTCCCAATGTTCCCAAAGGGAAACATACCAATTTAACAAGAAGAAACAAAAAATCAAAAAAGTTTTTTCTTCGGAAATGTTAATTTGGTGTAGTTGATGAAAGTATACTAAACAAATATAAAAATTTCGACGCACGTCTTAGTTTGGGAATTAACGGGTTAACAATTATCATAAATATAATATTTAATTTACAGACTAATATTGGTCTGTAAAATATCCTTCTGTGATTATTTATTATTTTTTGCAAATTGTTTTTCACTTGTTTACTTCATTGTATACTTCAATTTCACAAAGCTTCCTGTTTATTACATTTTTATATCACAAGGTCTTTTTTCAAGGGTTTTTTCTGCTGTTTAAAATTTTGGTCTGTAAATTACTGAAAGTCCTGTAACTCGTGAACCACTGGGTAAAAGTACTTTAAATTACACAAAATAATAGATCGTTATAATACCTGACAAAAATATGAAATTGTGTTAAAATTTAGCATTTATTGTGTATTTTACAGACCAGAGTCGAAAATCACATTTTAGTCTGTAAAATACACACAAATCATGGAGAGTAGTTGAAATCTTTTTTACTTTTAGAATTTATTATATCCTTCTATTTGACAAAGTTTCAAGTTAATGAATCCTATATTTCAAAAGATAATGACGATTGAATGAATATTAAGGTGTGTGTAATCTGGACTGTAAAATACACACAAATTGAAAAAAAAAATTGCAACCCTATCCATTTCTACTTATTTTTCAATATAGATTCCAAAAATAACAAAAGTTTGCTTTTAGCAAGAAAAAAAATGCGACTATTCATATAGCGACAAGTTGGGCTTGACCTGGACTATTACTGATGTAACTGATTATGAGATACAAACAAAGCTACAGTCCGATGCAACCAATGAAGA
Organism: Candelabrum cocksii; assembly: GCA_963930725.1. Lineage (NCBI taxonomy): Eukaryota > Metazoa > Cnidaria > Hydrozoa > Anthoathecata > Candelabridae > Candelabrum > Candelabrum cocksii. Next base: position 6,468,955 of record OZ005669.1, read on the forward strand.
AATCTTCCAAAAAGAAATCGACAATTTTCCAGAACCATTCAATTTTGGAGTCACCAAGCCGGTATTGCATCTAGTAGACAAAAATTCTACTATTCAGTCGATTATACATCATTTTACCATTTCTTCTTGTTGGGAAGAAATTCAAGAATTCAAGAAAGGACTTTGTACTCTAGGGGTAAAATATTTTTATTTTTAACTTCACAATGTCGGGTGCATAATAGACGAGGCTTGATAATGAGGGGCGTTAGATGTTGGGGCCAGGGGCGGATCCAGGGGGACGATTGGAGAAAGTAGCTTTATTCTTCATTTATATGTATACGATTTGGAAAACAACATATCGAAACCAATGCTAAATAAGTCTTTCGCCATGTTCAAATTGTCTCATTATTTACTACATGACGAAATATAATTATATAATTCAGGTGGCCGAAAATCTCTTCGGCCGGCCGAACTTCTGGTAAGACTTGTTATGATACTCTGATCTGGTAAACGGATATTAGGCAGGTGAGAAAGGTATTGGTACAAAAATGTTTCAAGAATAGACTTCCTATGAAGTTCTTTTGTTAAACCGCTGTTGAGGCGATAACTAGAGCATAGCGATAAATCCATTAGCCTAGATAAGTTGGTTGATAGAGCAGGTTATTGGCAGCAACTTTGTAAAAAGTAAGTTGATGCAGATAATAAATTGCGAAAAATAACAGTATGTTACTACAATTTATTTTGTTAGTTACGCCTGCTGTATAGTCTACTATTGACGTAGTTAAATATATGTTTTAAATATATATGTTTTGCTTGGTGGTTTGTATTTTATGTTGTGTGTATCTTTGCCAATTTTATAATATATATTTTTTCTAGATATTTTTTTACGTATATTTCTACTGTGGTGTCACTACATTGTTCAGCTTTATGCTATCGAGTGACACCAACCATATATTTTTGTAATTTGTTTTTCTATGTATTTTTGTATTTTTATAATATGGTGAATAAACAACAATTTGAATTTATTTGAATTTAGTTAACCATGAACAAGTTAGGCTATTGCACAGATACTGGTACTCTTCTAGATATAGAAACTGGGTGATGAGGCCACCCCAAGACATCGGTAATGTCTTAAAACGGCCTAATTTAAGGTGTTGAAAGGGAAATATAGGTTTTATATAACCTACTGGACGGCAAACCCTAGACTAAAGCCTCCTATATCACTTAACACTCGCGTGAAAAACGTTGTTGACATTATGCACGAAAGATTTCTTATTGATCACAACGTATACTGGCGGCGGTGTTAGTGTAACGTTTCTGGTAAGAACTCCTGTGGCTGTATATAGAGTTATGGCAGGAAGAGGGATTTTGAGTTGAAAAAGTGGAATTATGCAAGGTTAATTTGTAAGCTTATTTTTGTACAGCATCTTGCACTCTTATATGATATCTCTCTTACAGGAGCGACACCGTTATGAAACTATTGCAGAAGGCTATTACAGATGCTTTAAAAGTTGTCAGCAGAATGAAAGAACGTAGATCGCAGGGAACCTTGGATTTTTATGCAAATAGAGTGACGGGTTGTGTTTCGAAAGAACAGCTAGAGCATGGTTGTGATGCCAGTTTTGTTAGCACTGAAACTGAACTGACTGGAGATTGTTCTACTTCCGCCGCTAATGTCAGTGATACCGATAACACTGATCAACAAATAAATTTTTTCTTCTTCTTGCATGGACTTTGAGAACTGACGTAGCGTAACTTTAGGGTGCTGAATCCAAATCTGAGCTCAGATTTCCTCGATCACATCACGTTTTATTCCAATCTGCATGGACCGTATTGGTGGATTACGCAAAAAGTGTTCATTCACTTACGAGTTCAGCACCACATAATCATGCACAAAAACAGCATGAAAAGCATAGTTCGTAAAATGCAATAAAAACAGGAATATTTGATGGGCCTCAGATCAAAACGCGCGTGCATGAAATCTTGGTAATAAGAAAGCTGAAAATATTAGTGAGATGGTGCAGGAGCTTCTCCTCAGTCTGCACGAATTTGGGTGTAGGATGAGCATTAAAGTGCACTAATTGCACAGCCACATAAGCGAGTTTCCAGAGAACCTTGGAGACGTAAGTGAGAAGCAGGGCGATCGTTTCCATTAAGACATCAAAGTGATGGAAGATCGTCCATCTTCCGATGGAACTGCAACATGATGGCAGATTACTGCTTGGGTTTGATGAGAGATGTCCCCCATTAGTCCAGGTAATTTTTGCAATTTTGGTAACTTTTTAGGCAGGTTTTTAGGTACATGTCTAAAGTTTAGGAATCGGGATAGTCTTTGGTCTGGGAAGGTGGCATTCACCCAAAACAGGGGGTAAAATCCGGGTGATTGGGATATTTTTCTGTAAAGAAAAATATTTTGTCACACCATTACAAACAACCACTGGTCAATATAATTTTATTGAATTGATCTTAGGTTGTCAGAAGCAGCATAAAGACATTAGTAGGAGTTGGTTTCCATTCACACATCAAAAGTTTTTCATAATCTGTTGGAAAAATGTCATTGACCCATTGAATATTGCACTCTGATGTCTAACCGTATTGACAAGTTGTCGGGATATTAAGGTTTGCAGAAACAGATGCTTTCCAGAGACATGCAACATAATTACTTAAACGACTCAAATGGAGAAAAAGGGTAGATCGACATGGAGGTAGCAGTGCTAATTCCATTATCTTGTTCTCCTTTATATACTTACTTCTGAAACAGTTCATACCGTGCTTTGTTTACTTCGACGCTTTTGCATCCGTACAACTTGCAAACAACCTTTTCGAAAGCAACTATACCAACTCATCTGAAATGTCCCAATGTCCTACATTTCTATTTTCCCTTTCCAAAAATGTTGACGTGTAATCGTTTCCTGTTACAGCATGGAATCCGATTAGGGCTTTTTTTTCATCACTTGGAACATTGTATTCGTCGAGTCGGATACACTTTCTATCCCCCCCCCCCCCCCCCCCCCACCAGAGTCATAAAAGACACGGTTAGGAGTTAGAATCAATGCGATCGCAAGTACCAAGATGTCGGTGTCTTTTGATGGTAACCTTGGGTGTACTTTTGAGTTACCATCAGCTTGCAGTGCATCAAGTGTGTGTAAGATCACCTTAGGCCTAGTTTAGACAGCGCATTTTGAGCGCAGCGAATTAAATTATTGCTCCTAAAAAAATATAAGTGTCAATTAAATGCGCTGATAATTCGCTGTCTAAATCCGGTAGCGAATCAAACAATTAAATTTGCTCATAATGCGCTCTGCCAAGCGAATTATCAGCGCATTATGCGCCTTCGATTTAAACAGCGTATTATCAGCGCAGCGAATTAAATTGAACGATCAAGAATTACAAAAAGCATCAATGATTTTCATTGATTTGGAGCGATTTGCATGTATTACGCATGCGCCCTTATCAAAAGACCGCCAAAAGCAAGACACATATTTACAAATTTCAAAGATAATGACGGCCTTTCGAAAAGTACTTCCAGAAATGTTAGAAAATGCAGAGGATTCAAGCCCAGAAAACAGTTCCAATTTGATGGTATCCTACAGCCCTGAAGAGGAGGAATCTGACGGAGAGGATTTTTCAGAAGAAACTCTGCAGTTAGGCCAGGCACTGCATGAGCAAGGGTCGACGACCCTAAAGAGGAAAGGAAAGGCAGGAAGAAAAGCAACTTGGCCAGAAGAATTTGTGAATGAAGTCGTTGACATAATTTGTGAAAGTGAACAGTATCGAAGGCGGCTGATATTTACCAATAACAAAGCCTCTAAAAATTTGGAAATTTATAAAAATGTAGTGGCACTGGTTAGAAGTAGGATGCAAGACCGCCAAGAAGAGTTTAATTTCACCCCAGTACAGGCAAGAACGAAGTTCAAATCTTGTGTTGCAGCGTGCAAGAAGGCCTCGATGACCAGAAGAGCTGACTCTGAAATAGCCAACTTTATGCAAAGGCAACCTCAATGGTTTCAAAAATTATTTCCCTATGTGGAGTCCAGGGATTCCTGCAACCCTGATATGGCAATGGAGCCATCATTTGAAAGAGATGCAAGTGTAACTACATATGGAGATGAGTCCGGCAATAAAACACCCTCAAGCTCATTGAATAGTAGTGATGGGGAGCCTTCAAGTGGCAAACGAGACAGCAAAGCACTTTATGTCCCAGTACCTTCAAAAAGAATTAAAAAGGAGACAACAAGTGACATTTTGAAGGAAGCAGTAAGTGCATTCAACAAAGTTGCTGCTGTTGACCCATCTGAAGCTTTGATAAATTTTTTGAGGGAAGATAACGAAAGAAGTCGAGCACATGAGCGAGAAATGGCAGAGATGCAAACAGTTATGATGTCATTTTCTGCCCAACAACAATATCACCATTTTCCAAAAAACAACGAACAGAGTGTTCACAATGTAAATGGACAAAGAAGCTTTGTGCAATCACCTGGTACAACCCATGGAATTGAGAACATGGGCAGGAATGACAACTCCCATGCAGGATCTTCAAATTGGGCTTCATTTTTGAACTCACAAAATTCAGGGTACTGATTAACAATTTCTGTATTTGAGCATGTTTCAAGAAAGCAAACATGAAAGCTTTAGTCACCAATTTAACATTTTTAAACATATGATGCAACAATAATAACTACAAACTATTAAACAAAGAACTTTAACTGTGCAACTTTAAAGAGTTTTTTTGTAATGAACATACAGGTCTGTGTTTCTTATAACATATCAGTTTAACGCAAGACTTTAACACAAGAAAATACAGTATATATTTCTGCTTTAATTAACACCTTTCCCAAGTCTTTCATCCCAGAATTTCTTTTTCATATGGTCTCGTATCTCCCCAGCTTTTCTTGAACTGTCAGGGATCCTTCTACAGCTGGTCAAGTGTAAGAATTCCCGAACAACACTTTGTGGTCTTTTTTTCTGGGTATTTGGATCCAAAGTTAGGTCCCAAGCACATGAACATTTGTCGTTCAAATCAATGCAGATATTATGCAGAACAATTATTCTGACTGTTGAGACTGCTGATTCATTTTTACGTTGTAGAATTCGCCAGCGTCCTTTTAGTTGACCGAAAGCGCTTTCCACAACCATCCTTGCTCTGCTCAAGCGATAATTAAAATATCTTTGCTCCTTTGTGAGTACAGCATTACTGTATGGCTTCATCAGCCAAGGCAAAAATGGGAAAGCAGAATCAGCAATCAATGTGCGGTATATGTTAGTTCCATAATCTTTCTTTGAATATTTAGGTATGAAACCAGAATCTGATATCTTGTGAAGAAGGTTGGTCGACTGAAAGATGATAGCATCATGGCTATTTCCTGGGAATCCACTACTTGCCCATGTAAATCTATAGTTTGCATCAACTATGGCCATGACAACAATTGAATAAAAGTTCTTAAAATTGTGGAACTCTTTTGCACTCTCAGCACCACCTTTAGTGGATTTAATAGGTAAGTATGTGGCAGCTATCAACAGCACCAAAACAACATTGGAACTGCCACTCTTGGTCAAATGACTCCATTACTTTCCGCAAAGAATTTAAGTCTTTTGGCATGTTTTTGGTCACATACTTGTCCCACAAGCAAGAAACCGTGGTTTCGCAAACTTCCTTTGTTATCAAACAAACTGTTGCTGTCCCCAACACTACCAGTTCAGAGATGGTATGTAGATAGTCGCCTCTAGCTAGCCTATATAGGCAAACTGCCAGTCTCATCATCGATGCAACAGGATCTTCAGTAATAGCTTCCTTTGAAAGCAATGGGGCACTTTCATCAAAAATTAAGACAAAGGTAGCCTTGGTGATGCGAAAGTTTTGTTTAAAACGCTTTTCATCAAAAGTATTCCAGACTATTTCCCACCAACTCTTAAGCCTTGGCAGACGCTTGCAGGTTCTGATAATTGGCCTCCTGATCATCATTCCTTCCTAACAACAGGCCATCAGCACAAGCTGAAATGATAATGACATTGTTGTCTTCCATCTTCGACATATTTTCATGAATTTCCTACATCTTGTCTTTTTCTTCCGATTGCTTTCTTTACGACGCTGATTTATTGCATTCATGTATGAAGAATAGAAATAGAGAGATGTCTTTGCGGGCGCCATTTTGTTACAATTCTAGAACCTCGGTCTGGTTTCGCAACTTCTTTGCGAATGCGGGATTGGCAGTTGCGATTGTTTGCAATTTGCAATTCGCCGTTTAAAACCAAAATTTAATTCGCTGCGCTCAAAATGCGCTGTCTAAACTAGGCCTTAGTATCAGTCTCTTCTTGGTTGCTGGATAGATGGTCTAGACGTCTTGCAGAAGACTCTGTGATCTCGTGGCAATCACCATCTCTTGACAAGAGCATTTTGCCAGCTTCAACAATCTGAAGACATTTAATCCTGTTCAATGATAAAATCGAAAATTATATCAATGAGGCTTTTATTTTCATTGTTCTGCATGAAGGATGAGAATTCACGTGGAATCTTGGATTTGGCTGACTTTATAGACACCTTTGAAGCACACCCTTTCTTGTTTCTCTCTGCTGCTTTGATGCTAACTGAACGATAAGTATCGGAAACCAGATCAACACATTGATAACCTTTTGGTATTGATCGTAAAACTTTAAGTGTGAGCTGCTCATACGTTTCTGGGATCTCTGTTGTTATTACTCGAATTTGGGCAATAAAATCAACAACAAAGACTTGTGCATCCATCTCCACTACCATATCATTCTCTTTTTGATACTGTGAAAGCGCCTCCATTAGTTTACCTTTCTGAGTTACTCTTCGTGAGCCATCCGGATTCGACAAAGACAATAGTAAACTTGTAAGGGGATAGGCAAGAGCGGCTTCAAAATCTATGTTCTTCCTGAATTTTGTTTAAATAGCCAACAGTTTTCCAATAGCATCGCGATTGACCTCGATGACTGCAGTTTTCCCATTCCTTGTTACTTTAGCCTTTCCAGCACTTTTGAAGGTTTGCAGTTTGGATTTCTGGATGGGATCATTGAAGGGCTTTGAATTTTCTTGTATGCGTTCCTCAACAAATATTTAGTATTTGTCCTTGACAACTTCATAACACATCTGACTTCAAGATTTTCGATGGCGGAGACAGGTGTAAATGTGTATGAAGTTTCAGCTTTAATGTGTTTTTTGACTGTTCGGCTCTATTAAGGCATCATTTCTTAACGGTATTGTCATTTGAAGCATAGTTTCTTATGCCACCTAAAATAAAATCGGTAAGACTGCAGCAGTCGCCTGAACAGTTACATTTGTCCACTTTTCCTTCCATAGTTGAATCTTTGAACATAGAGCAGATTCCACACTATATTTATGACGTAACAAGCCGCTGTAGGCATTGCAAATGACTTTTGTCAATCCTAGCGGGTCGATACTTGAGCAATTTCGTGGTAGCAATGATGTTAGGTGACAAGATGCTAAACTCTCAGCTGAAAATCATGATAGATGTGGTAGATGTATCATACGGTGATCAAACTTGTCAGTTGCCAATAACGGTAGTTGAGGGGAGTGTACCTTCTTTGCTAGGTAGGGATTGGTTGAGTCGATTTAAAGTGAGTTGGGAAGAGTTGTTTCCGATTAGTAGGGTCAACAAGGTTGGAAGTGTTGATTCGCGGATTCAAAAGTTGATAGAGGGTTTTCCTCGGGTCTTCACAGATGATCTAGGTTGTTTGAAGGGTTTCAAGATTCATATTCCCGTTGCGAAAGAGGCTGTTCCGAAGTTTTTTAAGCCAAGACCAGTTCCTTATGCATTGCGAGCAAGAGTTGAAGAGGAGTTGGATAAGCTTGAGAGACAAGGTGTGTGGAAGAAGGTTCAGTATTCGAGATGGGCGGCACCTATTGTTCCGGTGTTGAAGGATAGTAAGAATCCTACAGGGCCGATCAGGATATGTGGCGATTACAAAGTTACAATTAACACGGCTGCTCCAGTGGATTCGTACCCTATACCAAACACCATTGACCAGCTTGCTACATTACAAGGAGGCGAACGGTTTACCAAGTTGGATTTATCGCAGGCATATCAGCAGTTAGAGCTTGATGAATCTTTGCAAGAGCTTTTAACGATAAATACCCATCAAGGTCTATATCGTCCGAGTAGACTTCAGTTTGATGTCCATAGTGCAACAGGAATATTTCAAAGGGAAATGGACAAGCGATTAGGAAAAATTCCATTTGTGAAAATTCGTGTAGACGACATACTGATTTCTGGATATTCCGATGATAATCATATTAATAATATACGGGCTGTTCTTGATACACTGAAAGAATCTGGATTGACCTTAAAAGTATCAAAGTGTTCCTTCATGCAGCCTGAAGTAACATATTGTGGCTATGTCATAAGCAAAGAGGGAATAAAACCTATGCCTACTAATGTTGAAGCTGTTCGTGATGCACCAACACCGACCAACATCACCGAGCTTAGATCTTTTCTTGGAATGGTCAATTACTACAATTCGTACGTGAAACAAATGGCTACAGTGACAGAACCACTTCATAAACTATTGCGGAAGGGTGCTGGCTGGAATTGGAACAGGAGTTGCGAGGAAGCATTGAATTCGGTAAAAAGAATGTTGTGCGAGGCTCCATTACTTGTTCGGTTTGACCAGTCGAAACCAATAGTCGTCCATTGTGATGCTAGTCCATTTGGTTTGGGAGTAGTGTTGAGCCATGTTATGTTTGATGGTAGTGAGAAACCCGTATGTTATGCTTCTAGAACATTGACTGTTGCGGAGCGGAATTATGCACAGGTTGAGAAGGAGGGGTTAGCATTAGTTTTTGCAGTGCGTAAGCTACATCAATGTTTACTTGGTCAGAAATTCACGATGTATACAGATCATAAGCCGTTGTTGGGTTTGTTTGCTGAGACAAGTGCAAGAGTGTTAAGATGGGCATTGGTGTTGTCAGGATATAATTATGTTTTGCGATATCGTCCGGGTGATTCAAATCTGAATGCGGATGCACTAAGTCGTCTGCCTCTTGATGCCAAGAATGGGGAAGTATCGCAGGAGGTTGTTTCGGTTTTGATGTTGGATTTGGTTAGTGCACCGGTTACTGGAAGAGAAGTCAAGATTGAAACCAGAAAAGATCCGTTGCTTGGGCCAGTGATGAACATGGTGTTGGAGGGTATGGATAAGGCAGCCAGTGATATAAAAGGGATGGAACCGTATGTGTCTAGATGGTCGGAGCTTACTACGGAATATGGATGTGTATTGTGGGGAGGGAGAGTCGTTATACCAAGCTCTTTGAGGAGTAAGGTTCTGGCAGAGTTGCATGAGGTACATCTTGGGATGAGTAAGATGAAATCATTAGCCAGGAGTTATGATTGGTGGCCGAGAATTGATAGGAATATTGAAGAACTTGTTCGGAAATGTGAGATTTGTCAGCGGAGTCAAAGCAATCCTACAAAAGCACCAGTGCATTCTTGGGAGTATCCGGTTAGACCTTGGGAAAGGATTCACATTGATCATGCTGGACCTGTTGATGGTAAGACATTTTTGGTGGTGGTTGACAGTTTTTCGAAGTGGATTGAGGTAGAAGTTGTTGGAAGTACCGATGCAAAAACTACTGTTGGAGTTCTAAGGAAGTTATTTGCGACGCATGGGTTGCCGAGAGTTGTGGTCAGTGACAATGGACCAGGGTTTGCCAGCGAGGAGTTCAATGCATTTCTCCAAAAGAATGGTGTCGATCATCTTTTCTCTGCTTTATATCATCCGTCATCTAATGTTCAAGCGGAAAGAATTGTGCGTGTACTAAAGGATTCATTGAAAACGTTAAAAGAAGGGAGTATCCATACCAAATTATGTCGTTTTCTGTTTAAGTACAGAATAACACTACATACTACAACCGGTATTTCTCCTGCTGAACTATTATTCGGACGCCAACTGCGATCAGCTTTGACTCTAGTACGCCCAGATCTTCACGCCGCTGTGACAGGGAAGCAACGTGTATATAAAGGGAAGCTTCGCGCGTTTAACGTCAATGACGATGTGATGATCAAGACGTATAGCGCTGATCGGAAATGGACTCCCGGTGTCATTGTGGCTGTTTGTGGAAATGTTGATTGCGAGGTTAGAACGGACGAGGGGCATGTGGCTCATAGACATGTAGATCAGATTGTCCGACGTGATAGTTCGGACCGATCTCTAGTTGATGAGTCAATTTCTGTTGAAACTCCCAATTTGTCTACAGCTGAGGATTATAGGTCTGAAGCAGATAGTAGTGGTTTTGGAAAGTTGGAGAGTTATCCAGACAGTCGAGGCGAGGAGTCAACGGAGGTTGTTCCGACAGAAGATGCTGATCATGCTGGGCCAGGTGTTTTGACTTCAAGTAAGGGTGCGATTTTTAGTGAGACGATTGTGGCGGAGCCAAGACGTTCTGGGAGAATGAGACGTAGACCGGCTTACTTAAGGGAGTATGATTCTTAGGGTGGAGGATTGTTATATCTTCATTTGACTGTGCAGTCATGTTTGTGTTAAACACGTGTGTTAAGTCGACGTGTCACGAGAATGCGGACCGAGGAGAACGGAGAAGCGATTAATTATTAACGAGTTTTTTAATGTACACGTTACATTTTGAAAAGAGGAGAGATATAGACTCACTGTGTATTTCGTGTATTTTATTTGAGACATAACAATTCTCCCCGTTAGGCTGGTTATTGAAAGTAGTCTATTCCCCAAACACAAACCAAAGAAAAAATTGAACGAGGTCATCTGTGCTTTGCATCCTATGATACGCGCCTTCACATCGGTATTCAATCCGCCGTTCTCTAAACAAACGCTCCAAAGTTTCATCAATGCTGTGTAATTCAACTGAATCTTTTCGAAGCATTTCGCTCGTACTGTCCATCTGGTTACACATAACTTATTCAAAGATGGCGCCATATGTTCGTTTTCTAGCGCTGCTTCAACCATATTTCCATCCACATTTGATTTGATGGCACCTAGCATGTTTTCTCTCTTTGGGGAATATTTGACGAGGACACATATTTCTCCTACTGTCCCCATAACATCATTCAATATTTTTACATTCTGGCATGTGCTTTTGATGGAAAGGCTTAAAGAATGGGCATGACAGTGTGTCGGTAGAGCTTTCGGTACTTCCTTGAAAATTTTCGAAGCAACCCCAGACTTCTTGCCTAGCATATTGCTTGCTCCATCGTACGTTTGTCCACGGCATTCCTGCAGATCTGTAGAACCTGAATCTTGAGACAAGAAAAGCAGTTTTTCTGGTCTACCAGGAACTGTGTCATGCCTTGTGCGTCTAATATAATGAGTATACCATTCGATTCGAACCTGATTCAGTTCTTTTTGTATTAAAGGTGAAAATATATACCAAAATAACTCAGTATGCATCTTATTTCCTCATTCAATCTCTCTAACAAATTCACATCATTCAATTTTTTTGAGAAGTTGTCCTTTAATTACTTTTCTTAAATTCATTGGTTGCTGAAAGCAAATAAAAAGAATTCTAGGATACAACTTTGTCCTGAACTTAGTGTCTGAAATAATTTTCCACTTCCCTTGCGCTAAATTATCCAATAAATGAAATTGTTTCAATTGGACTTTGAAATGGTTAAATGTGCTCAGGAACAGAGAACATGTTTAACGCGTGCTGTAGATAAGACCTTTGTATGTAGGAAAATATATACAACGCAACTGTTGCAGATCTACATTATTATCTCGAAAAGGTACATTGTTTGTTAACCTTGGTCTTGTAAATCAACTAGATTGCGATGAAGTTTCGAGGCGAAACACATTTTTCGAAAAGTTAATTTGACATTGAGCGAAATGATACCGTTCGTTATTAAACACATTCACGCAAGTCAAACAGTTGTTCAGCTAATTGAACTGTGCAATGGTGTGTGAAAAATAGCCTACCTGCGTTCATGCCGCATTGTAGTTTCGGTTCTTAAATCGACTACTTGGCTTAAACGGGCATTGGCAATGGTTTAAGGTATACCAAATAATGCAACTAATCGCGCATAGTCTTTGATTGTGTTAGTAACAATGCCGACAGAGAAATGATCGGACAGATATTGGTTTCATTGTTTGTGTATCACGTAATAGGCTCGGAGCATAAATGGGTGAGTGAAATATTTCTAATTTTCTTAATAAGCAAATTAGGATAAGCTTTAAAATCTCTTGAAATCTCCGGACACTCAGCACATAAAATAGGTAAAATTTAAACTAGAAATTTTATAAGTTACCCTTAAAATTTAAAGAAATTGTTTTTAAATGATTTTTTTAAAAAATGGATGCTTTAGATGTACAACAAAAGCAAAGCCTCTCAGATGTACAACCTTTCGCCTCATCCTCGCATTTATCGCAACACTATAGACGTCATCGTCAAAAAACACCGTCCTGTTCTCTCCTCACATCACCGACTGATTAAAAAGAAACGCTTCTTGGACAAAAACCGATCAAAAGCTGTTGCACGGAAGGCAAAGACAAGTAAAAGCGCTGAACATGGAATAAGAAGAACAGTTTTTGCGTTGGACAATTTAGTTAAATCATCCACGCAGCAAACTGGTGTACGGAGAATGAAAGAGATCTTAGGTCTATCTCAACAAAAGCATGAAACGCAATCGAGTTCCGAGGGAACGAGTGAGGCCGTGTTTATATTAAATGACAATTCCAGTTTGCTCCAGTTTCCACGCGTAAAACCAAATGGCGGTGGTTATCATAAACAATTTCTTAACGTTAATTTATACAAAGCATATAATAAGGCCAACCCTTCACAGGATTCTTTTATTATAAATCATTCTTTAGAAAAAAACCGTAACAAGCATGAACGTCCTGTTACTACCGCCAGCGTTATGAAGCATTTTGTTAATGGAAAAGGGAGTGGCTCCAATGTTCAAATGCAAAATAATGTTCAAACCCCTGGTTTACATGGTGGTACATCATCTGGAAAAGGTGCTGGGACTGGCACCAACACTGCGACAGTTAAACTACCTAATCCATCTACCACTATAGTCAATCAAGGGCATTCAGGTCAAATGATATCGGGAGGGTCACGGGGTCCACCTCAAAATATTCATGCAAATCAAAATACGCCCCTGAAAGAAAATCAGAAAGAGTTAGAAAACGAGGAGGCCGAAATGCAAAAAGCTGCAAATGAAGCAACCATGGCAAAAGCGAAGCAAGAAAGTTCTCCACAAATAGGATTTTCTAACACGGCGAATGAGGACAGTAAATTTGTTCCGCACAAATCAGCTAGTAAAGAAGAACCAAATGTTATGAGCCAACACGCATTGGAAGATATGCAACTGAAACAGCAGAACCAACTAAACAATCAACACAAAGCTGACGAAGATAAATTGAACAACTTGTTGCGTCAACAAGAACAACAACTTCTAAACAACCAACAAAAACAAAACGATGAGCAACAAAAAGCTTTTCAGAAAAAATTAGCGGAACAACTGAAAGCAATGGAGCAGGGGAAGCAGAATAAACAGCAGCAACTTCAACAAGAGCAACTTAAACAACAACATAACCTATTGAATAAACACCGCCAGGAAAAGGAAAATGAAATTGAACGGGAAAAACAGAAGCTACTCAAAGCTAAAGAATGCTTACAAAATCAGGTTAATCAGCAGTGTCAAAAGACGAAACAAAAGGAACAGATTCTTAAAAACAAGGAAAAGCAACAGCAGGATGTTGATAAACAACAAGTCGAACAACAACAAAAATTGCAAAAAATGCAACAAGAAGTACACGATAACAAACAACGAATGGAAAAGGAAAAAAAACAGCTTTGTATAGAAAAAAATGATGCTAGTTGTTTGCTGGATAGGCTGAGAGCACAGCAAGATCAGATAAGCAAGAAAATAGAAATCCAAAAACAAAGACTACGATTAAGGGAACAGAAGGAAAAGCTTGAGTTGGACTTAAAAAATAAAAAAATGCAAGAACAAAGAGAAAAGGCCGAATTAATAGAACAACAAAATATAATTCAAAAACAAAAAGCCGACCATGAAAGAAGCCAGCAACTTTTAAAGAAAAAAGAGCGGGAAATGAGAAATCAGAAACTAGCGCAAATCAACAGAGAAAAATGTCTTCAAAAAGAGTTGCAACAGAAACTTGAAAATCTCAATAATGAACAAAAATCACTGCAAAAAGAAATCGTTGACAGCAACAAAAAGTTAGGTATGCGATTATTTTCCTATGCAATATAATTTTAAAAATTAACTAAAATACTTTTAGATGCTGTAGAGTGTAGCTCTGAAAATGAAAACGGAAATGTACTTCCAACTACTTTAGCTCCTCAAATTAAGAAACCTGCAAACAGCAACGCACCAAACCCGGTTCCAATTTTTTCTAATTCAAAATCTACTCCAGGTCCAAATACAAAAAGACCAAATTTTGGAGAACCAACGCCAAGTAATCCTGTTCCAGAAAAAATCTATGCACCAGGAAATGGAGAACAGACTAATACTAATAATCCCGACCCAAATAAAGAAACGTCAAAGCGACCGAATAATCAGAATTTTAAACAGCCGCAAAGTGGCAATAAAAATCCTAGTTCAAAAAAATTTCCCACTTCCGATGCAAATATCGAAAAACCATCACATATGAACAATAATCAACCATCACCAAATTCAAATGAAAACAATCAACCGCAGGAGAAACAAAATTCCAACAATCAACCGCAAGACAATACAATTACAGACAACCAATCAAAAACAACTGCAAATAATCAAACACCAACAGAGGCAAAAACAGACAACAACAATCCCATTTCTAAGGAAACAGGGAATGAAACTGAAACAGAGCAACCTATATCTTGCGAATGTAAAGTTGGTGATCTAATACCATGCGAAGCTAAACTAGATGACACCGAAAAAGGAAAACATGCGTACAAGGAAAATGGGTGTAGCTTGGCACCCATTGATGAAAATACAAATTCTGTTGAAAGTAAAATGGCAGATGAAACAAACATTGAACCTGCTAAAGGGACACCCGGTAGCCAGAGTCCGATCGACGATAACATAGTAGAACAAAATCCGATTGAAGACAAACCAGACGCCGACCCAAACCAACCGAAAGGTAACACAAACGATCTCAATCAAGGAGAAAATACAGATGATGAAGAAAATACAAAATCAATCGGTTCTAAACCTAGTGGAAGCAACAACCCAGAAATACCACAACCAATAGAAGTTAAGCCAGGCGCATTAAATCCAAACACTGAAGTAAAACCCAACAATAATCTAAAACCAGGTTCCTCTAAAATACCTAAATTTCGGAAACCAAACGGACAATCGAAAAACAAAAAAGCAAATAAACCTCAAGACACATCAAAAAACAAACCAAACGATTCCACCGAATCGGAACCAGAATGCTCTAACCAACCAAAACCGAACGAAACAGATTTGAACAATCCGCAAATAACTTCAGAAAATAACACAGACTGCTCTAACGAAGCAAAACCAGACGAAACGGATTCGAAAAATCCCCAAATGCCTACAGCAAATAACCCAGGCGTCTCTACAGAAGCAAAACCAGACGAAACAGATTCAAAAAATCCTCAAACACCAACAGAGAGTAACCCAGGCGTCTCTACCGAAGCAAAACCAGACGAAACGGATTCGAAAAATCCTCAAACACCAACAGAGAGTAACCCAGGCGTCTCTACCGAAGCAAAACCAGACGAAACGGAGTCGAAAAATCCTCAAACACCAACAGCGAATAACCCAGACGTCTCTACCGAAGCAAAACCAGACGAAACGGATTCGAAAAATCCTCAAACACCAACAGAGAGTAACCCAGGCGTCTCTACTGAAGCAAAACCAGACGAAACGGATTCGAAAAATCCCCAAACACCAACAGAGAGTAACCTAGACTGCTCTACCGAAGCAAAACCAGACGAAACGGATTCGAAAAATCCCCAAACGCCTACAGCAAATAACCCAGGCGTCTCTACTGAAGCAAAACCAGACGAAACGGATTCGAAAAATCCTCAAACACCAACAGAGAGTAACCCAGACGTCTCTACCGAAGCAAAACCAGACGAAACGGATTCGAAAAATCCTCAAACACCAACAGAGAGTAACCCAGGCGTCTCTACCGAAGCAAAACCAAACGAAATGGATTCGAAAAATCCCCAAACGCCTACAGCGAATAACCCAGGTGTCTCTACCGAAGCAAAACCAAACGAAACGGATTCGAAAAATCCTCAAACACCAACAGAGAGTAACCCAGGTGTCTCTACCGAAGCAAAACCAGACGAAACGGATTCGAAAAATCCCCAAACGCCTACAGCGAATAACCCAGGCGTCTCTACCGAAGCAAAACCAGACGAAACGGATTCGAAAAATCCTCAAACGCCAACAACGAATAACCCAAGCGTCTCTACCGAAGCAAAACCAGACGAAACGGATTCGAAAAATCCCCAAACGCCTACAGCGAATAACCCAGGCGTCTCTACCGAAGCAAAACCAGACGAAACGGATTCGAAAAATCCTCAAACGCCAACAACGAATAACCCAAGCGTCTCTACCGAAGCAAAACCAGACGAAACGGATTCGAAAAATCCCCAATCGCCTACAGCGAATAACCCAAGCGTCTCTACCGAAGCAAAACCAGACGAAACGGATTTGAAAAATCCCCAAACACCAACAGAGAGTAACCCAGACGTCTCTACCGAAGCAAAACCAGACGAAACGGATTCGAAAAATCCCCAAACACCTACAGAGAGTAACCCAGACGTCTCTAACGAAGCAAAACCAACCGAAACGGATTCGAAAAATCCTCAAACACCAACAGAGAGTAAGCCAGGCGTCTCTACCAAAGCAAAACCAGACGAAACGGATTCGAAAAATCCCCAAACACCAACAGAGAGTAACCCAGACGTCTCTACCGAAGCAAAACCAGACGAAACGGATTCGAAAAATCCCCAAGCGCCAACGGAAAGTAAACCAGACATCTCTACCGAAGCAAAACCAGACGAAACAGGTTCAGGAAAACCACAAATACTTACTGAGAGCAAACCAGATGGTCCCACTGAAGCAAAACTTGACGATTTTAAGAACAAGGAAAAAACAAAAAAGGAAGGGAAGACAAGTGCACAAACAGAAGGAAAAATGGAAAATGGCGGTGTAGCTCCTGTACCGATTAACAAACATCGAAATCCTGTAACAAACCCTTCTCCAACAAATCCATCAACATTAAAACCACCGACAGTGCGCATGACATCTAAAGGACCTTGCTCAAGTAATGAATGTGCAAGCAATAGTAAGTAATGTTCATAAAAATTAAGTAAATATACATATATAACCGCGTTTTCGGTAACCGGGCCGACCCTGGAAAAAGTTGCCGTTGAAGAGCCAGAAGCACCCGTGTCTAGAAAAACTGGAAAAATCTCAATTACAATTAACGATAATACTTTAGAGGTTCTTCACCATGATCTTTCCAAGTCCTCTTTCCCAGATATTATGTTGACGAAGATATACAAAATCTTAGCCGAAAAGCTTTCCACTGTGCTCGGATATAAAATAAAATGTTTCGCCAACCGGCCCACGTATTAATTTTTTAGCGTGATACCGGAAACGCGGGTATATATTTTTTTAACCTAATCAGATTTTAAGTTAATTTGATATAAATCAAAAATATTTCGTTGTTCTATTACTTTTACTTTTCAAAATTTTTATTGAAATATGTCCTTTCAATTTGTATTGCAACAATTAAAAAGCAAATCAATTTTTATAGATTACTGTAACACTCGGAACACAGGAACCTACCCCAATAAGTCAGACTGCACAAAATACTGGATCTGTGTTAATGGAAAGACGTTTCCTGCTCAATGTCCTTCAGGACTAGTGTATAATTATAAAATATATCAATGTGATTCCCAACAGTCGATGCCACTGATAGTACAGGATGTTTTTTGGGCTACTTGCGGCACTAAAAGACATTATATCTTCCACCACCCTTTAAAGTATGGCAAAAAACAGGATGATTTTGTATAATATAAATGTAGCTGCAGATCCATAAAGTTTTTTATTTATAAATATTTGTAATAATAATAGATACGTTTTTGTATATATTTTTGTATCAATTTATGTTCATAGTTGGACTTTTGAATTTATAAATAGTAATACATGAATATTTTGTAATAATTATTTGCCATTCCATCTTCTTATTTACTTTGAACACAGAGGTATTTTACAGCAATATATTTATAAAAGATGTAGTTATCTTGATAATATGTTTTTTTTCACCATTCAACATCTTCCTTGATTCAGCCATATACAATGTGTTTTTATTTAACCCTTTCATTACCGAAGAAAAACACCCCAATTTCCCGGGGCGTGAAATTGGAAAAATACCCTTCCTTACTCAATTGATCATAACTTTTGAACCAATTCTTCAATGTACTCCAAATTTGGCTCCTTTTCTTCTTATAATTTTTGGAACAGAATTGCAAAAAAATCAAAAAATTCAAAATTGCGGTGTTCATGATTCAAAATGGCGGATCTGCAAACAAAGAATAATTTGAAATTTTTAAATCAATTTGTCGAGAAAATATATTTTTGTCGAAAAAATGGCTCAACCCTACTTTTCATGGAACTATAACATATAACCTATAAATCTGTGAAATTTTATAGAAAAAAGCCAATCTGAACAAAAGTTATGCGTAAATAAAAAATTACTGTAAATTTCATAAATTTACGCGATATATTGTAATATATATAGTATACATCTAAATAAAAGTAGCTGATAGAGAATATGCCTTTAGTTATTATTTCCATGTAGGAAAGAGATTTTGGCATACCTTGGAACCAAATATTATCAGAGTAGAATTTCAAAAATTTCAAAAAACTGCTAGAAAACGCTTCCAATTTTGCAAAAAAGACTTGAAAAAAATGGATAGAAAATCTTTTTTAGCAATTCGATAGGCCTATGAAACAATAAAAACATCAAAAGAATCAAAACTATTATGAAAAGAGGTAGAACAAGAGAAGAAATGTTAACAAATCCCTAAAATAAATAAAATGCAACTAAACGTTATCCTCCGGTAGATGGTCGTAATCTAGCAAGGTATGGTAAATTACAAACTACAGCTTAGATTTGCATGTGGGTTTTTTTGCCGTGACCGGAATTTTATCTAGTTTCTAAACATAGTCGGCTTCTTGTCTAACTCGAACTTAAACAAAAGTTAAATTGATTTAAGACCGTACCCAGCGGTGCTGGGTACAGGGAAAACGGCGCGGGTTTTTATACCCAGCCACGCTGGGTACAGGTAATGAAAGGGTTAAGTCCTTTTTGGTAAATTGTTCAAACGAATAGTGATTTATTTACATCATAGTCCGTAAAACTATCCTGGTCTGGTTTCTTATTGATAGAACTGCTTGTCTTCTATTGTCTTTTTCCGTTATCATGTGATCAAAGACTGAGCAAATCAAATACGGGAGATTATGTATTTTCTTGCTATACTGGCAACTAAAGCTGTCATTTAAATTTGACACTTTCCTAGTAAAAATACCAGGAAATTGTTGCATGTCACACTGTATAGTTTCCCAGATGGTAAACAGGCAGGAATAAAACAGTTCCAACAACGAGGAAAGACGCGTTTTACACGAATTGGAGAAAATAAATTATTACTGTTGTTGGAAAGTGTCAAGTGATGGACAGGAAACATAACATGAAACACATCATGTACAAATACAACCATCAAATGAAACGATTTTGTCTTTTTTATCATCTATATTTTAACGTATTAAAATATTCTAAAAAATATATGTATAAAAGTTTTAAAAACTACCTACTTTTCGAAACTTAACAGCCTTGGATGGTTTTGCTATTATTCCAGGTTATGTTCTTTTCAATTTAAAAGAATGGAGAAACAAGTTAGAGACTTTCGTGAGATGTATGTTGAGGATCTTCCTAATCCAAGCAATGTTTATGCTAGGTAGATATATGGAAATATCTTTGGAAGGAAAACCAAGTTGATGTACCAGATTTGATGTTCTCAAGTGCATTGCTGAAATGTGATACTCATATGTTTCCTAACATATTTACTGCCTTGGAAATTCTTGGAACTATGCACTTTTAGATGTGAGAGATCAGTATTTGATTTGCGTAGATTGAACAGATACTTGCATCAATTGACATCAATTATATAATAGACACATTCTCATCTTCCAACCATCGCCGTATGGAATTGAGAAATATTCTTGAATCTGAAACATAAAAACTCTGTGCATAACCTTATAACCTTTTCTCGTTCATTGGCACCTACATAGAACACTTCTGTTCTTCTTTTAGAGAATAATATTAGTTATAAAACAAAAGGATTGCAGATCAGAGATAATTAACAACTTCGTTACAACTACCTTAGGGGAAGAAATTTTGGCGGGAAGAAAATTTGGCGGATTTGGCGGATTTCGTAAAAATCCGCCAAATTAAACTTTTTCCCTTTCGTTTTGACTTATTTTTTCTTTGTTTATCATCTTTTTCAATCCGCTTGATCTGTACTCACAGCCAAAAATATGAAAATTTGCCAAACTTTCGAAGTAAAATAAGAATATTTGTTACTTGGAGAATGTAAGAATACAAACTGAGAAGAAATATTATGAAATATAAAGTAATGCTATCGTTATTTTTCCTTTTATGCTTTGTTCAAATTATCATTGTCTCGTTTGTCTGTTCCTCTTGGAATGATGTTGGTTCAGGTTGGTTACTAATTACTTGTTTCACCTTGATTAAAAAACTGTCGAATATCCTTTGTTTGCACTTTGATCTATTTTTCTTTTTCGGGGCACGCACATTCCTTGGTGCTACATTTTTCGAGGCTTCTTCAGTAGTTTCAGCTTGCAAGAAAGAGCCCAAAATCTCTTCGTTCTTAGGTTCTGTATACAATTCCTTTACAAGTTGTGCGTACTTCTCCATGGTCAAAAGATTAATTACTGTCCCCGAAATCTTTGCTGTTACTTTGCAGAGAATCTCAATACCACTTTGAATTAATGGAGATCTCTTGTACTGATTACCAATTAACTGTAAAGTAACGTCTGCGCCTCGGTTAATAAGAAACTTAGCTGCCCTTGAAATTTCCATTGGAAGATGACCGACTGGTGTTTCACTTCCCATTTGACACGTCTTGTTGTTCCGCCGATAGAAGAGAATTTCGACAATCTTCGACTCGCTAGTGATGATGACGATGATGATTCTGATTGGGGAGGTGAAAGCGACGAAAATTTCGAAAGAAATGAATTTGACTTTTTTATTGACGAGTGATTTTCACTCAGTGCGTAGTTACTTTATTCTTTTGTTTAGTTCATTTTATTATACGAAAATAAACTCTTTTGCTTGAAAAAAAACAAATTATATTTGACTTTTTATCCATCCCGCCAAATTAAATTCCTGCCAAATTTAAAAATTTTCGACATCCGCCAAATTTAATTCCCGCCAAATTTAAAAATATTTCGCATCCGCCAAATTAATTTCCCGCCAATTCCGCCAAATTTTGTTTCCACCAAAATTTCATCCCCTAAGGTAACTAAAACAATCTTTTACAATCGAGTGTTCAATTACACTGGTCAACACGATTTTTCTTGCATGGAGTTTTTCAATGGATTTTGGGTAATTTGGGGCGCTGAATCAGAATCTGGTGTTAGATTTTGCTAATCAGATCAAATATTTGAGATATGACAACAAATTGTTTTTAAAAAATGGATACTTTTGCCGAAAGTTAAAAAAAATGTTGCTTTTAAGCACCCATACATGGAATGACCAGAGCAATGGAAGGCAGCTATTCCCTTAAGAATGCATTGCCAAAACTACTTTTATGCTTGCACCCGTTTTGCACCCGTCATAATCAATCACAGGATACAAACACTAAAAAACGAAGTATATCTGAAGAAATGCAGTTTGGAAAACTGTGCCCATCACAGGTAAGGTACCACTGAAAAACTAAGATTTTCTTAGTTATGTCTGTTTCTTACAGAAATGCAAGAAAACGTAATATTGTCACTAAAACGATATGTAGTACTATAAAAATCCGAAGCATATCTTGGTACCAACTCAATCACTTTAAGACATCATAAATTTTCTCTTTGAAGCTGATCTCTTATGAACTATATGGGGGACATCTCTCATCAAACCCAAGCAGTAATCTGCCATCATATTGCAGTTCCATCGACCTTGGTCACGATCTTCCATCACTTTGATGTCCTAACGGAAACGCTCGCCTTACTCCTCACTTACGTCTCCAAGGTTCTCTGGAAACTCGCTTATGTGGCTGTGCAAATAGTGCACTTTAATGCTCATCCTACACCCAAGTTCGTGCAGACTGAGGAGAAGCTCCTGCACCATCTCACTAAAATTGTCAGCTTTTTTATTACCAAGATTCCATGCACGCGCCTCAATGGCAGTCATAGTGGTCACGAAGTGGTGGTCCTTGAGCAACGTTTTGATCTGAGGCCCATCAAATATTCCTGCTTTTATTGCATTTTACGAACTATGCTTTTCATGCTGTTTTTGTGCATGATTATGTGGTGCTGAACTCGTAAGTGAATGAGCACTTTTTGCGTAATCCACCAATACGGTCCATGCAGATTGGAATAAAACGTGATGTGATCGAGGAAATCTGAGCCCAGATTCGGATTCAGCACCCCAAAGTTACGCTAAGTCAGTCCTCAAAGTCTATGCAAGAAGGAAAATTAACATTTTATTTTCTAGACAAATGAATCAAATGTTATCGCATCTATGAAACGTCGAAGATTACATCTACTGGGGAGTTTCCATCAAGAATTTCAGCAGCGAAGGCAATCGCAAACAGCCCACAACTGCACCCATATTTTTGGTTCTGTACGGGTAGAAAAGTGACCAAAAACGGTGCCTGTGCCATAAGAAAAATGCTTGTAGAGCGTTTGCACTGACTTTTTAGACGTGCAATCGAAATGCTGTCACAGATTTGCACTTGCCGCATCGCGTGGCGGCGTTTATTTTTATTCGTTCTTCCGATCTTTCATCCTCGCTCGACGCGCCTTGTCCCAGCCTCTGGCCGCCCCTGATTATAAAGCGGACGCGCGTGCATAATGGACAGCCTGTGTCTTATAGCTTTATATATGTTGTTGTTATGTTACATTGCCGCGTGCAAACTGCTGCGTTCCGCGTTGAAGATGCGTTAATAGGTCTACAATCCCCCCACCCCAAAAAATATCTGCCATCTTAGTAGCGCTCGGCAAGATCAAACATTTGAGACAGAGCAACCAGCATTTTGAGCCATAGCAACTCTAGAACGACGGAATCGAGAGATAAAGAGTAACTAAACATTATTGTTGTTTAGGATATTAAATTTTTTTGGTCACGGTGTCATTTTCACGAGTCAAATAGAAATCTACCAGATCGCTCTGTCTCTTTTAGTACCAGCACCATAGCCAAGAAATGCTGCTTATAAGAGTCCAAGATTTTTTGAAAAAAAAACTCAAATAGAGTCAAATCGATTACGAATGCTTAGAGAAGAGATTGTTTTGTAATGAGTTTATATCTAACACGAATTGTTTAAAAAAGTGGATATGTGTAATTATGTACATATAATTATTGTATTATTGCGTCATAAATTAATTGACACATATATATTGCATTACGTCATTGTTGTTTTTTCTCAGATCATATTACAAAAAATAACTTTGTATCTTATTTCTCCTGGTATGTTATAATTATATGATAGAGAGGCCAGTACCTTTGCGTATTAATTACTGTTGGTTTAATTTTTGCGATATTTATTTTTGCGATTCGATGGTAAAAAAAATTGTGTTTTGCGGTATTAACTTTTGCGAATTGTGGTGTGTTCTGGGCGAAAATTTTGCGATATTTATTTTTGCGAATTGTGTCTACAGCAGAATTTTTACGGGATTTATTTTTGCAAATCTAATATTAAAGAAACATTTTTAAACGTATTTTATGAAAATGGGAGGTTTTCAGGAGAAACAAGTCGAATCGAGTTCATCTTTTGTTTTATTAATGCGTTATTTTTTCTTTCACACTATCACAATACTACTTTATATATCATCGACTATATCAAAAATGTTGTTAAAACCAACTGCCACCCATTCACCATTAGCATCAGCAAAATTAATTCTCATCCAGGGGTGTGCGAGAATTTGCGATTTTGACGTCAGCTAATTACTCAAATCACTATTTGTATAGGGACGGTTAGAAATATTCTGCCGCGTCGAAATTCACATGCCTTCAACAGTCAAAAAGAAATTGTGAGAATTTACGAGTCATTTGTTAATACTTTGTATTACCAACGCGAGGAAACAGATACAATGCAAACTTCCATAAAACACCGTAATCGAATAAAAGAAAAGTAGAAACTAAATCAAATCACCATTTTTGAAAAATTCGTATTTATTTTTGCGATTTTAGGTCATGTGATTTTTTTTTTATTTTTTTGTATTTTAGATCTGAAACAAATGGAGACTGCTTTTACAGTTCTGCTTCTCTTGCCCTTTTCGGAGACAACAGGTTTAGTGATGAATTGAGAGCGATGGTATGTATTGAACTCCACCTGAACGCCAAATTTTACTGTAAGCATCCAACTTTTGAATTGCTGCTTACAAGAAAAGAATTTTCATCAATAAATACTATCCTTTCACTTTCAATTTCAAATAAGTCTTTTAATAATGCTCATCTTTCCCCTGAAAGTTTGGTTCAATTTGAAGCCCTCCATAACTAGGCATTGACCAATTGTGCTCAGCAACGTTTTAGCAACTTTTGGCTTTGGGAGCAACTTTTTAGCGAATTTTAGCAAAAAATGGACAATTAGATAAGCCATAATTAGAATTTATGATAATAAAAACGATGTTTTGATGTTTATAGTTCTTGATTATTTCTTTTGTTTTTCGTTTTGTAAATATAGCTACGCTAATGCGAAATATTTATTAAAATATTTTTATACATTTGTTCAAAATTCAAGAAATTTATCTTTATAGGTATCATTTTGCAATATTATTTTAAAATATAGAAACTTTTAATTAAGTATGCGTGAAAATATCGTGAAATTTGGGCGAGAATTAGGTGCAACACTTGAAGTTTGCATAGCAACTTTTTGTATTTTTTGTAACTTTTTAGCAACTTTTCGCATTTTACACAGCATCTTTTCGCATTTTACACAGCAACTTTTCAGAAATTTACGAGCACAATCAGTCAATGCCTATCCATAACTGTTCATAACTGTTCATAAATGTCTAATGAAAGGTAGGGTTTTGTCCGTGAAGACATAAAGCAAGATGGAAAAAAAGCAAAATACTTCTCTGTTATGGCCGATGAATGCCATGACCTCTCTTACAAAGAACAAACTCTATTGTATTGAGATACCTAGATCCAAAGTTTGTAATACAGGAAAGGTTTGTTGGGTTTGTTCATTTGTTTACCAATTTGACTGGTGAGGCCATTGTCAATGTCATTCTTTCATTTCTTACTTGCTTTGTTTTGATGTTATGAATTGCCATGGTCAAAATTATGACGGTGCAGGTGCTATACTTGGGAAGGTTAGTAGCTGTCCGGTATTTTGCGGATCAATTAAAAAGCCTTTTTTACTCATTGTTTTTGTCACCGTCTTAACCTTGCTGTGTGTTCTTCTTGCAGTATTCCTGTGATAAGAGACCTCTTTAACTTTGTAAAAGAAATCTCTTACTTTTTAATTTCTCCGAAAAGCGTCAACAAATGCTTGACAAAGCAATACTTGACCTTCATTTGGACACTTGGATATTAGTCTTGGATATTTGCAAAACGCGTTTGCTGCAAAGGATAGAGGGATTAGACCGTTTCTATGATCTTTTCATTCCTTCGTATAACTGTTTTGAACAAATGAGTTTGGATGTTGGCGGGAATTGCAATGATAAAACTAGAACTGGACGTGCCCATTATTTATTATAACTTGATGAGAAATTTTCAATTTATTGTGTCCTTAATTGGCTTTGGGTGCTGAATTTTCCTAAAATAATTTTTTGTGTGGCTCTTTTTCAAAATATTTTTCAGTATATAGAAGGAGAGGCAATAAATATGCTTGTTGTGAAAATCAATAAACTCACTCTTTCAAATTCTTTTACTCTTTAGATACCAATAAATGTGTCTCAATCACTGCGTATTCAATAGCATTTTCTGGATAAAATTTCGCGAATGGAGGAAGCAAAACGTTTTTGCGCGATTAACATTCGCGAGCAAGGATTTTTCAGTAAAAAAAACATATAAATTATTTTAAAAATACTACAATCAACTGATTTTCAAGCCATAATCATCATCTTTTCTACCATAATATATCGAGTCCAAAATCACAAGAATTTCACATACTTTCGCGAATTGCAATTTTCGGAGCATTTGCGAGTGTAACTTTCGCAAAAAATGCAAAATTCGCGAAAGTTTCTCTCGCGAAAGTTTCTCCGATTAAAGTAGTTTATTTGCCCTTGTTTTGTTTTATTTAAAAATATCTCGTGAAAAACTGAGCATTGCAATTATATCTTAATTTCACAAATCTGGAATTTTATCAAATCAAAAAAAAGACTCTAACCCCCCCCCCCCCTCGCAAAGAAATCCTGGATCCGCCCCTGATTTGTTACTAAAAATGCTTTGGATAGATGTAAACCTGCCATCCGGGCGTTGCAATTATCATCGATGGACATATTGGCAGCTGTTAAAACCATTTCTCTATTAACTTCTGTAGCACAAGATATAAGAAACAATGCTGGTGAAATTCATATAGAGTGGTATCAACGGCTGTTGATTTGGCCAGTCAATGAGCCGTTGATGAATGGCCCAGAACAAGTTCTATTTTTTTAACATCGTAATATTGTTCCTTCAGAGAGCACATCTGATTATTACAAAGGAAGTTTGACAATTCCACCCTTTGATAAATTTGTGACTGATATCAATTTGAGATTTGGTGATAGTGCTATCACAGCTTATCAAGACCTCGCAATCCTCCCTTCTCGTGTTGTTCCAAACAATGTCTTTATGTCATCTTTAACTTGGGAAAAACAAATTTTGACCTTTGCAACACGGCCTCAACAAAGATTTTATGTCGATTATTAAAGTTCCTTTCTTCAAAATTTTAATGTCGAGAATGAACATCATATCCGGCGAATACTGAACAAGCGAAGCAAAGAGCAAAACAACCCAAATGTAGCAGCGTTTTTCTTGTACCGTGTCAACCATGCCAACTAAACTGGAGAAGGAATATAGGAAAGGATGGCAAGCTTTCTACTGATGTGATATATTAATCACCATTTAGTTTTCATTTCATATCATACAACAAACCAACAGAAATCTAACAGCGTGTTGATAACTACAATAAATATTTGAGACAGAAAGAAGTGCAAATACGTAGATATTGTTTCGTCACATTGGATTGTTATTGTTATTAGGGGTAGGGTTAGGAAGGGTATTATTAATTCATCATATTAAATGTGAAAGAACTATAGCGGGATAGGGTTCCTTCACATTCCAATGTGACAGAACAATATCCACGGCGTAAGAAATAACTAGATAAGATATAGGTAATTAAATAAATTTTATTATACTCAGTGATATTACGTTACACCTTAAGTTTAGCTATAACTATCTATGTATAACTTAACACTAGTCCTATGGTTATACTAATAATGGTATGGCTATGGTTAAACACGTTTCTAGTAAGGTAGTATCCGATAAGGTATTGGTAAACGGGCAATCGAAAACCCTGATAATATATCGTCTTATGGCGATCGTTAAGTCTATATAGACCGCCGTTTATAATAACTAATCGTATACCATAATGATTAGGGAAAGGGATTGCAAAACAATTCGAGTTAACGCGAGTTCGAGTTACTGGGAATATACTGTATATACTAGAATGTCACATTCTAAAATTCTATTCATGTCAGGAACCAGGAACATATAATGCCGAGACTTGAAGCTAAAAACAGAAAAGCTGGGAAAATACTTAGTTTGCACTTAAAATGTGGCAAAATTGTTCTAAACCCTCATCAACTTGTCGGTCGGTTAAGTGTGATGGGATGCCCAATTTTATGATGAAGACTCTTCAACACAACTAATGGCACACAGTGATGTGTGGAGATTCTAAAAGAAAAACATTACTCACATATAAAGGAAAAAGAAATGGAAGGATGGGAAGTTGTGAATGTGGACGCTGTTGGGAATTATTACGCAAAATACGACTTGATTCTGAACAAAAGTGCCTGCGATGAATGTGGTGCCAGACTGGAGGAGTGTTATCATTGCAGTGATTATGGTCCATACACAACATTCCGTTTAACTTTTTTTCTTTCTCTTTTTTTCCCCAACCTAAGCACGGAGGCATTCCCGGCACGCATACAATTATAAATATTATCGGCATGATTATTTTTTTATTTTATTACAATAAATTCAGAAATAAAATTAAAAAAAAACACTTTACTCATATCAAACTACTCGTTTCTTATTGGTATATTGAGGTCATTGTCCCTTATTGTTGCAACTTTCATACTTCTAGAACCAGGCCCGACGAGAGGGGGGGGGGGGGGGGCAGGGGGTACACTGCCCAGGGGCCCGGACCAAAAGTGGGCCCCGGCGTTTTTTTATTTATTTTTTGGAATTGATTTGACATGGCCTAACCTGGAGATCCAGGACAGGTAACTTTCGATCAACATATGAATCTGTTTGGGTTTATCTTTTATGTGCATAGCTCAATATTATTTTCTAAACAGTTAATTTAAATCACACGTCAGTAAATCGCTAAAGCATTACAGTCTCATATTTATTTTTTGTGTTTATTTTGCGTCATCCGAGAGTGTTTTACGACTTTATTTATATGGCTTTTCAAGCTTATTGATAATCCTTTTCAACTTTATTGAACACAGCATCACCATAATGCTTAAAGATCTAAATAAAATAAAACAAAGATCGGATAAAGAATTTAAATATGTTTATAATATCATACAAATACATTTATATAACACCAGGGCCCGTAGACAGCCGGGAGTCAGGGGGCTGGAATTTTTTAGGCACCCGCTGGAAAGATCTTGTTGGTAATAATAAAACTATTAACAATAAACACATTTAAAAATGATTAGGAAAAAAGCTTTAGGAAAATTCGTGCTACTATCAAAAATTCAAAACAAGGAAAGTCTCCGCTAATAAAAACTGCTGAGTTTCTGGCAACATTGTTTGGCTGCTTAACCAGCGTTGCTCCTATTAGTTTTACCAGAAACTGCGAACACTACAGAAGTTTAGAGTAATTTTAAATGATCTGCATAACAGAAGTGAGGTCGTGGAAGTCTTAATCATACTTTTGTATTCGGTTTGTACTTAATCACAATTAAACATGGATTAAGTAAATAAGTTAGGCCTAATCAGTTGTAAAATGTGAACTAAGTACCTAAATATGGAGTAGAGTTGTTCACCTGGAGCCATGGCCTAATTAAAAAGCTTAGCCTACCTGCTCTTCCGGTGAATAAGGTTAAACGAAGACTACTGCTCTACTACTGCGCTTTAAACTTATTTAAATTTATTACATCTAACGTTTGCAGATCAGTAGGCTACAATCAACGTCCTCACAGATGGAATGATATATGGAAAGACAACTAAACAAATTATTTGATAAACAGAGGAAAAGGTTAGGAGATAGTAACAGCAGAAAAGGTTCAATGACGCAGTAAATTTCAACATTGCGATGCAAATTTCACAATTGAGCGATTTTTGCTCCAAACCCGACAAGAATCAGTCGGGCCAAAGTCCACAGCAGGTGGCGAAATAATTAGATGTAATATACTGACCGTTTTAAGCGCAGTAGTTTTTGTTCTACGCTTACCGGCGGAAGAACAGACGATAATTAACTATGTACCTAAGTTGAGTGTGTCTTTAAGGCATAACAGACTTATAATATGTCATGCTAATTTTTTTAGCCTAAAGCATATCCACAGTGCAAATCTCGGAACACGGATATATCTCTATGGGAACTATTGCAAAATTTTCACTTTATAACTCAGAAATTTGTTCCCAATTGTCTGTGTCATTC
Source organism: Candelabrum cocksii (assembly GCA_963930725.1). Taxonomy (NCBI): domain Eukaryota; kingdom Metazoa; phylum Cnidaria; class Hydrozoa; order Anthoathecata; family Candelabridae; genus Candelabrum; species Candelabrum cocksii. Next base: position 6,498,980 of record OZ005669.1, read on the forward strand.
TCAGAATATTTCTAACGTTACCTTCACAGTTGCACATTCAGCACATTTACACGGGTAATGTATCAAGGAAGACTAACAAGTAAATTTAGGGATCCTAGCAGTTGAAGCCCCCTTAAGCTAAGACTCTCGATTTTCAAAGTATTATAGATTCATTTGGAAGCCGCAATGCCCGTAAAGCACCTCTAAAATAAGCTTGATATTTCTTTGAAATAAATTGTTTGTTTATAATTGTTTTTTAATAATGTATATATAATTTACTATATTCACTTTTTTATACTATATACATGTATGTGTGTGTATATATTTATATATGAGCACAAGGGGCCCAGAAGCTTGTGTGCCTCGGGGCCTGTGCTGGCTCTCGACGCCGCGGATTTTTTTCCCGGAAGCAATCGAAAGCATCCTGCATTCTACCTACGTCACGCGAAACGGGAACGGGCGTGTTCCACGCGGGATCTTATCTAAAAGGCGCCAAAGATGCAAATTTTGATTAGAAACGTGAAACTCAGCAATACATAGAATGGAATCAAATAATTCAAATCAAGATTTTGATAAACGAAAGAGATACAAGACTGGGTTTAACCTATTCATGCAGGAAAATTCTGTAAGTAGATTCGCACTGAATTAAATCTACAATATTAATTTTATAGATTTACATAAAATACAATAATTAACAAATAATAAAATATAAGTTATATGCTGTCATTATTTTAGTGGATATATTACAATGGATTACTGCGTTTAATAGACAATCATTGGCTATCTTCTCGGCATTACATTGTAAATGTACCAGTCTATAATAACAATCAAAAGTAAAAACTAAAGTTTAAAAACAATAAAACGTTAAAGTGATTCCGAGGCGAAAAATATTTGGTTTCAAAATCGTTTTAAATATCATTGTTATAACATTTTAAAGTGTCATTTTGAGTACCGAAGTCTAATAATGAAGGATTATAAAAAAATATCTTCGTTTAATACATTTCTGTCATGGCCGCCATTTCTCTCGAACCTCCCGCTTCAACATGTGTTTATTATTTACCGTCCAGTCCACGCGGCCCGCAAAGCGGCTTTGACGTCATTATGGAGTATTATTTTGAGAAAAACATTTTAGCGAATAACTAAGCATTCGAATAATTGTCCTTGAAATTTTTGTACAGAACTGCAAAAAACAAACTTTTGACAACGATCAAAGAAGTAAAAGCTTATAACTTTGCAAGTTCGTGTTTTCGTTTAAAATGCCTCATTCCTGTGTTTTTCAGGATTTATTTTTGCGATTTTAGGCCAGCACGATTTAATCCAGCATTAATTAATACGCTTAGGGTAAGACAAAAGTAGCTAAAGTAATGGTAGATTAAGGTCGATAATAATTTTAAAATTTTCATTTTTTTCGATACAGATACAATAAAACTGTTGATAAATTTTAGCTGATTCAAGATGCACCGGAAAACAACCCACCGTTTTTCATTCATTCATTCATATTTTCTTTTTCATAAAATTTCTAACAAAAAACACAATTCTCCTAGATAAATTCAACACTACATTTTGTAGTTGAAAAATGAATATATATATATATATATATATAATAATATCTTTTTATACAAAATATAATATTATAAATGATCAAAGAAAAAGTGTAACTCGTAGAAGGTCAAATTTGACTTTATCATTGAGAACCATTAATATAAGTTTATAAAAAAAAAATCAAAAATCGTTAATTTATCTATGCATACAAGAAATATATGATATACAAATAAAAATTCTTCAAACAAACAGAACAAAAGAATAACAAAAGATAATTTAAAAATATTTATATATATCATTATCCAGTGAAATTGAAATACTTTTAACAAGGCTTTTAAAACTGAAAATGAAATATTTGTTTTGATTAGATTTGAAACAATAAATTATTCCAAAGATTTGCAAGTTCCAATTCGGATTTACAAACCGATGAGTTATTTGTTGATATTGCCATTGAAACTGTGGATGTAAAATGTGAACAAGCAACTTAAACTAAAGTCCAACCCAGATTGTTACGCTGCTACATCCACAAGAACATTGGTGAACTCCACAGCTGACTGTATTTCATGTCAGACTAATATCGTCCGTAAAAAGCCAAAGTCAGCAGTTTCCTTCACATATATAAAAAGAAACTGAGTCTCTCTAAATGTGAACTTGAAAGTTTTAGTTACGCACCAACCAATCAAACTTTTATAGAATATGCTTGTTTAAGCATACAGGTCGGAAATCTTCCAGTTCCACACAGCTTGTTGCTATAATATAAAATAAAAACTCAATCCAGTTAAATAATTGTATGAGCAAATTTGAACCTAGCTAGTTATAAAGAAACAGGAAATAGCAATGAATAAAACTAACCTTCTGAATGCGAACCTGATTAATTTCTACACAGCACAAACACTCCCTGCTCACTTCTATCGTTTGACACATTCCACACTTACACCACTCAGTCACTTCTTTTTTCTCTCGCTCGCTTGTCCTTTGACCAACCATCTCTTCATCGCATTCGCCTTGCATGCTCACATACTATGTTCAAAGCTTTTTAGCTCTTCCTCGGAGAATTTCTTTTTCGGTTCAAACAAGTATGGTTTACAAGAGATCTTTACTGTGAAACGTCTTCAAAAAGAGTTATTTCGCGATGTAAACCAGGATTTTATAAAAAATTTCAGTGCAATCAATTTGTTCTCCATACTACGTCACAGTTTAAAAAAGTTTGAACACTAATTTGAAAATCGGGCCGCAAACAACATTTGAGAACAGTTAGAAAAATGTCGAAAATTTGTTTTTAAAAAGCTGTTTGCCAACGAATGGTTTGGCATTGCAAAAAAATGAAAAAGCAATTAGTTTTCATTTTTTGTGTTTAACAAAATAAGTTCGCATGTTTTTAGACCTCGGAATCACTGTTCTTAAAGCCCTGCATAATAACAATACATACATTATAAGCAAGACAGCTATAAGCATCGTACGAACAAAAATTTCCAATTATTTAAAAATGCCTTGTTTTTAATGTAGTTTATTCAGAGACAGAGGGTAAAATGGCTTAGTGAGACAATATTAAATGATCAGAAGATATGAGTAAATTTAAAACAAAGCTCAAAATTAAATAAGAAAAAGATTTTTATATACTGTATGTAATTTACATTTCAAGGGAAATTACCGGCAATGCATATAAGCATAGTTTCTACCCCTGCTTTCCATATACATAGCACACACTCATTTTTTTAAATAAGAAACCCGTTTATAAGAAACTAGAACTCAGATGCCCAAACAATTAAGAAACTCGAGAGCTGGAATCTGGTGACCTAAGAAACTTCCAAATGTAGAAGAAACTGATGTCGTCATATCAGTTTGGTTATCTTGAATTATTTTTCACTTTCGGTTTCAAAACAGATTTTCAAATTATTGCTGGAAGGAAAACACACGCCGAAATCGATGTAATGACTTCATCGAATTCTTCAAATAATCGAATATTTTTGTGTTTTGAAGAGAAAGTCGGTTGCAATTTGAAGATGTCTGGGAAACGGCCTGCTGAGAAGAAAAAGAGACAAACTACTTTGTTCAACAAAGATTTCACCAGGACTATTGTTCATTGGGGTGAAAGAATCGGCGTTGGTGAACGATTTGGTAAATTTGTTGAAGATGACCCAACTTTGCTTGTAAAATGCGAAAAATGTCCCGAGAAGTTCAAAACAACACAAGCATTGTCGATGCATGATAAATGGTCTCATCAGTTGACTTTGAAACGGAATGTGGACCAGACAATCGATGCTGCTCTCTCTTCTAGTTCGAAAAGAGCATGAGTGTTGCGGAGAAAGTGAAATTGCAGTGGCGTCGTGTGTGTTCTGACATCGAAAGAAAACGAATCCGGGATGAAAGAGACGAGGAAAAAAAACAGAATGCGAAGAAACGGAAGGGTGCTAGCGAGCGTAAATCATATGATAATATTTTTAAGGTAGACGTTATCCGGCAATTGGAGGAGGGAAATGCTCTGGCGGCTGATATTGCCGCTCGAAATAACGTATCTAAATCAATTGTGTCGAAATGGTTCAAGGGCAAGAAATCCATCTATAACGCAGCTGCGCTTCAACACGGTAAACCTTTAAAGAAAAACCGAAGATCGATAAAGCATAACACAATGTTTAAGAAATTAATCGAGAAATTCAGGAAAACTCGTTCCATTGGTGGCAAAGTATCATTCAATTGGATATATTTTAATGCTTGCGTGATAAACAAGAACCTTCACCCAGATGCGAAACGTCTGTCAAAATCTGTTGCTGTCTCATTCATCAAAAAATACGACATCAGACTTCGTCGTGTGCAACGGAAGAAGCAGAAGGCGAAGGCCATGTATACCCAAACTCTCATGAATTGGCATAGCGAGTTGAGAAAGGGTCTGATAAAAACGGGATCAAAACTTGCTCGTTACGATTCGAAGTGGGGACGCTACAAATCAGATCAACGATGGAATGTGAATCAAGTCCCGATGGAATTTGCAATCGATCACAAAACAACTTACGAGGAGCCGGTGGAAAAGGAGAACAGAAAGGACCACAGGGTATGGGTAGCAAACCCAGGTAGTGGCCTTGAAAAGCGGCAATGTTCGCTGCAGATATGTTTCTCGCCAGTGAAGGCCAATGCAGGATTGCTATTATATTTCGTGGGAAAGGTTGTATATCTCCTGACGAGATAGTAGCCTATCATTAGGGTGTGGATATTTACTTCCAGAAATGCGCTTGGGTCGACCGAAAAGTGTCTGTTGACTGGGCTAAGAAAACGCTTGCTACAGCAGTAAAAGACCTGCAGGATTTTGTGCTCTTTTGCGATAATCTTGATGCTCAGACATGCAAGGAGTTCCGTGCGGCAGTTTCAAGTCTGGGTGGTATTGTCAAGTATGGTCCGCCAGGTGAAACAGATACTTAGCAACCAGTTAATTCTGGTTTCGGGTGCCTTGTCAAATCACTTACATTTGCAGAGCAGACGGAATGGCTTGAACATGACGAGGATATGGATAAATGGTTGGGTCAAGGAGATAGATTCACGGCAAAGGAGAGAAGAATCCTAATCACTCAATGGGTTGGTCAGGCCTGGGAGAAGCTCAAAGACTCAAAATACGATCATGCCCGTTGGAGATGTTTTGAAAGGACCGGATGTCTCCTCACTGCTGATGGAAGTGGCGATGAAAAGGTCAAGCCAGAGAATATGCCAGAATACATTGTTCCACCACCACTTGCAATTCCTGCTGCGGATGACCCGTTCGAGCAAGTTGTTCCTTCTGCTGAACCAATACCTGACGACACCATGATCGTGTGTGACATTCCAATTGACGTCGAATTACGTGATGATGACAACGATCAGGCTGAAGCAGTTCTAGAGGATATCGATGACGAGGTTGATTATGACAGATCGTGACATAAAACACAACCTCACTGGATGTAGCATTAAAATCTTTTATGATGATCTGAGAGATTGGTTCATCGGCAAAATTATGTAGATGAACACGCGAATGAACAAATTGAGAGTTTATTTTGCAGAAGATGATTCGGATGACTACATCGGTGAAGATGAAATCAACAGCATGGACATTATTTTATTGTCATGATTGTAATATTTTTTCTCAAAAAGAGTTCAACCAATTCCTTTAATTTTTGATTATTGAGCCTAACTTACCGATTAGGCAATGAATTTATGTTTATTTACGTTAAAGTCTTGTCAGTCTGTAAGAATTATTCTTCCAAAAATTAAGAAACTTTTAAGAAACTTTGAGAACTCGGAAGGTCACTTTTTTAAGAAACTTTGAGATCTCGGTAGTAAAACAAGTTTCTTATAAAAAAAATGAGTGTAGCTATAAGCATATGTTTACTGTAAAAATTGTAAAATTGCTAAGCGTAGCTACCGTAAGGTCATTTCACAGTCTTGCTTATAAATAAAATTAGTGTATTATAGGTGTAGAAACTTTCGCGCAAAGAGAAATGCTTACTCAAGCAATGTATATAAATGTAGTGTAAAAAAAAATGATTCCCGTGTCAAAATACGTGCAAAGTTTATTTTTGAAAATTCTTTTTACGCATAATTATTACGCTTGTTGAACATAAATTAACATGTTTTAACTTAAAAATGTTTTCGCATTTTGAGGGATGGAAAAAATAGCAAACCATTTGGACCATTAGCAGGATTTATTTCTCTCGTAATCATAGCTAATGTAAGCACGCCTGTAGGCCGTTTGTTATGGCTGAAAAAGGTGCTTAGAAATAACTTTTCATTGTTTACTTTTGTAAGTGTACTTTGAAAACAATAAACTCGTTAAATAGACCAAAAAGCGGTATTTACACCATGTCACGTGACATAAGAAAATAAGCTATAACTCGAAAATGAAAAAAAATCAAAACATAGTCCAAACGGATGAAATGCTTAAAATCTCACTTCGGTTCAGAAAAATATTACTTCAACAGTTTTAGATCAATTTTTCATTATTTTTTCTTTCATGGCATCACAATTAGTTTCTGCCCAATTTCTCAATAACTGCAGGTCCCAGGTGCGGAAACTATTTCTTTTTTAATCTTTTATATATACAAAAGAAGTTTCCACAAAAAAATTTCAGTTCCTAGATATGTTAAATGAAACTTCATTTTTAAAGATCATAACAAACGGCCTACTGAGCTAGTTTCCTTGTTTGAGAATGAGAATCTTGAGAATTTAAAAATTTGAATAAGAAGTTGTTGTGAGGTTGATTCTGTCAAGAGACTAGATAACATTTTTTTGTTTATACCAACTTGGAACTCTTTGTCGAGATATATCTGTTGAGTGGTGCATACCTAAAGATCTGTCAACGGATTATATTGCTTTGAGTTAAGTTTATTTTGGATTTTAACTACCTATTATATTTTTTTTATTTTTGTTTTAAATATTTTACATATATTCATAACAGAAAAACAATGAAGTTTTAACAGTTTATTGAGATGGTCATATTGTTAACTCAATAAATGTCAATACAATAGCTAGCTAACTCTAGCTACCTGGTAGCTAGATGGTAGTACCATCCCTGACAAAATAATGTTTCCAGATAGAACTTTTTTTCTTTTCTGTGCTAGCAACCCCCTCTCTTCCAGTGTCAGTGTTGTTATGTTGAGTGTGCTAGCTTTTTGCAATATTTTAGTGTTTACGTTTTGAGGCTTCTAATTTTTTGCAAGATTATTCTCATTGCGGATTGTTTTGTATTTCGTAATTTAGGTATGATAGCATGCAATTGTTTTGCATTTTTTCATTTAGGTACGATAGCAAGCGATTTTAGGGGCTGTGCAGTTCTCTCCACGTTGCCATGTGTTTGATTGCTGTTAATTCCTTGTAATGATTATGGTGTGTATTCAAATCTGTTTTCATGTGTTTGTTTTTAAACAGTTGTTAATATATATATATATTATGATTGATGTTTGTAAGCAGAGTTAACTGTAAAGAATAGTGAATATAGATATATATATATATATATATATTAATGTAAAAGTGTGTTTCGTAGTCCCCAAGTGACAATGTTGCTAAGAAACGACTCTTTATATGAGCAGATATTTATTTTCCGACCATTCTTTCTAGAAGCTTTAAATATAATAAAAGTATGCTCTATGATGGAGTCGTTTAGAAATGACGAATATGAGGTTATGTAAAAGTGATCCATACTCTTAAACCTAGACCTGTCCCCCAGGATTTCTCTAAAGCTGATTGATTGATTATACCTAATTTTCCTGACTGAATAATTCCACTGATATTAATGATTGTGTAATAGAAACTATTTTTCTGATTGCTCTGACAGTTTAGACATGAAAACGAGAAAGCAACAAATCTCTCTTTAGGTTGAGTTTCTTTTGTTAAGATTTTGTTAGCAAATATCATTAGAAAATTAAATTAAATTATTTTCAAATTTCTTTTATTGGTTATAAATTTAAACATTTCGTTTGGTAGTTATGAAAACATGAACGTATAACTCGTGTTATATAAATTAAGAATCCAATTCCATGACAATGACCAAAGCACACACAAGTCTCCTCAGTAAACCTGCCCCATCGAGGTCTTCATGATAATGCTTTAATGAGCGTTCTGGAAGCCTCGTTAAAAAACAACTCTGCCGCTATTCGTCTTTTTGATATTTCCTTCTGTGTTGTATTGTCTTTGTCTGTTCATGTCTGGATTTTAATCCTAGGCATGCTGATGAGCCCTGACACTGGGCAGTTTCAAAAGATAGGAAGCACTTTATTTGATGAAAAATGTTAATACCTCGAGTGAATTAAATGAGTTCTTGACTGGTGTACTAATTTATATCTTTAAGGAATTATCAAAATATAGGTTTATCTTTTCAGTTTTTTAAAGTCCAAATAGGCTTAAAATCGCGTTCAATTTTTCAAACACCACTTCAATTTTTGCCCGCTGGCTTCGCACGTATGTTACAGGGGTTGTTTGAAACATTACATCGACGCCTGCTGGTCTCTTGTAGATGTTATATATATATCAACATTGCTCAAATGTCAACTTTGTTGTGTTCGGCAAAATACATTGACGCACACGTGTTGAACGCCGCTGTATAATATTGAGTTCTTTTTGATGAAAGAGTTTCAACTGTAAACAACGTTCGTAGTTTATGTGTCTTATCTGTGTGAACGAGTACATAACAGTAGACACGTGTTATATTTTCTAACATACTACATTTTTTCATTTTCGAGCTAGTCTTTGATATAAAATTTCACCTCCCTCACTCATTTCACCTCAATTACTCCCTTCTTTTCAAAATTTCCCAACTTGTTCTAAACTTTCTTCGGATTCTTCATTACATTTAATACAATATTTTTTACTCATTTCATACATGCTATCTGAAAGAGAAATAACAAATCTTCTCTCAATTCAAACTCAACAATAAAATTGAGCCGTTAACTGACAACTGATGGTTTGATTGATCCTGATGACGTTCAAATTCTGTCTTCTATCAACTTGCTGACGATGAAGTCGAAAGTCGTGCTTCCACCACCAGGTGCATTCCAACGGGAAGATCTGTACTGTCGGCGACGTTGGAGGCGTGTCCGACATCTAAGCAACGAATTCTGGTCAAAGTGGAGAAAGGAATACCTCCAGCACCTTCAGAGTCGATCAAAATGGTCAACAGAACGGCGAAACGTGAACCGGGGCGACGTAGTCCTATTGAAGGAAGAGTCAACCCATCGAAACGAGTGGAAAGTAGCTCTGGTGGCGAAAACCTACGTAAGCGACGACGGCATCGTGAGAAGTGTCACTGTACGACACTCCAACTCAGAGTACGTTTGACCCGTCAACAAGTTGGTTGTCTTGGTAAAAATCAATTAGCACACTGGTCGAGAGATGCTCCCAGTTGTTGTGCTAATTGAATGCTAAGTGTTGTGTTGAATTACTGGTCGAGAATTCCCAGTCAAGTTATTTATGTATGCTAGTTGATGGATTCCCAGCCGAGGGAACCTTGTTCTCTCTTTAGTGTTTTTTGTTTTTTAAATGTTTATAGTATTGTTTCAAAATGCCTTGATTAGGATTTTGGGGGGAGCCAGATGTTACAGGTAATTACTTTATTTTGACAGCTTTGCCACGTTAATTACCTAGGGTTATTTCATATTATTTGTAACTTTGCCACGTTTACTATCGTGGGAATTTGTAAAAAAGGCGTATAAAAGTGCATGCGAGTTGTGTAAAACGTACAGAATACAAAGACAGAGAAACTCAATGTTTGAGTATAGAACTTTATGTTAAGTTCTGCGTATAATCTGTCGAGGTGTATATATGTATGGTCTGTCCTATGTGAAGGACTTATTACAAGACTCGTATAGCACTTCCATACAACTGCTTTACCTTTCTTGGAAGAAAGTTTCAACCGAGAACGAGTTATTTTTCTGCGTTCCTGACAAGTGCAACGTTCAGCCGCAACACGTGTCGATTGGATGTTGATCCAACTTCTCCCAAAGTTGCCAAGCAAGGAATGGTAACACTGGAAAAGAACTTATTCGATAACTTCATTATGGAATGGGGAGAATGTGCTCCAGACAAATTCAGATCGATTGTCAACATTGTATCTTCAGAATATGGTTTTGAATATGTCGAGGAATGTACAACGTATGAAGAAGTTGTTGAAACATTAAAGAAATTGTATGTTAAAACACCCAACACTGTATTTGCTCCTTACCAATTAGCTTCACGAAAACAAAAACCCGGTGAAAATCTTGACGAATACTTGGAGGAATTAAAGAAACGTAGTAAACATTGTAACTTTGTTTCTGTTTCTGCAGAGGTGTATCGCTCAGAGATGATTAGAGATTTGTTTGTCAATGGATTACCATCAAATTATATCCGCCTATGTCTCCCGGAAATTGCAGAATTAACCATAGAAAAAGCGCAGGATAAAGCGCGAACACTTGATCTCGCTCAAAAGAACTCTGAAGCATACACCCAGAACATTCAACCTATCGTTGCAGCAGCCGCAACATCTGAGGTCATAGACAATCCAGAAAGCCAATCATCTATTGCAGCGTTATGAAAAAGGACAACACAAACCACCCGTAAGAAATTGTGTTATTTTCGTTCTATGCATGCTAGTCGATCGTTGTGCCTAGCCCGTGATGCAACCTCTCACAACTGCTCTAAAACAGGACAATTTTCAAAAGTTTGTCAGTCCAAAAAGGATGCCAGTCTATCCGCCATCTTCTCTCTATCCCTCTGTGCAATAACTGCTGCTTTTCCACATAACCTTCGTCATGCTTCGGTTCCTGTGGATGTAAATGGACGCACTTATTGATTGTGTAGCTCTGACAGCTTCATTAGTGAGAATGCCTTTAAACGACTCAATGTCAAAGTGACTCGTTCCAATAAACTAGTATCCACGGCATTACCTCCAATGGAATCTACTGCCTACCTTTTAGTGAACGACCGTGAATACCAGAATATTGAATTAGACATTCTTAAGAACTTTTGCTGTGATATCATTCTTTGGCATGATTTTCAAACACAACACAGTAAAGTGGCATTTCAGTTTGAAGGGAATCAACCAGAATTTATGGTCAAACCTCTCGTCAATTCTAGTGTGACTGCACTAGATGAACACAAGCCATCCAAACTCACTACATCACTCAAAATGTCCGCAAAACCTGGATCAGTTGCACTGCCTGAATCGCAACAAAGTCGAGATCTTTCATTAAAGACGATAGAGACTTCATCAAAGCCGAAATTCAATCACTTCTTAAAGCAGGAAGAATCCGACGAAGTGATTCTGCTTGGAGAGCTCAGTTCTTGTTGCCAAAGATGAATTCAACCGTCACCGTAAGAGGGTCTGTGCAGATTACTCCCAAACAATTAACATATACACGAACCTTGATGCGTACTCTCTTACACGAATTGATGAAGTGGTTAACCGATTATCAAAGTGTAAATAGTTTTCAACATACGATCTCAAAAGGCCATACCATCAAATCCAATTACAAGAGTCCGAATACAAAAGTATACCGCCTTTGAATGTCTTGGAGATTTGTACGAGTTTGTTGTAATGCCATTTAGCGTAACAAATGGTGTACCGTGTTTCAACGCTCATTGGATGACTTAGTGAAAGAAGAGGGGCTCGAGGACAGTTTCCCGTATCTTTATAACGCAACTATCGGGGGAGGGAGGGAGTTGATGAAGCAGATCTTAATTGCTTTCCAAGGAATGATCAAAAGACGAAACATAACCCTCAACAATGCCAAAAATGTACAATGTGCATTTGTCGAATAAGCAACCAACGCTAGCAGCTTTTGGTTTTACAAAAACAGTTGTACTACACCGAGGAAGAGATATGAAAGTCGATCTTCCAACAGAGGTGACATTATCATCAGCCAAGTTAAAATGCCCAAAATGTGAGCGGAAATTTATTAACCAGCAAGGACTTTCGGTGCGGTGCTAGGAAATTTCCCACCCGTCAAATTCCCACCTGGTGAGTTCCCACCCGGTATTTTCCCACCCAGTGAATTCCCACCTGGAGGTTTCCCACCCAGTGGAAAATTCCCACCCGGAAAGTTTCCACCCAGTTATTTTCCACTTCTTTACACCCGGCGCCTCGCAACTGGGAGATGCGTTTTACATTCCAACCATATTGAACTCTATGGTAGATACGATGTGGAGAAAAGGCATAAATAAGGACTGGTGTTTCAATATCGTTTCAAGTGAAAAAATAACTTGTTACAATACTAAACAAATAGATAGGTGCTTAACAAAATGAATTAACAGAAGACAATATTGGGAACGTGAAAAAGACTCCTTGTTTTGTAATAAATGTTGAGGAAAAGAGTAACAAAAGAATGCGAACTGAAATTACAATCTAAGGTTGTGAGCTATGGCTCTAAGGTAAGGTAGCGGTTGACGATTAGGATAATCATCGACAATTATTTGAAGTATTCTTCTACTGCAATCAAGATAGAGTGGAGCGTCTTCGTGGAGGTGGTGGGTGACCAGCAAGATGTTGAGTTATTGAGACGCGGATGACGTTTTCTTCATTTTGCAAGCCTCTCATGAATTTCCAAAATACTGAATGGTATGACTGCAGTTGGGATTGGATTCATCCACAATTATCTTATCTACAATTATAGATTGAATTCAATTTCAAAAAGGGGAGGACGTTGTGGTGCATTTCTTCTGCTCGTTGGAAGCGACCAACGTAAGCATCTTCAAAATACTCCAGCGGATCATCTGCAACTGCATTGAAGGTGTTCCGAATATGATCGGCCAATTCATCAAACCGTTCACTGCAGCTGGTGGTAAAAATGCTAGTACACAGATCATTCGTAAATGGAGTGCAAACTCCTCGTCATTGTTATTCCTTTTTTTTATTGTTGTTGCTCAGAACAAGGCCTTAAAGGCCACTTGAGTGTAAAGAGCTAGAAGAGTTACAGGGAAAGTTATGCAGTTTTCAGATATGAACATTTAATTTGAACCGTTGTAGGTTATAGACAGATGGAGAGCATGTAGAAGGCAGGGGGGTTCCAAAGTCTGGATGTTTGCGGGAAAAAACTGTTCTTATAGAAATCCTTGTGACAGTTTGGAATACAAACAGTCCATTGATGAGAAGATAAAGAAAACCTAGTTGTACGGTGAAAAATTCAGGGAGAAGGTGTAAGAGATGATAGTTCGCTTGAACAACCATAACCACAACCATAATAAAACTTGTAGAAAAGACAAAGAGAAGCTACGTTTCGCCGGTGTGATAGGGAGTCCAGTTTCGAAGATAAGATTGCGCCGATTGCGTTGCAAACACGCCGTTAAACACGGTCTAACAAGTTCAAGCAATTCGCAGAAGCACCTGCCCAAATGTGGCAGCTGTATTCCATGCAAGGACGTATTGACGATTTGTACAGGTAAAGTATACACTCAGGGGTGAGGTAACTCATTTCTCGTAAAAGAGAACCAACCTTCATAGCAGCTGATTTGGCAATGGCTTCAATGTATGAACACCATGAGAGATCGCTTGTAAATATGAGACCAAGAAGGCGAAATGAATTGTTTTCAGGCAAACGAGAACCATTCACCAAAATTTGAGGTAAATAAGCTTGTTTGAAATGATTAATGGAAAGAAGACTAGTTTTAGATGGATTGAAATTAACCATTTTTCAATCGATTGTTCAAGTGTCTTGTGTTTAGTTTCAAAATTTTCTAAAACAGTTTCAATCTTATTGAAATCTAGCGAATTATTTTCAAAAATACTAGCCATTAAAGAAAGAGTGTTTTTAAATTGACGTGTTGCTTGCTTCAATGTTCATTAATCGGAAGTCCATATTTTCAAAGTAGGCACTGCAGCGAGCATCAATATCTTTTTCCATGAAAACAGCGCTAAGTGCAGGTTTTGCACAATCAGGACAAAACCAGAAATTGTCGTTTCGCTCGTTTAACATTTCAACTACATTGACATCCAAGTTACAACATTCGCTACAAAAGAAGTTTGAGCAACGAGTACAATGTCTAAAATGTAACAGATTTCCTTGCATAGAACAATTTTCATTAGAACATTTTGTTGTTAGATCTCGATATTTATTGAATCAATCAGGTCTTTTTAAGTTTCTGCCATATGAAGATTTTCCAGATGCCATATCGTTACGGATATTGTAACAATGAAATGATGAAAGTTGACGTGTAGTAATACAGAAGTATTGAAAGATGTTTTGTTTCAGATATACTTCTCTTAAAAAGAACCACCTCGACCATCCAATGACCCGCGTGGGAATTTAGGCTTTTGATTATCTGAAACAGAGTACACACTTCCAAATTCTGTAAAAACTGATGCAAGGTAAAAAAAACAACAACAAAAAAAACAACAACAAACAAAGTAGATGATAATAAGTTAAAAATTAAATTTTTATATATTTACAGGGAGTTAAAATACAATTTAAAATTAAAGTTAATAATATGTATGTTATATATACAGAACAAAATAATTGTTTTTCAAAATAAAAGAGAGAGAAACTTAAATAGAAGCTGTTTGAGTTTTAATTTTAATATTTTATTATTGACAAGAAGAGAAGTAGTGAGTTTTTTCAATATACTACGTGTACTTATTAGTTTTAATTAGTTTACAGCAAAATCAAAAAGATTTAATTGTGCAAATTGTTTTGCTGCTGAGTTAAATAGGAAAAATATTTTTAATTCCGTGGAAAACAATTATCTTGTAGAAAACAAGTAGAAAGTTGTTTGGAGAATTTAAATATTGATCAGAAAACAAAACTGTTTTTGTATTCTCCTTCCCAGCAACCCAAGAGATTGGATGTGTTTCCACACATTTGAGCATAGATGGTAGAAACAGCCCTTTAGATCTATTTCGTTATTTACTTGTCGAATCGCACTTCTTCAAAGTCAATTAAAACATCATTTCGGTTTTGATTACCAATGCTCAGCCTATTGAAAATTTGACGGGTGGGAATTTACCGGGTGGGAATTTTCCAGGTGGGAAATGTCCTGTCACTATAGTAAACAAGTATACCGGATCCGAAGAGGGTTATTAGTATTTTCTAACGACAGCAATACCGAAATAATACCTTTTCGGTCTCGGGTATTTAATTTTGGGTGATCATGGGTGATCAAAATCACTTTTTGACGGCATCCGAAAGAACCCTACCACAGGCATTTTGCTTCAAAATTTGAGAATAACAGTCTTTCGGTATCGGAAATTTGTCTAAGACAGATCTTGAAAGTGAAACGTCGCGCGCGCGTATATATATCATTGTGCGTGTTGTAAAGTGTATTACAGGCTACGTCAAGTGCAACGGGCCGCAGGGAACATAAAATAAGCGCTCGGCTGAAAAATAAATATCTATGTAATATGCCCGGGCGCCGCTGTGCTTACTCGAAATTCATGCATGATCACGCGATCCGTTTGATCACCCGTCAATACGCCCCTGAAAATGGTATCCGGCGGTAGAAAAGGAAGCCCTTGCTATCATAGAATCTGTCAGAAAGTGGAATCACTTGCTATCACTTCAACCATTTACCCTGATTACTGACCAACGTTCCGTATCATATATGTTTAATAATCGAAAACGGACTAAAATAAAGAACAATAAGATTCAAACGTGACGTATGAAACTAGCTGAATTTTCGTATGTCATAAAGTACGGGAAGGAAAGAAGAATGTTGTAGCTGACTCTATAAGATATTGTAAGACTCTTAAAATCTTTGAAATTAGCCTTTACACTGTGCTTCATTTTGAGACAATAGTTCTTATACTACTTTGTCTCTGCTTAAAATTGTTGTTTCAACAGTATATTATAGTCAGTGTAAAAAAATCTGAAAAATGCTGACGTCAACATTGACGCTTTTGAACCTTAATATCTCATAATCGATGGATTTTAAGACTATAGTTTGTTTGGTAGTTATTATCAGAATAAAATTGTCGTTACAACGGTGTATAGATTATCTAGGTTTGAATATATAAATATTCTGACACAAAAAATGCTGATGTCAGCAATTGTGTGACTCTCAGGCGTATCTCCCTCAAAAATTTGAATCGTAATTGTGTTCTGAACATTTGTACCAATTTTCATGCTTTTATCAAAAACTGAAGGATGAATGTACTAATAGCCCTATGATGGCCTATGACTGCCATCAATATAAGAAATTTTGCTAATCAGCAACGACAAATATAAACGAAAAGACGAAATCGGAAACCTAATGAAAAAATAAAGAAAAACAAATCAATATATAAATAAAAAACATAAACTAAATACATAAGCAAAACAAATCAGCAAATCAGATAAGCAAATCGTTAATTTCTCTACCAAAAATTAAATGATTTGGTTTTAAAACTTAGCCTTCGATATCGTCACTGACGTGCGTTAAGGACGCGAATTTACCATATTTTCCATATGTGATACCTCTTCATGTACGCTTAATATAATGAGCCTGGTGAAATACGAATCGTTTCGAATTAAAGCAGGAAATTTTCGAGCGAAGGAAAATTATTCAACTCCACTGATTCTTCTTTTTAATCATCGTTCAGTTACTCTAGCATACCCTAGCTCACAATATGCTTGCTTCAAAGAATCACAAAACCCATGAATATTAACCTCGCTATCCATACAGCATAGAAGGTGACGGTCTCGGTTTATTGAAACCCTACCCAAAACCTTTAGCTCATTTCAATAGTTCTTCCATTATTTATTATACCCTTGCGGCAACCTGCAATCCCAGTCTAGTTTTTTTACAGAATTCATGGAAGAGTGGTTTTGGAAGTAGATTTACTGGTGATATTAATTCGAGTGGGTCGAAAATCACACTGAATTTTAAAATGCTTCTCTTAGTAATTGGTAAGTTCCATGCTACATATGTCGCTAAAATCAAATATGAAGGTGTCACTGTGCACATGCCAGTTAAGTCCAAGAATTTTTCCCATAAGAATGCTCTTTTGGACCGGTTTCAGTGTAAGATAAATCATTTGATAATAATTTGTTATTTTTCCCGGTGTTTTTCGTAGATTTCAATTTACAGAAACGCTTGTTTTATGTCAGAAACCAGGACGATAATTTCGAAATGTTTAAATGAATTATAAGTATGTAACACGCGGGTATAAGCTTGAAACAGGAATTAACGCGTGACGAAGTTTGATGTGAAGTCTCCCCTCCCATTTTGAGTTACGTTCTGACATGACGAAATCGAAATCCGGAAAGGTCCTTTTGCTTTATGTTATTTTCCCGCAATCAAGGGAACGACTGAAATAGTTCGAGATAACGAATGTTCGAGTAAACGGGAGTTTATATGAGAAACTATTAAGAAAGGGAAATGGGAAAACAGTTCGAATTAACGTGAGTTGTACTTAACGGGGGTTCGAGTTATCGGGAATGTATCTATCTCAATGATATATATATATAATAACTTATTATTATTTTTATTATATATTATTATTTGTTATTATATATATATCATTGACCTATCTATCTATAATATCAAATCATTGCTGCAAACCACCCAGCATGGGTGAAAAATCAAGATGGCACATCCAAAAAATCTATTGATTGAAACTACTATAAGTCAACATAACAAGTCTATATCCAGCTGTGACTGAATATACCACAGTAAAACATACAGTAAAAATGTCACTACAGAAAAATTTGAAAGAACAGGGACATAATGAATTTGGATTTGTGTTTGAAGTTGCTTGGGAAGTTGTAAACAAGGGTAATATAATGATTTTGGTTTTAATAAATAAATTTTAACTTAAAAACACTTTTTAAATGCTAAAAAGTGACACAAATATATATATTTTATATATTATTTAAAAGACATTTTTAAAACATAAACTATATACATTATTTTTGGTAAACCTGCAGAAAAGTGTCCCATAGATATTAGTAAGCGGAATAACGTTCCAATTGTTAGCGAGTCTCTCTAATTTCTTATTCTTTCTTCCTACCTAGACCACCTACACTTATGATGATATTTTTTTTATTTCTTTGATATTTTTCCCATTCTTTTCCACCTTCTCTCCTCATTTATTATAGTTCTAGTTGTTTCATCCATGTGTTTGTTTCATATTGTTGACTTGAATATATTAAAACAATTTTTGAAATAGGGCAATTTGTTTTCAGCGTGACGAAAATCCGTTTAGAGTATTTTCTTGTCATGGAGAATGTTAAGGCCATATTCCACTCAGGATACCGATCCGCGGATCAGATCGGATCGGAAAGGAATACCATGACAACAATGATAGAACAATAGAAAACTCAATTATTATTGCGCAGCAATATTGAGAAATACGCCTCAAATGAGAAAGCCTGTAGTATAAGATATAGGATGGTCTTAATCTCAAGTGCCTTTTCACAAATTTCAAAAACTTGATTTTTCAGGCGATAATTTACGGTATTAATATTATGGTATTTACAGTATTCAATTTCTTATGAATGTTGTACGAGTTTCCTGAATTCCAAAAAAGTTTTGTTACCTGATAAAAGGCTTTTCCCCATTTTTTAGTTTCAAAAACTGAAATTTGTTCTGTTGAGAGTTTTTCTTGTCTCCAGAAGGCTTGTCCAGCTTTGTGCATTTCATCTTCGGTGAGATGCGGATTCTTCAATTGAAGTCAGATACAATATCTCTCTATGAAACTATCTTATCTTTTTGATAACTTGACGATGGATCACGATAGATTATGAATTTCATTTTTACACGTTTGTATTGATCAGACAGAGAAAATTGTAGTTTGTGTTTTTGATGAAATGTTCATTCTGTTCAAAACACCAGTCTGAAAATTTTGAATGTGTATTACGCAATGGAAATGGGAGGAGTATAAAATAAGGCATACTGGTGGAGAGTGGAGGGATATTGCTCGCACACATAAACAAACAAAAGAAAAGCTTGAGAAATGGGTCGTAGAGACAGCAGAGCGAAAACGTTTATTTCATTTGGCTTATATTATAATAAAAGACGATATTATATGCTATTATAGTATGACATGTGTTTTCTTTTATACAATTCTGCAAAATCTCTATGTTTGGTCGGCTTCGAAACGGAAACTAAGAAAGTAGTATTTTTTATATCCCAGTTGTCCGAAAACATAATAGTTCTCGGGTGATTTTTAGACTAATTCAACTTTCCCATTTTGGAGTTTTCTTTAACATTTTTCTAGATTGTAAAAATTGTTAACTGATAATCTTAATAAGAAGAATAAACATTTTGTCAAGATTTTGTCTTATTTTCTTATGGTCCGTTTTGGCACATGGGGGGAGGGGGTTTTAACCGAAACGGATAAAATCCGTTTTGCGTGACGAAAGTTTTTTGTCGACGGCCCCTTAGTAATGATATTTCTACGGCCATTCCAGAGAAATGTCAACCTGGAGGTCAATTTTCAAATCTGATGAATACATTTTATCATCTCATTTTATGAAAACTTTGGTCATTAAGGTTTTATAAATCAATACTTTGGTTGTGATAACTGTCTGTAGAAGTTGAAATAATGCGTCACACAAAACAGGTACTTTTCGTGAAAATTTAAGCCAAATTCTGCAAGGTTGAAACAATAGGAAAAAAGTAGTGTAATGCTGAGGTATATGAAACACTCTTTGCTTGTAGGGCTAGTACCTAAGATAGTTGTGTTCAGTTTTCAAAGAATTTAGTACCTAATCATCATGATTTTCATTAATGATCGTAATAAAAGTGGCTAAGATGGAATGTACGTAACGTCACAAATTAGAGACAAAAAGTCTTTACAAGTTGGAAAAATTGCCAGTTTCTTTTAAAAAAACCCATCAAAGTAGCTACCATCATTAGTACTAATAGGTCTATTAAGATAAACAGTATACCATTATTAATTTTTCAGATATTTCAAGAAAAAGATATTGTACGTAACGTCACAAATTGTGATGTTACGTACAATTCCTCATCTCCATTACAAAGACAAGAATCAGGGCCATACATTTTTGGTAAAGTTGTAAATTCTTCATTGAAAAACTGTATGAAAATCATATTCCTGCTGATGACAGTGTCGAAGAAGAGATCATTTGGTCAGATCGACCTTCTTCAGAATTCAAAAATCAATATACCATAAAGATTCGAATAAGTGCCCTGGGCCAGTTCCACGAACTGCGAGGATTTTAGATGAATAGTTACAAAAGAAAAAGGGAATGTTTTAATCCCTTCAGCTCAAGCATAAAAATTTAGGGTTCATAGGAAATTTCCTGTTTATTAGTTAAAAGCACGAACTAATAGATAACTAATATAATAACGCTGTCATTTTAGGGGAGGGTGCTTATTTGAGATGGGCGCTTAAAAGTTTTCGAATTTTTACCCTTATAAAAATTTTTTACCCGTTTTACTCTTGGCGCTTATTGGAGAGGAGCGCTTATTCGAATCTTTACGGTATGTGTTTATTGATTAAAAAGTTGTCTTCTGTTTACAAGAAAAAATTTTCATGGAAGTTCTCATGGCAAGAGCGTTGTGGATGGTGTAGGAGGACGAGTCAAATCACTTGTTCATGCAAAAGTAATGTCCCTTGGTAATGATCTTGTCATTGTTCATGATGCTGAAAGCTTTTGTACAATAGCCTCAAAGCTCTGTGAAAAGACCACTAGCATCCATGTCACTCCCAATGAAATTGAAAGCTACAAGTCAAGAGATCCATTTGAAACTTCTGTACCAGTAAATGGTATTGCTAGGATGCATGTAATTTGTACAAATGGACAGTCGACTCATCTTTGGCTTTACTCATTGCATCAACATTCAGATGAGCCAGACATTTCGTTGGGAAATCAAACTCAAGGTTTTGAATCAGTGGAAAGTCCAAAAAGCCCAACAGCTGCATTCAGATACCATAATGTTGTAAAGATTGTAAAAGGCAATTTTATTGGTTTTTACGCCCTTGTTACAGAAACTGCTGATACTAATGCCATGAGTAAACATGATGAACTTGATATAAACTACTTGAAGAAGTCATTTATTTATTTGGAAAATGGGTGATAAGTTTTTTCTCCTTAGTATGTTAAGATGTCAGATAATAGTATATTTCATTGAACTGCAAATGCCATGTATTCTGTTTTTTGTTAACCATGTACGTAATGTCACAAACAAATGTACGTAACGTCACAAATTGAAATCCCAATATTTGGTAAAATCAATGTCTTTTTCCATTATTAATATGAACCCTTAGAAAGTCTAAAATGTTATGTTTTTAAGCAAAGCAGCGTTTACTTCATAGGAAATCAGTATTGTTTGGTAATGATTGGAAAAACCTTGAATCTTCACTGTACGTAATGTCACGCAAATAGGTCTCTATATTCTGATGTATGTGTAAGATTTAATATTGAGGCTTGCATGTTTGTTAAATACAATCCCTACAAATACTTTAAAACTCTTTTTATTAATATGCTACATAATAACTGTACGTAACGTCACATTTGGAATGGCTGTCTAGTGTTTTGAAGCAAAGTCAATACTTTTAGACATTTTATTATCTTTTTAATCAATTTATTACTTTTAGGTCATTACTTTAAATATAGTCTATTTGTAATGCCCTAACAGATAGCATTTTCATTATTATTCCTGAAACTGAATTGTAAATCCTTTTTTCATGGTGATGCTAGTGAAAGATGATAGCTAGTGAACTGCTAGTGCAGTTTTTATCAAGAGTATTTAAGCACGCAAGTGACGTGAAAATCGACCCGGGCGTGCAACAAAACATCGCTCGTGAAAATTAAAAGTGGTGTGCGATCGCTCGTGTTTTTTAAGTTAGTTTTTAGTTTAAAGACGTCAGCTTTAGTTAGCTTTATGTCTTCACCCATCACTATAAATAATTTATTTTGAAGTTTGACTTTAAAGTCACTAGCTATTGCCTAGACTCTTGACGTATTACACAAGCAGAACAAGCTCCCCTCCCTAGTTGCTCAGATCTGTGTAACAACATTACAGAGACACGCCGCCAATGATTTGAACATGGACTATTTATTCTAAAACTGACACTGCTCGCACAGGTGTACAGACGTTAAAAACTGTGTGTTCCGAAACTGGCCGTTTCGCAATTGCCGATATTCAAAAACGTTGAAACGCGAAATTAAGTCCCCGCGAAATATTTGGAAATGGCTCACCACGAAATTTAATCCCCGCGAAAATTTCTCACATTAAATGCTCCATTTCTCTTTATCATTGCTGTCAACTATATACTCAGAATCTCTGTAGATACTATGGCCGACAAAGGTATCCAAATCACTCCGAGCAGAAGCACGCATTACCCTGCTCAATATCTCACAGATACTGATTTTGCAGATGACGAACTGAATCTGAATAAAAAATGTATTCTTGTAAAAATGTGTTTGTGAAATTCTCCATCTCATCTTGACATTCCCACAAGCATCAGAAGTTTGCAAAGAACTGATAAAATGTGGTTGTGGCGTTGTAAATGCAAGAAAGCAAACTTGCCATGTACAGAACTTTGCAAGTGTAGTGGTGGTTGCAGATAAAATTTTTTAATACATTAATAGAATAATATATTTTTTATTCATATTAGGTTCATTAGTAGCTTTGGGTAGCGTTAGTGTTTCTTCTTTCTATTTAGCTTTTTATCGTGCTTTAATTTGATTTTGTTATGCACTGAAAGCTGTTTTGCTATATTTCTTAGCCAAAATTATGTTGGTACTACTGTGTACCGTTTAAGGTTTTTTTGCTCCCAATGAGTTGAAGTATGTGATATGACATAAGCAAATAAATTGTTCAGAATAAAATTATCTTTCCAACGATGTATAATACTTGATATTTTTGGTTTATCAAAATTTTCACTAAATTTGATGACGTCATCATAGCAACTTTGACTCATACCTCATAACTTTTCATGAGTAATTTTTTTTGACATGACCTAAGCTAAAAAGTTGTTCAGTAGATTAATATCTTTCAAATGGTATATGACATGATATGTTCTGATGACAAATGTCATTTTGCAAAAAAAGTGCTGATGTGAGCGATGACATCACTATCGAGATTGTGTCTCTTAAAAATTTGTTCTATACATGATGGAAAACAGCTGTACCAAATTTCATGCTTCTTTCACCAACTGAAGTATTTTTTTCTTATCGACTAGACTAATTTTCAAAGCAAACAATATATTTTAAACTTTGGGCCCAAATTTGCCCAAATAAGGTACTAGGGGTGAAAATATCCCAATTCTGGTACTTGATTTGAAATCTGTATCCTTTAATTAGTAAACCTACCAATTTTCAAAGCCAACGGAAAACATATATAAAATATTTTACATCTTTTTAATTTTTATGATTTTGTTTAGTTGCTAAAATATATTTTTTGTATGGAATTGGGAATTTTGAGTTCGTAGGCAATTGGGAATACCGCGTATTGCGTGATGCCACGAGGCTGGCTAACACCCTGTTTTATTTGACTCCAAACTACTTATACTTTGCAAAAGATTGAATAACCTCCAAAAGGACAATCAAATAACTCAAAGAAATTAGTATTTGGGGAAAATTGAAATCCTCTGTTTTTGTCACGGACGGAATTCCAGACATATTTAAGTTAGAAAACCCACAAAATAAGCTTGAATTCAAAGATTTAAAAGTGGCTCTTATCTTTGCCTTAAAAGGGTGCGGAAAATACCATAATTATTTTTTAAATATTTTGCCTCATAGAATTATACTGGCTCAAAAGTTGTGTCACGGACGGAATGAAGATTAGCCAAAAATTAAAGTTCTGTCAACAATCTTTGTTTCTATCTCAATTATATATACTTAAATGATTATTAATTGATTTCTCTCAGGGTCAGGCATTAAGTTAATGGATCTTGTAAAAAAAATGGTAATTTTTGAAATTTTTGGTATCCTGTCCTTCAAAATCCTAATCTTGGTGATTGTCACGGAAGGAAAGTCACGGACGGAAAAATGAGGTATCAAATGATATTTCTTAGAAATATTTAGAAGAAATTTATTTTTTTACATATTTTTCTTTTTAGATGTGAAAAGTTTAAAATTGTGCCTCATTTTTTTATAAAAATATTTATTTTTTTCTATATCTTTGTTTAAATAATAGCGCAACTAAAACGGGTGTTTTAAAAACTAAACTATCTCTAGAGAAACCGCTCTAAATAATGGAGAGGTTTTTTAAAAAAGTGGAGTACAGTATTGAAGAATGTTCTACACGATCGAATTTACCCAAAGCCTTTCACATGAATATTTCTTCGATGGGCGCAGATAGCGGCTATATACAGTCTTAAACTTACTTTTGCGAATATTAGGTCTTTTTTTTAAAGATTCAAGAATTGCGGGACAAACTTTAAGGTAATTGAGAAGTGGGCCGGATATACCACAACCTCAAATCTTAAACAGAAAACTATATGTGAATGTGTGCTAGGAAGAGAAGGATTTCTAAGAGAAAGTACTATTCCAATAAAACCTCAAATTATTTTAAACTATATTCAGCGTACGGTTGACGATAAATACATAAAATTGCACATGTTTTTTGGCAACTTATTTTAAAGCAAAGATGCTCTTTAGGTAATTCGGCTACACAACACTACATACTAAAGGGAAAGAAACAAGTTTTTCACTTGTTAAAAAAAGTAAATAAGCAAAAGTTGTTCAGCAGTAAAGGAATTTAATTGAATTTGTATAATACAATAGTAGTTTTCGTATTTACTACAAAACGTGTGTATTCCATTCTTTTCTTGACTCATCCAAGCCCGATTTTATCGAGGTTAGTCTCCTCTAGATCTGTCGTGTTCTGTCTAAACAGGGTTACCTCAAGAAGGATGTGGCATTCAGCCACGCACGGACAGACGCACATTCACAATGGAGAGGCTATTTGCAAACTTGCAACTGCACACAGTGCTAAGAGACACATCCAAAGTGCTGGGAGCATGAAGGGATTAATCAAGAATGCCATTTAATAAAGCTTTTCTCGGAAATTTCTGGCCCTCTACAGACTCCCTTAACCCCATTAAGTCAAAGTAATGGTCCACTATCTAACTGAGCAACATTTTAAAAATCCCGTCAAAAACTCTTCTCAACTAACGCATGAACATTTCGCCACATTTTCAAACATCAAATGTTTTCTTTGGACATCAAATTAACGTCTAAAAATACGAAACACAAAGTTAAAAACTGACTTTAAATAGAGACTAAATAGAGACTTACAATGTCTAAAAAACTGTGGAAATCCCGTTAATTTATTTTGCTTAGTAAGGGAAACGAGGGGCACAATTTATTTTGCGCGTCAACTCATTGAGGCGCGTGTGGAGGTGCGCGAGCAGGATTGCGCGCATTATAATGTCAGGACTGAAGAAGAGCAGTTATTACCTACCTATGGCTATCTTGTATTACTCAGACATCTAATAAAAGTAAAATAAAATAAGTAAACATTTAGCAAGACTGAGACTACGAACAGCGAACGTGTTAAAAATCTTCCTGAAATTTGATGTAATCTAATATCTAGTAGTAGAACCTATCTTCACCCCATTTTAGTTGGGTATACCCACGGTATATTTTATACACACAATAGAAGATATTATTATTATCTTAAGGCTTACAACAGTTTAGGCGAAATTCACCTGTAAAAAGCCTCTCATATAATATATATATAAAAAATAATTTCTAGAATGAATTATTAACATTATTAACATTTTCTATTCATCATATATATGTAACTTGTTTACCCAAAATTTATCTAATCAAGATTTAAATGCGTTTAACGATGGTGCCGATACAACATCCTGATGAAGAGTGTTCCAGCCATTTACTGCTCTGTTAGTTATAAAATGCCACCTAATACACCAATACGATTCTAAGTGACCGCGCGTGCTCAACGGGACTGGTAGCGAGTTTAGGGTAATAAAAACTTTGAGGAAATGGTAAATATAACAGCGAGAGATAGTGGAGCGAAGCAACCTTGAGCTTACTTGCATTTTCTGATTTGATCTTGCAACAATTTGCGTATATTTACATTAAATATGGGTCTATAATTGATACACTGCCCCAGCAACTTAAAGATTTACAAATTATAAACAACAAATTAAACAAAGATATCTCATCAAAATTCGTATTTTCATGGCAAAAGATTAAAACTGACAAAAAATGAATTTTTATACTGGATTATCATCAATTAAAGCTTTCATTGCTGTTTACACATTAATTCAACCAAACCTACATAAAGTTCAATATTGGAGAGGTTCGAAGCGAGTTATTTCGACGAGATACAGAAGTTTCACAAGGTCAAAAGTAAAGAAATTAACATACAAGGATGAGTTCTTATTAACACTGCTTAATTGCTGACTGTCATAATAACCAAGCAGCCAGGAATGATAAAGCAAAAAATCATTAAAGCTAGAAAACTTCAACTGTAAACAAATTTCAAGTAGTGGCTGTAAAAGTCTGAAAATAAACATTTTAGTTCTTCCCAGAATACCGGATTAAAGTTGACTTTTTCCAGAAAAAAAACATGCTGGGTCCAAACAAAGAAATAACAGACAGAACATCCAGTTACTGCCATTTGCATTTGACACTGAGTATAATATTTGTCTCCTGTATTCAAGGTCACTTTGTCATCGATTTGTTTCAAGTATGGTAAATTGATGCTTGGATCATTAGGTGAAGTGTAGTTTATGGAGTATGGACATTTAACCTCAAGACAAGCATTTGGACAGCATTGACAAGTTACAATTCGGTCAGGACTTGCACCAATATAAGGAGCATCTTTATCTAAGAACAAACCACATTCTAGTAATTGTACATTTCTATGTGATAATATTCTTTTGGAAAACTTGCTAAAGATTGATGGATTCATATCCACCTTTTTGTAATTTCTGCATTTTTGTTTTCACTTCATGGCCCTTTGAACCTGAGATGACTCCTTTTCTGTATGTAAACCAGCATTCATTCTCACTTTGTCCTCTGGTGCAAATTTCAATTTCATTTACTTTGTCCAAAGAAAAGGCAGACACAATATTTTTAAGAAAATTATCAGAACTGTCAGACATAATGAGAATATCATCAATGCTCTCTAAGGCTTGGGGTTGAGGAACAGTTTTAGTCACAAGTTCACGAACAGCATCAATTTTTGGTTTTGGAACAGCAGTAAAAAGAACACTGTTAGGTATAATATCCTCAAGGACTTGTTAATCCTAAACGATCAGCAGCTTCAATACGATACAGCATAGCCACAACATGGAAACAGGTTCCTGACATGCCAGCCATACAATTGCAGTGTGCAGATTTAATGACTGCATCCTTCTTTGAAACACAGGCCCATAGTTTATGGGGAGGATCTCTTAGTTTCTTGGATGCACGGCAGTCAGTTTTGACGAAGCAATATAAACTGGCTTGATCAACATGATGATAACTAATGCTACCAAGCCAGACACGATTAAAATAACTATACCCTTTTGAATTCTTGTAGTCATTCAAGTCTGAGCTGGACAGATCATTGGGGTTAAACATTAAATAATTGAAGATGTCAGGATAGGTTACAAGTGGCCAATGAACTAGGCCATCATCTTCAGAAAGCCAACCATCATCTAGATTGTATGGATCAGGCATGGATTTACCTTAAATGACAAGCTTGTGATGATATTCGTCATGAAGTTCGGTTTCTACTTCGTTTGCTGTTTTGATAGGCCGTACATTGTTCTCATATGCAGCAAAAACACGAGCGACTAATTCGGCCTTTCTCCCAGAAATTCACAATCCTCGTAGCCTAAGATATTTCTTGAGTTCTTCTACCTTCATCCCGTTAATCATATCGAAATCCATTCTACATATAACTTGAAATAACGCAAGCAGGAAGAGAGAAGTAATCTTCAAACAAATCTTTTCACGCAGAAACAACAATAAATCAGAGAAGAGATTTTTTATTACCCTAAACTCGCTACCAGTCCCCTTTTGCCCGCACGGTCCCTTAGAGTCGTATTGGTGTATTGCTCCCATTTGTGCTACGGTTATTTTTGATGAAGTACATGTTTTTTTACTTATAACCTCTCACTGAACAACTCTGTGATAGCATGGCCTCGAACCCAGAACCTTTCGGTTAAGAGCCGAACGTCATTCCCATTGCGCTATTGCCAGACAATGAATGAAATATCAATCAATCAGGTGTTAACAACAACAACAATACAATGTAAAGAATGTTGTTTAGAATCTTTCCATCTGTGTTTTGATCTTTTTTCTTCCATCCTCATAATTCTTCTGTATTTTAAAGTATTTTTTCATTGATTTTTTCTTCCATCTAATACAGCATTAGTTCTTCTGCATTTATTTTTCTCTAAGATGAATGGAACTTGTAAAAAACATGTAGCAGCGCGTGTAAACATGTCTGTCTGTTCTCTTTGAAAATCTTCCTTTTTTATATTTTACGTTACATAACAAACTTTTTGAAACGTTTAAAATTGAAACTTTCATGAAAATGATAACAAACATAGTTTTCTTTACTAACATTCTTACATGTAAAGTAATAAAATATAATATAAATCAATGAGAGTGTGATTATTCTCATTCTTTATTAGCGCCACATTCCTCCCCATCTTTGAGTTATTTTAGTTTAATTTTAGAAAGCTAATTGAGTACTTTTTGTTTCAGTTGGTGGAATTCATACAGTAATTCGTACAAAGTCGGCTGTAACTGTAGAAGAGTTGGGAGACAATTATTTTCTTTTGGGGCCATTGAATGAGAAGCAATGTCAAACCGGTATATAATTTATGTTAAGCTCTCACTGCTGCTTCTGTACCATGTATCTAAAATTCATTTTACAAACTATACTAAAAACATGGAACTCTTTATTGTCGCCAATATCTTTTGCATCAGATTTAATGCTCAGTCTGTTTCTTGAATATTTTGTTTGCGTGTTGTGAATCGCACGCCATAAATAAATTTTAATAGCCATGGCGTGCGATTTTTCAAAATAAAAATTGGGGCTTGTCATTTGCCTAAAAGTGTTCTATACTGCTATCTACAAGTGTTGCACCTCTCCAATAAATAAATCTTTATTTGATAACTTCTTTTTAGAGATAGAGATTGATGAGGTTTGCTTACACTATACAAGAAAACAATTTAATTCACAGATATATAAAACGAATTGTTTCTTTGATTTTTGATCTTTTTTCTCAAATCGAATGCAGAATAGTTCTTCTGCATTTTAAAGTCTCTTTTCATTCTTTTTTGTAAACAAACCTGAATGTTTTGATTTTTTTCTTTCGTCGATTGCAACATACTTTAATGGCAGAAAATTTTGCGAATTGGCCCTTCATTCGAAATTAAATTTCCGCGAAAATTCTTTCCCCCTTCATTCGCAAAATTTAATTCCCGCGAAAAAAACCTTTTCTTCGTTCGCGAAATTAAATGCTAGTACTTTTTTTCGATTTTTCCAATCAATTTCTAGAAAACCTGCAAATCTGGAAAGTTTGGATCCGTTCAGCGATATCGACCCTCTTATTTCCGAAGTCACGCACGAGAACAACATCAACACAGCGGAAATCAATGAGGAAGAAAGAGAGGCTTTTGTTAACCCTGTATTTGAACATTAGCTATCATGAAAAATATAGTTTTTCTCAGTATTTCTTTAGAGTTATGTTAGTATTATATACAACATGTTTTAAAAGTGTGAAGAACAAAAACATCTGGTTAATAAACAAACTAAAATGTTGAATAAAAAAAAAAGATATCGGTTTTGATTCGCGAAATTAAATTCGAAATCAAGAAAATTTTGCGACAAGCTTGATTTGCGAAATTTTCTGACAATAAAGTAGTTCTTTTGCACTTTAAAGCGTCTTCATTATTTTTTGTAAACAAAACTAAATGTTTTATGTTTTGATTTTTTTCTTCCATCGATCCTGCATAATTTTTCTGCATTTTAAAGTGTCTTTTCATTCTTTTTTGTAAACAAAAGTGATTGTTTCTTTGTGTATTGATCTTTTTTTTCTTCCATCGAATGCAGCATAGTTCTTCTGCATTTATCTGTCTCTAAGTTAAATGGAACTTTTAAACAACCTGTGGCATCACGTGTAAACATGTTTGTCGGTTTCCTTCTTTCTTATTTTACGTTGCATATCAAACTTTTTTTTTTTTTTGAAATGTTTAATAAATGATTGATAACGTTAACTTTGTATCAAAATTTATATTTGCAAAGTAATTTCGAATTACATAGCGGCTATTATCCACCCAAAATAGGCCATTTAAAAGGATTTTAAACTTTAGTTTAAAACTGCCGATTAAAACCTGCCTGCTGAGTGAGTTTGAAACTGGAAACTTGATAACAACGGCAATTTCTACTGCCATTTTAATGGCTGGTTTGACGAGTAGAGACGGAATTTTAAAATTTTGTAAAAAATAGCAGTACAATGTATTTTTATGGTGTGCGATAATGTGCGATTAACAGCACGCACAAATCGATTTATGGTGTGTGTGGGCGCGTGCGCGTGCTTCGCACGCGTACTCAAGAAACAGACTGAATGCTCACAACAACGTTAAATATTTATACATTTTAATCATAATTAATTGTTGAATAAAGGATGTATTTCATTTGTAGAGGTTGAGCTTGTTGAACCAGAGTATGAGATTGTTAAGGAAGTCATCAACTCAATGGAAGACAAAGGATTAAAGGTAAACTTTTAAATCGATATTACCAAACGTCTGGGAGCAAAGAAGGTAGAGATTCGAGTTTGAATTCATTGTAAAAACATATTTTTTCTCAATTATCCATAAACGCAGGGCTGCAAGTAAATATTCAAAAGCTTTTGGTCATAATGTCCGATACAAGTAGAATTACGGCAGGCATTCTTGAAAATCTATTGCATATAGATTTAATAAAAAAGGTGTTTTGCGTCCCGTCGGACAAGTGGGAACAGTACTTTTAACTTTTTCACTTGGCCGACAAGAGTTTTTCAAGTCCGACATAACACCAATTTTTATCTGTATTTGTTAGCAATCTGTCTTCTTTATTATATTTCATTGGATTTTGCAAATCTTAAAGTAGACCCGACCAACATACGTCTCCAACAACTGGAGATAATGGAGCAGATGCGGGAGAAACAAAAAAAGAAAGATTTTTAGTGAAAACTAAACCTTAACATGAACTCGCCTTATCACGTGGATCATGCGTACTGTTTCGGGAGAGGTGCGCTCCTGGAATGTGTAAAGACGCGTTTTTTGTCACGTTCTTCAATTACATAAATTTAAATTTGAAGAAGAATACACGTAGACTAGATTTTAGTGTTTTTTGTCATGTTATAAACACGTGCAAATTGTTTTATTGCATTGGTTAAACTTAACAATGATGTTTAATCTAATTGGTTAAAAAAAATACATCAAACAGTGATCTTTGTTGCTCATTTTTTGTACAGAATTAATACATTCTGCATAAATTTTTCTTTCAAGTGATGATAATTGAGCTCTCCCATGAAGTATCGCAAGGATAAAACACTACAATAGGAACACCTGGTAGAGTGAAATTGAAAAACGTGTTAATTAGTCAAAGCGTGTTAAATTGCTATAGTTGTGTTTGCATTTGTAATATAATGTTTTTGCTGGAAACATTTGATTGTGTTTATTAATATTTAGCTGAACAGAGAAATTCTCATTTGATATTAAAATTTCAATCATTATTTCTAATACATACAATCATAAAAATAACATCTCGCACCTCGTTTGGGCTCTTTCTTATATTTGTAAAAAACTTATAAATACATTTGTTGTTAAAACAAAATAAGTTTTTATACATTACTGAAAGTAGTTGCTACAGAAAAAATTAGCATAAAAGTTCTTGTCTTTGTAAATAAAATACTGGTTATCTTTCAGTGAGTCTTGTGTTACCGAAGCTAAAAACCTTGCTGTTTAATTTTCTGTGCCGATTTGTGATATACATGTACCTCGGGTTACCCTCAAAGCCAACCTGCCCATTCTAGCTAATTCCCCAACTTCTGACTTAGCTTAAGAACTTAGTAGACCAGATCACATCTTCCTTCGTCTTTGGTTGCCTGGGTTTAAGAATGATTACTGACCATGAGGCCCTTCTCTAAGTATGGAGGTGGACACTAACGATGCACGAACAAAGCAAGTTTGAGGCGGAGCAAACATTAGAACTGGGTCAATGCTACACACTCAACTTATTCTTGACAAAATATTACTTTTTATGCATCAGCCAAGGTTGGTTTGTGTTACAAAAGATGCTTTGAAGCCTTGCCTTAAATATATAATTAATTGTAAATTTTTGTAAATAAATTTATGCATTGAACATACTGTTGTTTTTTCTTCAAATAAACTGATTTAAACATAATTGGACCAAGCAAATAACTCTTAAATAAAAAGTTCTTTTTTCTGCTGCGAGTCTTATCTCATTTCTTAAATCCTAAAAAAAACAAAATTTGACTTCTTCTGTAATCACTAAAAACCAATAGCATATCTACTCCCTGTACTATTGATATACTGCATGGAATTTCTCTTTACACAAATCTGGAAGACCAACAATGAAAGCATCCAGCTTAAGGAGGTATCTCTACGCAGTATATCAATGAGTCAAGACATTAGCTATGGACAGCAAGAAGTAAAAAAATCGTTATAGTATAAATTGTACACGTAAAACCTTTAAAAAAGAAAAAACTGTGTGCGCAATTTTAAGTACAATATATAATTCATTTTAAAGTCTGTTTTTCCTCGAAACGAGGGTTAGACTATCAAGTTCGTCTTCTTCTTCACCACATTACGCCAGGAACTGCGATCGCGAACCATCGATTCTTGAAGTTTCCAAGACTTCAGGTCGCCGTTAATTGTTTCCAGCCAGGACTTTCGAGGGCGACCTTTACCACGAGCACCTGGGACATGCAAGTCCAGGCATTTATTGATCCATCCTTCATTATGCTTTACATGTCCGAACCAACACAATCTCCTTCCTCTCAGTAGGTTCTCTAGTGAAGTAATGTTCAATTGGTTCAGGAGGTCATTTGAGTGCCTCCTCTCTCCAGGCATAACGCCACAGATCCATCTAATCATAGCACGATCGTTCCGTTGCATTCTCAGTGTGTCCTCATTTCTCATAGGCCAACACTCACTGCCATACAGCAGGACAGATCTCACACATGTGCTGAACACGTTACCACGTGTTGCATACGAGATGGACCTGTTAGTCAAGATGGGTAATAGCTGTCGAAATTTACCCCAAGCAACTCTTGCACGCACTATGGTACTGAGAGAGCAGCCACCACCTGCATCTAAGGTGTCACCAAGGTAGCAGAAAGAGTCCACTAAATCTAACTTATGATTATCCAACATGATATGATCAAAGGGACGGGCATCGATTGGGCGAGCATTACCGAGACATCTGCTACAGCGAAAATTGGCGTCCTCTTTGACTTTACTGCGGATTCCACTGCACTTCTTATGCACCCAGTGTTTGCAGTTTGAACAGTATATGGAATTGCTTCCAACACCAGATCTACACACTCCACAGGGAAACTTTCCCGAATCTTTAAGGGTATTCAGATTCAAGCCGCTGACCATGACCTTAGTTTTACCCAGGTTGACTCTCATACCTTTCGCCTCCAAGTTTGCCTTCCATATCCTTAGCTTTTCAAGAAGTTCCTCTACTGTTTCTGCTGTGATAACCAGATCGTCAGCATATAGCAGTTCCCAAGGGCAACTTCTTCTGAACTCTTGTGACAAGGCTTCTAGGACAATGATGAAGAGTAGTGGGCTTAACACAGAACCTTGATGCACACCAACATCTACATTGAAGTTTGCACTATAACTGTTCTCAACTCGAACACTGCTTTTGGCATTGGCATACATTGCTTGAACCATTCGCCGATTCCCAGTTTTCTCATTGCCCACCAAACAACTTGCCTGGGAACTCTATCGAAGGCCTTCTCCAGATCAACGAAAGCAAAATACAGTTTCCTATTCTTCTGGATGAACTTCTCTTGTAACTGACGAACTATGAAAATAGCATCAGTTGTCCCTTTCCCGGGCACGAAACCGAATTGCATATCATCAATCTTGACCATGTTACGAATCCATTTCTCTGTGACACGTTCTAGAACCTTCATGACATGGTCAAGAAGTTTAAGGCCGCGATAATTTTCCCTGTTCAATGCGTCCCCTTTGCCTTTGTACAGGTTGATGATATAGCTTTCTTCCCAATCGCGGGGGATTTTTCCAGATTTTATGATCGAGTTAAGGAGAGATGCAATGAGCTCAAAACATTTATCGCCTGCTGCAGCTAACATTTCACCGACTATGCCAGAAGGACCTGCTGCTTTTCCGAATTTCATCTTTTTCACAGCCTCAAGAACCATTTGCATCGTTACATTGAGCGAAGGACCTGATATGGGGTCTGCACTTGAGAGACTACCAGGATCCCAAGGGAATTCTTCGTTCAGAAGTCGGTTGTAGTGTTCTCTCCAAGCATTCTTTTTGGATCCTGTATCACGACAAAGATTACCACCATCATCAAGGACACAGTTCTCTCCAACAATATCCTGATTACATCTTTTTATCTGCTTTGCAATCTTGTAAATGCTTTCACTACCTTTGTTAACTTTAGCAAACTTTAAGTCCTCAGCAGCCCTTTTGGCAGCAAAAACAGCTTTCTTGGAGACTCTCTTTGCCTGAAGGTACTGTTCTTTGGACCCTCCTTTCATCCAAGCCTTCCAGAGACGTCTTTTTTCAGCAACTGCCTTGCTCACACTGTGATCCCACCACCAGCTTTCTCTTTTTCTTGTTTTCTTTGTCCAGCCACAGACTTCATCTGCAGCCTTCAGGAGATTCTCTTTGAGATGTTTCCATATTTCCTCAGTGTGCAATGCCATATCAGCAGCATTTGACAATGACTCAGTTGTTGCATCTCTGTATATTGCTTGGACAACAGGGTCACGCAACTTCCATGTGCGCCTTTTGGGAACAAAAGCAGGTGGACAAGGCTTTTGAAACTTCAACTCCAGATCGCATACTAACAGCTTGTGTTGAGAAATACATTCCTCGCCTGGTATCACTTTTGTGTTCTTGACAGATTTTAAATCACGCCTTCTCACCAGGATGTAATCGATCTGTGTCTTGTTGTTACCTGATTGGAAAGTGACAAGATGACTGTCAGGCTTCTGAAAATAGGAGTTAGCAACCGCCAGGTCGAAAGACGTAGCAAACTCAAGTATTCGTTCATCTTCGATGTTACGCTCACCGTAACCAAACCCACCATGGACACCCTCATAACCATCAGCTGAGCTACCTATGTGGCCATTCCAGTCCCCGCAAGGGAGGAGGAATTCATGATCTTTTACTTTTGCTACAGCACTCTGGAGATCTTCGTAAAAGTGATCCTTGGTGGCCTGAGCTAGGCCGGTCTGAGGGGCATAAACTGAAGCGACTGCTACAATAATGTCACCTACCAACACTTTAAACAACATGATGCGGTCAGAAATACGATTGACATCGAATACTTTCTCTACCCACTTTTCAGCGATGAGAATTCCGACACCTCCTGCACCAGATTCGTTACCGACCCAAAGGCATTTGTACTTGTCATCTTTGCCAGATATGAATCCGGCAGAGGCACCTCTCCAGCGTAGCTCTTGTATGCAGCATAGGTCAACACCTCTTCGTGATAAAGTTTCAACGACTTCAGAGGATCTACCTCTCATTGTGCCAACATTAAGAGTAGCAACTCTAAACGGCTCACGTGGGATTTCGCATGATGTAGATCTGGTCAGCCCACGTTTCCTGACCCTACCTCTGACAACACCTTCAACAAAGTTTCCAGTCTTGTCTTTTAATAATTTACATAAGACGACCATGATTGATTAGTGAAGCAAAGTTTTTACAGCCGGATGCCCTTCCTGACGCAAACCTGTCACAGATCAGGGGTCTGGGTGTTTTTCAGGAGACACCATCTCCCCTACTCTAGATGACACTTCTAGCAACCTGCCCATGCAATTCAGCACAACGTAACCATCGCCATATCCACACCACCAACGATGCACCAAAAGCAAGGGAACGGTTATTTAAGGCGCTGAACACTCGCCTTTCGTCAGAGCCCCATCTTAGCTTCAGAGAGTTACCAGCGGTTGCCACGGGGAGGCGGGGGTTGACTTGTGAGGGAGAAGCTATATTTTACGCTAGGCTCAGTACTCTTTTAAAGTACACCACACCTCACCAAAAACCACCAAGACTAAGATATTCCTACAAGACTAAGATATTCCTTGAAAGGCCTGTATAACACAAAAGTTGAAAGAGTAAAATATAGTTTACAGTTTAAAAACTACCAAAAGAAACAAGAGCTATTGAATTAAACAATAAACCAGATAAACGATTTGTTTTTATTAAAAGTATATTTTATTAGAATCAAGTTTTTTTTAATTGGACATGATGTTCGAGAGAACTCGATTTGAGGCGGGCAAACCGTTATTCCTATTGTCTGATGGCCAACACTAGTTTGTCGCCTTGGAATATTACAGATTATACATAAAGACATTTTGTAGGTGAAACACTACAAATTCACAAATAAATATTTTAATTTGCAATAAAGAAGTAAAAAGTGTACTGGCATATAAAACATTGTGTATATTGTGAAAAAACCTTTGACCATGCATGTCGTATCATAAGAAAAAGTTGACAAAATCCCAAAATAATAATTAATAATAATAATAGATTCCTTCTGAAATTACTTTTAAATGGAATGTTGACCTTACAGTCCCTTGAACTAACTTATTGTGATTGCAATTTAAATGTTATACTTGTAACCCTCATGTTTCTTTCCAGGTTTTATTTGGTCGATGGTTGATTGAAGGAAACCCAAAGGTAGGTGTAAATTCTTTAAAAGTTGTTATGATAGCACACATTTGAATTATTAAGGATTAATTTTGTTTAGAAACTTATAAAATTTGAAAATTATTTATTTACTTGATACTTACTCCAGCCGGGTCCCTGATAAGACCCCCTATTACCCCCATATTATAACTTCATGTACATCATGTTTATAATTAGGTTTACAGCTTTAGTTTGATATATATATAATATGGTATCAATGTGCGACCTGCTAACAAGAATAAATAAAATTAAAAATTGCTGAAAATTAAAAGGCTTTAAAATTAAACTCTCGAAATGACAGAATTATAGTAAAATATATAAACAAGACATTGTTCAAAATATGAAGGAAATGATTCTAAATTTTGATTTCTAGAATCGAGTTACAGTAAAATCCTAAAAATTAAATTGTTTCAAAAAAAGTTATATCCTTTTTTCTTCCCTGATATTACATGGGAGACTATTAAAAATTAAAATTATTTGATATTTGACTTGATGCTAGGCATTTCTCTTGAATGATCATTGACAGTTATTAACAGCTTGAACGCATCAACTGCCACTTTTCGTTTTCTTTGAGTTGACCATTTTTTCTACTTTTGATAACTTGCTTTTCTCTTAAAAATATCTGGTTGACAGCCACTGGTTTGTCTTGTTTGTAATGTTGAATAATTTTCAGGTAAAATTGGTGATTGTTGATTTCATAAGATTTGAAGCAACTTTGGTAATAATTTAACCACAAGTTCCTTGATTGTTGAGTTTAACGAGATCTTTTACATCTGTGTGGTCCCTTGGAGTCCCTTGAAGTAGTCAATGTTGAAATTGGCACAGATATTTGTTTCTTTGTTGTCAGCTGAGATTTATATGTATATCCAATGCCTATGATAGCTTCTGTTGTGTTGGTTCTGATCATAGAATAGGTTCTGCAAAGATAAGACTGATTCTGAGGGCAAACTGCAAAAAGTTGTAAAAAGAAGCTAGACTTGACTGTGCTAAGCTCACTGGAAATAGTGATTTGCTAGTACTGTGCAGCGTTACTTTTAGAAACAGATTCTCTTCATTAATTAATATGCTTGAAACTGACAGAGGCATTGGGAGATACAGAACTTTCATTCAGGCAAATAAAGAAGTTGCAAAGGTGATTCTGCCGAGTGTAAAGAGGGCCAAATGCAGATCAATATCTGGCGATCCAAGAGAAGGAGTAAACGAGGCATGCAAAGCTTATGTAAAAGTTAAATTAAGCATGTCAAAGAAAGCAGAGAAACAAAAATAGCAGTCGATAAAGCATACACCAATGTGTGTTACCTCCAAATACCTTGCAGACAAACTGAAGGTTCTAGAGGATGCACATGTTAATGCTAAACCATCGTTTTTCATCATTTGCAATTTTCACGTCTACTTTCCATGCTAGCATGGGTTGGATGGGGGTTTCAACAAGGGGAAAAACAGTGGAAAGTTAATTCATGCAAGATACCAATTTTGCATTTTAGCCTCCGTGGCAGCAGTGCATAAAGGACATGGATGCTTCTGTCCATGAGGCCAAAGATGTTACATGACTTGCATACCGTCATTCTTTTATTCTAATGGTGTTTATGTTTCGGTTTAGGTATAGTACATGGGTTGCCAAGCGACCATCCTGCCCTATAATAGTCAATTACCTGTTGCTAAGATTTCCTTGAATTACCAGATTCTAGACCCAGATTGTTGTCGAACAATTTCTTTGATGATCAGCACTATTGCTTTTCTCAGAGTTGGACATCAAAACAGCTTTATGAAATGTTTAGTTAAATCTTGTTTAAATTTCAGAAAATACATTGCGCAGATTAGCAGATTTTTATAATGCACTACTGATAGTATTCCTTTCATTCATGTCACAAACATTGACATATCAGAGTCGGCTACAATTTTCCAGCTTTAAAATTTGTAGATATTCTATTCGTAATGAGTTTCATATCATTTATGGTAATGATTCAAATAGGCCGTAAGTATATAAAAAGTTAATTGTTAAAACAAGTGTTTTTCATAAACATTTGCTTCATCTGGAAAGGTTGTCTGTTAACGGGTAACCATTTTTTAGAAATTCATAAAATTTATTATATAAATTGGGTTATACTCAGATGCTGATATTATTATTATTATTCACACTTTCAGGTAATTTTATTTGACATCAATTCTGGTCGTAGTTGGCTTCCAGATTGGCGCAAAGAACTATGGGAATGCTCGCATATTGGTATTCCAGATTTCGATACTGAAACCCTTGATGTTTTGATATTTGGGGCATTAGTTGCATGGTTCTTGGGGCAGGTGAATAACTAGTTGCAAATCTCATCTCTTATGACAATGGCCAATTGAATTAAGTTGAAATATAACTAAAAAACCAATGTTATCCACATATAAAGAGCTGTAAAGGTTGATTAAAGATCCATACTTTCTCGAATGGCAAACAAACAACATAGTGACTTGGCTCATCCCTCTACTCTGTGTGTTCTTTTACATTGATTTCTGTCTTGATAATTTGAATTTTTCTTTGAATAACAAGGCAACGAAGGGCACAGTGATTATATAACTGCACAATGAAGTTGGAATTGACTTTTTACTGTAATAACCTAGTAATTAATTCAAAATTCGAAATTTAATGGTTATTAAGAATTTAAGAAATTTATCATGTGAAGTGAAAATTGTTTTTTTACATATTTTTAGTTCCGTCACCTGGCAGTCACAGGGACGCTGATGACAGTTCAGTTTCACGAGTGGATGGCCGGTGTTGGCTTGATCTTATCACGGGCTCGTCATCTGGATGTTTCAACAATATTCACCACACATGCCACCTTACTTGGTCGTCACTTGTGTGCTGGTAGTACGGACTTTTACAATAATCTGGATAAGGTAAATAGATTCGACTATAAGATATTTACGTAATATTGTTTACTTCTGTATTTAATTTTGTTTCCTGACAATGCTTACTTATGTAATAGTCCATGTCCCCATGGAGCCAAGGGTCACCCAGAAGGTGAATTTTATGTTTTTCTATTGCTAAGTATCTATATTTTAGGTAATAATTGCTGGGGAGGTTGTAATGATCTACAAAACGGCTGTTTCCTAAGGATATAACATGAGTTTTTTATAAGAATTTCTTAAAGAAAATGGAATTTTATATAATTTTCCTTTGGTTACTGGCTAAAACACCTTGAAATTTGGTGTTATATGTTAGTAAAGTGTTATATTTTCTGGAAAATATTTAGAATCTCCAGGGGGGTTCACAAAAATATTTAAGAACATAAAAATCATGTGATTTCAAAAAGCAGGGGTCAATAACAGGTGGTTGCTGGCAAAAACCATCTGAAAATATAGATTATCTGGCTAAAACTTGATTACCACTTGATTTATTGACTAAATAAGCTTTTCTTACATTGCAATTCAAAGTGTGCTCACCTCTTTGATGAATGGAAATACGTATTGGATACTTTGGTTTAGTCTAGACAGGAAGCCCTCCGGCTTGAAGGAGAACTTTTGATACATGGAAGAAAAGGCAGTTATAGCGTCATCATCTGATATATCAGAGTCAAACAATGCTATTTCTATGCATTTTAACTATTGTTCGCATTTACAGACAAGTTAATTTATCTTTGTTATAACAAATGAACAAGTTTTTGGAGTTGCTTACAGTCTGTGCTAACTTTAGTATCCTAAATATAACGTTAACTTATGCCTTTTTTTAAAAAGAAGATTGAATGTATATATTGAATAAGACTATTTCTGCAATAAGTCTAGCTAGTACTGTTCTAAAAACAACCTTAATTTACCTCTACAAGGAATTTCTTCAATAACAGCTGTTCCACTGCCTCAGAGAAGATCAAATGCACATACCATGCATGTTGATAATGTGAGAAAGAATGAACCCCAATTAGACAA
Organism: Candelabrum cocksii; assembly: GCA_963930725.1. NCBI lineage: Eukaryota > Metazoa > Cnidaria > Hydrozoa > Anthoathecata > Candelabridae > Candelabrum > Candelabrum cocksii. Next base: position 6,539,665 of record OZ005669.1, read on the forward strand.
CTGTTGGAACAAATATTGAAAAGTGTCATCCTCAAAACGACTTGACCAAAATGCCAATAATCTTAAAACAAAGTTTTACAAAAAAATGAGCCGTTGAGGAGGTTTAACTAAGAAGCTTTGCTAAGAAAGATTTCATAATGTAATCCAGTCTTGTATGTTATGTTTGTGATGGATGAACAGCCAATTTTTAAATATTATTTTGAACATGCTCAATTTCAACATTGGTATTGCGTGATTGGAGCATGTTCTGCATGAATACGCCATAATAATTAAATAGCACCATATATATATATATGTAGATTTGATAACTACTACATATTGACTTATAAAGTGTGTTCTTTTTTCAAACCACACCACAAAATCTGCATCTGTAAATTATATATTTGCTTCAAATATATGTTTTAGGGAGACAAAATAAAGTTTATCTAGTGTATTTTTTTCCTTTAAAGCGACTTAAAGATATACCAAAAAACCTTCCTTGAGGTGACACCAAAATATATATTGCTGTCAAAACCTTATGGCAGACCATCTTGTGTTGTGTAGTCTATATTCCATGTGCTTTAATGGGTAAAAACAAAATTTAAAAAGAAAAGTGGCAATTTTTTAGGTTTGTCCCCTAACGTGTATTTTTGGGTTAGTTTTTTTTTCCATCACTCAAAATGTGAAAAGTAAAATCCTGGCGGAGGAATGTTGTAACTTATAATTTATTATCATAATCACCAACACTGCTTTATTTTGTTTTCCATGTTCTTAAAGCCCTGCATAATAACAATACATACACTATTTTTTTTTGTAATAAAGTAATAATTATAATTTCCTTTTTCATTTACAGGCTATTTTTAGATAATTATTTTCCAATGATAAAACTTTCTCTTTTCACTATTTGTACTCTACACTACTGTAGCTGTATGATGTATTTATAAATGATGTATTTATAAATGTGAAAACCATCCTGATCGAACGTGTATTCGAACGAATTTGTTATTTTCTTTTTTAGCGTTTTTTCTTTTCTTTGTAAACCAAACTTTAGAATAAGAAACTAGTTAAGGAACTTTTAGGGCTAAAATGTAGTGTAACCTACCTTAATACCAGCAAAAATTCAAAACAAAAAACATCAAATATTTCTCATAAAAATAGCTCGTCCTTTAATAATAATCGGAAAAAAATTTGGCTTAACAAAAACGCGATGGCAAAAATTAAAACCAAGCAAAAAGCTTACCAACGTTTTTTATTAACAAAACAAAGTTCTGATTATCTAGCTTATAGTAGGCTACGAAATCAGGCAAAATGGAAGTGCAGAAAAGCTATAAAACAATTTGAAAAGAACATCGCCAAAGAATCCAAATCCAACCCAAAAGCGTTTTTTAAATATGCTTCTTCAAAAATGAAGACAAAGTATACCATACCTGATCTTACCAAACCTGACGGTTCGTTATCTACAGACAATCTTGATAAAGCTAATATTCTTGTAAACTTTTTCTCAAGTATCTTCACCAACAAAAACACCAGTAACATTCCTACCGCTATTAATGAAACTTCTATCTTGTTTTTGTTGTTTGTAAACGACATTACTGATGGCTTAAAATATGAAGCTTTGCTTTATGCGGACGACGCTAAGATCTTCAGTACAATGCACGATGAAAATATATCAGCTAATCAGCTACAAAATGATCTCCATACCTTAGAACTTTGGGCAGAAAAATGGGGCATGTCATTTAATATTGATAAATGCAAAGTACTCCACGTCGGAAATAAAAACAAAATGCAAACAAAATGTATATTACCTTACAAAATCAAATGGTAGAAAGGTCCCGCTTGAAGTAACTGAAAATGAAAAAGATCTAGGTGTTTATGTTGATCCGAAAATGAGTTTTTCCACGCATGTGTCGATAAAAGTCAACAAAACTAATAAAATGTTAGGTCTAATAAGACGTACGTACATGCATCTTGACAATAGATCTTTTAGACTTTTGTTCACTAGCCTAGTCAGACCTCATCTTGAGTATTGTGTGTCGATTTGGTACCCACTATTTAAAAAAGACAGTAAGCAAATTGAAAATGTGCTTAGAAGAGCTACACGTCTTCTACCCAATTTAAGGAAATATACTTACACTGAGCGACTAATGTTGCTTAACTTACCAAGTATGAAGTATCGTAGAGAACGTGGTGATATGATACAAATTTATAAAATCTTCAATAAATCATATGAAATCCACAACTCTCTATTACATATTAACCGTAATCCCTACAACACAAGAGGTCACAACATGCGGCTCGTGAAAGAAGACGTTCATCCTTTAATTAGGCGGCATTTTATAACTAACAGAGCAGTAAATGACTGGAACACTCTTCATCAGGATGTTGTATCGGCACCATCGTTAAACGCATTTAAATCTCGATTAGATAAATTTTGGGTAAACAAGTTACATATATATGGTGAATAGAAAATTTTAAGCGTCATGTTAATAATTCATTCTAGAAATTATTTTATATATATATATTATATGAGAGGCTTTTTTACAGGTGAATTTCGCCTAAACTGTTGTAAGCCTTAAGATAATAATAATGATAATAATAATCAAAACACGTGCAAAGTTTATTTTTGAATATTCTTTTTACGCATAATTATTAGTTTGTTGTAACATAAATAAGTCAACCTAAATTTATAATCTAAAGGAACTACCCAAATGGCAATCAAATATTTAATTATAAAAATGAAAACGAATATTAATAATAATATCACAGTAAAATCGCATGTATTAAAAAAGATATAAAATATAATAATAAAATATTTTAGCTTGTTCTGTCATTCCTCATCTGTCTAACATCATTTTCTTCTTTACCCCCTTCTTCAACATATTGATTCTATGGGTTTTCACAATCTTGGTCGTTACATATGCAAAACCCACTACAGACCAATTGCAACTTGCTGCACGGATAGGCATTTTTTTGCAACTCAAGGCTATAAAATAATATAAGCAAAATAACAATGATAGGAATAAGAATGTAAAATGAATTCACAAAAATTTGTCAATTTTAAGATAAACACTTATATTTTTAAAACATACCTATACTCTATAGCATTATATCAGGAGCTGGCTTTGTTCCAACGGCACCATAACTGGAGTTAACGTCTTTATCACTTCATATTTTAGGCAATTTCATGCCAAAACAACACATTTTAGAAATCCATGTAACCACCCATCCTCAGATTTGATTGAAATTTGTGGCTTTTACAGTGGCTGCAAATGATACTTTAGAAACCTCCTCAAAATTCCAGACAAAAATCTTTTTTTATTCAAAGGTTCTCACATTTTAAAAAACAACGAGTGAGCCAACAGCAGTACCTTTTTTCCGTCACAAAATCTATCATAACTTTTTAACCATTAATGGTAGAGACTTGAAATTTTCAGTGAGATGATACCAAGCTAAGCATTTATATGGGTATTATTCATTTGGGAGAGTTGTTAACTAATGTAGGTTTGCAAACCTTTGCACATAACAAAAAAGGAGGAAGTGATATTAAGTTGTAGTTTTTTTCTTGTCAAGTTAAAGTTATGAACTAATGGAAACAACAACAAAATCGATGGGACCTCTTGACTTATTAGTGATTTTTATGATTCAAAAATCAATCAATCAAAAAACCATAATTTGTTGTTCTGACATGGAATTACCCTTTTACCTATCTGTAATATGATAAAGGATTTACCAATTTTACAACATTTTTAAATATAAATATATACATGGGAGGGAGCCCCTTTTTAAATGCAAATGTCTACCTAAATTTTTAATATACGTAATATTTCAGTCATATCTGTAGAATCCGCGATTCCTTAATAGATATAATTAGGACTCTATAACAGGCAGAGATGAATATTTTTATTCTTCCGAAACTCGATCTTGTTCATCCAATTTACCAAGACTATCGAGCGAATTAAAGTTTGACACCTTCAATGCCACAATGTTTGCAATTCCCTTCATCTTAGGAATGTGTCCTGATACAGCATGTCTAGCTGGTAGATGTGGTACAATCAACAAATGTTTTGAGGTGGTTTCTTTTATCTTCTTCCCAATTTTCTTGTTGCATAGAAAAACATCAACAATACAAACATCGTTGCAGACAACATTGATCGATGTATGTCCTTTCTCTCTTGCATGATTAACTTTTTCACAAGATAACTTTTCCTTTATGAAGTACAAGATGACCTCTTGGCAAATGATTTTTATTAGGAGAACCTTTGTTTTTGTGACTTTAATGTTGTCTCTCTATTCAGCAATGACGTTTATAACGTTTGACTTGAGAGTCTCTCCAATCTTATCTGTCTTTTAATGTTGTATACATTGTATTGAACTTTCTAATCTCAAGGAAACATATTTACCTCAAATTTTGATGAATGGTTCTTATTTTCCTGCAACCAATTCATTTCGTTTTCTTGGTTTTATCATTATAAGCGACCTCTCATGGCGATCTTACATTGAAACCATTGCAAAATCAACTGACAAGGTTGGTTCTCATTTATGAGAAATGAGTTTCCTCACCCCTGAATGTGTCCTTTACCTTTACAAATCTTCAATTCGTCCTTTCATGGAATACAGTTGCCACATTTCAACCGGTGCTACTGCAAATTCCCTGCATTTGTTAGATCTTCGAATTTGGACTCTCTTTCACACTGGCGAAATGTAGCTTCTCTTTGTTTTTTCTACAAGTTTTTTCATATGTTGTTCAAGCGAACTATCATCACTTACACCTTATTTACCCCCAGAACTTTTCTCCTTACAACTACGTTTTCGGCATCTTCTCGTCAATGGACTGTTTGTGATCCAAATTCTCACAGGGATTTCTATAAGAACAGTTTTTTCCTGCGAACATCTAGAATTTGGAACTCCCTTCCATCTACTTGCTTTCTTTCTGACTATAACCTTCAGCTGTTCAAATATAATGTTCATCGCTATCTTAATTCTTATGCTTAACTTTTCTTGTAGCTTTTACATACAAGTGGCCGCCTTTTAAGCCTTGTTATGATGAGCAACTACAATAAGATAATATTAAAACAATTTATATTGGTATTGGTAATTTATAATTAATAGCTAAAAACCGGAAATAGTGGAAAGAGTATACGAAAATCTATAAGACTTATTAAGCAAAGTAATCATACCTTTAAAATAGCATACTTAAGCAATTTGTTCCCATTTCCTCTGTCTGCTGTTCTGCAAAGAACTCCTTTTCAGCCATTGGTCAGGATGTCTTGGATCTTATTCCACGTCGCGAAGCTTTCCACAGAAGAGAGGGTTCTTTTTAAAATCAAATGGCACCATCTTGATCTTTTTGGGTATTTAGCTGGTTGATGCTTATCTTGTTGGAATGACGCAAGTATAGGATTATATAAGATTAAAATTTCTGTAACTTTTTTTGGGTTGATTTACGACTTACAGTTCTTAGTTGAAGATGGCAGAAATCTAGTTATTTTACATCACTATTTCGTAAATACAAAACACTTTGAAATTCCTGTGACCCAGTTATAGTTCTTAAGTCAAAGTTGTTCAGCTTAAAACTAGCAATGGTATATGATATGTATAGTTTTGATGAAGTTTTTACCTATTTTTCACCCAACTTTGAGCCCCATAAAAATTTCTCCAGCTTTAAAAAAATGGCAATATGTTTTAATTTTATGATTATAACCTAGCATAGTTATCCTGATCAATGCTAAAATTGGTGTTTCGGCCCCTGATTAAATGTCTGAAATCTTAACTTAGTATAGATTGTTTTGTTTTTTAAAAGAAAATATATTGATGGATAAAGAAGTATTTGTTACCTGAAGATTCTCCTTCATGAAGTGGAAATCTCCTAGATGGATAAAATATTTGTAATCATCTATATATGTTGCCATTAGTGTTAATTGTACACTATGCTGGATTTCCATTTTAACTCATTTTTTCTTACAACACTTCTACATTATATAATAAATAATTTTTACTGTATATAACTTTAACTTTGACTTATATTAAATTTTTATTTTTGTTCTTATTTTTATTTTATTCTTTAGTTAACAGGACGGCCATGATACCAGTGTTTTTATACTTATATGTTTTACAACTGAGGTTTATTTATCCTGTATAAATTTCGTCAATAATAATAATAATAAGTATAGTAGTCGATTTTCTTACTATTTCTCTCCTCGAATGCCATAAGTTGTGTTGTGTTAATAGCACCCGCCCCACTTTGTCTATCAACTTTTATATCTATCAACTTTTGCTCACCTTCTTTAGGGATGCCTCTGATAAAGCTGTTTTGACTTCACAGGGTAAGCCATAGGAGATCAAATGCCCAAATTTGTTTGTTATGATAATCAGTTGTTTTGTTTCATTTTATAAAGTCCACGGTAAGTAAAGAGTGTTTTGGTGTAAACACTTTACCATTATTCTTGAATTGAACTCAATAGATAATGTCACAGTTTCAAATGTAAATTCTGGCCAACCGATTGTGTTATGTCTTTTGAAAAAATGATTTCTGCACATTTTCCTCCTAGCTGAGCAAACTGTAACTGCTCTCGATACTGGGCTAATCAACTTTCACCTGTATCTTTTATCACCACGATCAATACCATAGTAACATGAATTTAGCACCTTCAATGAAATCGGTCATCCTTCTCTCAAAAGTTGTTCTTTAACATATACCTTAACAGCTTGAAAACTCTCTGTTAATTTGAACATCTGCATTATAGGCCATATGCTTTAATTATCTCCAGTTCGGGTTTCTTTGTTCCTGATGACCCTACTGTTTCCTGATTAAGAAAATGTCAATTAATTGATCCACAGTGTTATAGAAATCCTATTAATAACAGGTGCCATTTAGAATGAAGTTGTTTATGTTAGAAAGTAACATGACTATTTATTATTTCCTTAAGTACCTTTATGTACCTTTTCTCTGCATGTCTACCCTTTCAAGAATGACTTTCGACAATGATGATACGTTTTAAATTCTTTAACAATTGATTGTCCAATTGATTTAATATTGTCCAATTCTTTTATTTCTTTGTGCAAATTCTTGACCTTTGTGGCTTCTTTGATGATTCCTGTATGTCAAATGTAACGAATTGTAGTTGGATAAGTTTTCATTATATTGTACTCTATGCTATTTGTGAATGTTCCATTATTTTGGATATATCCACAAAATGGACTGTTAAAATTATTGGGTTCTTCCGGAACTTCTTTTCTTATCAGAGGTTCAGAGAATTTTTTCATTATATTTTAATGAATTAGAGCTCTAAAAAAGTCAATAACTCAACACTAACAGAGAAATACACTACACTACACTTATTGAAAAAGATCACATATCCTTTTTTTGCTTGAACAAAATCAACTATTATGGATGGATACATCATTTTTACTCCCTGAAAGTATTTCACCCTCAATGAGTGATACCTTTTGGTGAGCTTTTTTTACACACAAGTTTTTTTTCTTTTGTGATAATAAATTTCTTATCAATGTATTGTAATTAATATTGTCAAAAGATATTGTATCAACATGTATTCTTGTAAATTTCATCATATTTTTGTTTTCTTTAGTTTGACTGTGATACTGTAAGTCAATTAAATTTTAATGTGTTTTTTTTCAATGTTAACAGCTTTGGGTTTAACGACTGCCTCATAAGTTTCATATGTTGCCAGTATTATTCAAATATTTCTTATATCGTAAATTATCTTAAATTTTATTATTTAGATTAATTTCTCATGCACTCTGTACTTTTTGAAATGCCACAATGTAATTGTAATTAGGAAGCTGGTGACCATAAAATTTACCATCGATATTGTCTGGAACGCAGTGCAGCCCACGTAGCTCATGTCTTTACTACAGTGTCCCAAATTACTGCTGATGAGGCTGAGCATCTCTTGAAACGGAAGCCAGGTAATAATTTTGTGCTATGAGTTTTAGAAAAAATGTTGATTATGTAAAAAAAAACTTATTCAGTAACATTTGTGAGACAGGTGGGTATGCAATAAAAAGTGATGAATTTGGAAATGTTTATTATATTTTGAGCAATTCGGGTAAGTTGTAAAAATGCTAAATTTGGGATGTTATGCTATGGTATGGTATGCTTTATTATGGTAAATAAAAAATAATCATTAAAATGTCATTTCATTTGTCTTTTATTGGTTTTAAATATATATAATTATTTTTTACCATATACCTTTCAGATATTGTCACACCAAACGGTTTAAACGTTATCAAGTACATGTAAGTTTGGCAAAATCTATTCAATGACAGTAATACTCTTATAAGGGAATATATTATACTTAATTTTTTTAGTTCATTTATCAAAAGTTGCCAGTTGGGCTGAATATATGTATGGAATATGAAAAATGGTGTCTTGTTGATAACTACACACACCTAGACACTTTTTTTCACAAATCACTAGACAGACATGTGCTTGTTGGTGAATCTGCAACATGTAGTCAATGCTTATGGTGCAGAAACTGAAAGCTTTAGAGATGCCTTTGAAAATTTTTGTTGAGGAGTTTGCCTATCAAATTTTTTTCAATTTTTGGAATTTGTCCACCAGCTAAGGAGGAGACAAAATTTCTCCTGAAAATTCGACATCAGTTGAAAACAAAACAGCTAAATAAATGATAAATGCGTCCACAACATTCTGGTGGGAAAAAATGTTGTAGAAACCAACGATGAACTTTGTATCAAGAAAAAATGTTAACAAATATTGGTAGTGCTGACCATTACAAGAAGTTTAAGAAGGAAGCTGCAGTTATCAAAAATGAATAGAACACCAAGATGAAGGACAGTGCATAGGTTACAGTGAAAAGGAAATGTTAAACACAAAGAGAGAAAACAAAACTTTAAAATATTAATTTTGCAAAAGTCCAGAAGGTGCAAGATCCATTTGCAAGCATAACAAAAGAATTAGGATTTTTGCCACATCATCTTAGTTCTGATTAAGAAATTGAAAAGTATCTATGAATATGAGAGATGAATATGACAAACAATAATCTTTCATAATATCTAGATAATTCAAAATGTGTGAATTCTGTGACAACTTTCTTTCATGAGGTTCTGAACAAACTTCTAGGTAATTATATTGAATAAAGATTCAAATAAATACGTTTTTGCAAGTTTTGCAATCAACTGTCAAAGTTTAGCTATTGTTGGCCATGTTACAGTGTACTGGGTGGAACCGTGAAATACTATTGGGTGGTATTTAGGAAAAAACTTTGTGAAACATCCTGGTTGTCACCTGTCATTTTCTTGGCAGTCTTAACAACATTTGATTTGTCCGAACCTCCTCAGCTCTACGTGTTGCAGTGTAAACCACCCTCTTTACAGCTCATTTAATTACAAGATAGTCTACCTTAGATCCACCTTCCTTCTAAGTTTTTCAACGATTCCACTTCCTTTTTGATAACAGGTTTTACATTGTCGTCCTGTCACCATGTTTCTCTTCTTGTATTTGCACTACAAACTAATCAGGCACATTTTAAGCATAGACAATATTTCGTCGAAGGATTCAACCTCAGCTAAGGCATTGAATTCCTTATTAAAGGCCTGTTTGAATTGGTTTTCAACTATGGGATCCCATAATTTCCAGGTACGACTTTTAGGGGTGAAAGTTTTAGAGTAGTATTTAGGGAATTTCATACTAGGTTGCACACAAGTAGCTTATGGAGCACACTCTTCACTAGGAATGACTTTGATCCTGTTTACTAATTTTAGGTCACTCCTCCTTACAAGAATATAATCTATGCAAGGGTTCTGATAAATGTGGAATAAGTCTCTTGCAGAAAAAAGAGTTTTAAAGTAAAAATTACAGTGAATTCAAGAATGCGTTCACCAAAATCAGAACCCCCATGTGTATCTTTGTGTCCGTTGACCATTCTGCCTATATGCCCATTCCAATCACCACAGGGGACCAACATCTCCATCTCTCTTTTCTTTCAATGTGTCCAAACCAGCGCAGTCGTTGTTGGCGCAGCACACTCAGGATAAGAGTGACACCTGTGCAAGCTCTTAGTTTTGCACTCGCATGACCATCCTTTAACGTCACACCACAGATCTATCTTATCATCGACAACTCAGTACGATGGAGTCTCTGGCCAAGTTTCACTATCATATAAGAGAGCACTGCGTACAAATGCTTTGTACAGCTCCCCACGTACTTTTAGTGATACTGCTTTGTTAGTGAGCAGCGGAAGTAATTCTTTGAATCTATTCCAACCACGTTTCACTCTGGTAATGGAGCTTGACTCAGCACTACCACCCGCATCTATCATGTCGCCAAGATAGCAGAAGCGATCCACTTTTTCCAGGTTGCTATCTACGAGTGGGACTGTAGCTATGATGTTTTTGGTGGTACCATTAGTACCTGTTTTCACTAAAGCATCTTAAACAGACAAAGTTCGAGACCTTTGAGAGTTTTCCTTTGATTTTACTGCATTTGGCATGAACCCAGCATTTACAACTTGAGCATAAGATCGAGTTGTAGCCGACACCTTTCCGACACACACCACAGGCCCACTTCCCAGTCTTATTGTTAGTCTTATGATTACTCCTTGAGACCATCACTTTTGTTTTCCCACAGTTGACACAAAGTCCCTTTTCTTCCATGCATACCTTCCAATTACGGTACATGGATTCTAGTTGTTCTATGGTTTCAGCCATTAGAACCAGGTTGTCTGCATACAACTGCTCCCAGGGGAGCTCTTTTTTGTCTTCTCTAGACAATGCTTCTAATACTGTTATGAATAGCAGTGGACTTAGTGCAGATCCTTGATGTACACCAACTTTTACACTAAATGATTCACCGGTGGAGCCATTTACGTTTACCGCACTCTGTGAGTTTTCATACATTGCCATGACAACACGGATGATCCATTCATCCACTCCCATTTTACGCAAAGCCCACTTCATTACTTTTTGAGGCACTCTGTCAAAGGCTTTCTCCAGGTCTACGAATGCAAAGCAGAGATCTTTTTTCTTTGCAAGAAACCTTTCCTACACTTGTCAAGCAATGAAGATGGCGTCCATTGTACTCCTGCCAGGCATGAAACCAAATTGCATTTCATTAATATCCACAGTATCTCTGATGTACAGTTCAATAATTCTCTCAAATACTTTCATTAGGTGTACAAGTAGTTTTAAACCCCGAAAGTTCCCTCCGTCCACTGCATCACCTTTCCCTTTGAAACAGTTTATGATTATACTCATTTCCCAGTCACTCGGTATTTTCTCTTCCTGCACGATTTTATTGAAGAGATGAGTGAAATACTCAAGACTAATTTCACCAGATGACTTCACTATCTCTTCTACAATCCCAGAGAACCCTGCTGCTTTTCCGTCTTTTAACTTATTTATGGCTTCACGTACAATTTCTTTGTCGAACCGAGGTGCAGAACCTACAATTGGAGGATCTATGACCAAGTTAACACTATCCCAAGGGAACTCCTCATTTAAGAGTCTGGTGTAGTGTTCCTTCCATGTCACAAGTTTCTCTTCGTCATTGAAGACCAGCCGACCCTCATCATTCTTAACACACACATCCCCAATGACATCCCTATTTTCGGCTTTCAGTTGTTTTGCAATTCTAAATGCGTTGACACGACATTGTTTGATTGTTGATGCTTCTCTCCGTTGCTTTTGCTCAGCTTTCGTTTTCGCAAGGTATACTGCTCTTTTAGCTAGTTTTTTAGCATCAGAATAATAAGTCTTGCTACATTTACCAGCTTTCCACTGCATCCATAGCTGAAATTTTGTTTTGATTACATCATTTACGTTTTCATCCCACCACCAAGTATGTTTTCTCTTTGCTGGTCTTTTGGTCTTACCACACACCCTTTCGGTTGCATTTAGTAAGATTTCCTTGATTTTACAACAGCTTTCCTTAACAGTTTTGTGTGGTAGAAACGTCGGGTGCTGCTCCTCAATATCTGAGATGAGTTCAGCTCTTGTTGTGGGATTCTTTAGCTTCCATACTTTCAATTTTGGGATATAAGGCTTTTTCGTTTCCTTTTCAACCTTCACAACAAAATCACATATGACTAAGTTGTGCTGGGTGAAAACTTCTTCACTGGGGATGACTTTCACATCCTTTACAAGCTTTTTGTCTCTTGTTTTCACCATAACATAGTCTATCTGTGTTTTGGCATCACCAGAGGAAAACGTCACTAGCTTGCTAGTCCTTTTCTGGAAGAAGGTATTGCATACGGCCATGTCTAAGGCAAGTCCAAGTTCCAGAATACGTTCACCCTCTTTGTTTCTTGTCCCAAACTCGAAACCGCCAAGAACGCTGGTGTAACCGGCTGTTTCCTTTCCAACGTGACCATTCATATCACCTGCCAGTATTTTTTTTTTTTTTCATCTATTTTTGAGGTATGTAGCAGCAGATCAGAGTAGAAACCTTCTTTGCTCTCCTTGCTTAAGCCCTGCTGTGGTGCATAAGCCGAAATAACGACTACCACCCTTTTACCAACAAGAAGCTTTAGAAGCATTAGTCAGTCATTTACTCGGTTGACATTGATCACTTTGTCGATCCATTTTTCTGCTAGCGTTACACCTACCCCACTGGAACCTTCTTTGTTTCCAATCCAGAACAGTTTATATTGACTGTCCTTTCCTGTTATGGTTCTGGTGCCAGCATTTGTCTATCTAACTTCCTGTAAGCAGCATATGTCGACTTTCCTTCTGCTGATAGTTTTGATAACTTTGCTAGCTCTACCACGTAATGTTCGAACATTTACGGTTGCTACACGCAATCCTTGTTGATCTGGTTGCTTGATGACGGTCTGATGATGCCCAGATCTGACATTCCTACCGTGCGCAGGACCTTCACTTTCAGTTCTAGTCCTGTTTACGCAGTTTCGTTTTAAACGTGTTGCATATTTTAGAGTTGGAGTAGGCTCTTTACGTCTGGATGCCCTTCCTAACGTCAACCTGTTTACAGCACAGGAAACTGGGTAAGTTTAAGACGACCACCACGCTTTACGGTTTTCCGCTAACTGGAGCATTTGTACCCTAATGAAGATTCGATAGACTACCGGTACACCATGCTGCAACACCAGATTATCGATGTACGCCACAGGAACTACAACTACCCGTAAGTAGAGGCTTTGGGTTGATTAAGATTTAGTCTGGCTCCTACCCTTTGACCTGTCTGGCAAGTTTGAACCTGCCAGCCTTCCAGCCAGCATAGCTCTCCGGGTTAAGGGAGCTCGCAAGCAACTCTACCACGACAAGGTACTTAATCATAGAGAAGAATAAATACATAACACCTGACTGTTAGCAATAACTTTAATAAGAAGGATTCTGTCAGAATGATGTCAAATACTTCAATCTTCATGAGAGGTTGAACCAAATACATTGCCATAATTGTATCACCCTTGACTCCCGACTATGTCTGCAACTGCAAGTCGTTGGCTATACTTCACACATCCTACCTACTTCTACAGGAAGAAACACCTTCAAGCAAGGTGATTCCAAGCCAACATTTTCAGTCCACCTCCTTAAATTTATTAAATTTCAATATCTTTAAGACTTGGTTTGAATGATGAAACAAGATCTCTCATCTCGTGCTGGTAAGAACAGTAACATATGGATTTTCCCAGTAGGAAAATTAGTATTGATACATCTTCATGAATAATATGTAATATCAAATACTTTACCAGTGACCAGATAGACGTTGTCTTTCCTTTTTTCTCGGCTAGGGGGACTGAACTCTGTTTTCTACTTGAAATCTCAATCTCGATGCAATTCCATTCAGTACTCTCTTGAGCGTATATTTGACCTTTTGTTAGTGTCTTTTTAAGCTGAGTTTACCAGATTTTGTAGTTCCCTGGCTGCTATTTTCCCAGTAGTAGTTATGTGGCCGAACTCCCTGATAGTGTTGGAAGGGGGTGCTTTAACAATCGTCACCTATGAACGAAGGGCTGGTGTTCCTAAAATTAAGTTTTTTGAGAGGATACTCAAGCCCACAGTTATTTCATCATCATCTTTCGACCGCAGTCGATATCGAAGCCACAATATCCCGCTAGGTGTTCCTGTCCTGCATTGCCACCGCTAGGTCTTGAAATCTAATACCTGAGTCCCTTGCAATGACGTCAGGATAGGTTAGCTTTCGGGACTTGCGACCATTTGCCTGTGGTTTCCAGAGGATGAGAGGAGACACAATCTCGTTGGTAGCTCGAAAGCAGTGACCAGCAAATCGGACTCTCCTACTGCATACCACCTGAGACACTCTTGGGAGGTCACCATAGATGGTTTGAAGAGTAGGATGTTTTTTCCAGGAAAGATTTTTTACACACATTAGGAGTCTGGTGTATGTGCCGTCAAGACGCTTTTGCTGTCTTGCGTTGAGGGTCCAGGTTTCGGAACCATATAACAGTATAGGTTGTATCATTGTTTTGAAGGTGTTAATCTTAGTTTTATTATCGAGACTGGAGGTCCAGATATTATGTAAATTATTACATGCTGACCAGGCCATTCTTTTTCTAGTTTTAAAATCCTTAACAGAGTCTGAGATAAATGAGCCAAGATATTTGTAGTCCTGTACACACTTAAGCTCTCGACCATTTAAGGTTTTCATAGAGAAATCAGAGTCAATGGTCTGGCAGTGGTTCAAGTACTCAGTTTTGGATACATTCAGGTACAGGCCTACCCAGTTGGCTGCCTTCTCTAATGAAGAAAGTAGAGATTGGGCTTTTGCGAGGGAACCACTAATTAGGGCAAGGTCATCTGCAAAGTCAGCATCAGTAAGATGACGGACAGGGAAGCGGAAGCTTCGTCTTAGTTGGACTTCAAGACCTTTGTCTGCGATTTGGTCAACAGACATACGTAAGATGTAATCTACAACAAGGATAAAGAGAAAGGGAGCCAATGTATTTCCTTGGAGAATACCTGCTTTTATGTCAATTAGCTCTGTTTCTCCATCCGGTGTGTAAATAGTTGCTGTTGTATTAGTGTAGAGAAGTTGTATAGCTTTAATGAGTTGCTCGGAAATACTATACAGTGCAAGAATCTCGAGCATGAGACTTTGGTCTACTGAATCAAAGGCTTTACTAAAGTCGACAGAGATAAAAGCAGCATCTAGGTTGCAGAGCTTTGTTTCTTCAATTATCCTACGTAGAGCTAATATTTGACTTAGAGTTGAACGTCCTGCTCGGAAACCATTCTGATTATTCTTCAATAGAGGCTCAACAAAAGGGAGCATGCGATTTAGGATCAGTCTATTTTAGATCTTAGCAGCAATGGGTAAGAGTGAAATACCTCTATAATTTGATGCAAGGGAGAGATCTCCTTTTTTGGGGACAGGAATAATTTGAGATGTACGCCAGGGACAAGGACATTGGTTATCAAGGAGACAGAAGTTACAGAGCTTAAGGAGAAGACTGGAAGATAGGGTTCTTCCAGACAATTGCTGGAATATTGTTATTATGTTATATTATTATTGTTATGTTGTTATTGAATACAGTTATTTAGCCACTGCCTAAATAGTTTTGGATGGTCCTCCATGGGAGAAAGGTCATCTTTGGGGTCATTTAGATGAAGAATATCATAAATATCAGATGAAGCCTCGCTCGTCCCTATAGTATTCTATTGCACATCATTTCCATCAATTTCAGATTGTTTATTCCAAGGAAAATAAACTGTTCTTCGCTAAAGAATAACCCTGTTATTTGTCTATATCTGATTACCTGCAAATAACTCAAGATCACATTGCATCCTAACAAGTTGAATCTCAGAACTTCTGGCGCATTCTAAACAGTATTAGGAATGATGGGAAGTCTTCAATGTCTTCCCTTTTTAATGGGCTGAAAGTACTTCTTCAAAAGATCACGCTGAGCTCTTTGTTAAACTTTTTAGTTAGAATTCCACTCTTGTGACTTTGGTTATACACCGCCATAATTTTCACCAAGAACTGATCTCTTCCAGACAACTGCTTCAAGGGTCTCCGTAATCATTATCGATTGATGGATCAAGAATGGTCCTGAGAGAATTCCTGTCATTGTTCTTAAAAAGTGTTCCCCTAAACTGTCATTGGTTGAAGTGAAGAATCTTGAATTGAAGTTCTCTCGACTTCCGACACGCTGGACTTGTCTGTTAGCTGTGGCATAAAGGGCCCTTTGACTGACATTTGTTCTTGCCCCATCATTTTTCCTTATTCCTGCCCAATCACATTCTCTGCCAACTTGCGATCTATGCTGAAGACTTCATCCTTTTTTCCTGCTTTAATGGCACAGCATCCAAGCAGTATAAGACAGAAATAGCAACTGGTCTTTGTCTGTCAACTGATCTAATAATTCCCTAAAAGCGAAACTCCTATCATTAATAGATACCGGGAAACATTTCCGCCACCCATAGATGAACGGATATCAGGAACAATTCACTTTATACATAGATATTTGGAAACGAGCTGCTAGACAGTGAAATCCTCCACCAAATTCTCAGTTATGAAAGTAGTTTCGCTTCTTTGGCTAGAAACTACCTTATTCCTGCAAGTATACTATATCTCTATAAATCTACCATTTGTCCTTGCATGTAGTACTGCCTGTATCCCTGGGATGGTTCCCCTAACGATTGCCTACACCTACTACATTACATTCAAATCCGAATCTATGTGGACATTGGCTATTCTCTGGACTCCTTCTCTTAAACGTAATGTTGCTTCCCTGGTACAAATGCTTTCATGGTTACTGTTCTGAAGAACTCTCTCTAATTCCTCCGCCATTGAGACCTTTTCAGCGTGCTACTAGGTTCTCCTCTAGCTCACATCATTACACTGTTCAAATTCCTGCTTCAAAGTCCTTCTACAGCAACAGATTCTTTCACAAGCTAGAAAATTATGGAATTTCCACTCTAACAAGTGTTTCCCTCCTGAATACAACCACAGGCCTTTGAAACCAACAGCCACCATCAAACCAAATCAAATGTTTTTATTTACCAAACACAATAACACAATTTAAATAATACTAATACAAGTGACAAATATAAACATAACAATTAAATACTTCATACTTTTTTAAATTTAGTGAAAAAAATTAATTTGTAAATATAAAAATCAAAAAGCTATGCAACAAAAGCAAAAATTATTGAGTTAAGAAAGGTAAGTACTTTTCACAGCAATGATTCATAATGTGTAAAGGTTTTTTTTAATTAAGAGACGTTTTAAAACTTTTTCATGTCATTCCAATTTAAAATGCATTGGTAACTTATCGAGTATTTTCCATATTTGAAATATTGAACTGAGATATGTTGGGTTTGGATAGTTCAGTGTTTCGTGTTGCGTGACAGTGTATATCTGATGATTTTGTGAAAATATTTAAAAGGGCATGTGGAAGGTTTTCATTTACAAAATCGTGAACAAATAAACAGCTGTTGATGTTGACTATGTCTTAAACTTTTAGAATGTTGCATCTTAAATAAAATTCATTACTAGGTGCTTGAAATCGAATGTTATGCCAAGGTCTTTAACTTCCTTAGATGGAGTAAGAACTTGTCCGTTAAATTTAATTTTCATTTTAAAATCAAAAGGTTTTATTTCGCTTACAAAAAATAATATATTCTGTTTTATTAATGTTTAAAGATATTTTAGTAGCATTAAGCCAGTCATTAGTCAATTCATATTTTATTTCATAGCGTAGGTTAATAATTACAGTAAAAACTGATGTGGATCTACAACATACAAAACTTGAAATAAAAATCGTTTAAGTTAAAAACCGTAAGGACGTGCATGCGAAAATGGAGAGGATTTGACTGTAGAAAGAGGTTTGGATACTGATTGCATAATATATCCTTACAATGGTGTTAAAAATGCATATAAATTAAATCATATATATCAGCCTTAATTAAATATTATGAATTTTTAGGTTAAAATATAAATTTCAGCTTGAATTAAATATATATAATTATAATACATTAAGTTTAAAATGTTAGATTATAATAAAGTAAAATATTTTAAAAATTTCTAGCTTTGCTTTATATTAAACAGTTAAATATGAAAAAGTATAAATAACGAAAGCAAATGGAAAAAAAGTGAAATCAAAAGAATGCAAATTTGACATTATGACCAAAAATGACAAATTAAGATGAAAATAAAGCTAGTAATCAAGCACAAGCTTGTACGAAAAGTTTTGGATTTAGAATTTGATCGCACATTTGATTGGAGAAAGGAATATTCTCAATATTTAAATATTCTAATAATAAATAAAATCATTATTTTTTTGCCTCAAACCACCTTCAGCAAAAGACAGAGCAATGTCTTTATTTAATTTTTGCTTGAAGGGGTTTGTAGAATTTTGATCAACAGTTTTGTTTGATAGCTGGTTCCATATGATAGCTGTAGACTTCTTGTAGCCCTTTTTGCTGAATGATGGTAACATCATACGATTGTTGTTGCGCAGAACACGACTTCTTTTCAGCTTGCCATTTTGTCAGACTCATTGGAAGCTCGTTTTTTAACAGTTTGTAAGACAGACACACTAACTGTCTCTTGTACATTAAATCAAAAGATTCCCATTTTGTCAGTTTTAACACATCCGAATATGATATGCTGTTGCCAGTTTGAAAAATCATTCTTGCAACTCTACAGTGCAGATCGTTCAAGTGATCCAGTTTGTTGTTGCATCCATTCCTCCATATTGGTAGAGTATACGTGACACTTGGAAGAATTCCTTGAAGGTAAATTGATTTCAGTGTCTCCGGAGACACTCATTTTGAACATTTTTTTGATTTTGACATCAAACAATTTGGTTGTTTCCAAGACAGTTTGTTGTCAATTTTAATTCCCAAACATGTAGCATTTGTTTTGGTGGTGAGTGGAACACCACCTAGAGTGACTACTGGTAGGGGACCAAAGAATGGCTTGGGCAGCATTATCATCATGCTCATCATGTTGATTTCAGTGAGTGTATTGACAGGCAGTTTCCTTCACTCCACAAAGACAGTTGATATATGTTGAAGTTTTGAAAACATTGTGTTGATGTTTGTGTCGAAGCATGATGATGTGTTGTCATCGGCAAACAAGCCAGAGTCAAAATTGTCAGAGATGTCTGGGAAAGCATTGATGGTTATGGAAAATGCCCTAGGACCAATTAAGGATCCCTGGGGTACGCCAGTATCGACAGGTTCTTTGTCTGATACTTTTCCATTGAAAACTGTTACCTGAAAGTGATCAGTCAGGTAGTTCATTATCCATTGATGTCGAGGTTTCCAGTCACGCCGTATTTGAGGAGCTTGTGGTTGATGACGCGATGGTTGACACTATTAAAAGCTTTTCGATAATCAAGGAAAGAATTCCTACATAGTGGCTTTTGTCCAGAAGTTTTCCCCATTTTTCTGTCATGTTTAACAGAGCTAGGACAGTTGATCTCTGCTTTCATTTAGAAGGTTGTGGTTTTCAAGATGATTGTCAAGGTTGCTACATATAATGGCTCTCTATTAACTTGCTTGGGATACTGAGTAGCGAAATTGGACGATAATTTTCAGTCTAATTTAGATCCTTTCTTAGACATTAGACATCGCACTTTTTTACCAGATTGATGGAATTTTTATGGTGTTAATACTTTTCTTAAAAGTTGTCATTAAAGAAGCAAAAACTTCTCCAATTGAATGTGATTCTCTTGCATTAATGTTATCAATGCCTGATGCTTTGGATGGGTGTGCTAGCTTGTTGAATTGTTTTTAAATTGAGGTCGGTTCGATCAATTTCAATGGTGGTTTTGGGAGAAGGTCGGACATCTTCTTGCCAATTGTAGCAAAGTATTTATTTAAGGTGGTGGTTTTGTCAAAATCGCATGTTAAGATATTACCCTCATCATCTTTGATAGAGCCAATCTTTGCTTTCACCTGTTTACCTTGAAACGATTTAACAAGTGACCAGAACTCTTTTGCAGAGTTAGAATTGTCAAATTTATTTTTCCAATAGTCACTTTTTCCGTAGCAAAGCTGTACACTTGTTACGTGCTTGCTTGCAAAGTGTCTATTCCTGTGAGCCTTTATTGATTTTTTGAGCTAAGACCAAGAGTTTGTATCGATGGTTCATTTGTTTACGGATTTCACTGTTTATGCAAGGATTACTTTCACTTCGAACTTTTACCTTCTTTTCTTTGACATGGGTGGCAATAATTCGGTTGTAGAGTGATTGCCAAGTGCAATAAGAGTCATCTACATCACCAAACGATGATGTTACCCACCAAGGTATTTCTAACATCCCGGTTTTCACTTTTTCCAGTCTACGTCTTTGTAGTTCTTGATGGTTTTGAATGTCGGTGATTTCCGTCGTCTTTTGAGCTTCAGGATAGCAGATATGAGTCTATGATCAGATAGACACGCCTCATATGTCCCTGATGATGATATTTTTGAGAGGTCTGAAACTAATGCATGGTTGATCAGTGATTTAGAACTGTCAGTAACTCTGGTATATTCTGTTATGATATTTATCAGTTTGTTGGCATGTAGGATGGACTTGTACGAGAAAACAATTGCAGGTTCAGGCTTTGCGCTGATTTGGAAATGTCAATGTTGAAATATCCAAATACAATGGTGTTGGAACGATGTGATATGTCATTAAGTGCTGGATTGAATTTTGGAAGGAAGACGTTATCTTTTGTTGGGCGGTAAACTGACCCAACCAGAAGTATTTGTCCTTTTACTATAATGTCAATCCAAGTAGCTTCAATATCATGACCAGAAGTGAATTCATGGGCTGATAGTGCTTCCCTGAATAGATGGCAGATCCGCCCCATGGGGTGGTCCGTTGTTTCGGTCTTTCCTCAGAATATTGGAGTTTTTTACCATAATTTCCTCATTGTGTACTTCATTTAGCAGATGAGTCTCTGTCAGGGCCAAAACATCAATGTTTGAGCTCGTCCAGTTTGTGTTGCAAGCCATTTATGTTTAAATGTGCGAGGTTTATCCCATCATGGATATGACGATTTGAAAGAAGCTCATTGTGGACTTCGTCTTTTTCTTACATTTCAGTCATTTATAGTGTTTTGTTCACTTATCTTACTTGTATTTGAGTATTATTCTTTGGTAACTCGTTTTAGATCAAAGTTAATATTTTTGTTGATATTTTTCAACCGATTTGTTACAATAGAGTAGATTCGTATCATCTGCTAAATGATTGGTGAACACAAGAATATTTTATGGCTTTTGAAAAGTTGTTAATATAAATCAAAAATAGTAAAGGGCCTAAAACCGAACCTTGGCGAACTCCATATGTGTTGTTTTTTGAAGAGAAGAATTGAATCCATTTATAGATACAAACTGTTTTCTGTTTAATAGATATGACTGAAATATTCTAGCATAGCATATTTCTCTTGCCAAGAAGTTGATATTTGAACCCAAATTTGTAGCGAGAAAGTTTGGGTGGTCCGTGGCAGGCCTGAAAATGCTGACGCGTTATTTTTCACAATCCATAACATCTATTTAAAATGAAGCAAAGTAACCAAGACTTATATTCACTACTCTATGTTCTGTAGGAGATAAATGTAGATATGTTTTTAGATAAATTGTTTTTAGAGCTTTACACGAATTTCAAAACCTTCACGCTATTTCTAAGGAAAAGATACATGATTTCATTCGTGGCCATTTTTACGGGTAAGACAGCCGAAATCAAACACCAATGTTCATTAACCTATGTCCATTACATTAACCATCAGACTTAATTAAATAAATAAGTAATATGTTTTATTGCGTTATATGCAATAATTATAATATAGTAATATCGTATGCTTCTGCGATAGTTACTTTTCTATTTTCCCTTTGAAGGAACATGGATTTTGATCTTGATAAGACCTTGTACTTCTTTACTGCTGGAAGGTATTTTCTTTTCTTGATCATTCATTTATCTAGTTGCAATTTTACTGAACATTATGCATATAGGTATGAGTTTCAGAACAAAGGCTGTGATATTTACTTGGAAGGACTGGCTCGATTAAACTACCTTCTGAAAGTAAGTTTTAAAAACCTTATATTTTTAATCTGGGATGTTAAAAGTGATATTAATTGAAAATGCAACAGGATTATATTTTAAGCGTATTGTTACAATGCAACCGTTTTGAGCGCAACTTGTTATTAAACCCTTTACTCAGATGGACAATGCCTTTTTCAATCACGGAGATTCTAGAATGTTCTGTTCGTGCCTTTTGGAATAATTAACAATATGTTTGTATTTTTACATGTTTTTGTTTTTTATATCTTGTTTCTTTTATACCTTATTACAGTCAAACAATGTGGACATCACAGTAGTTGCTTTTATGATCTTCCCTGCAAAAACGAACAACTTCAACGTGGAAGCTTTGAGGGGGCAAGCCCACGTGAAACAATTACGGTCCAGTTTTTTTATCAGTTTAACCTAAAAACAGTACATTTCCTAAATATTGAAGCAAATTTCATCTATAACATTGTTATTGAGAAGAGATTTACGTTTGTGTTTTTAGACACACAGTAAATGAAGTCCATGCAAAGATTGGCGAACGTCTCTTTGAATTGGCCGTAAAGTAAATAGTTTTGTCTGCGCGGGTTAGAGTGAGCAACTTCTTTTAGGGAAAGTTCTTGTGGTACTATGCTTTTTTGTTCCAAGGGACATAATTTACCAACTGCCTTAACTTAGAAATATGTTTCTACAGAATAATGTATGTTTTGGTACCGTTCATTTTGATAATTTGTGTTCCTATTTTAGAGGTAAACTACCCAGTGAAGGAGAACTGTTTGAGCCTAGAGATTTGATTCCTTTGAAAAGATGTCTGCTGTCGACTGCTGTAAGTTGACTCGTGAAAATTAAGCAAATGTCGCATCAGAATTACCTAGGTTAACACGTGTAAATTTTATCTTTAACTCGATATCTGTTGAAGATCTTAAACATGTAAGCAAGCATGCAGTTTTATAAAATATGACATCCATGTAAAACAACATATTTATGTACAAAACAATATAGTTTTAATTTATAATTTTCCCCGGTATTTTCATTTCCAACGTCATGGCTTGCGCGTGTTTCTATTCCTAGAACTCTGGTGCTCCGCCTATTGTCACACACAACATGTTAGATGACGATAACGATCCAATATTAAGCACTATACGCCGCCTCAAGCTATTCAATTTGAAGAACGATAGAGTTAAAGTATATAGCTTTTATATTCGATTTTATTTCTATGTTCGATCTTTTAAGTCGTTTCGAAATGTTCATTTTCTGCTTTAAATTCTCTTGTCAGGTTCTATTTTATCCGGAGTTTTTGTCGAAGACGAATCCCTTGTTTCCGATTGACTACGAGGAGTTTGTGAGAGGTTGCCATCTAGGAGTATTTCCATCATACTATGAACCATGGGGGTACACTCCTGGTGAGCTTTTTTGCGCTACGAAAGATATATTATATATTATATGACAATAAATACAAATGACAAATAGATCTCTATTTTGAGTCCAACCTTCAATGAAATCTTATGTGAAATATATTGCTTCTATTCGTGCTGTTGTTGTGGTTTTTCCTGAAGGACTTTGACCATAATAAATTACCGTATCATGTTTAGGGATTTTTTCATCAGAATGTTTCTTCTTTCCAATTTCATTTCTATTTTGTGCCATAAAATTGTACCTCTTACTCTACATTGATTCGTTTGAAATCTAACCCTCTGTCTTCAGCTGAATGTACAGTCATGGGTGTGCCTAACATTTCAACGGATCTATCCGGTTTTGGTCGTTTTATGAAGGAACATGTCGAATATCCGGAATTTTATGGGATATATGTACTCGATCGGAGATTTTCTCCCGTATATGAAACGACGCAACAGCTTTCTGATGTAAGTTTCATATTCGACTATTCGTTCAACAACTGTAACACATTAAGGCCTAACTGCCGAAAAATTCCTTTAGAATTCAATATGTAGATAAAAGGTTTATGTGTGCATGGTATCATTTTACGTTGTTCTAATTGTTCAAACAGCACATGTTCGACTTCTGCCGCCTTTCCCGCCGTCAAAGAATCATCCTACGCAATCGAACCGAACGCCTCAGTGAATTGCTGGATTGGAAGAATTTAGGGATTGTAAGCGTTACTAACATCTCAAAAGTATGTTAATTCTTGGACACTGCTTAGAATTGGAGCAACATTTTTATGGCCCCGAAACATAACTCAAACATCCACTTTCAGTTGAAGTAAACAATCCTCTTTTTCACAAATACTTTTGAAGCGTTGTTTAACGAATGTCAGTAAGAACTCATGTCAATTGTTCATTATTTTGCTATATTTATTTAGTTTATAAGTTTAACCTCAGTTAAATGTTAACCTCAGTACTACCAGAAAGCACGACTCATGGCTATTAAAAAGACTCACCCAGAAAGAGCACCTCGCTTACGATTACGTCATGATTCTTTGGTAAGTTCTCATAGTTATATTTGCATTCTTTGTTATTTATATTAATTTCAACCGAAAGTAATTTTTCTAATAAAACATTGTTAACATCTTAAGATTAGTAACTGAAAAGACTTATTTTCCCTCCAGACACTCAATTTTCCGAGACCACCGTCTGCGCCGGTTTCTCCCGCAATATCCCGTCAAGTGTCGGATACGGAAGACGATGAGGACACAGAATTTCGTTGCGCCCCAGACTCAGATGAAAGTATATTTTTCCAGGCTAACCTTTCAACGAAGTAATAGTGGCTAGATGGTTGACGGACTACATGTTTGAGAATTTTTATTGGAAATCTTATATGTGTTTTTGAAATAAAATCTTCTTTTTAAAGTATATATATTTTCACCTTAATTTGTTATGAATTTTTTTAAAACGTACGCTGTGTTCTTTCTTCCCCTTTTAAGCTTAAATTTTGATTTTTCTATTAAACTTTTATTTAAGCAATTTAACGAAATTTATTAAGCTGTCGACTTCATTCTCTTAAATAATTTGGTATTTTGATTCATTTTTGAAAAGTCATGATGTATTTTTTAAAATAAAAGATCTATATATATTTTGACGTTTTATCCAACTTTCTTTCTTTCGTTCGTTTTTTTTTTTTTATAAAAGTTGTTCATTAACACGTTCGCTGCTAACTACGAGTATACTCGTAGTTAGCGGGCGTCGTCTAATTGCCAAATACGAGTATACTCGTAGTAAACGGGCGTCATCTACTTGCTAACTACGAGTATACTCGCCTCTATATTTTCCTCCATTGCTCTTCTGTACTTCAGTGCAGGGATATTGGGATTTACGAATGTCAAACCAGATATCTTTTGGAAAACTTGCTAAAGATTGATGGATTCATATCCACCTTTTTGTAATTTCTGCATTTTTGTTTTCACTTCATGGCCCTTTGAACCTGAGATGACTCCTTTTCTGTATGCAAACCAGCATTCATTCTCACTTTGTCCTCTGGTGCAAATTTCATTTACTTTGTCCAAAGTAAAGGCAGACACAATATTTTTAAGAAAATTATCAGGACTGTCAGACATAATGAGAATATCATCAATGCTCTCTAAGGCTTGGGGTTGAGGAACAGTTTTAGTCACAAGTTCACGAACAGCATCAATTTTTGGTTTTGGAACAGCAGTAAAAAGAACACTGTTAGGTATAATATCCTCAAGGGCTGTGGCAATATCTGTTAGTTTCAAGGGTTTGATATGGGATTCCTTTGGAAAAGGATGGTAGGTTTTCTTTGGTGTAGAGACAAGTTTTTTGGTCTTCTTGCCACGCTTTGCAATACAGGCCCATAGTTTATGGGGAGGATCTCTCAGTTTCTTGGATGCACGGCAGTCAGTTTTGACGAAGCAATATAAACTGGCTTGATCAACATGATGATAACTAATGCTACCAAGCCAGTCACGATTAAAATAACTATACCTTTTTGAATTCTTGTAGTCATTCAAGTCTGAGCTGGACAGATCATTGGGGTTAAACATTAAATAATTGAAGATGTCAGGATAGGTTACAAGTGGCCAATGAACTAGGCCATCATCTTCAGAAAGCCAACCATCATCTAGATTGTATGGATCAGGCATGGATTTACCTTCAATGACAAGCTTGTGATGATATTCATCATGAAGTTCAGTTTCTACTTCGGTTGCTGTTTTGTTAGGCCGTACATT
This sequence comes from Candelabrum cocksii, assembly GCA_963930725.1. Lineage (NCBI taxonomy): Eukaryota > Metazoa > Cnidaria > Hydrozoa > Anthoathecata > Candelabridae > Candelabrum > Candelabrum cocksii. Next base: position 6,565,737 of record OZ005669.1, read on the forward strand.
GTTCTCATATGCAGCAAAAACACGAGCGACTAATTCGGCCTTTCTCCCAGAAATTTGCAATCCTCGTAGCCTTAGATATTTCTTGAGTTCTTCTACCTTCATCCCGTTAATCATATCAAAATCCATTCTACATATAACTTGAAATAACGCAAGCAGGAAGAGAGAAGTAATCTTCAAACAAATCTTTTCACGCAGAAACAACAATAAATCAGAGAAGAGATTTTTTATTACCCTAAACTCGCTACCAGTCCCCTTTTGCCCGCGCGGTCCCTTAGAGTCGTATTGGTGTATTAAAGTATGAGCGTCTTCTTTCACGAGCCGCATGTTGTGACCTCTTGTGTTGTAGGGATTACGGTTAATATGTAATAGAGAGTTGTGGATTTCGTATGATTTATTAAATCAAGATTTTATAAATTTGTATCATATCACCACGTTCTCTACGATACTTCATACTTGGTAAGTTAAACAACATTCGTCGCTCAGTATAAGTATATTTCTTTAAATTGGGTAGAAGACGTGTAGCTCTTCTAAGCACATTTTCAATTTGCTTACAATTTTTTTTAAATAGTGAGTACCAAATCGACACACAATAGTCAAGATGAGGTCTGACTAGACTAGTGAACAAGAGTCTAAAAGATCTATTGTCAAGATGCACGTACGTACGTCTTATTAGACCTAACATTTTATTAGCTCTGTTGACTTGTATCGACACATGCATGGAAAAACTCATTTTCGGATCAACATAAACACCTAGATCTTTTTCATTTTCAGTTACTTCAAGCGGGACCTTTCTACTATTTGATTTTGTAAGGTAATATACATGCGTTTTGTTTTTATTTCCGACGTGGAGTACTTTGCATTTATCAATATTAAATAACATGCCCCATTTTTCTGCCCAAAGTTCTAAGGTATGGAGATCATTTTGTAGCTGATTAGCTGATATATTTTCATCGTGCATTGTACTGAATATCTTAGCGTCGTCCGCATAAAGCAAAGCTTCAGATTTTAAGCCATCAGTAATGTCGTTTACAAACAACACAAACAAGATAGGGCCTAGGACACTCCCTTGTGGTACGCCACTCAACACTACTTTCCAGTTCCATTTAAACTCATTTATGATTACGCGTTGTCGTCTATTTGATAAAAAAAATCCTCTATCCACAATAATACATCCACATTTATTCCGTAACTTTTAAGTTTAGCAATAAGCCGTCTATGAGGAACTGAATCGAATGCTTTCGCAAAATCTAAATAAATTGTATCTATAAGTATGCCTTGCTCTATGGATGATGTCCATACGTCTAACATTGTTAATAGATTCGTAAAACACGAGCGTCCAGCAATGAAACCGTGTTGTCGATGATTGATTAGGTCAATATCAAGGAGATGTTTTAGAAGATGATCTCTGGCGATAGATTCGAGTACTTTACAGGGAATACTAGTTAAACTAATTGGTCTTTAATTATTTGGGTTATCACGCTTTTCTTTTTTAAATAAGGCGCTAAGATTGCCATCTTTCCAGTCTTGTTGGTTTCTTTGCCTTAAAGCTTTATTATAAATTATTTTAAGGGGCAAATCAATTACAGCTGATAGTTCTTTTAGTACTCTTGAGTGAATACCATCAGGACCTGACGATTTGTTAGTTTGTAACTTTCGGAGCTTATAGCGTACTTCTTCAGATGTTACTTCGATTGAATTTAGCTTATGTGTGAAAGTTTCATTAATAGTGGTAGGAATGTTACTGGTGTTTTCGTTGGTGAAGATACTTGAGAAAAGGTTTACAAGAATATTAGCTTTATCAAGATTGTCTGTAGATAACGAACCGTCAGGTTTGGTAAGATCAGGTATGGTATACTTTGTCTTCATTTTTGAAGAAGCTTATTTAAAAAACGCTTTTGGGTTGGATTTGGATTCTTCGGCGATGTTCTTTTCAAATTGTTTTATAGCTTTTCTGCACTCCCATTTCGTCTGATTTTGTAGCCTACTATATGCTAGATAATCAAAACCGTGTTTTGTTAATAAAAAACGTTGGTAAGCTTTTTGCTTGGTTTTAATTTTTGCCATCGCATTTTTGTTAAGCCAAATTTTTTTCCGATTATTATTAAAAGACGGGCTTTTTTATGAGGAATATTTTTTTGAATGGAAAATGAAAGTTCATCTTTGAAAAATTTCCACGATTCGTGAACGTTTAGGCTATTTAATCGTTTTTTCCAGTTATAATTAGTGAAGTATTCTCTCATAGCATCAAAATTACCTTTGTTATATAAAAAAACATTTTCCGTTTTCTCGGTTTTTAATTGATTACAGACATAGTTAAATGTAATGACGGAATGATGGCTTTTCCAACAGGTGCAAGATATGATAGATTAGAAACCATTGTTTCTTCGTTTGTGAAAACTAAGTCGAGAGTATTTGGATTTTGTAATGAACGATGGTGTGTTGGTTCAGTGATATGCTGGAACAGAAACGAGTCTCGATAAGCATCAATGAACTTGTTGGATTTATGGTTTTCTGGAGTGTTCGTACTAATCGATTCCCAATTTAATTCTGGATGGTTGAAATTGCCCGTGATCAATAGATGACACTTACTTTGCGACATAAATCGAATAGCGTCATTAAGAGCATTGTTGTTACTCACAGAACTATTCGGGGATCGGTATATACAGCAAACCAACATACGTGTGTTTGACCCACAATTAAGTTCACACAAAATGTTTTCTTTAAAAGTAGAAGATAGCGTATTCTATACTATGCTTGCAGAATATTTATTTCTAACATAAATAGCTACACCGCGATGACAATTTGGACTTTCTAAGTTTGTAAAACAGTTAAAACCATCTAGAGATAGTTCAGAGGCTTGGACTGGTATAAAAGAATGTTTTGGTAAGATCTCAGTCACACATACAATATCAGTATTCTGCTGCTCAATTAAATGTTTAAGCTCCGAGAGTTTATTTGTTAGCGAATCGACATTGGTATATAGACAATTCAGATTTTCAATCTGTTTGTTTACTGCTTTTTATGCGCTTTATATACATGTTCCAAGGTGGACCTCTTACTCTGTACATCCATTCCCCCGATTCTTCAATTTGTTCCTGAGCCTTTGTCTCTTCCCGCAACTTATTAAAAGCATCCCTTTGCTCTTTGCTTCGATCATGATTAATGAAGACTGTGGAATTCGATTGACGTAAAATGTGAAGGTTTTTCATTATGGAATTTTTAATCGATAGGGATGAAAAAGAGACAAGTAATGGTAAGGTAGAACCTGTTTCCGATTTACCGATTCGTTCACATTTAGTTATCATGTTGGAGTTAATTTCAATGTTCAATGATGTCCTAATGAAGGTTATAAAATTATCTTTTTTAGAAACTTGTTTGTTTTCAATAATAAGATTAAAAGCAATGACATTTTTTTCTCTATTTTCTCTATCTTTTATACCTTTAATGACAGCATCTACTGCGATGTTGTTACATGGCATCAATGAAGCAGTTTTCTCTAACTCTGACAAGCGCCTTTCAAGATTGTTGTTTAGTCCCTCAAGATTTTTTATGGTACTAGTATTATTGTCAACGATGGTTTTTATATTATCGTTTATCAAAATATTATTTGTTTCAATACTATTTAGCCGCGCATTAACCTTTTTCGAAAAATGAGTTACACCTCGCTTCGATGTCTTTTTCAACAAAAATAGCATTCAGAGCTGGTTTAGCACAGTCTGGACAAAACCAGTAATTATCATTCCTTTCATTGAGCAACTTTACAACTTTAGGATCGAGGCTACAACAGTCACTGCAAAAGCATGCAGAACAACGCGTGCAGTTTCTGAAATAATTTACACTTCCGTGCATATCACAGTTCTCATTGCAACATTTCGCACTCAAATCTTCCATTGAGTTATTATTTAAACGCACAGGTTTCTTCAAGCTTTTCCTGTATGAGGACTTAGTAGAAGACATAATAGAAAGATAACAATTTCAGAATGGAATGGAAACCAGGCTGCAATTACTACAACTACTTGCGACCAATTATACCTAAATGACAACTGATGTTGACAAAACAAAGTTTAATTGGGCAATCAGTAATGTGATAATTACAAATTTTTGGTTTATGAGAAAAAAACCCTCAAACAAAAACAACAATGTAGTCCAAAATAATTTCAATACGAGAGCAAAGGGGTTCCAGCCTCAAACAACCCTATTCCTTTAGGATATGGAGCAATCCCCTAGAGCTACAACCTAAGCTACGACTGAAGGCCCCTAACAACCGGGAAAATATTGTGGCAATTTAAATACCAGAAAACGAAAAAAAAAAAAAAACAGAAAAGAAAAGAAAAACGTTTTTATCTAGCTTTTTTAAATGATTCGAAAAACAATAGTAAAATATAAACTAGATAAAACGTTAAAAGTATATACACAGTAAAAGATCGAAAACAAGATTAATTCGATATCTTACGACACTTGATAAGCACGTCCGTTCACTTCGGAAACCAGGAAAGAAGATAAGGATAAAGGAAGATATAACATTTAAATTGAAATTTACTGATAAAAAGTACTTAAATTTCTTAAGACAATATTTGGATTTTGTTATATTTTCAAATTTCAAATTGATAAAGAATGGCTTAAAAAGCAAATTTTTGGATAAATTTTTTTTTTCTACCAATTGTTAATAAACTTTCCGCCATTCTAACAAGTTAAACTGAAGGAAATGATACGAGAAATGTTTCTCTCTAGGACTATCAAGAATAACTTACACTTCTGGTCATGTATAAATATCAGTCAAATTTCTGTTTTCTTATCAACTGTATTACTTACAAACACAAAAAGGCGAGCTAACTTGATTATACTCTATTTAAGAAGTGATACAAGCAGTTTTCAATTATTACATATAATAATATCACTGTTCGTGTAACAAAGATTTATTCGATTTTCACAGACCCCGAAGAAAAAACAATGAAAAAATAGAGCTCACGACCAGTTTGTCTTCTTTTTTCGGAATACGCTGTTCTTTTCGATGTGCATCCTGAATGATTGCTTTTCATTTTTGACTGCAAGATCAGCTTTTCGTTTTGCGGCCCCACCGATAGGATCACACGGACCTTTACCATGACCTTCTTTCCCCATGGGTTTACGTTAATAAGATCGCGCACAAAAGATCGAGCTTCAAAAGGTCGTGCACAAAATGTCGCCGAACAAAAGATCGACGGGATAATAAGGTCACCGCGTATTAAGGACGTGCACAAAATGTTGCCGCCTAAAAATGTAACCAATAACCAAAGTTCCAAAGTATAAGGTTTATTGTCAATTTTGCAAACTAAAGTTGTAAGCAATACCCCGGAGATAATCGGTCATTGGTCCCAGCCCATAGTCAGCTACAATCGTTTTGATCCTGTCGGCGGTGTCTTTGTACACGCGTTTTCGTGGTGGAGGTTGCTGTCCTGAGACGTATTGTTTCAGCTTTATTTCGTTCAGACTCTATTCTTTCTTGATTCCGTCAATGAACTTCCAGATGGTCGGATGGTTAGCTCCTAGAAGTTGACTGAATCCTCGATGTCAACCTTCTACTGCATTGTTTGTTTTTGGGAGATCATGTAGGGAAGCATCGTAACAGTTCCAAAGAGCGTGCGAATATAGTGGTGCACTACGGCCTCTTCCTCGTCTACCTGGTTGACAAATCCACGTGTCTTCGAAGTAATTGACGAAATTACGTAGAATATTGTTGTTTTTCTGGTAGAAATTCGAATCCATGAGATTGTCGAAGGCAGCTGCAACGTCATCGGCAGGAACGAAAGCCAGTGCTGTTAACTGACGTATTGATAAAGCAAACTCGGCGTCATTTACGTAGCGCTGTTGTAGGACTTCAATAGGTTGCAGATGACGCCATATATATTGACTAAGATGGAAGAAGCACCCATGTTGAGTTGCATTAGGAAAGACTGTTCTCCATGCAAGGATTGCTGCCTGTTCAAAATCTGTCATAACGGTGGTTGGATTGAGAGCTGGCTGAAGTCGTTTAAGCTCAGTTAAAACTTGAATATAACTATTTACACTTCTTTCAGACATCAAGACAAAAACGGTTGGTATCACGTTACTGTACTTCACTGCATGGATGGTGTAGATCTGCTTAAAAAATTGTGGAGATGTCTTAAATGTTCCATCGGCATACCAATTTGGACATTGCATCATTCTATCGAGGTTACGTTGTGTAGCGAAAATCATACTTCGATTTCGACCTGGACCACCATCATACAAGAGAAAGTTTTCTCCGGCAATAGTGTTCTTATATGAATCTGGTATAATCAGATCCAGAAGAGTACCTGGTGTTGAAAGAGGTACTTGTTCTTCTCGACGAGCTCTACGGATTGTTTGCTTGATTCCACGGAATGATAGAAGTTGACCAGCTACAGCCACCGTAACTCCGGCTGATGTAGTTGCAACGATCTGATGACTTGCTTCCTGAGTTGTTGCTGCTCGTTGTTTTACATCTGTGATGATTTTCCGTGCTGCAATTTTTGCAGCATCTGGAACGTGATTATGTACTGCAGTATTCTTCACTAAAGCACCATCAACAGTATGACAACGTGCCATACATTTTGAATTTTTGTATTCTGAACACTTCCAGATGAGCTTACTATTGGCGCAAATCTTCTCTCGTAAAAAACAATACCCGTCCAGCACAAGCATGTCTCGTCCTTTCTGCGTCTTAATAATTCCCATGTTCTAATATTTCTAAGCTTTGGAAGCGATGACAATTAACTTGACTAGCGCTCGACCTTATTAGCTTGACTAGCGCTCTGACCTTATTAGCTTGACTAGCGCACGTTCGACATTTTTTGTGCACGACCTTAATACGCGGCGGCCTTATTATCTCGTCGATCTTTTGTTCGGCGACATTTTGTGCACGATCTTTTGAAGCTCGATCTTTTGTGCGCGATCTTGTCGATGGATACCAATATTACCCAATTGTTTTTGCTCTTACAAACAACCTTTTACAAAGAAATCCTAAAAAATATTAAAAGCTAACTATATACAACCAATGATATAACATCAAATACATTGTTTACAAGTCGTCTTCAACAATTTTACCAAAAACATTTTTTTTAGATGGTTTTGAGGCAACGGCTCGTTAGCTACATTTACCAAGGATATTCCATCTGTAAGTTCTTTGTGAAAGGATAGCACAGCCAACGAATTAAAACGCTTTTGGGTCATTGTTTCTGGAAGCCATGTTTTCAATTTTCGTGCAAGAGGAAAATATCGTTCAGGTGTTGCACCAACAAGAACTAGCTTCATTAACTTTAGAACGTTTCCGAAAAGGTTTTGTTCTGCTTTGCTGGATTTGACGATGTTATATTTCCTCAAAGTGAGCAACTTTTTCGTTTTTAAAAAGAAGCGCAGAACTTGGATTTCTGCAGGTAATGCTGACGTGTCAAGGTCGTCTTTGCAATTTTCAAGAGCGTCCATTTCTATCTCGTAGGGATCGGATGTGATAGTCGTTTTAAGAAACTGCCGGAAAAGAATTGGTAGCTTGGTTGCTCAAAACGATCTTTAATTGCCGTGATGATGGTGTCGATAGCATCAAAGAAAATAATTCGGTAGTGATCGGCTACTGTTTCTGGATGGAAAACCTCAGTATTTCGAGCTGTTTCCTTCGTGGCCTTGAAAATGGTGTAGGATCGAATATTTCGGTCGACAACGCTTTCTAGGCAATGCTTGTTCTTCCACATCAAGTTCTGCTGCTTTTTTCTTTACCGATTCAAAAAGCACTTGTTCTCATCCTCTGCAATGTCTGAACTGTGTGGCTTGCTAGCCTTTTTCCATTCAATGCACTCATCCTTTCTTTCCGTAATGGTTTTGACAAGTTGTTAGTTAGGCTGTAAAGTCTGTGACTTAATAATAGGCCGAAGACTTACGAGAAAGGTTCCATTTGTGATTGACATGCGATTATGTTAGCACGAATATCTAATTCTAGCTTTTCACGCAAGCAAACTTTCCATTAGTCCTGGAGAGAATCGTATCGTTCGAAGACTTTATTGAAACACGATGCTCTGACAGTCCGTCGAGTAGTGCACAGCTTGTTCAGAGATACTGATTTGGCCTCTTCTTCTTCTCCTTCATTCATTTTTTCCCCAATGATTTTCATATTTTTTTAATCAAATAAAGTCATTTTTTACAAAAGTTATACATCTAATCGTTTCTATATAAATAAACTTTATATGGTCAGGGGCTTGGAGAAAGTAAAAATAGACCTTATCATTAAGCCCCTAATCATGTGATGAATCACAGACAACGATCCGATTTAAAATCAAAAAGACTAATTTCATTATTTCGTGACAATTAAAAATATATAAGTTCATTTTCAAAGTTAAGATTTACGAAGTTAAAATCTACGAAGAGTCCAACTGTAAAGTTATCTTCTTCAAAGGATTTATGAATTTGATTTGTCAATTGCACGATTGCATGATCAGTGGAATAATTTTTTCGGAAACCAAATTGTTTTTTTATAAAAAATCTTGTTTAATTCAAAATGCGTGTAAAGTCTATTATACACAATTCTTTCAAGGACTTTTGAGAAACAAGACAACACTGAAATGGGTCGATAATTACTTATTAGTGCCTTATTTCCCTTTTTATAGACAGGTGCAATTTTAGCAATCTTGAACCTTTCAGGAAATATTCCGGTTTTCAAAGAAAGATCAAAAATATATTTAATTGGTTGATGCAATGCGTCAAAAACAAGTTTGATTACATTGGATTTGACATCATCAAAACCGGTACTTTCATTTGATTTTAATGTGTTAAAATATTCTTTAAGTTCTTTATCAGTAAGAGGATATTCTTCGAGAGCACTATAATTCTCAAATAAAAAATGTGCAAAACTTTTCCGAAAATTTGGCGGAATTAAAGCAGCCAGCTTCAAGCCCACATTGGAAAAGTATTTATTAAACTGAGACGCAATTACATTTTGATCATTAAATTCAATCTCATCGACTAAGATCTTTTCGGGAACTTTTTGTTTAAAATAACTTTCTCTTCCAATAACTTTCTCTTATTATATCTCATGTTTTTTAAATATCGCATTTAAAATGTTTTAGACGTTCTTGGAAGTATAATTTTTTTGATTTTCGTTTAATTGTCTCAAATAATCTTTTATAGTCTTTATAAGTAGTTTCAGTTTGAGAAGTCTTTCGTTTAAGATATTTTTCGTAAAGTTTTTGTTTTCTTTTTGATGATTTTATGATTCCTTTTGTAATCCAAGGGACTAGCGACATTTTCCCCTGGATTTGTGCAATAATAAACATTAGCCCAGTTGGATCTTGTTAAGGTGGCACTTCCCTATTAGGACTGGAAGTAAGAAAAATGTATGTAATTTCATAGTTTTTCCACTTATTATAAACATTAAGGTGTGTCGTGTCAAAATATACAAAAATCTGAAAAAAAATCAATTTTTTTGTGCTGAGTCAGCAAAAAATAATCAAAAAAGTATGATTTATTTGAAACACTATAAGACACTTAGAACTTGTCAAAAACGATTGAAATTTTGTGTGAATGTTAGTTATATAAACATAAATCATATATACTAGAATAAATGAAAAATAAAATTTCCTTCCAAAATGGCGGCAAGGACCATAAAATGACCGAAGAAATTCCGGTTTAACAGTTATGTTTGAAGAGATTTAGAGAAAAATACTTTCTAAACAATGATTATTCTAGTATATATGATAGGTATGATTATGAAGAAAGTAACCTGAAAATTTCATTGAAAAATATTAAGTACATCAAATGTTATTGTCTTTCAAGCCGGTCGAAAACTCATCAAAACGTAAATCTGAGTAAATGAATGATAAAGTGAAAAAATATTTAACAAGACAAAATAAATACTAAAAAACTATGAAAAATTACCACTGTGATATGTTTTACCCCCCTCTGTGTCTCTTTCCTGGTCTAAATGTAATTGTATCTCATTATATATTCTTTCTGTCATTGGCGGAGGCATATTCATTATTGTTGAAAATGTCGCCATTGCATTATGTCCACGTCCAATTTCCCGGAATGCTATTACTGAGCGAATGTTTACTTCAAACTGATTACAGCCAGGAGATTTTGAATCCTCAGCTTGTGGTGAAGTGTAAAATACATCAGTAAAACTACATTCAGTGCATAAAATATGAATTTTCAATGCAAATCCTTTCTTCTCGTCAATATTCATTTTTAAGTATAGAGCTGATTGACACTCTGGACAGCAACCAAACTTCTCAAAAACATTCTTGATTGACACAAAATGCATGAAAAAGAAAAACGAGTCCTCATTGTTTCCTTTACTACAACCTTTAGCCACAAAACTATCCTCTTCAACTAATCTTTTTGGTTTTGGTAAATGTCCATCCGGATGTTGCTTTATTTTTGTTGCTTTTTTGGAGTAGCGATTACCCTGAAATTTAGACTTCTTTCTGTGTGATTGGTTTTGTTTATTACCCATGTTGTTTTATATACTTGCTAGCTAAAAGAAAAGCAGTAAAATATGAAGAAAATAACATTTTAGATAAGACAAATTGAGTCTTAGACAAAATTACATCAAGAAAACTGAAAACACAACTCAGAAAATAGTCCACCACTTTGGGGTACCATTATTTTCTGTGAACACGATGTTTGTTGCTTCAAATTATGACCAATTATTGCCCCAATGCGAACCGGCTATATTTGAAAGATATGGGGGAGTAAAACCACATATGGGGGCAGAAATATTGCCCAAAATGCGTTGCTAGGGCGTTACTAAAGGAGATATTTTACAACGACTAGTTTGTTTATGATAAAATTCTAACTTTCTGCTTAGAATATGGAATTTCTGAGACTAGATTTGGATTCCCCATACCCAAATTGAGTAAAATCAATGAAAATAAAAAAATCATGAAAATTGTTTTTTTTATCAAAATTAATAGGGAAGTGCCACCTTAAACATTAGCCCAGTTGGATTTTGTTAAACATTAGCCCAGTTGGATCTTGTTAAACATTAGCGCAGTTGGATCTTGTTAAACATTCTTTAAAATTATTAATACTTTCATAATTATTCATACGTTTGAAAATAATTATATTTTTAGGAGCTTTTTGTAAATCAATGTTTGTAATTATAAATACGGGAAAGTTATCTGATAAATCAGTTTTAATAATTCCCGATTTGTAATTACTATTGATAAGATTATTCGTAGATATATGATCGATAATTGTTGCATTATCCTTAAATAATCTGGTGGGCTTGTTTATTAACGGAATAAATCCATTAATAAGTTTATGTACGAGTCAACTTTATTGTTGCTTTTATATTGAAGAAGATTTAAGTTTATGTCTCCAGTTATGTAAATTAGTTTCTTTACATCATTCTTTCACGATAATATATTACTAAAAGACTCCTCAAAACCCTGAGAGTGCTTCTAGCTGACTGCCTGTATGTTACATTTACAATAATATTTTTCGAAAGTTTATTTAGAACTTCAATTGACAATGTTTCAATATCGTTGTTGTTGACGCATAGGTCTGATCGTTTTTTTAAAATTGAGAGAGTCATGGACATATAAACAAACTCCTCCTCCTATATGTCCATCATATCGCGCTTGAAATATACTTGAATAATTTTTTAACATATATAAATTCTCATTTAGTGGATCATCAAGACACCAAGTTTCGGATACTGCAATAACTGAAAATTTGTGTTGTAATAAAAATAAAAAATCGTTAAACTCGTCAAAATTTCGTTTCAAGCTTCGCATATTTATATGTATGTGAGAATTGTTTATCAAAATGTGTTAAATGTTTTTTGAAATAAATAAACTCCTTCAGGGTATAATAAGAACTGTCTTTAAAATTATCAAAATAAAAATCTATTTCTCCATTTAAACTATTATTTATAAGAATTGGTTCATAAATGAAAGGATTAAAACTCAAATCTTCGAATTTAGAATCTCTGTTGTTTACCAGAAAAACACAGAGTTGTTCATGGAAGAGGCGAAGGCGAAATTAATTTTGAATATATTTGTTGTGATGAATGTAATATTAAAGAAAAAGAAAATATATATATATATATATATAATAAAGCTACACAGGTATAGATAAAATAAGCCTGCATGATTTACTATGATGTCAATGAAAATAAATATAAATGCGGTCAAAAAAAATTAAAACAAAGTCATAAAAAACACCAAAAAAAACCACATCAATTATCTAATATAATTGTCAAAAAGAGAGTAATTATACGGAATATTCTATAGAAACAACCCTTAAAAACACAAAACAATATTAATGACAAAACTAATTACACCACGATTTTTAAAGCGATCGCGCAAGGAAGAGAAAAACGCACGAGAGAGAAGAAATGAATGAACCCAGGATCCTTTCCAGTACACAAATCTCTCCAACAGTACCCATTATGTTCGATAGAACATCACACAAAGAGGTCAAATCTTTAACAGCTAGACTAAGTGAATGTCCCTAGCAATGTGGAATAATGGCTTTTTGATCCTCATGAATTTGTGTTGCTACGACAGAATTCTTCTGAATAAGTCTGACCACGGCAATTTTCGAGCACAGGGCCTGTGCCCATAATTGTATCTTTAATTGCGTGTACTATCGTATCTCTCTTGATATTCGTCAATTCGTAGAATGTCGCTGACTGTCCGTAAACATATTGACAATTCTCCGTGTACTTATCAGCCATTATCGTGAAAAAAGTGTTTTCTTGATTTCCGTTAACTTTTGACGAATAATACGCTGTGCCATCAAATCCAAAAGTTAATTTTGAATGTAATTGTTGGTGTACTTCAAACGAGTCCTTTCCAATTTCGAGCTGGGTGAATTTGTCGTTTCCATGATTCCCTTGGATTACCATACCTTGCCTCGCCAAGAATCGCAGACATCTTATGACAATTTTTTTTTTCATTTTGTTGAGAATCCACAATGTTTTGATTGGTTAATTTTGCAATATCTGGCCACAACAGTTTCTAGTGAAGAAGCTGCTTTATGACAATTCGTTTGCTGATATGTTTTGAAGCATTCGAAGGGTGCTTTTTCCCACGAATTGAAAGCAACGTTTATGCATGCTTGTTCCTTGTTTTGTTCACTCAACAAATTGTCGTTCTTTTCATGTTTCATGCAGTAAGCACATAAAACGCAATCTGACCTACAAAAAGTAAAAATAATGAAAAATGTGACTGAAAGACTAAACACAAAAAGAAAAGAGAATAATTAAAGATTTTAAACTTACTTTGTATCATAAATCAATAAGGAAAACTGTTCAAACCATTGATGTTGACACGAACTATTTCTATCTCCAATTTTCATCTTTGTAAAAGTAAACGTTTTGGGTGGCCGGCACAGGAATTCTTCAGTGATACTGTGAGTTCCTCTGGAACAACAAGTGGTTCAGCCGATGAGGTTGCCGATTTAGTTGAATCCGATGATGAATATTTTGTGTTCTTGTTTACTGCTGAGAATTTGTCTGTTTTTTTTTCGATTAGCCATCGTCGCATTGGAACCATACAGGCCCTATGACACCGGGGGGGGGGGGGGGGGGGGGGGGGGGGGCTGAGGGGGCTATAGCCACCCCACTTTTTTGCAGGACAATTTTTTTGAGACAATTAAGCCTTTATAGAAGCTTAAAAAACAAATTTCAAACCATTTAAGCCAATGAAGGAGAGTCAAAAGCTCAAAAATATATGTTCTCAGTAACTTAGCCTCCTCACTTACATTTATGTGTCGTAGGGCCTGCCATACTCATACTACTAGGCTGTATATTAATACTTTTCTCAAAGATCCTTCCATCGTGTAAAATGGAGAATTGTGCGCACTGCATTATTATCGTCATCATAATTCTCTGTTAGGTATTTGGTGCCATTAGAGAGTGTCTCTACGTAAAAGTGTGGTAAAGTAGCGACATGAACTGTTTCTTATTCTGCATGGATTTTTGTACTTGCATTTTGGAAGTTCCTTTTAAATTTTTAACCATCGATATCGGGATTATTTTTTGTGTTCACTGCAAAAAAGGAGTTGCTTTTGATAAGACTCATTGCTAAGACGTGTGACATGAGCTATATATTTTAGATGTTGTAGTTTACAAAAACTTGATGTCCTTTGTTTTTGTTGTTTTTCGTAATTGGGTGTTATTACTCACAAATGACCAGTCAAGGTCATCGCCTCAGCTACGGTAGCATTTGTTTTCTCAGCCCTCATTTTTCCTTCAAATATTCCGCCGGGACATTTTTCCTTTTGTAGCCGTTTGTTATCATTTTCCTGAGAAAACCGTGCCAAATGGACTCAAGTTTAGTGAGCTGACTGTCACTCAGTTCCCAGGATTGTGCACTATATAGCAGACGGCTCCACACACAAACTTCTAATATTTTGATGCAAATGGAGAGAATTTTTCTTCGGTCAGTAAGGAAGAGCTTTAATTCATTCCATTTCTGGAATGCTGATGATATTCGGAATGTGAGATAAGATGATGGATCTGCAACGGTGTTAGTAATAAGATAACCAAGGTATTTAACCAAGGTATGTGTGGACATTCTTTAATGCAATTCCTGTAATGGAAATAAAGGATGGTCTTGCCTTAATGTCTTCTGGGACATTAAATGTCATTGTCTTTGTTTTATGAGTGGAGATCGTTAAACCAAATCTGAAGGTTTTGTGGTATATATTTACAATCTCGGATAGCTCGTCAAGACTAGAAAGAGTACAAAAAAACAATATCGTTGGCATATAAAAGCAAGCACTCAGACCATGTACACTGCGCTGTTCGCGCGTCGAGCAATGACCTGGGATGCGATACTCGTACTGAAGTCCGGTGTTAGGTAACTTCTTCCCATTCATTCACTTTGGAATTCACTCGGCAAACTTAAAAGTTTGTGTATGTCTCTTTTCCATGCTTTTACAGGATGTGACCAAGTGTCTTTCTAGGAAGAGGAAAGAAATCGTCTGGAAAGATCACATCCTTCGAGAATGGTGGAATATATATATATATGTTCAAAATATTTATATCCGAAGTTATTGCTACATTACGATGTAATATATATGAGTTTTATGCAAAACGATTGTCATTTAAACCCATTCCAGTGTTTAAAGTATTTTATTATGAGTTAGATATTTGCTTTCCCTTTATGAAGATTTCTTATATACTTTTGTTGGCATTTACCCATTTGCTCAGCAGTCGTAAATAGACGTCAATAATACGAAGGCGCCTAATCGATAAACAAAACAATTTTACGGTTTCAATATTCAAAACACTCATTGGAGCAAAACTATTTCAAAAAATCTTCTCGTAGTCTAATCTTGAGGAGTTTATCATCTCATTAACCAAAAATTGACAATTGAATAAGCAACTTAAATTTGGATTTTAAACGTTATCCTTATAACATATCATTGTGTCCTAAGAAAGCTAAGAATGTAAAACACGTAATAGCCGAACACAATTGAAGTACTTGGGAGTTGTGACGTGATACACCCACGCATTCCTCACACTGGGAGATACTCCCGATTCATGTTTTTGTAAAAATGGAAGATTAGGAATTGGAATTGGAACAAAGGAGATCAAGTAACTAAGCATCGTTTTTAATGCGCACGTTATTCTCTTTACAATACTATGTTAGCTTTAAATTTAACCACTTCCTCAATAACCTTTCTTATTTCTTAAATATAAAGCATTCTTTACAATATTAAACAGTCATATATATATCAAAGCATTACGGGGTAGTCTTTCATTTCTAAAAGTTATTACGTCATTGAACTAAAGTGATTTACAGACATGCGTAAAATGGACATATATCTTCACATCATATCTCTTGTATATCTTCTTGTTTTGAGTCAATCAAAGGAAATGATTTCATTGAAAATACATTTTTATTTAAACAGGATATTTACAGACTTTTATAGCATTGTTTTATGGCGGTGATAAATTAATCGTCAAGTCTCCGTTCTTTACGTGGTCAGTCGCGGCGCCTTTTTCAATGAGAAAGGTTGCGCAGTCAAAATTTCCACCCAAGACCGCGTAATCAAGACAACTAAATCCCTCTTTATCTGTTGCCATAACATCAGCCCCGTTTTCTACTAAAATCTCCAAGCATGTAAAGTTACCATCAATTGCTGCTTCATGTAACGCAGTAATCCCTTTTGAGTTTGCCTCATTGACGTCAACCATTTTAACGTGTAGTAATTTTATCAGGGCTTCCTTGTCAAAGCTTCTTACGGCTTGACGTAATATGCATCCAGAGCTTTTGTTAGCGAGAAACTTCTTTCGGTTTGTGTTGGCAAGGAATTTCGATATTTCTGAACACATGTGCGGCACGTAGCCTATAGCACCGCTTTTCCGATGCACTATCACGTTTTGCGTGACTCGAGCGGCTGTTTCGTACACCTTTTCATCATAATTATATTTGGTAATTTGTTTAGAGATTTTACGTGCAATATTTGTCACGGGTGAAACAAACACTTTGATCTCTTCCACCGGCGAACTTTGCGAGGATGCTGTTTGAGTCTCGACGAAACTCTCATTTTTAATTGAGATCGTCTCTACATTCTCCGTCTTGCAATCAATCTTAACGACCTTTTCGACTTTTTGTGGGTTTTCCTCAAACGAAACTGAATTTACATGTCGTTGCAGAATCTTCCAATAATTCTTTTGTGAAGTTTTCTTGTTTTCGTCTTCTTTTGGTGGAATATGGTTTTTCTGTTCCACCAAACTGCTGATTCGATGCGATTTGACTCGATTCTGCAAAACCTTCCAGTAGTTTTTTTTGGATTCGTTGTCAATTTGTTTATAGTTTGAAATATCTGTTAATTCAACCAACGGTTCTCCGATGCTACTTATTTTCATGCGGTTTTGCAGCATTTTCCAATAATCTTTCTTTGTCGTGATCGAATCACTGCCCCAAGTAAGAGAACGGGATCTTGTTATTGGCGCAGGTTTTATTTCTTCAATATCGCCGACGACAGCTACAGTGCAGCTTCGTTCTCGTGGAGGAAGCATCTCTAAATCTTCAAAAATGCAAGTAGATTTTTCAGAAGACAATCGATTTGTGAGAAACACGCCAGATTTTACCATGTGTTCCAGTTGCTTCCAATTTCCTTTGCTTTGGAACGTTTGCTTGTCTGTCATATTTGATTCCAATAATAGGTTTTTAACAGGAGCTGTATTACCATCATACGCTGATAAACTAATCGGGTTAATACATAGTGGTGATAGCTTTAGTTTCTGTTTTTTATTAGATTCCTTGCTTCGTTTTGATACGCAGAATGCTCTTGGGAGCAATTTTAGTTTACTATCCTTCGACTCGCATTTCTTATCATGACTTTCGCTAGAAATGATAGTTTTACTTCTACTTCGCGTTAGCATTGTTCTCTCGTAAAAACTCTTATTGACTTGTGGTGAGCTCTCGGATCTCGAAACTTTTCTTTTGCTCGACTTTTCACATGAGGCTTTACGATTGCTTGCATTTGAGAGAAGGAATTCTGGTAGACTATTCGTGTTTGTCAAAGGTTGGAAACGTTTTAGCTTCTCCTCACCTTTGAAGATCAAGGATCTTGTGAACCAGCAAAATGCTTTGTTTGAAGTATCTTTAGCAACCAAAGGTTGAGACATTGACATTTCTCTGGGTGCCATTATATCCTGTTTCTTCTCATGGATAATGCTAATGAGCGATTCAGGGCGACTCATTTCACATTTCACTCTTTGAACGACCTCCTTACCAGCCATGCTTCTTACCATTTAACCTAAAGAAATAGACAGGAATTAAAAACCCGTGCGTATAAAACATATTGTTTGTAATTGTTACGAGATGACAAATAATGCTTTCAAACACTTGTGTAAAGCGCGAACAAACAACTTCTAACCGAGTAAACAACAATTGAAATCACGTGCCCTCGCTTGTTGCAATATGAGCGGATCCAAATATTGTTGTGTTTTTAACGAAAACATACTTTCGAATTGTGTTTTCGCATGCAGATGTATGCAACCACAAACAATAGTAATCCATCCGTAAATAACGTGCAGAACATGGACATAAATGCAATTAAAATCTTAGGACTGTTTGCTGGCATAGTTTAACCATTCACAGAACTGTGCACTATCACATGAAAATAACATGCCGTTTAATATTATTGATACTTTGTTAAAGAAAGAGAGACAATACAATGCTTTCAATACGTCATGAGTGTTTTTATATTGTATTTGTTTTGACACGATAGGATTTTCAGCGTGTAAATGAATAAATTGACGCAATGCAAAATGCACGTAAATTAATTCTTTCGAATTAATCGACTCCCAAACGGTTTCTTTATTATTGAGCCATACTTATTTTAAATAGCAACAAAAACACAAACCATATGAAACAAGGAGGGAAATGAAGGCAATTATAGTACTTTATCAGAATTTCAAAAGAGGAAATATCGTGTCGTGTTTTTAATTAATATTGATGCATATCCTGTTCTTTTGCATCATTTTCCTCCAAATTGATACATAATCCGATCAACCAACCAATCTAAACGCTTGTTTTGTGTGGACATTAGTCAAAGCTTACGTTCTTCATTCTTGTTTTCGCTTTGAAAGCTATCAAAATATCATTCTTGTAAGTAATAAAAATACTGCGTATGGTTGAATATTACAGTCTTTTATGTATGATAGTGAGTAATCGCAGGTTTTTTATTACATGGTCTGTAGTTATTGTCAATGGAACCAACAGAAAAACCGCGGTTAAATGTGTTAACCCTAAGCAAACTAGCAGTTGTACAAATCTACCCCAAAGATCTCTATTGAAGTTTGATATTATTTCCAGGAAAGAAATAAGGCAATCGATTTCTCTTACTGGCATGTTACAAAATATATTTTGACCAAAAGCCCCCGCAATTTACAATTCGTTGCGTGGTAATAGAAAAACGTGCATTGTTGTTTATCCCAAATAAAACATAATCTTACCTAACAAATACAATCTTACCATTGATAATTAACCATCAAGTTAAATCCTAAAAAGAAGTTTATATTATTTTTAAAAAATTGCTTTTCTTACCTTTTTGTTTAATCCCAATAGGTTACTTCTGTTATTCTCCAAGTTAAACTGCTTTCTAAGAGAGCGAATGGCGTATTTAAATCTTAATTATAGAGGGCGGTGACCTAGCATTTACAATAATATAATATGAGTATTTGTGATTAAATGAAGCGCTTTTTGTTTAGTTCGAGTTTGTTTTGTCTCAAGACAGCTAATGGATTACACACAACAGTAAAATTATCTTTAAAATCACAGCACCTGCTGGGCTTGTTTGTAAAAGTAGGCCGACCATCTTTGAAAGGCATGATAAGTAGCTAATTAGAAAGGAGAATTTGAGCAAACATACGAGAGAAAGATAACATTGAAGAGATGTTTTCTCTATTCGATCAATTATCAAACACTTTTACATGTGAATGTTTGGCTGTTTAATACGTCGCTTTCTTTTTTCTTTCGCCCTTTCTTTTCGTGTTCTATAATTCTCAGACAGATGTCACATACGAACCTCAAAATGTTTGAGCAATCAATTGTTGCTATTTGATGAACTGATTGTTGTTTTCCGTTTGCTGTCAATTCACTGGAAACAGAATAGACGAATAAGAGTAGTTTAGCTTCAGACCTGTTGAAACTTAATGCACTTTTTTTTCGCTTTTCAAAACATTTCCTTGAAGATATCTTTGCTTTCTCAAACACATTTTCTACGGACCATGATTTAAAATTATTCTTTCTGAAACTGCAAGTAACAATCACTAGGTTGAAATGGACAAATGCTGCGGATGAGCAGTGAAGAGCGTGTAAGGTGATTGATGCGATGGGTTTTCATTTAAGCGTCATATGCTAGTTGAGATAGGTTTAAGGAGGTCCTAGACCCAATAATCCCAAACTAAGGTATAAAGAAAAAACTCAAAATATAACGACAACACAGATGAAATTTCTTTATAAAAAGTACAGAATAAAAAATTACAAAAATAATAATTAAAAAGTTTTTTCACCTTGTTGCTAAGCGTCGTGCCCCTGACAACACCGAAGAATGGAGCGGGTTGCGACATTTTATCTCCAGATAGCTTTATCCAATCAAGCTGAAAATTGGTAGGGATTATCAACTCACTCTTCTATAAATTAAATGAAGGAATTTTTTCTGAGAAAAACTGAGAAAACGTGTTTTATAAGATTAGCATGGCAACCGTTGCTACGAAAAACAATTCTTCTTTGAAAAATATAGATACAATAATATGTCACATGAGTTATCAGTGCAATTACATGATTTATTTATTAAATATTAAAGGTGTTTATGTCAGTCTGCATTTGGGCTTGTATTAGTCATCATTGGTATAAGACAAAGTTCACTGATATTATTTTTGTTAATCAATGTATGTCACATTTATCTACTCATGGCAGTGTATAACAGTGATCAGTTCAAATTGGATCCTTCGCTTCGAGTTAAGAATAATCATGTCAGCTGCACTTGTTTGTAATAGTCGTAAATGCTGTAGTTCAACCTTCATGTTGCATTATTTACAAAAGGCTTTAGTTTGGGTGTAAGGTTTTACGCAAGTACTTTCGTTATCGGACAGCCAACATTACGTATATATTTTGCGCAGTTTATCGCTCGGAATGTTTGCCAATTAAAATTAGCGTATCAGTTATAACGTCAATCTACTGAATTAATCTATTAATTTATAAGCGACTTCCCCACGTCTATTTACAAGCTTAAACAGATCATGTTTACAGTTCCAACTCAGTAATCTCAATTGCTAACATTGGTGACATTCGATTATGTCATAAGCAGTTGGATAGGTCGAATTACTTTCCGATGGCAAAAATACAAACTAAATACATCGGTCAGTTAGCAATCCTCTTTTATTCGAATAAAATCCTTCATTTTATTGCTTTAGTAATACACGCTCTCGTATAAAAAAATGTTGTTTTAGGGGTATAAAGGACAGGTAGCTACAATTGTTTCGTTTTGTTGATGAAATACGTGTCCAAAAAGATAAACGTATTTTGGTCCTTTTTGAATATCAGTGAACATTTGTACTTTATAGACGAATTTTGAAGTCAAAACGTTGCAAATCGGTCTCCACTACGAAAACACCGTAGAAACAAGAAATAACAGATAACGAAATTGTTATTTGAACTTTTAGTAGTTTTTTTTATTTTGAATTATGCCTAACTCGTGCTGTGCTGCTTTGCATTTTCATGGTGATGAGATCAGCAGATTCGCTTCAAGAATTAATGATTCATTGGACAGAGAGCGGATAGCACGTAAAAAGCAACAGCCTATTGAAACATATTTCAAGCCTTGACTAAAGTTTTATGTTTAATATTTTATGTTCATGTTGAAAGAACGAGAAACACCCCTCTGTAATTGACACTGTCCATCATTCATTCTTTTCCCTTTATTTTTCGATCTTTAGTTGAAAGCCGCTTAACTCAAAGTTTTCTCAACTCGAACCTTTTTCAAATCCCCCTGGAGGTTCGAGTTAAGCGGCTACTGTAGATGTTAAATCCATTTGCGACATCTCTTTCGTTCCTTTAACCCTATCGTTCGTTAGCCCTTAACCCTTTCGTTCGTTATCCCTTAACACTATATCTTTTCACTGCTGCACAGGTGTCATGAGGAATTAGGAAGCAGGGAATTAGGACTGCGGAGTCCTAATTCACTAGTGATTTATGAATTGCAGTCATTTTCCACTAGTGTATTAGGACTTGCGCAGTTCTACTTCCCTAGTAGAATCACCTTCGTGAATTAGGACTTCAAAGTTAAAAATGAAAAGAAATATCAAACATGAATTTTAGACATATTTTCACAAAAAAAATAGAGTTGCAAAATAAGTAAAAATAAAGGTTGTTCTGAATATATTTTTTCTGTTATAGTTATCGCACATGTACGTGATAAATATTAGTGTGGTATGATATGTCATCAATACAGCTCCCGTAGGATTTGGATGCTAAAATTGATTTTATTGTTGTTTTGGGTTGATTTTGGACCAACCTATCCAAAAATGTCAGGGGCCAAATTTTCGACCTTTGACCCCCCTCCGGGGACCCCTTTTCGATATCGGGACCCCTCGGACCGAGTCCGTGTCTATCTCCGCAAATACTGGGTGGATTTGTATGATTTAAAGTAATGTCATTTTGGGGGTTCTTCATCATGCTGAATCTATTCGTGATACTCTCAAAGCAATTAGAAGTAGCTTTTACCCACTTTCGGTGAAAAATACCAATTTTGGGGTAGGCGGAAAGTCAAATTCGGGATTATTATCAACTTAAACTGACACATATTATGTAGTACCACGTTTTGGGGGGGTTTTGAAGCAGGAGAAACATACGTGACATTTTTATAACAAACAAAAGCGTTTAGATGATTCACAGTTCACTTTGGAGGAAGTTGAGAATGCTATGAAGCGGGTAGGTAATGGAAAAGCTCCCGGGGAAGATAGAATAATGCCAGAAGTAATAAAGCGATGTGATGTAAGCGACATTATACTGCTGTTTGCAAACAAGTTGCTAATGGAGGGCCAGAAATCTGAACAATTTACAACCCTGAATATAAAGCCTATTCCGAAATCAGGTAATCTTAGTGATACAGGGAATTATAGAGGTATCAGCTTATCATCGTTGGTGGCAAAGGTAATTAACAGGATGATTTTGAATAGAATTCTCCCTAAGATGGATCCTTACCTGAGATGTAAACGGTTTTCGTCCTGGAAGGTCAACTACATCACATGTTCTGACATTAAGAAGAAGAATTGAAGGAGTGAAAACTACCATTTACCATCGGTCATGGTATTCATTGATTTTACCAAAGCATTTGACTCTATTAATCAGCAAGTAATGTTCAAGATTTTGGCTGCTTATGATATCCCCAAGAGAATTGTTGATGCAATTATTCTGATGTATACTGATATAAAAGCAAAGGTATTATCACCTGACGGAGAGACTGACTTCTTCGATATACTTGCAGGTGTCATGCAAGGTGATACTCTTGCTCCTTACCTGTTTGTCATTGTTCTTGACTACGCCATGAGGAAAGCTACAGAAGGAAAAGAAGAGGAGCTTGGATTTACATTGAGGAAGAGGAGGAGTAGAAGAGTACCAGCAATCACCATGACAGACCTTGACTTCGCAGATGATATCGCTCTATTATCCAACAATATTGAACAAGCTCAGAAATTATTGAGCAATATAGAAATTGAATGTGGAAAAGTTGGTCTCTCAATAAATGCAAAGAAGACCAAGACCATGTTCTTCAACGTAGACCCTGAGGACATTGAAACACAAGATGGTAAGAAACTGAAGCAGACAATCGTAGAAGAAACCAGTGAGCAGGATTTTATGTATCTGGGTAGCTGGATATGCTCTAAAGAAAGGGATATTAATGTACGGAAGACACTAGCATGGCAATCGCTAAATATAATGAAAAACATCTGGAAAAGCAATCTAGACAGAAAGCTTAGGATACAGCTATTTAGAGCTACCACAGAGTCTATACTTCTTTATGGAAGTATCACTTGGTCACTTATGAAAGCAGAAGAGAAACAACTAGATGGTACCTACACCAGGATGCTCAGAATGGTGTTATCCTTAACAACAATAAGGAAAACAATAAGTAAAAGCATTTACCTTCAAACAGATATAGCCATAACACGATCAATATGCAACAAAAGTCCTATCTTGGAAACGCAGTCCATTATGCCCATTTATTCGTCATCCTCTTCATCACGACTATTATGTGTGTCCCTCATCAGATTTGTGCAGTTTTTGTCATAGCACTTGCAGAGAGGCGTGCAAGGTAAACCATTCTTGCAGCAACTGCATCTGCCTGTGTAACCCGTTTGGCATCCGCATTTCGTCAGCTCAATCACAGCACGATAGGCAAGTAGGACAAGACTCTCTACAGGAACATACACACCTTTATCCAACTGCCAGCCATTGACAAGTAGGCATCATTGATCTCAGCAATATTCAGGGTAGCATCATCATCAGTGAGTGTGTTTTGAACAGAGAGGAGCCACTGCTCATCACCTGCAGAGCGAATGAGCGGGGCAACAGAGAGATCTACTCTAGCAAAGGTGCGCTGAGCATGGCGCAAGCATTTTCTATGATAATACTTTTCAAGAGCAGAGGTATCACTTGCATCCTAAAACTCTGCCACACAGGTTCACCCATTGTGTCTGAGAAAACACGATGGAGAGGTTCAGTATTGTCATTAGAACAAAAGCAACAGTTTGAGAACACACACTCCTCTGCCTTCGGGATAGTTTTGGTTCTTTTGGGTTGGACTGAGTCCATGGAGGTAGAGTGACGACCAGGCCCTCTGCTTACAGAAGAGTCAGACCTGTTGCGCTTGCTCTTTAGTCGTTCAGTCTTGCTCCTGTTGACAATGGGCTTTCGACATTCACTGTGGTAATGCACCAATTTGCGTTCAAAGTCATTTAGGCTTGTCAGGTGATCAGCAAGCTGTTTGATGTCATTTTGACCTATGTCTAATCGTTCTCTACAACATGAGATAAGTTCATCAACCATAGCAGGATTGTTAATAAGTTTCCTGCTTGTGGTTGCACCCTCGTTGCAAATGATACAGTTCTTTTCAGACATGGCAACTTGCTGGTTGCAGCTCGTGACGTCTCAGCTTCCAATCTGAAAGTACAATATACAGAAATACACAGGAGAATGGCAATCATATTCCTTGGCCTTATCTAGTAACCTTATCTAGTGTTTAGAGGCTTCGATCTGGCACATCTCTGCTTATTTCGTCACATCTGGAAGTATAGACAAACACATTAGCATATTCATTCCTTAACAAAATAATATTATCTTGTGATATGTCATTCTAATCATGAAAATGAGTGCACCAAACGTTTTTACATGTCATACCACACTATATGGCCAATATTGTTTCAGTTTCAGTTTTTAATGTTTGTCAAAAATATGACAATTAGCTATTTCTTCATTATTCACTATGAAACCCAGAAAATACGATTAAGGATCGGCCCGTTTTTAAATAGACAATAATGACACATAATGAAAAATAAGAAGTATAAAAAGTCTTTTAAAGAAAACTTCAAGTACATGTTAAGTCAAAATGTTCATGTTTTATGTTTTTACTTTTGGGAAAGTCGCAGATTACCTTCCTTTAAACATGAAACGAGATGGTTTCTTATTTCTGACACGTCAAGTCGTGCGTCTATAGGAGATTTTCCATCCAATATTTCAGCGGCATACGCAACGGCGAATGGACCACAGTTAAAGCAGTCTCCTTGTTTTTGAACAGGTAAAAATGTAAATGTTAGTTTTCCACTTTTTCTATCTTTCAAGTTTTCATAGAGTGCATTTAAACATCTCATTGTAATTTGCCCGACGTGGCTTTTCAAACTGTCACAAATCTGAACTCGGCCACTAGGTCAAAATGAAAGCAGCCAATAGTGGTTACCGTCATGCAATAATTGTATATGTTCCATTGTGAACTGCTCTGAATGGGCGATTTGTTTTCTTCTATCTATTGCCAAACGCTCCTGAAGTTAGGCTTTTTTCCCTCTCTCGCTGATACGTTCAGGATATGTTTGAAGTCTGGTATAGTTTTCAATAGATTCACAATCATAATGTTTCCTTTGTTTGTTACTCTCCATATTGACTGCGTGTAGTATTTTAAATTTAAAACTTTTCAAACATTGGTATTCAATATTCCAATTTTGAATTCGAAGTTGATATATTATTATTATTTATTATTATTATTATTACTATTCATTATTATTAGTATTTGTTGTTATTACTATTTCTTATTATTATTTGTTGTCATTACTAGTTATTACTATTAGTATTCGTTATTATTATTACTGTTTGTTGTTATTACTATTATACTATTATTATTACTATTTATTCTTATTCTTATTATTTATTATTATAAATTTCAGCATGTATAAGGAGACAGTAATTAGTTGGAGTAGAGTAGGTAGGAACACATAAAAATGAATATGGTAGCTGATTGGTTAACAGTTAACGATTTATTGTAAGAACATGAACATCTTCATGCTCTGACGATCAGTGTCGTTATTGAAGACGATTGCCAAAGAAAACGATTCCTATTCAGACTATAACGACTTTTTACCGGAAATTATCATTTTTATTCTATAAACGGCAAAAATCGCTAGGAATCCGCTCAGTCTGAAAATAGCATCAGATTGACATCAATGTTGCTTGCTAAACCTTTCCTTAAGATGTGGAAGAGCAAGTGGCACTATGTTTGCCAAAGAAAACATTTAACATGTACATTTAGCTCCGGTTGTTATCCAGTTTCTTTTTCTAATTATGTTGTTGTTACTCTTACTGTCCTGTAGTTAGTTTTATGAATTATTTTATTTTAGAGCACTCGAAGACTAAAAAGCAACGCCTATTGCACTCAGCAAATAACGAGGAGCCTACCTTGTCATGCTTGCACAAAGAAAAAATAACTGGGGTGTGTCACGCTGGGAAGAGAGAAGTCTCGACAAAGTTCAACTTGTTGCGAAGTTCTGTTAATACAAAAGTCCCTGTTTGCAAGATTGCATTCATTTCCGTACTAGTAAGTTTAAATACGCGTGATACCACTTAATGCAGTTCTACACTAATAACACTCACACGATACATGTAGATCTACCCGAGTGAAATTTGATAGCTTTTGCCTTCTTTAGCCATCAAGAAAGACAGAGTGACAGACCTTCTCAAGTATTAAACATAGCAAGGCACAAGCAGACCCGAGTTACGCGGTGGTGTTCGCCAAAGACAGAAGTATAGCAAGCAAAGGCAGTGGTGCATTGACTATATAAAGAAACTCACATGCCAGACCAGCCATTATGGACACAAAGGTATCAGAATAACTCCATAAATAAAGAATGTTCCAGTTTAATTCCAATACAACAAATTCCGCATCACCTATGTGATACTTGACATCCCCTTTCTAACCTAGCTCTCTATTGCAATTTTCAGGTGTACCTGAACGCAAATATCTTAGCTCTGAACACAACATCAGCCTACTATACAACCGTTTTTTCTCAGAGAATCGTAACAGTGCGGTGAAGTATGCGTTTTTCTGTGCGTCTTTTCCTATGACTTCAACTTAGGTTTTTGCTTAGCAGCAGCGATGTGTGTGCAACATGCACCCAACTGAAACTAACAACCTTCTCTCTCTGCTGAAGACGAAGCTGTAAGCACTGCATCTCTGATTTTACATCGTTAAAAAGCTTGCGTGTTCTACAACCGCCTTGATGCTGAGGTACCGGAATCACTCACGTTCGTGTTTGATGCGATAGAAAATTTGGTGCTGCCACGAACACCCATTGGAATGGCGTACTATAGTAGGCAGTTGTATCAATACGTGTTTGCTGTAATCCTGCACGAAGGGAAGCACTCACGACAAACCCATAATCACACGTTGGTTTTTACATGGGGAGAAGATCAAGGATCTAAAGACTCTAATACGATCTCCTCGGCAGTAAGACATGCGCTCACCGGGCCTTTCAGTCCAGTCTCATCTCCAGAACATCAAAACATTACATATATTTAGCGACTCTTGATTTGGACAAAATAAGAACATGTGCATAATGTCCATGTTACTTGCCATAGCTAATACACGAACGTTAGCTTCACCTCTCACGGTTGACTATACATTTCCAATATGAGGTCATAGCATTGGCGTAGGAGGCGGGGGATCAGGGGGGGGGGGGGCACGGGCCCCCAACATTTAATGCAACGCTTATAGTTACAACTTCATTGCCAGTTCTGCAAGCATGACTGTTGATTTGGCACCCAATGTTATTGTATTAAACAGAAATACTGAATGAAAATGTAAATGAAGCACCGATATAGAAACATGGAAGAAGATAAATCAGAAGCAGAGGAGGTATCAGGCCGTTGCGGACGCTGTCGCATATACTTGATTTAACAATCCTACAACCGGCCAAAAATTTTTTTCCGGCAGAGGTGGTTGTGCCCCCCCCCCCCCCCCCCAACAATTTTTGGCTCCTACGCCCATGGGTCACAGTTATTTGCCTGCAGATCGGGTCTTTGGGAGAATAGATATACGGAAGGATGATACCATCATGATGCCTGAGAGTATGGTGAGATAGCTCAAAAACAGCTTTTTGCCTAATCATCAACAAGAAGTGGATCAACAGTGCCCACAACTGCGAGCCTTATAGCTCGTATGGACGTGTATCGTCTGACCAACGAATAGTAACGGGACGATGCCAATCGAGTCTTCGTGCAAACAGAAAGAAAAATACTAAGAACCCTCCATATGATTGGAAACAACTCACTACCAATGAGGACATTCAAATTAAATTTACCATCTCTCTCCACAATCGTTTCCAAATACTTCAAGAAGACACAAATGAGACCTGCCCAATCACCTTTGCAAACTTTGTAGAAGCTAACAAGTTAGCTACAGAGGAGTGCATACCACTTAAACCAAAGCGCCAACGCAAACTACCATGGGGGAACGCAAATATCAATGAAAAACGAAAATGTCTTAAGAGGTTGGCCAAGCTAAGAAATAGATTTCCGACCAAAGCAAACATAAACAAATTCATAAATGCGAGACGAGAGCCGGAAGAGATCTATAACAACAAACAACAGAAATATATTCAAAAATTGGTTCAGCCCCTGCTACTGAAGGTCTTGAATCTGATCTTGTTTCTCCAATAGGAACTTATGACGGAGTACCTCTCAATCCTTCTGGACGGGGTATTCTTGATGGTGAAGAGGAAAGACCACCCCCTCCCCCTACCAACCCCATCCTGCTCAAGTGCAATAGAAAAACCATCTTTAGTACATTTAATGTACGGACACTAGGGCCAAAGGGTCGTCTTGACGAGCTTGAGCAATGTGCGCAAGCCAATGCCATAGACGTCATTGCCGTGCAGGAACACAGATTCCATCACCCTGGCGATCCAATCCGGTACAAGTCAAATTGGCAAATACCAACTAGTTATATCCTCAGGTACGGAAAATGCCTGTAATGCCACAATCGGTGATGTCGGATTTCTCTTATCTAGCAAGGCTATGGACAACCTATTAAATGTTGAATCAATATCACCACGGATAATGGTTCTTGAATTAAAGGGTAATCCAAAAATTACAATTGTTTACGGATACAGTCCAACCAATGAAGCACCTGGAGTAGTGATTGAAGAATTCTACTCTAGTCTCAGATCAGTCCTTGGAAATGTGCCTCGACATAATTTTCTTTGTGTTCTTGGTGACATGAATGCGAAAATTGGTCCTGAAGATGCTTCATTCACATTTGATTATGCCACCAACAGAAATGGTGAAATGCTATTAGATTTCATGGACGAGTTCAACCTGTATTCTTCCAATAACTTGTTCATGAAGCCTTAAAACCAGCTTTGGTAGTTTGAATACCCATCTGGCAGACGCTCTCGACTTGACTACGTCATCTTTCGCAAGAAATGGCGTAATTCCGTGAGGGACTGTCGTTCGTATTCCTCCTTCTACACAGTTGGTTCTGATTACCGCATAGTTTCGGCTTCAATAAAACTTAGTCTTATTTCTTCCAAGAAGTCAACACCACACCCAATGAAAACTATTGACTGGAAAGCAGTCTCTCAGGATAAAGATCTCTCTGGGAGATACTCCATTGCAGTACACAATAAATTCCAGATCCTCTCATCTAACAGTGTGTTGGAACTTGGAAACATTGATGACATATATTCCAACCTGTCTTCTGCAACCATAGAAACTGCAACTGAAATGCTTCCTAAAAAGAAGTCAGCGGCTCGAAAACCAGCCAGTACCACCATAATAGTATCTGAAGCCCGTGAAAAGCTTAGGTATGCCTCTCTTGCCTACCACGCGAAACCCTCGACACTCAAAAAAGTTGCGCTAACAACTTCTAAAAAGGAACTGGATAACGCCTACCTCCAAGCCGAGGCAGATTACATTAATGGGAAAATAGATGATATTAAGCATCTCCACATCACTAAACAACATAGTGCTGCTTGGAAATCCATCTCTGAGATTTCTGGCAAGGCTTCCAAGCCAGCCATTAGAATCAAAGATGGATCCAGTGATGCCCGGATGTCCAACTGGAGTGTACATTTCCGTAACCTTCTTGGTAAGGTACCTACTACCCCTACAACACACTCTCTACCTAGAACGAAGATATCTGATCTCTTAGATATTCCAACACACCCGTTTACCATCAACGAGCTCACCACCGTTCTAAAATCCATTAAACCAGCTAAGGCATTCGGCCCAGACAATATTCCAGCAATTGTCTGGAAGGACCCTATCTTCCACAGTCTTCTCCTTAAGCTCTGTAACTACTGTCTCCTTGATAACCAATGTCCTCGTCCCTGGCATACATCTCAAATTATTCCCATCCCCAAAAAGGGAGATCTCTCCCTTGCATCAAATAATAGAGGTATTTCACTCTTACCCATTGCTGCTAAGATCTATAATAGACTGATCCTAAATCGCATGCTCCCTTTTGTTGAGCCTCTATTGAGGAATAATCAGAATGGTTTCCGAGCAGGACGTTCAACTCTAAGTCAAATATTAGCTCTACGAAGGATAATTGAAGAAACAAAGCTCTGCAACCTAGATGCTGTTTTTATCTTTGTCAACTTTAGTAAAGCCTTTGATTCAGTAGACCAAAGTCTCATGCTCGAGATTCTTGCACTGTATGGTATTTCCGAGCAACTCATTAAAGCTATACAACTTCTCTACACTAATACGACAGCAACTATTTACACATCGGATGGAGAAACAGAACCAATTGACATAAAAGCAGGTATTCTCCAAGAAGATACATTGGCTCCCTTTCTCTTTATCCTTGTTGTAGATTACATCTTACGTATGTCCGTTGACCAAATCGCAGACAAAGGTCTTGAAGTCCAACCAAGACGAAGCTCCCGCTTCCCTGTCCGTCATCTTACTGATGCTGACTTTGCAGATGACCTTGCCCTAATTAGTGGTTCCCTCGCAAATGCCCAATCTCTACTTTCTTCATTAGAGAAGGCAGCCAACTGTGTAGGACTGTTCCTGAATGAATCCAAAACTGAACACTTGAACCACTGCCAAACCATTGACTCTGATTTCTCTATGAAAACCTTAAATGGTCGAGAGCTTAAGTGTGTACAGGATTACAAATATCTTGGCTCATTTATCTCAGACTCTGTTAAGGAATTTAAAACTAGAAAAGGAATGGCCTGGTCAGCATGCAATAATTTACATAATTTGAATTGGAATTTTCATCGCTCTATTTTGTGTTTTATGCTTTTTAAATACATACACGGTTTTATTTTGGTTAAGCTAATTGCTGTTAACAGACTTACTTACTATTATTTTACCGATGTAAATCATCAATATACTTACTGCGGCTTACGTGTGTTTACAAAATTTCTGTTATATTCTAAGTTATTCGCTTCTCTTTTTGAAAACTCAAAGGACTCATTCATTGTCTCTAATCTATGCAGATTTGCTCAAACATGAACAAGAGATCATTACAGTGTTAGCATAATTGAATTTATTTTAGCACAGCATACAATATTAAGCCTCTGCAAATTTTGTAGATTTGTCGAATACCATTGTCAATGTCAGTATTTATCTCCAGAATTGAGCTGTAGAGTGTTCACTGCGAACAAGTTGGCAAGAGTTGTCCGCTCTTAAATGTTAGGTGAAAGTGGACAACTCCTTGTTTGTAACAGAAAACCAGTCACAGAATAGGAATAATAGAAAAATTTGATCTAACACATTTTTTTTGCACCAAAGGTTTTTGAAATGAAATGCAGAATCAGTTCCAGTTTGACCTTGTTTATTCAAGACACTGAAGAGCAATATTTTAGCATCAAATGCATTTATAAGAAACCTTTAAAAATATGTAATGAATTTCTCAATGATGGCCAAGTTTTTCTCAGTTTTACAGAGTTGACAAAAACGGAAATAATTGGTTTTGGAAATGAACTCTGCATGTTTTCATGAATGTTCGTTATCTTTTCATAGTTATCTTTTGAGTAGAGATATCGATTCGATTTGTTGTTCTTTATATCCGTACTAATATTATAGTCTAGTCTAGTCGGTAAGAAAAAAAAATTGTCCAAGACGAGAATTACCTGAGCGCGAGGCACCTTTGAGAAGTGCCTAAGAAACCTACCACGGGTTAACCAAAGCCTTGTGAGGGAAATTTGGTAGATGAATTGTCGAATGGGTATACTTTATCCCTCAGTAGAAGTAGCGATTCGCTGAGTATATATAGCTATTAGAAAACATGATGTATATCATGTCACCACAGTGAACTGTGGATGAATTAAAAAAAAAAAGTCGGTAAGGTTGAGAAAACATAACTTTACTTCAGTTAGTGAAAGAAGCATGAAACTTAGTACAGATGTTGTGCATCATGTATAGAAGAAATTTGTTAAGAGACACAATCTCGATAGTGTTGCAATATATATATGTATCAATATATATATATAAAAATCTGTTATCAGTGTATGTTAAAATGTTAAAAATAGAATAAAATGAAAAGAATAAAACTTCGGAGACAGAATAAAGGCTAAAAGGATTAAGTATATTCGTAAAGTTGATTGTGAACAGCTCATTCTAACAGTTTGGAAAGGACAGGGAGCACGGGTATTGGTCTGTAGTTGGCAACAATTTACTTAATTTAACAATTTAATACTCGTACTGAGTGAGAAATTAATAATATGTGATAGAGGATACGCTATCACCCTAGCACAGTCTTTGAGCAGATTTGGTGGTAAACAATCAATCCCAGCAGGTTTGTTTCTTCTAAGTTCTCGTTCGACAAAGGCGGTAGATGCATAAGGAAATTTGAAGATTGATTTCGTTTGTAGAGCCTCTTTATTGTGATAGTGCCACACAAGATCAGCATACAATCTTGATACTGTAATCTTATTCTGATGCTTTTTCCTTTAAGGTACCCGAAAATAATCTAATACCTTAGTGCGTAGTAAGGTTGAACCTTCAAATCTTGCAGTTTTCTTTGATTTTTGCGGAAGCTATTGCATTGCATTATAGAAGTTCTTGCAGTTTGTTTTTATTCTAAACATGTGAATACTGCAGCTAACTTCGTATTTGTGATGTTAGATTTCAGTTTTTAACTTCAATTTCGATTAGAATTCTTTAACTAACAATAATAGAATATATAACGAATCAAAGTCATTTGAAACAAGTAACAATGATGAGCAAGTTTCAATTAGTGAAATCAGACCATCTTGATAAAGTGGAGTTAAGTTGGAAAGAATGTTTTATTTGCCAGGAAATCAAAAATGAAAGTCGCGTCTATCCTTTGAAGAAAAAAGGTAATATTTTAATTTTTTCTTTAAGTTATTTCCAAATTGATTCACTTTTAGTTCAAAAAGATTTAGTATATATAGAGTATTTTATTGCTTAGTCACTTATGTTGTTTGATCATTGATTATTTATTGACGCACTTCTTCGTGTATTTTCAGGACCAGATTGGCTGCCATAGTTACCGAAAATTTTATTTGAGTAAACCCTACATGTGACATACCAAAAGAAAGCATTTTTTATGAGGATCAAGAAAACATTAGAAACATAACAAAATGAAGTGAAAACGAGTTCTAGACATTTCAAATTTGTTAACATTTAAGGCTATTTTTGACAAAATAAGTGAAAATTTTCGAACTTTTACAGAGAATTACAATAATTTTTAAAGAGAAATCTATTCGAACTTGTAAATAAATCATCATGATTCACAGTCACCACCACATTTACATAATTCTGTGCATTTTAAGGAAGCCTTTTTACACTTGCAACGTCCGCAACAACCCTTTTCTTTCTTGCAGTTACATCGCACCAGTTCCTTGCAAATTTGTGAAGCTTCTGGCAATGTCGTCCAATTCACAAAATACTTTTCTTGTTTCAATTTCCACCCCCATTCAGTTGAACTTGGAAGTGTTTGGATTGAAATCAAGGATTGGCCTCAGCAAAAGCACCCCTGATATACAGCTGGAATCCCCTCTATTGAACGACCTTTGCTGGCGAATAAGTGCTTCCGGGCTTCATCAACTGAGATGCTTTGACTTGTTCTATCATATAGTAAAACAATGATTCTTTCAATAGTATGGAAAGAAGACTCCAGTGTTTCCTATGAAGGATTTGTGACTAGAGGTGATAAGCCTTCATTAAGATCATCAAATTTAGCCCATGTGTTCTAGGCGTTTTTCTTTCCTCTCCCATTGGAAAATGATACCTGGTCACAATCCAGTGATTGCGTGAAATAAAGGGACGCAGCAGCTTTTCTTTTCTCCGAGGACTTCAACAACAGAATGAATTGGTAGGTTTCTGTGGTTTTTGCCTACCCCAAATGAAATCCATAATCGATCCAAAGTGAGCTGGGAAAAACTGCCAACTGCAATAGTTACAACATCGGTATCAACTGTTCGTATCGATACACTTCTCATACCACGGTTGCTGGCATCTTTGGCATGGCGAAACATTCGTGTATCCGCTTCTTCATGATTTTACGGCGATATTGATGAGCAATCATAATTATTTGATATAGCTGCCAAATTCAGAGTAGTGATAATGACCTTTTCGGTAGGGGTGTTAACTGCAACAGTTGCCAAAAAGCTAAACAATTCTTGCTTGCTCTCATCAACTCGTAAAAATGAGTGCCAATTTCCAAGAATTTTTGAATCTGGGAGTACTTTTCTTCGAAGACCTTTTCCTATAAATAGAGTAAATGGAGTTTTTAGATATTATGTCTAAAATGTAACAAATGTTTAAATGAATATGTGATACTACGTACCTCTCTTGGACCATGCAGAAAACTTCAAGGAATTGTCAATATAGATGTCCCAAACGATATCAATGCGTGATGAATGAGAGAGTTGTTGCTTAATGAAGGGTTCGAATATCTTGGTTTTGTAATCTTGAAATGTCACAGCTCCTTGCGGTGTTAGCATGTTGACGATTGCAGCACCATCCAGAATGATACAATCAACTTTTTCAACAATTTCAGACTGAGGAATCGACTCAAGAAGACACCCAATGAGATCTGACTTGGTACCTGATCGTAACTCACCATGTTTTGATAAAGATGGTGGGAATGCCGTATTTTCGTGCTTAAAAAACTCATCCAGGTTTCCATCACGCACCTGACATGCGATGTACAGTTGCGAAAACAAATAGCAACTTTTCTTCAATGCTGTCAGTTCATCTTTTTTACCAATGCTTCTCTCATCTGGTTGGTTGAAAATCCACAGTTTATTTTGTTTGATGGTGTCAAAAACACTTTTTTCTTACTTTTGATGCGCTCATCTACAAATGCTTGGAAATTTTTGGTACCAATTTTTTCAGCATTTCTGAGATTTTCAACAGCTTTCATACTAGCGATGTTTCTAATTTCAAGCGAATTCAAGTCTTGAGTTTCTTCCAAAAAAGGATTACCAGCTTCTTCAAATGCCGTACAAAGACCTTTGACGTGTTTCACAAACCTTTCTTGTGCACTCCTTGTCTGTTCATGGTGATTATGATCATTAGCGCTTTGTTTATCGGTGTTAAAAGGTAAGTATCGTTGGAATTCATTTATGATGCGTGCAATCTCTGGTCCAGAAACCATCCACTGTAACATTTGATTTGAGTCTTCAGTTAAGCCAATGACTCCTAGGAAAAGCAAGTATTAGAAATGATTTATCTTCAAAAAGAATTGAAATTAATATGAAGAAAGCAGTACGAATATTAGATAGAAAACCGTACAATTATTCATCAAAAGAATGTTTTAAAAAATTAGGGTTCCTAAAATTTCTATGAAGATACAAATCTCCATCTCCTTTTACACATTTGTTATTTTGTTCGTAGGCATGGTCTATTCCGATTGACGAGAAGGCTTTTTTTGTCTTGGTGATTACGAATGAGGATTCGATTCCGGTAATTCAAGCATGTCGTACAGATGAATAGATAACCATCCAGAATAGTTTACATGATCCATTGTAAACAACCATGGTAGAAAGTCCTTGATGGCTCTTTTGTATTGTGAGAAATCGCCACTCCGGATAGAAATGACAAACGTTAGCATCATAACCTCAAGTTTCAGGCAGGTAGACCAAAATTGAAATTGAGGACGTTCGCACTTCATCTTCTTTTTCTATATTTCGAAAGGTTCAGCAACCATCACACACTTCCCGTATGAGTCATACGCCCTTTTCATTAAGATATGACTTCGTGTGCATGGCGAGTTTTCCTTACATTAAAAGCTTTAAGAAAGGATTGTGCAGTTCCAGGAGATGCAATATTTGCTTCCGTGATGAGATGATACCAACCTGATTCTTCTAACCCATTACCTATAATGTTTTTATGGAGCAGCATATTAACTTTGATTATCACAACGTTATCAGTTTGCAAGTTTTGTTCATGTCAGGCATGTTTACGCTTTTAGTTCGTTAAAGTGACTTGTAGTCTGTGCTGTTAGTCTGTCCGTAAGTGTCACATTGTTTTCTGTCTGTAATTGTCAAATTGCTTTAATAGTCTGTTGACGTTTATAAGTCTTGATAAAAGAAACACCTATGGTTTTAAGGAAGGCCATTTCAGTATGTAGTGGTTCCATAATGAACTGCTCTTCTTCATATAAATTTCTCCAATTCCATTGAATTAGCTTGGCAATCGTTAAAAGAGGCTGATCGAAGATTATGACTGGTTATTGACCACAGTTTACACGATCAACAATTTGTTTTACGACATTCATTCCATGCTTTATCATGGCAACATTCTTTAAATCTATTTTAAACAGAGAAAGGAGTACGGAATTATCTGTTTTCTTTTCTGTCACTTGTCGTTCAGCATGGTAAGCTGACCACGAAACATTCTTTGATCGCTGATCTGATATCATCTGCTCATCAACGTGATCAAGCCAACTAAAAAAGAAAATTAGAAATTGACTTTCTTGGAAAAGCAATAAAAATATTTGCAAAATATTTTTTTGATTTGGACTAAATTTGATTGTGCATCCATTCAGCAACGCTGGAAGCCTCAAATAAGTTTTTATATCATTCATTAGAGAATGTAATATTCTTTTCATCTAAGCTTATGTTTTGCTATAAAGTTCAACATTTAATTACGTTTTTCTAACCTTTTTTCTTTGGAACCATCAGCATCACCCTCGATCAGGTCTGCTAGTTTAGAGTAATCTCGACATTCAGGTTGGTTTTTGAAGAAAGAAATTGGTGTGATCTCTGTATACGAGACAGGTAGTGGAATTGAACTGTTTGTAGACACCAAATTTACATTGTTCGGCTGCTCGCCTTGAGCCATGTTTTGAAAAATAGATATGCCAGTGCCATGGAAGGACCCTTCAGCTGTTGAAGAGCTCGGGTTGTAATCAATGTTATCTAACGCTGCAGTAGTAAAAGTGTTTGTCTGCAAACTTCGAGGAGAAACAACTTCATCTTGTTCGTATTGACTCAAGACGGTATTTCCCAAAGATGTTGATAGCTCTAGTACACGACTGTACGGTATGGATATTCCGAGGTTATAGAGTCGGTCTATAATCCCTTTCTTTCTAGTCTTGGCATGTATCATCATTCCGGAGAGACCTCAACATGGCCAAATTTAATACTAAAAAGACCAACCAAATAGTTGTCTCCAAAAAGCGGAACCGCTCATTCCCAGATGTAGTTATGGGTAACGATATTCTCCCTTTCTCCTGTCACCTTCCTCAACTCGGCCTACGAGTGAGTTCTGACCTACACTGGAATGAGCACATATTTGGTTTGGCCAAAAGAGCTTCGCAGAAGTTGGCGTTTCTGTTCCGTGCCCGGAAGTATTCCCCCCCTGACAAAATTCTAGTTCTGTATAAATCCTTAATTAGACCACAGTTAGAATACAACTCACCCGTTTGGGGCGGGGCTCCTAAGTCTGTGTTGGAAATTCTTGATCGTATCCAGCGCAAGTCAATACGATTAATTGATAATCCCAGGTTAACAGAAAGCCTTCAACCATTGGAACATAGACGCAGGGTAGCCGCACTTTGTTTGTTCTATAGATACTTTTTTGGTCATTGCTCAGATGAACTGCACTCTATTCCCCAGAAACACGAGGTACTCTTCCAACTGCCACCAGTTCAATGTTTCCATTCCCTCCTCAAGGACCATCATGCACTCATCTTCCTTCTTTGTCCGGGTCTCCAATTGGTGGAACAAGCTCCCATGCAGTGTATTCCCCAAAAGCCATGTTTACCATCTCCAAGGCTTCAAACAAAGGATAAATAGTTTAGACCTTATGAAAATCTTTTAACTTTATTTTAGCCCTCCGCACTTATTTCTCATCTATTTCTTTGTCTCCCTTCCATTTAGTCTATGTCTCTTTTACTGATCTTTCTTTCCAATACACAGGACTCTGTTGAGTCATAGGCCCTGCCTCTCCTGTGTATTTCCTTACTAAAAAAAAAAAAAAAAAAAAAAAAATGCATAATTGTGCCTATAATTGTGCATAAAGGTGTTATGTCTCAAATAAATACACGAAGGTGAGTCTATATCTCTCTTCTTTTAAATGTAACGTGTACATTAAAAAACTCGTTAATAATTAATCGCCCTTCCGTTCTCCCCGGTCCGCATTCTCGTGACACGTCGACTTAACACACGTGTTTAACACAAACATGACTGCACAGTCAAATGAAGATATAACAATCCTCCACCCTAAGAATCATACTCCCTTA
Source organism: Candelabrum cocksii (assembly GCA_963930725.1). Classification (NCBI taxonomy): domain Eukaryota; kingdom Metazoa; phylum Cnidaria; class Hydrozoa; order Anthoathecata; family Candelabridae; genus Candelabrum; species Candelabrum cocksii. The sequence goes on from OZ005669.1 coordinate 6,604,449, forward strand.
AGTAAGCCGGTCTACGCCTCATTCTCCCAGAACGTCTTGGCTCCGCCACAATCGTCTCACTAGAAATCGCACCCTTACTTGAAGTCAAAGCACCTGCCCCAGCATGATCAGCATCTTCTGTCGGAACAACTTCCGTTGACTCCTCACCTCGACTGTCTGGATAACTCTCTAACTTTCCAAAACCACTACTATCTGCTTCAGACCTATAATCCTCAGCTGTAGACAAATTGGGAGTTTCAACAGAAATTGACTCATCAACTAGAGATCGGTCCGAACTATCACGTCGGACAATCTGATCTACATGTCTATGAGCCACATGCCCCTCGTCCGTTCTAACCTCGTAATCAACATTTCCACAAACAGCCACAATGACACCGGGAGTCCATTTCCGATCTGCGCTATACGTCTTGATCATCACATCGTCATTGATGTTAAACGCGCGAAGCTTCCCTTTATATACACGTTGCTTCCCTGTCACATCGGCGTGAAGATCTGGGCGTACTAGAGTCAAAGCTGATCGCAGTTGGCGTCCGAATAATAGTTCAGCAGGAGAAATACCGGTTGTAGTATGTGGTGTTATTCTGTACTTAAACAGAAAACGACATAATTTGGTATGGATACTCCCTTCTTTTAACGTTTTCAATGAATTCTTTAGTACACGCACAATTCTTTCCGCTTGACCATTAGATGACGGATGATATGGAGCAGAGAAACGATGATCAACACCATTCTTTCGAAGAAATGCATTGAACTCCTCGCTGGCAAACCCTGGTCCATTGTCACTGACCACAACTCTCGGCAACCCATGCGTCGCAAATAACTTCCTTAGAACTCCAACAGTAGTTTTTGCATCGGTACTTCCAACAACTTCTACCTCAATCCACTTCGAAAAACTGTCAACCACCACCAAAAACGTCTTACCATCAACAGGTCCAGCATGATCAATGTGAATCCTTTCCCAAGGTCTAACCGGATACTTCCAAGAATGCACTGGTGCCTTTGTAGGATTGCTTTAACTCCGCTGACAAATCTCACATTTCCAAACAAGTTCTTCAATATTCCTATCAATTTTCGGCCACCAAACATAACTCCTGGCTAATGATTTCATCTTACTCATCCCAAGATGTACCTCATGCAACTCTGCCAGAACCTTACTCTTCAAAGAGCTTGGTATAACGACTCTCCCTCCCCACAATACACATCCATATTCCGTAGTAAGCTCCGACCATCTAGACACATACGGTCCATCCCTTTTATATCACTGGCAGCCTTATCCATACCCTCCAACACCATGTTCATCACTGGCCCAAGCAACGGATCTTTCCTGGTTTCAATCTTGACTTCTCTTCCAGTAACCGGTGCACTAACCAAATCCATCATCAAAACCGAAACAACCTCCTGCGATACTTCCCCATTCTTGGCATCAAGAGGCAGACGACTTAGTGCATCCGCATTCAGATTTGAATCACCCGGACGATATCGCAAAACATAATTATATCCTGACAACAGCAATGCCCATCTTAACATTCTTGCAGCTGACCGCGCATGCAACCCACTTGTCTCAGCAAACAAACCCAACAACAGCTTATGATCAGTATACATTGTGAATTTCTGACCAAATAAAAATTGATGTAGCTTACGCACTGCAAAAACTAATGCTAACCCCTCCTTCTCAACCTGTGCATAATTCTGCTCCGCAACAGTAAATGTTCTAGAAGCATAACATACGGGTTTCTCACTACCATCAAACATAACATGGCTCAACACTACTCCCAAACCAAATGGACTAGCATCACAATGGACGACTATTGGTTTCGACTGGTCAAACCGAACAAGTAATGGAGCCTCGCACAACATTCTTTTTACCGAATTCAATGCTTCCTCGCAACTCCTGTTCCAATTCCAGCAAGCACCCTTCCGCAATAGTTTATGAAGTGGTTCTGTCACTGTAGCCATTTGTTTCACGTACGAATTGTAGTAATTGACCATTCCAAGAAAAGATCTAAGCTCGGTGATGTTGGTCGATGTTGTTGCATCACGAACAGCTTCAACATTAGTAGACATAGGTTTTATTCCCTCTTTGCTTATGACATAGCCACAATATGTTACTTCAGGCTGCATGAAGGAACACTTTGATACTTTTAAGGTCAATTCAGATTCTTTCAGTGTATCAAGAACAGCCCGTATATTATTAATATGATCATCATCGGAATGTCCAGAAATCAGTATGTCGTCTACACGAATTTTCACAAATGGAATTTTTCCTAATCGCTTGTCCATTTCCCTTTGAAATATTCCTGTTGTACTATGGACACCAAACTGACACCCGTGTAACATATTCTCAACGGGTAATACCCATGAATTCTCAATTGAGAATTACGGGTATTACCCGACGCAAATGATAATTTCTGCAATTTTATACGAGAATCTTGCGCGGTATGTTAGGCCAGTCAATCAGCAACGTTTAGCCTGAGAGGCTGTTTATATGGAGAGGCGAGACGGGATGTTTTCCGGGACGGGACGATTTTCATCTCGCCTATATATGATGCCGGGACGAGATAACTAGCCAAGACGGGACGTTAAATGGGATGATTTTCTTCCCGCCTATTTTAAAAAATGGTAGATTTAAATTGTAAACAAATTATATATTTCTTATTTAAAAAAAATGGCGCGTTGTGTAAGCAAACACCTTCGTTTTGCCATATTGGCTGGTGTAACAAATTTATCTTTATTACTAACACAATTAACCAGTATACTTTGTATGGTAAAACAACAACATGACCAAAATCTGATTTTATTATCTACCATTGTATCTAAACCAGAAAGTTATTTGAAGAAAAAGGTAGATGCTACTCGGAAACGAAAGTTATTAAGAAAAAGCGATCATGTTGGTTTACTAAAGGAAGGGTTGATCTATGGTGGGAAAATATGTTTACGTCTGTTCTTCCAGATGCTGAATGGGAAAAAAACGTTCGTATGACACGTGAATTATTTGAGAAATTAGTTACCGAGCTGATTCCCTGGATTTCACCTAATCTGTTAACTCCTAATCATAGATATATTAAACCCCACAAGAAAGTAGCCATAACATTATATTACCTTAAAGATAAAGGATCCCTATCCATGACTGCAAATATTTTTGGTGTTCACATCTCGACAGTCTCAAAAATAGTCAAAGAGGTTTGTCATGTAATCACCTACAAATTGGGACCAAAATACATCAAACTTCCATCAAATGAAGATGAAATGATTGAAAAAGCAGCAGAATTTGAAGCTAAGTTTGGTATGCATCAAGCCTTTGGATGTATTGATGGTACTCATATACCTATTTTAAGACCTATCAAGCATTCTCAAGATTATTTTTGTTATAAACAGTATTTCTCATTCAACGTGCAAGCAGTGTGTGATTTTAAAGGGATGTTTATGGACGTTGATTGTCGTTGGCCTGGTAGTGTACATGATGCCAAAGTTTTTGCAAACTCCTCAATAAATAAAAAAATACAGGAGTTATTATTACCGTTTACATATAAAGAAATTGTTTCTAATCGCTGTAAAGTTCCAAATTATTTGATTGGAAACCCAGGTTACCCACTTACACCTAATTGTATGCGTGAGTATGAAACATGTTCAAGCAATTCTAAGGTTGTATTTAATGCAATGTTACGTTCAGCAAGAAATCCAATCGAGTGTGCTTTTGGACGACTCAAGGCAAGATGGGCATTTCTCACAAAAAAGTGGACCTCAAATTAGATTTTATTCCTGAAGCAATTTATGCTTGCTTTGTGCTTCATAACATTTGTGAAATGAATAAGTGCTCAGTGGATACAAACTTAGTGAAAGCTCAAATCGAAACACGGACACAAGAAGTTGAAAATGAAGCAGACCCTATCTATTCTGGTACGTTAGACGAAGGAAATGTAATAAGAGAAGTATTAAGAACTTATATATGTGGAAACTATAATAAACAATTGACTATATTGGACAGAAATAAAAAAGAAACGTATATAGCTACATATAAAACTTTATTTATATATATACTTGTTTTTACTATAGAGCAGATAAAAATATGTAAACAAAACATTGTAGCTAGCTATATATATATATATATATATATATATATATATATATATAAAACAACAAGAAAAAAATGTTCATGTATTTCCAGATGAATTTCCATTTTCTAAATTCTAATGATTTTGCTATGGTATTACTGATCTGAAGCATGGACTTACTAATATCTTGCATAGCATTAGCCATGCTAGCATTTGATGCTTCAAGACTTTCCTGCAATTTTTTTTTAATCTCTCTATCTTCTCGTGCTTCTTTTAGCATTAGTGATTCACGTTGAGAAGCTGAAAGGTTGCGTTGTAAATGTTTTCTCTTATTGTCAACAAGCTTTGTCACAACACCTTGACTACCATTTTCGCAATAACTTTCCTCTGATAAGCTAGATTGAGCAGGAGAGGAGTTGATTAAACTATTATAAGACTCAAACTCATCATTTTCCATTAGGGAACTCATAAGTTGTAAGCACTCCATATTATTATTAACACTTGAGCTGTCTACTCCAGTTGGACATGGTTCTGTATTAGGGCAACCACCCCATAATTGTACGAGCTTATCATAATGTTCATATATAAACTTTCCACTGCCAGTTCGAGTTCCAGCAAGGAGAGCCTTAGAAAATCTTTGTCGTATGTCTTTAACTTTTTCCAGGATTCTCTTATAGCCACGGTCAACAATTTTCTTATTTTCTTTTTCCATTTGTTTGGCTTCTTTTGTGAGAAGCTCTGAGACTAAAATACTTGATTCAACTTGACCAAAATACGTTTCATCTTCATCCACATATAGTTTTGCCATTTCTGTTCTTAAATGTTTATATTGCGAACTTCTGTCAGCATCAAAGTCAATTCCAGAATACTCACATATTACTTTAAAGTCTAACAAACATTGAATAAGTTCAGCAACCATTTTATCATTGAATCAAAAACATTTTCTCTTTGGGATAACTTCATCATCTTCATCTTGTTGTTGTTTTCTTTTACTGCTACATGCTTTGATGGTATCCATTTTAAAATGGCTGATCAAAATAATTAATAAAGATTTCCATACTTGAAAATAATAATAGCAAATCTGATAATTTATATTTGCGCATGCTCAGTATTCGTCCCCGCCTGCCGGGATAGAGCATATATATGGAGAAAAGTATCTCGTTTTGCCGAGATCCCGGCAGATCGAAGCGAGATCCCACCTTACCGGGACGGGATGAAAAACGTCTCGCTTCATAAACAGAAAATACATTTTATGAGAAAATTACCGTAGAGGCGAGATCTCGTTTTTTGTCCCGTCCCGGCAAACGTCCCGTCCCGCCTCTCATATAAACAGCTCCTGAGATTAAACATTTTAGCGTGAAACATAAAGCTGTAGTAGTAAGGAGCGAAGCAAAATTTTCGACTGTTTCATAGCTTTATAGCCTGTTTTAAAATGCAGCCTTCGACATGTAAGCGTACATGTATTTCAGACGTTCAGCAGCATATTTTGAAGTGTTTTATGGCAATGGTATGGTTGGAACTGGCGTCATTTATAAAGAGAAAGTGGACAATGCGGTCGTGGAGACAGGTCTGTCAAAAGCGCAAGTTGAGGTTCGTGAATACATTTATTATTATAATTACTTGCCTTGGATATAGTTGTTTGTATTTGTTGATATGTAGATGAGAATTATAAATGTATGGTGATATAGAAAGATACCGAGCATTCAAAGTGGAAAGCTTGTTATTTTAAAAGATCAATGGAGACGACCCAATCATTCCTAGCTAGATGGAAACTGCGACCACAGAGGAGTTGCGACCCTGCTGATCTAACTAAGCAATCGAAACGCCAATAATGAAAGTTAAATCCAAAGCTCCTAGGGGCGGCCCTAGTTCAACTCGCCTAAGTAAAGCTCATAGCTCAAGTGATGCTAGAGTAGATGACCGCATATCTCCAAACCCAAAAGGAAGGGATATGTGTAATGAGAGCAAATCTAAGACGAAACTGCTGAGCTGCAAGCAACATATAAATGTAGCAACGAAAAATGTAAGAACCATAAGACTTGAAAGTAAACAACAGGAACTTACTTACAACTGCAAAGCCCAAAATATCAAGATATTAGGGGTTGTTGATTATAAAATTGTACACGAAGATTCAGTGCTCTACACAAACATTGACAGCCACCTCCTAGTAACATCTTTGGCATGGCGAAACTCAAACAATGCGGCAGCTGGGGGTGTAGGACTGATGATAGACAAATCCATAGAAAGTGCACTGTCCGAAATTATTCCTTGGAACGAAAGAATCATCATTGCCCACTTCAATGGTAATCCAGTAGTCACTATTATCGTTCACTACTCACCAGTAGAAGGAAGCAATGAATCGGAAGAGCACTATGACAATCTGAGCGCTGCCATATCAGGGGTGCCAAAACACAATCTTCTCCTGATCGTGGGAGACTTCAATGCTCACCTGGGTAAGGAAGCTGGAAGGTTCACCTTTCATGAGAAAACGAATAAGAACGGCAATAAAATGAAAGACATTATTCAAGAAAATGACCTCATAGTAGCCAACACTAGCTTTCAAAAGAAGCAGGGAAAGCTTTGGACATTCATATCAGACATGTCTGGGCATAAATCTTAAGTAGACTTCATTCTTGTAAATAGAAATGGAGGAACTCAGTGAAGGATTGTGAAGCCTATAACAGCTTCAGTAGCATGGGCTCAGACCATAGAATCCTTACAGCAAAAATCAAACTCAGTCTGAGGATGGGTAGAGCACTACCACACAAACCTAATTACAACTGGAGTATGTTAAAGGACAACAATATCAGCAACCTATACAGTATTTTGGTGCACAACAGATACCAGGAACTATGCCAGGAAGATGAAAGCCTTACAGAGACAGAGAAAAAAAGCTACAGAGAAAGCAGCAAAGCAGTACCTACCAGTCAAAAAGCGTAAGAAAAGAAAGCAATTCTTCTGATCCTCGAATTGAGAAAGCCGGAAAGAGAGTGCAAACTGCTACAGATGTGTATAATAAAAGATCAACTGAAAGTAATAGGGAGAAACTGCAAATCGAGAAAGGGAAACTACAGGAGACGTACAACATAGGAAGAGGAATACAGAGGAAGAACTAGCAAGTGCAATAAGAAGTGTTGAGCGGGCAGATGTGAGATCTAGTCACGGCGAGAGCTGGAAACTCATCAACCAAATTACTGGTAGAAAGACAGCAAAGAAAGGCATCATCAAGGGAAGCAATACAAAGGATAGAATTGACAAGTGGTATCTACACTTTAAAGAGTTACTTGGCAGGGAACCAGTTGTTGATGGTGATCTAGATGAAGGGCGATATCCGCTACAACCAGTTCTCCATTCACTTAACATCAGCGATGAGATGTTTACTATGGATGAGTACCTTGCAGTAAAGAAAACGATCACCAAAGGGAAGTCTCCAGGCCCAGATGGAATACCTCCGGAAGTGCTGAAGAGATGTAACATAGACAACATCATACTAGAGTATGCAAACAAAGTGCTTATGGGGGAAAAACCAGACCAGTGGTCGGAAAGCAGTCTAGTCACTATTCCGAAAGATGGAGATCTGAGCAACACTAACAACTATAGAGGGATAGCCTTGTCAGCAATAGCCGCCAAAGTAACCAACAAGCTGATTCTGAACCGGATAAGACCTCCTATAGACAGACATCTCAGACCCAATCAAAATGGTTTTAGACCAGGAAGGTCCACCACTGCACATATTCTGACATTGCGAAGAGTAATAGAAGGAGTGAAAAGTCGTAATCTGAAAGCAGCAATCATATTTGTAGATTTCCGTAAGGCATTCGACAGTATTCACCGTGATAGGATGATGGAAATTCTCAAAGCCTATGATGTTCCTGTCAACTTACTCAATACCATCAAAGCGATGTACAGTAAAACACGTGCAAATGTTATAACACCAGATGGGGAGACAGAATGGTTTGAAATCGTAGCAGGGGTACTCCATGGAGACACACTTGCACCATTCCTATTTGCTATTGTGTTGGACTATGCCATGCGAAAGGCTATAGAGAGAAAAGAAGAAGAACTTGGTCTGACAATTGAAAAGAGAAGAAGTCGACGCCATCCACCAGTTGTTATCACACACATAGATTTTGCTGATGACATAGCACTCCTTTCAGATGAAATTTCTCAAGTACAGGAGTTACTTACTAGGGTAGAAGTAGAATCGCAGAAGATAGGTCTACACCTCAACGAGAAGAAGACAGAGGCTATGATTTTCAATCAGGATATAACTCCAATTAAGTCTGTAAATAGAAAAGCTATAAAGGTGGTTGACAACTTCAAATACCTTGGTGGTTGGATGAAGAGCACTGTGAAGGATTTTGAAATCCGAAAGGCTTTAGCATGGGTTGCTTGTCACAAATTGCGGAAAATCTGGAAATCAGGTATAAAGAAAGCGATCAAGGAAAGGCTTTTTTTAGCAACAGTGGAGTCGATACTACTCTACGGAGCAGAGACGTGGACTATCACAAAAGCACTCAGAAAATGTCTGGATGGTGCTTACACCAGAATGCTGAGAATGGCATATGACGTGTCATGGAAGGAGAAGTTGACCAATGTGCAGCTGTATGGTAGTTTACCACCTGTTTCATCCAAGGTGGCCTTCTGCAGACTGAAACTGGCCGGTCATTGTGCAAGACATCCAGAAGAGGAAGCGTCAAAAGCGATACTGTGGGAACCTATACAAGGTAGATCGAACGTGGGAAGAAGAGCAGTCATATACATAGACAATTTGAAAGATGACACTGGAATAGAGAACACGAAGGAACTGAAGACTGTTATGATGGATAGGATTGGATGGAGGAAAGTGACAACATTGGCGCGAGCGAGAGCTCGGCCTAAGTAAGTAAGTAGTTTAAAAGATCATTTTCATTCAATGAATATTGCATATCCAACATGTTTATACAACATGCTGAATCGAACGAAATTTAATAATGCGCTCTATTATACTTTTTTGTTATGAAAGGTATAGAAGAGGTTAATCATTGTTGAAACTGAGTACAAATTTATATACTGTATGAGACACTGATGAATATTTTATGTGGGCATTGGAAAATTGAAATTCACTGTGGGAGGGGGTAATATTTCATTAGATACTGTACCATAGTAACCATACACATGTCAATGTATATATAATATACCAGTATCTATGTCCTATCGATATATTTTTTAAATGCTTATAATGTATTCTGCAGTAAGATTTTTAAATCAGGTATATATATTTAAAAATATATGCTTAATTATATTTTTATTACTGTAGTTTCAACTACAATTACAAAATGTATATTATGAGGGTGTATATTGGGTGAAATTTTTACTATAAATGAGATTGATTTAATTTATGAAAATTTATGTATGAGATAACTTACTATCATGCATTCAGTGAAAATTAGTCAACATTATATTGTCAATTAATTTATTGTACTGTGTTTGGCATTATTCTGAGTATACTAACTATGTTCCAGTGTAATTAATGCTTTACTGATACATAACTTTCTCCAATTTTGCCAAAAATATTTTATATTGATAAATTGTTTATTGTAGAAAATTGCAAAGGATTGACTCATTCTGAAAAGAACAAACTTGCCTCAGAAAAGTGGGCATTAGAATCTGATGAAAATAAAAGGAAATATTATGATGCAGCAAAAGCCACGAGTTCAGTCAAGATTAGTGAACTTGATGAGAGTCAGAAATTGAAACTGATTGAAAGACATGTTAAAAAGCTCCAGGAAGAGGTATTGTACATATTTACAATGCAATAAATAATATTTGGTATATACTGTATATAATATATATAATTTATTAATATCTAATTTATTTGTCTAAGAAGTTTTGCACCAAACCCAACAATTTTATTTTGAAAATTCAAAGAAGTTGAAAGGATTAGCCAAACGTTTAATGAAAGCGCAAGTGTTAACTAACTGTTTTTTTACTAGGTGTTGGTACTTGAAGACTTAGGATGCCAGGTTTCAATGATGATGATGGACAACATTGGAGTTGTCTATCAGATTGGATCTACTGAAGGAAATCGCTTCCTTTCAGGCAATCCTGAAATTGGCATTAAATTTCGTGAATACTATGGTAAGACCACTGTAATGTTATGTTCATAAGTTGATGATACCTTGCAAGTGTAAAAAGTAAATCTGTAAAAGTCTAGACTGCATTTAGATGAATGGAAATTCACTATGTATTTCATATTATTTTGCAGGGAGCAGTAATCGAAAATATAGACGGATTGATGTCCAAGATCTCTTCAACAAGAAATACAGTAAGTTATGATAGTTTCCATCTAATAAATAAAACTGAACCATTAGCAGTCTGAATAAGTATTATTTTAATGTATAGAATTCAACGATGATTTGTGGCTTTTGGTTAATTAAATATGCAGTACATTTAGTTGCAGTATTGTCAAAAAGTTTTAGTTTATATAAAAAATAGTTTGTGATGTCAAGGTAATGTCACGAGAAAAACGTATAATTACAAGGCGTGTGATTCAGTTATGGTACAAACTTCTTTACAGTATTACGTTGATGTAAAGAGATAAACCCTCTCTCAATTTTTTGTTTCTTACAATATCACAATCATTTTCACTAATATACCCTTCAATGAAACCGTTACCTTAACTGTTAATTTAATTCTAAAATCTAACCCAAATATAAAAATAGAGATAAATGGTCTAAACCCAACTGTTTTAATCTTATAAAATGTTTAATTGACAGAATCTCTAAAATGAATAATACTTGGCTTCGCTTCCATGGCGAACAACATAGAGAACTTAACTGCTACATTAACACTTAACTCATACCCTAAAGCACTAATTCAAACTAACATTAAAAATATCTTAATCAAATCTACTCATAAAAGGACCCAACCAAAAACCTGACAACAAAAGCTTTTTCTCCCTTACATTGGTAAATATTACCTCCAAACCTCCAATGCTAGTCCACATGCATCAAGGCAGCTGCAGCTATATTGGCGAGACAACTCGTCACCTAAAGGCGATAAAATTTCTCAGTTTCACTTCGTTCTCTAAAGATTCCTTTACTATTATTGACAATAGTCAGTCCAACACAGATCATTCTTTATAGTAAGTGTAAGACACTTGCTAGACAACACATTGACATCATTCTTAGCATATACGTCACAAAGTATTGTTTAGAAACTACAAAACTTACGACAAAACTCAATTTCAATTATCCCATATAGTTAGTGCGAGCGTTAACAATCCGAATCGTGAACTCTGCGAAATATTAGATTCCACTTAACTAATATTGAATATTTAGTGTATACCAAGTACATGCATAGAAGTTCCAAACTGGACCTCGTCACTATATTTGCTTATTCAATCTTTTCTTTCGAAGGTGAAGCTATTGGAAAGAGCTGTCGCGTCCCCTACCTTAAAGGGGGTTATGAAGTTGTTGGTCTGCCTCGAGGAATTGTTTTTAAGAGACCGTACTGCTACGGTACTTCACAATTAAAGAAGATTATGGAGTCTGCTAATAGTATCCGATTTATTATCACTGATAAAGCGAGTGACGATTCATCCACATATGAAGTCAACCCTACACAAGACAGCGACACAAGTGGTGTGAAAGACCCACTCAACAAGGTTGCTGGGGTAGATGCTGCACAACGTGCACAAACAAATTTGCAACAGAAGATTATGGAAGAAGAAGTAGAAATGGTGGATTTGTCTTTGACGGAGGAAGAAAAAGTGGTAATGTACACTTCTTGTTCGACATACTTTTCACCGGATGCTTGGCTGGCTGTTGGCCACAATATACGGCACTCTGATACAGCGGAAAACCTTCTTCTGCCATTATACACGACGGCCGAAGAGAGATTCTGGCTTTTCCGCACTCGTGACAAGACATCGCGAATTGCAAAGTGTGTTTTTTCTTTTAAGATAAAAGGGCAGTGGTTGAATCTGGAAAGGAATGGTTCGTACACCTTTCAACATGATGACTGCATCATGGGAAAAAATTATTCGTTCGGCACACGGACCATTGTATTTCGCGTTGAGCCATGAATCAAACACAAACAACTTTACTTTGTCGCAAGAACAACGAAACACAGTATTGAAAGTTCTTGATGATTCTGGAATGCAATTTTAGATTACAATATGATTTGCGTAATGTAATGCGCATGCGCTTAATTTATATATTTGTTATCTTTTTAAAAAGAAATATTATTAGTTAGAGCAATCATATAAGCTTCATTTTCCTAAAGAATAATTTGTCTTCTTATTTTCTTACTGGTATATCAGTTAATTAAAACTGTAGTAAAGTTGACACAATATGCGGCAAACATGAAATGCAAACTTGGTAGAGTGGCGTATGTTGCTTGTTTTGAAAATTAGCAGGTTTACTTTCAAGACAAGTATCAGAATTGGGATATTTTCACTCCTAATACCTTCCTTGGGCAAATCTGGCCCAAAGATTAAAGTATTCCGTTTGCTTTGAAAATTGGTGGGTTAACTAATTAGAGGATGCTGATTTCAATTCAAAAATTTAGATTTCAAAAGGCGGGCTAACTTGATTTTACTCTATTTATAAAATATAAAGTGATGGAGTTCTTCAAATATTACAATGAATTTTCCTTTCTCAGATAATATATGGAGAATTAGGCAGAAGTCTTAAATACTAAGAAGAAATTATGTAGTAAAGACATAGAAGAACTAGTAACGGCAAATGGGGTTTGAATTTACACAATTGGCCCTAACTCCAAGAATATAAAAGATATGTAAGATGTCTTTACAGCCACACATCTTGCATAGTTTCAAATAATTCTTATGAGAATGGTTTTTAACGGGTTAATTTCAAACTACTGTAGAGTGCTTACCGCAATATTACTTCAATCATTTTTAGCGGTTTTGAATGATGTAATCTATGCTGCCTCCACGACATGTACAACAGCGAGATCCCTAATCTTTGCGGAACTAAGGTTGTTGTAAATAGCCATCAGCGTGGAAGTAGACTATTTGTTAAGGTACTGAGCCCAAATTTTAATGCAGAAGGTTGCAACTCATATGTTACGTTCATTGAGGGTGTTAGGACCCGTTTTTTTAGGGGAAAAATTTTAGGGTTAAGGAAGTAGGGTAACCTGCGTTATCGTGGTGCTTGTAAATAGCCCTCACTTGGCGCTGGGGGTCGGACCCGACGTTGCCTGTTTCGAGCTTCTTATATCTCCTTAACTACTGGTCGGAATCATTTGATATTTTGTCTCCAACTTAAAGGACCAAAATTCGTCGTCAAAAACTTTTTTTGAGCTGCGCATGCGCAAAACCGAATTCGCGAGATACTTATGATGGGAATCTGAAATTTTGCACCAAGAAGCATTGTCAATTTTGATATGATATTCTGGAATAAAATTTCGAAAAATGTGGAAGTTATACGCATGAAGGACCTGTTTTTCCTTAGTTACGTATCATTTCTCTTAGTTACCGTAGTATTTTCGTAATTTATTTTTCATGGACCGGTGACACAGCTGTACAGACACAAAAAATTGTTTTAAATAGAACGATGTATGGACGATTTAAAGTTACGCAAGTGCCACGCTAAGTTTTGAGATTTGTAACCAGATAATTCTGATAGATATGATCATTTTCAATCGCCATTCAAAATTTGGAGTGATAATCTTCATTATTTACCGAGATATTGCTAATATACTAGGGTTAGCAGCATTCCTTATACTAAAAAAAAATTAGGGTTAGGGTTAGGGTTAGTGTCGAGCTTCTTATATCTCCTTAACTACTGGTCGGAATCCCTTCATATTTTGCCTAAAACTTAAGGACTAAGATTCATCGACAAAAAGTTCAAATTCATTTTCACATCATTGTCAGATATCACACACGCATGCGCAGATGGTTTCGCGCATATTTCGTTAAGGCAATATGATACCTATAAACCTTTGTGGAAAATGATGCTTATAAGATGGCTTTAGCCTATAGTATAATTATGTTAAAAAAAGGTTGGGAATTCTGGGAATTAAGCGCATGCATATTAAATATTTTAATGTTTTTTTCGGTTAATGTTTTTTTCGGCCGTAAACTTTTCCAATTTTTTTTTAACCATTCAGTTAGCCCCATCATTTTCTCATTCACATGTAAAGGTTCGCTTCATATAACCTTTGGTAGGGCTCTATATATTTAATTTATGTTTACGCATGCGCAAGCCACTATATCCAATTTTTAAAGATAATTGTCATATATTTCTGATTGATACTATTATTTCCAATCTCTGTGGAAAATTTCAATTCAATATCTTGATTATTCTTTGAGTTATGCATTTAGGAGATCGAAACCTAAGTCGGTGATAAGACTTAATATAGATTACCCTCGAATGAATATCGAATGTACTCTCAAAACATTTTTCTTTTAAAATGGTTGTATCGCGCTAAAACTTTGGGGATATTTAGAAGACAATATAAGACCCACAATAGCGTTTAAAAAATCAAAAAAAATATCTTGTGGTAGCGTACCACGTGACTTTTAAGTCCAGTTTTGGTTTTTAATAGCAATCACGTGACAACTCCGTCATTCCTAATCCCTTGAAAACTATTTTCATTCTGAATATACCTTACATTATAGCCAAATGTGGAGTTGTAAAGACATTTTAAAAATATTTTTTATTTTTGGGGTTAAGGCTGCATAAGGAAAAAAAATTCTAACATTTTTAACGATATCAAGTTGATTTTTCATGTGGCTTTTTAGCTACATATAGAAGACCTCAAAAGTGCAATAAGTTTTCGAAATTAGGGTATGGGGTCGGGGGTAGTGACGATTATATGTAAAAAGTGTGGTTTATGTATGGGACAATAACACTGTAATTATTACGAATTCGGGCTTCTTATATCATGTCGAGGATGGCTTCTTCTTTCACATAAAAATTCACCAAGTTTTAATGGTGAAAATTACAGAAGTTATTCGCCTTTGCAATTTCCGTTTTAAAAAAAAACTTTTTAAATGGGATCACATCGCTTATCCGAGCCAAAATGAGTAATCTAGTGCCAAACCCCGAAGAAATATTCTCGAAGTATAGCTATTTAAATATTGTTTTGGAATATTTTGCCCGATTTCCATAGTTTTTCGATTTTCTTTCATGGACAGGTGACACAATAGCCTAACTGTACAAAAACATTCATTTTAAATAACCTTAAGTAACGATTCAAAGTTACGCATACGCATGAAACTTAAATGGTTGAAAGTTATTCAGCTTGTTCATGTTTATATGAAAATTACTAAACTAATCCCAAAATCTGGAAAAAAATTCATACGTACCGTAAAGCTTCGATTAAGCGCCCTTCCTAAAAGCAAAAATATTAAATAAGCTTTACGATATTTACATTTTATTTTTGAACATTTCTCCCGGTTGCCGTAATATTATTTCAAAATTTTGTTTATATTTCTTTATCGGCCCGTAGCGTACATGCGCAGTTTCAGCATTCAGCATAACTTCTCGTAAAATGAACTAAATTGGTAGTAGAAGAATGTAGGATGCATGAATCCTATTAATAGTATGCCATCCTATCAATAATAGCCGGCAAAATATACGGAAATGGTGCAAAGTTGGCTCAAATGTCGTTTGAAGTATTTATAAAACTGATACATTAAGCATTAAACGCTTTAAGAGTAGTTTAACAAAAAAAATATTTACAAATCTTTTTAAATGTACATTATATAAAACAGTTAAATTGTTTCATCCAACACGTCGTCATCGTCATCATGATCATCAGGAATATTGTAAACCATATCAGATGGCTTTGCTAGCAAATACGTTGTAATTTCATTATCATCAACATGAAAAATTAGAATATCCGAACAACATTTTTTCGCCGATTGCAGCTGCTGCTGGTAACATAATATCTTCGTTGACAAAACCGATCGCAAACCAACCTGTTCGGGATTAAGAAGCTACTCGTTAGAAAGATATGTAGTTATGATTTCAATTTGCTATTGAAAAAATGAACAGAATGCAGCTATCTCTTTCTTGATCATAGCAATCTCTTCTTTGCACCTGTCTTTCAAGCAAAATAGTGCAATGACTTTCTTTTTGAAACTTGTGGGAGCACCAGCCTCTCCACCAGATACTCTTCCAATATCGTTATAAATTTCGCCGGCAGGGTTTTTGTAGCCCAAGATTCCTGTTTAAGTTGGCTACGACCCTATCAATTTGGTTTCCTAGCTTTATTGCAATCGCTTGACCATCTAAACAAAAGAAATTTATAATTTTTAAATAGATTTAATACTTGTAATACTAGTTGATTGAAGTTTCACAGTAATTTATAGCACAACTTCTGTGATAGATTGTTTCTCCCAGTCAAAATATATTCAGGAAATTCGTCTTAGATACTGTACCAGCATATTTAGCTTTAAGTTCCAAAAGGAATATTCTCTCCGATGACATTCGATGAAGTGTGAATAACAGCGACTGTCGCTTCTTCGAGACCAACCTTCTTGACGCATTTTCGAAAGCTTGTTCACTTTTTAGCCATCTCCTTGTTACACCGTGTTTCTTTTCCAATGCAGACAATGCCTTTGCGTTCCTTCAAATTCAATTGTGTGAAAAAACACATTAAGGATCGTCTTAGCATTACCGGCTTGAAGCTCTTTTATATAGCTACAGTTAATTCAAGTAAAGTTGTCTGATCGTACAAGTCAAGACAAGTTATTATTAAGGAATAACTCAAGTTTCTAAACTAATAAATAAAGTATGACTTAAGGAATAATTGAGCATCTGTACTGTGCTCATAGATCAGAGCTTTACTGTTTTTGGAAAACAACCTTAAACGAATTTGCTGCATCCTTTGTAGGGAATATAAAAAATAGGTTGTACCGCTAAAATAGATTGAATAAATCACTGGAGTTAGGCACTTTAATATATTTGTTACAATAGATTAAAATAACACCTTTTCATCTTCTTCTCAATCCCCGGAATTCTTTCAGGCTCTTCTTCTTGCGCAAAGCTCATTTCATTCCAATACATGAGTGAGATGAAATACTGTACACGCAGGAAAGGTACATTCGTTCAATTACAAGAAATCACCTTGGTAATTCGTAACAACAAAACCAGCAACAACAGCCAATTTTAGGTTAATATTGTAATAAATGATACCACTTCTCCCAAATTACAATAGATCCACAGGGGCGGATCTAGGGGGCTGCAAATCCGGCACCTGCAGCTATGATAATTTTTTAGTAAAAAAAAAGAAAATCTGAAACGGGACTTTCACGGCTTATTTATATAATCCTATATCCCGATGTTCCATTTTTCTCAAAATCGTAAAAGAAATTATCTGCTTTCCAACAACAAAACTCAGAGTGCGATATAGCCCGCCTGCGTATCAACATATACTATGTCATTTTCTCACAGGCTAAATTTGCAGCAAATTTTTGTATTTTGCAGCGGTTCTGACGTAATTTCATTGTAAATTATAAAAATGGTATCCTATTTGCAGCAATAAAGAGCTCGTTTGCAGCTATGTCTAAAGTGCCGGATTTACGATAGCAACAACATAGGGCAAATTGGCAAAATCTTCTATTTCGGTGACGTTTCAGAAGAATAATTTTAAATTAAAATTGTGGTGCGAAGGAAATCCTCTTCTTCTCTTAACCATGGCCATGGTTTACTTGTCCTCTGCTTTGATAAGGAATGACGGTGATTCAGTAAAAGTTATTTAACAAGATAAGTTGTACAGTTTTCGAAAATGATTTTTTAAAAGAAGGAGACCATATTTCATTATTAAATGAAGGGAAACAAGTTTTTGATGCTAAGTGGTGTATCCCAAACAACGCTTTGGAAATTTGTACCACTGAGATAAGTAGTTTTCTCATTAATGTTTTTATAAATTGTCATTAAATCTGAGTTTTTGTAACCAAAACAAATATAAAAAAAGGTTGAGTAATCTAAGCCAGTTGTTTTGATTAGTTTAATTTTTGTCTTTAATGGATGATAGTTAGAGTTTTTATAGCCTTTCTTGTTGGTATATATATATATATATATATATATATATATATATATATATATATATATATATATATATAATATATAAAAAAAACATAATAAGGTAACAATATATCTCATTGTTGCTATATATTCTCATTGTTATTGCTTTGATAAAATGTGAAATATTTTTAGCCATAATGTTCTGCCAATTTAATGACGGAAGTATATGGAAACGAGAATATATTATGTTACCTCATTTACAATCAATATTTTAATGTAAAAGATAACAACATGTGTGAAGTAGGCCAGCGCTTGTTACGTTGTTTATATACTGTTAATTTCTCGTAATATAATATATATAATATTGTAATTTTCTTCATCATTTTTGCTTTATTTTTAGTCCACAAACTAATGGAAACTGTCTTTTCAGTTTGGCATCAATATATTTGGTAGGAAATTCTTTTTTATCTGAAAATTTGAGAGCTCTTACCTGTCTTGAACTTTTTTAAATGCAGATTTTTATCATAATCATCTCCTTAAACTCTATAAGGCTCATGAAGATGTTTTCTCATCAATTTCTCGTTTATTCTCCTTAATTTCAGATTTATCTTTTAAAAAGTCAAGATTAGAAGATGGAGACCTTGTCAGGAAGGAAGCAGTTTTGATGTGTAGGAATAATATTTGGTCATCATTCTTGTGTGTTTTGGGGTTGTCCTGGATTCTTCAATGTAAAATATTTTTACAATATTATCGTGATTTTGGGAAATTAAAATATTTTCAATATTTTTTAATCAGTTAATCTTTCCTCATAAGTTTTACTCTGATCCTTCATTTATGTTTCATGGTGAAATTAATATTTTGTTTTGTCAACTTTCAAAGTTTGAAACCAAGCAAGGTTTTGAAGCCAACCATTTTGTTCTACTCATTTGTCTTCATCAACTGAAACATGTTGAAACCTCTCTCAAGAGGTCAAGCATATTCCCAGAAAGCATGATGACAAAGAAGAAGAAGTCTGAGTTACTTTCAAATAGCCCTTTCTTGGGAAACAAAAATATTTATAATATTTTTAAAAAGTTGAAACATAAATCTTTATCTCAACCTTCTTCATCTGACTCTCATATAACTACACCAAGTTCTTTATTAACATTAACAGCTTATTAACATCTTGTTCTGTAGCAAGTACAATGACAACAAATTCTGAAATTATGGCTACATCTCATAGCACTGCTACAGTTACAATGACTTCATGTGTTTCTTCTATTATCTCTTCTGCTCCAGCCTCTGCCTTTCTATCTTCTACTTCATCTTATTTTTCTACTCCAATTACTTCTTCTGTCTCAATTTCTTCTTCTTCTGCTACAACTTCTTGTTCTATATCTAAGTTGGTCTCAAAATACAATATTTCAACCTATTTTGAGAAATCAAAGGCTGTCAGTGAAACTGAATTGCATGATTTAATAAAGACTAAAGGTAAAATAAAAATTATGTAAATAATGTAAAATATTCTTGGTTGAAGTATTTACCCTCTCTAAATGGTTGTTTTTGTTTACCTTGTGTTTTATATTCTCATAAAGCTTCTCTGAAATTAAAAAAATCACAAAATCATATTTCAAAACCTATTTCTCCTTCTACAGAAGCTAAATTTCATGTTGCCGATACGTTTCATTAAACTTGAGCTTATGACTGGCTTTAATCACAAACTAATTATATTGTACACGTTCCCCTTTATATTACTTTTAAATTTTGACTGTCGATGTCTGGATTTTAACTCAATCCTAGGCATCCTGATGAGTCCTGATATTGGGCGAAACTGCCTTGTGTATGTTTCTTTGCTTCGTTTTTGCATATACGATAAGTGCATGTATATAATTTGAAATTTAAAGCTTTAATTCAGTTATATTTATGCAACGAACGTTAATTCCTGAATCGTTTTCCACGCTTTCTATTAGGCTTAATTTGAAAGATTTTCCCGAAAACCCACTGGGGGGGGGGCTTACAGCGCTTTCGGCGTATACATTTTTGCAGCTATCGTAAAAATTCCTGGATCCGCCCCTGATCCATGTATAGCCCTTTTGACAAGACTTCATTTTTTTAGAAAGAAATACACCGGAGAGGCAATGCCTATAACTCAACAGAGTCCTGTGTATTGAAAGTTTCACCTTTCTCTCCTTTTCCATTATGTAGGAATGAAAGGATACCTGGAGCATCCTGCCGGGTGTGGAAAGCCAATGACATAAGCCACCTCCTGCAGGAGTGGTAGTATTTCACCAGGGCGTTGGTTTCAACCCCACTACCACCTATACCACATTTGACTTATTTGATTATCAGACACATGCAGGATCAGTTGCACACATAGTACATACCTCAACTTCTTTTCAGTAAGAAGAAAGTCTATATACAATTCATCCCACTGGTATTCCAGGTCTAAACGTGCAAGCACATTATACTAGTATAAGAATACAACACTTGAAAAATCATAGGGACAAAAATTCTGAACTTACCATTAACCACAGGTGTGACCTCGTCAACTTCTTCAGTAATCCAACTCCTAACTGTTAACTCACTACATCCACCTATAAATAGACAATAATGATTGTTGTTACTTCCTACTCATTTCCAAATATATTTTTCATTAGACAACAATCTACTTACTTGGAAACATTGTCAAAAGATCATCAATTTGTGTGCAAATCATGGTTTGCAATGAGGTCGCCCTTAAGTACTTTGATCTTAACAATGGGCCTAATAAGAATTAAATTTTAAAATCCATTGTATTGTGTATGTATACGGTAGCATTCATTCTTTAATAAGTATCTGCAGATCAAAATGCTATTCCAACTAGAATGTCAAAACTATTCAAGCTATAAACCAAAACGACTTTTTATGCTATGCAAATTTTAATCTTAAACTTCGAAATAATTCAAAACAGCTAAATATAAATTTATCAAATAAATACTTTATTTCTCACCGTATTTAGCTACTAGGTGTTCTCCATAATGAATAGAAGCATCAGTTAGCACATCAACTCTCTTGTCAACCAACATTTCTTTAGTAATGGCCGAAATATGCCGCATAAAGGACCACAATCTTTCAACGCCTTCACCATCGGTTAAGCCAACACCCACAGTCCTTCTTGGACAATATTTCACCTTAAGATAACAAAAAAGTTTTATATATGTTAGCTACAGTGTGAAAATAAAAGTTTTATTAAGCATCAATGCATTAGCATATGGAGGTCGCTGGGGAAAAGAAGAAAAACAAGCCAATTTATATTTTTGAAAACTACCTACTAAACTGTACCTGACATGATGCCTTATGTCCATAGCAATGAAAAATTGGTACCGCTAAACTTGTGTCAGATAACACAACTTCCTGACCTGAGCTCTAAAGAAAATTTAGAAAATTGATTTTTGTTGTTGTTGACACAAACCTTAGCTGTTCTATGTTCTATCATCATCATCATCATCATCATCATCATCATCATCATCATCATCATCATCATCATCATCATCATCATCATCATCATCATCATCATCATCATCATCATCATCATCATCATCATCATCATCATCATCATCATCATCATCATCATCATCATCATCATCATCATCATCATCATCATCATCATCATCATCATCATCATCATCATCATCATCATCATCATCATCATCATCATCATCATCATCATCATCATCATCATCATCATCATCATCATCATCATCATCATCATCATCATCATCATCATCATCATCATCATCATCATCAAAAGTCACTCAAAAGTCTTAATTTCACGGCCCTATTTTACCGCGACACCGGTATGACGCGATGACGTTTCAATCCTTTCTGCTGTGCGTACTTATTGTTATTGGACTTGATTTGATCGAATCAAGGTATAACTTCCTGCGCTGATGTCGATTGGACTACCTCTACTTCCGGATATCGAGAGTTATCATCGATTACTTCTAAAAAATATTATTGTTGCGCGATCGGGCCTTTGAAGTCCATAGCCAGATTTCTCCATGGCCCACCCAGTAATGTCGATGTCTGCAGGGCCTCTTGTGTGTGTCGTAGTGTTGCTGCGTTACACAGGAGGCAGGATTTTATGTAATTTTCTATCAAGTAGTCCATCTTCGGAAACAATACTTTTAATAGTCCTTAAAGATCTTAAATAAGCTTTCATTTTTCCAGTGGCTTGATATCCCTCGTGGCTAACTCTGCCACGCGCGCTTGCATGACTTTTGGTAGCACTATTTTTTCCGTTTAAAACCAACCTCTCTGCGATTGATAACTCCGAGAAGAGATATGAAGGGCGACATGTCTGGCTCGGAATCCGGTATGTAACCAGCGTTCACTAAAATACAGTACTTCAACTTCCCTAGCATGTGGTCATCATCGATGGTCTTTTGCACCATTACAAGTGTGACTGCTTCTGGTAAATGAGTGTTGACTATCGTATTAACGAAATATGTGTCTTCTTCCTCGTCCTGTAATGGCTTTGTTTCTCCGGGTGTCGACTCGTGTGGTTTGTTGGGTTTTCGGATCTTTTGCGATATTCTACCGTAAATCTGTATTCTTGTAATTTCAGCCTTTGGTGCTCTACTTTCGCTGGTCTGCGCTTCTTGGTATTGTTGCATAACGAAACCAGAGGCCCATGATCTGGCTTTAATAGCCTTGCTTTGGGCAAAAAATGTGCCCTGCTGGTGTAATTGATAGTGTGATTACAGTGGTTGCATCTTTTTTGTAACCATTCATAGAACTCCAGTCTGGCGTGACCAGCTCCTATAACCAATATCTTAAAACGGTGGAGTCTTTGATGAGTATTGAAATTTCTCCTTTCTCTGGACTTTGCTCCTATCATGTGATGGAAAGAATGCTTCGGACCTAATTTTGTGAACGCCTTCGCTCCATTCAGATTATGGCGTAATGTATACACCGTTGGTATCGGAATGTTAGTCTCCTATATGGCAATTTTTGTTTGTCTCATATACAAGTTCATCAGGATTTGTCTAGCTGTGCGTTTAGACGATAATTTCATGACAATTGCGTAGTTGCAGAATATTACGAAATCGTTTCTCTTCTGCTAATGATCTTTTTTGCAATTTGTGATTGGATGCTTGGATCGTCATCGCGTATCTTGCTGCTCGTTCTGCGTCATAACCGTTAAAGTTGCATAAACGCGCTTGGTCCAGTACCTTCGGGTACCACGCTGTAAATAATTGCTTTTGTTGATGCATCCCACAGAAAAATCTGTACAACGTGTATACTTCGTTTACACGTCCCAACGCATTTTCCATTTTTTTTAATTACTTGTGGAAATTGTATTCATTAATTCGTCCCTTCCACAGAGTTGGAGGAAAACTTTCTTCTTATCATTATCTGCTTTGCCTTCATAATCGAATACCAATTTTGCCCCTTTTACATATTTGTTAAAGGCTTGGAATATCGCTCCCGCTTCGCTTCCTTTCTTAAAAATTGGAAGGGTGGCCATGTTTGGCAAATTACACTTTTTAACTCACGGGAATCTGGATTATCGAGACCAATAGCACGAGAACTGGACTATTGAAAACCAGTACATACAAACGCAATTTAGCTGGAAACTATTGAATTTGTGTAAATGGTAACTGTGATTGGCGCTGTAGTTCAGTGGATAAGTTCTTTGGCTCATAAAACCAAACTGGCCGGTTCGAATCCCATCTCCGTCATAACTTTCTTTCTGAATTACAGCTGGGTTCATGAGTGAAACTCATTGCGTAATGTGTAAAGTCCAGCTAAGATAGGTTAGTTGTCTGGTTGAGCGACTTTCGTAGACGCAAATGAGAGTCATAAGTACACCAGTACTTAAGAACAGGTTTGAACAAAGGTTTGCTATTCTCGTCGCTAATGTAAAACCCGAAGGCAAAGGGTGGGGAGAACTAATCGACTATAAACTAGTAAGTGCCTGGACAATCTCTTCTAATCATAATACGTGACTGCACATTTCAAACGTCAGATACAAGAGATTTATATCTCGCTTACAGTCAGTTACTACACCCACGACTTGCAGTGGAGCATAAAATAGGAGATGACTTGATAGGCGCTATTCTGGTTTCGCCCCCCCCCCCCCCCTAATTTTTTTGCTCAATTCGAATTATCTCCTAAAACTAATGATAAACTATTATCACCTTGCATGAAAATCTTTTTCGTTTTCCTTTTTTGTTATATTTTTTACGTATGTAATATCTTTAAAAGTTTCTTGTATCGCGCACTTATCAACAACGTTTCTGTTTTCTGTATGTTTCTTGATTCATTTCAGACGTTGATGGTTTCTACTGGCAAAAGTAGAAATCATTTTTTCCGCAATTTTCGAGGTTTTTTCGACGTTCTATTTTTTAATAAATGCGATTTGCGGAAATTGAACAAAGAAGAGAAGATAAACATTAAGGATTTCACACATTACAATCGGAGAACGAATTATCGTTAAATGTTAAATTAAAATGTATATGCCGCGACAACTTCAAATCATCAAAATTGGCGTTTTGTTAAAACGCCTTTTTTCTTGTTGTAAAATCGACTACAATAGTCCATTTCAAACTTATTTGTTAATTTCCTATTATTATTTTTCGCTAAGATAAAAGCGTATAATGCTACTAGAACTAAATACCCAAGAGATAAAAAAAACATGCACAACAAACATAACTTCGTATGTTTCAAAAAAATTGTTTTTCTTCATTGAATTATTTTGACGGTCAATAGAAACCATGTCTTTTTACGCACGCTAGATGTTTGCAATGATCGAGACAATTTCATCGAGGTTTTGTTATGTCATTTAGCAAAGATAAACATTATGTAAATTTTCATCGCTATTTTTTTAAACTTTTAATTTAATTTTTGTTATGTTTTATTGGTTAATTGTTATTCTTTTCTGTTTCTTTCATCACAAATAACAAAAATAATTCGAATTGAGCAAAAAAATTAGGGGGGGGGGGGGGGGGCAAAACCAGAATAGCGCCGACTTGATAGTATCAATCAGCATTTCACCATCAATGCTTTCATTAGAATCTTTGGGTAAAGTAGTCGGTGAAATATCTTGTTCAGAATCCAAACCTGGAGTTGTAGGCAACAATTGTTGTGAGGTTGTGGCTGTTGGGCATCGTTATCCCTTGGAACAAGGAATCTTACTCTGTTTGAATATTCTTTAATTCAATTTTTTGCGTATTTTTGCATAATTTCCTTGTTATCACAACCTCTGTAAGCTTCTGCATCAAAATCGTTCGCCATTTTGCTTTGATGTTGTTGTGAATTCGAACGCATTTGTAATATTATTTTCATCAAAAGCGATTTTGATTGTTATGTTATTGCAATCTTTATAGAGGATGTACACTTCAGTCATTAAATATATAAATATAAAAAACACTGCTATCAATATGCGTCCTCTTAAATTAGTAAAATTAGTAAAATTATATATATAAAAATAAATAAATAAATAAAATAAGAGAAAAATGCCTATCTCTATATATATATGCATAGTCTATTTACAACTTTATTCACAAATTCACAAATCTTTAAAATCCTTTTTATTGTTATAAAATTTAGCTCCTGTGAAATAGAAAGATCTTTTTCCAAATTCAAGTTTGGATTTTGGTAGTCTTAGTAAATTGTTTCTAGTATTTACTTCATGTTGCAAAGGCTCACAAAGTATGATTTGAAATTTGTGCACACGTCCCCGTCCAAACATTTCTGTACAAACCAAATAGTTCTTATTTTTACAGTATCCTCAATAGATGGAACTTTCTTTCCAAATATTTGCTTGGCACGTTGTTCCAGTGAAGATAATTTACTTGATTGAGTGTTGCTACATTGTAGTTTAATTGTCATTGCATACATAACAATCGGTAATATTGTTGATTGGTAAATTTGCATTGCGGCGTCCTGTGTCAGGTATTGTCGTATTTTTGATAACAGCCTTAATCGAGTGGTAGACATCTTATACGACGACTCAAATTCCGGGTTTAAAGTCAAAGTACTGTCCAATATGCCCAAGGTAATCATACGAGTTTGTATTCGTGACTGTTATCTATGGTTAAATGGTTAAATTTTGTCCCGGCGTTCAGCGAACATTGCGAATGCGCCAAAAAGTCAAAGTGAATTTGACGTTTGAAGCGAACAAGGAAATTATTGCGCAATCATGAGCGCTTTGAGCTGTGCGTTGAGTTCTGCGACGAATTGTGGAAAAAAGTGGAACCCGGTGTAACCGTTAATAATGACTCTTCTGAAACAATGACTCCCCGAGTTATAATTTACTAGTAAATAATAACTCCCCTTGTAAAATAAGTACTCCCCTAATAAATAATGGTTTAATAGTTTATTCACTAATAAGTAAAACTTTAAAGGAAGAAATTGTTGCGGGAAGAAAAAGTTGCGAAAGTTACGATTTTATTTTCGCAACTTTAAAATGTTGCGAGACAGGGCATTCATAAAATGTTGCGTACATTAAATGTTGCGAGAGAAGTTGAACTTACGATAATTTTTCTTGTCGTTCCAAGCAACTTAGCGTTTAGATACGGATTTTCTTATAAGCAGTTTCTACGGACCAGACTTGAATATTTTCATACATCAATATAAACAGCAGAAAGGTGTAAACTTCATATAATTTTACTTATACAAGGACACTGGGTGAAAATAGATCTAATTCAATAAACATGCACTAATCTAGCCGAAAACACTAGACAACGTCGCGCAAGCTTCAATAGGCTTCAAAGAAAGAACAACGATGTTGTTACAACAAATAGCAAGTACAATGAAAATATTCTAAGACTCATCATCTTCAGCATCAACGTTGATCCCCGGGAGACATTTGCCGCCATCATCTCCACCTTCCTTATCAGGAAAAACTTATGAAAATACATTGAAGAAAATACTTATTAGATCGTGGGGCGACAGTGATCGATGGGCCACAAAAAAGAACAAACTTTGTTTGAAAGACTACCTTTCTGTCGTCAAATTAAATCATGTGGATGTTCCAAAAGAGAAAGAAGTTATTGTCGGCTCGTTTGTGGAAACTGTGAAAGCCAACACTGCCAATAGTAAATCATCATCGCATGAACAACAAAAAGGTCCAAAAACCAAAGTTTAAAACGTACGGTAAAGAGAAGCAAGCTGACATACGGAAGTGGTTTATGAAGTCCTCTGATAAAGGAAATCAAAAAAGGCCAAGGGAAAATAACAAAGAAACAATAATTATTGATTAGAATCTACGTTTTTGATCATCGATTTTGTAAAAAATATTTATAGACGAATATTCTCGCACATTAAGTTTGTTGTTGCTCCAAGAAGATAACTATTTAAAACAATACAGACAACATTTTCATCAAATTTGGCCACGTTGAGTTAAAAAGTATCGAACTATATATTAGACAAAAGATTTATACTGAATAAATTGTGGGTGATAGTGGGGGTAGAAAAGACTCCAGTCATTTGACAAAGCCGTGGTGAAGGCAACCTTTCTAGGAGATGGAAAATTCTGAATTTAAAATTAGCCAACTTTATCCAAGAAGCCAAAAATCTCAATCTCGATGTCCTAGCTTTGCACGAAGTGAGGCGTCACGGAAGTGATAATTTTGAAATCGATAGCGGTGATATTAGGGGATGGCAGTTTATTTGGAGCGGCTTCAAATATAAATCTGAAACAGGTGTAGCTTTTATTCTTGCACCACACGTGAGGTTAATTGAAACTCATGTACATTATGTCGCTAGAATTATGTCTGTACGGGTCATCATTAACGGCCTCTGTTTGACATTGACTTGTGCATATGCTCCTAGTGAGAACGATTCTGAATCTTCTAAAACTTTGTTTTATCGTGAACTCAGGAAAGCGAACTCTGACATGCTAAAATATAACCGTTTCAAGTCGATTATTCTGGGAGAATTAAATGCTGCCATAGGAATGGACACGGCCCACTAATATACATACATGTACATTGGTGGGCCGTGGAATGGATTCAAAAAATAGCAGTGCATGGGATAATGTTCTTGGATTTAACAACTCTTCCATTGTAAACACCAATGCTAATGGTGAACTATTTCTAAGGTTTTGTTCAGAGAAGAAGTTGAAAATTATAAACAGTATGTTTTGTTCAAAACGGATACATCGTGGTACATGGCTTCATATTCCAACTGGTCAAGTAAAAAGACTCGACTATATTCTGACAAGGAAGTATATCTCCAGATTTATCACCTCTTGTAGAGCATACAGAAAAACATCATCCCTTTTTGACACAGATCACTACATGGTTAAGATGACCCTTAGTTACCCCACCACCCAAAAAAACCTCTTTACACCAATTTTTAAGCCACGGCAAAAAACCTAAAACAATTGTGTCAACCCTTCATCAAAATAATGACATTGCTAACCGTTATTCTGATCATCTTGATTCCTTACTCAACCCTGAAAATATTCCATCTGATGTGGATACATTATGTCGGCAAATCAGTTCTTCCATTAGTGAAGCAATAGGTTCCACCTGTCCGAAGTCCTTCAAATCTAAAGCTGCGGAACCTTGACTGAATTCCGAACTGCAAGATTTGATGACTAAACTGCGGAAAGATCAAAAAAATGTAGCCCTCAAGAAGCAGGTTAGAGACAAACGTAAATTGCTGCAGAATCTCTATTACCATCAGAAGGCCTTGGAAATACATAGTGCTGCAGAAACAAGGCAGGTGGAGAAAGAGTTTCACCTTGCTAAAACTTTCACAATGCACAAGTCATCCACTAAAACTGATATTTCTAAAGAGAAGCTAACTGAGCATTTTAAAGACCATTTTTCCGAAAGGGAACTGGAATTATCACCTGAATGGAATGGCCCAGACAATTTTGAATTCCTTAAAGACTTACAAATTGAGGTTTTAACCAAGAACCTCCGCCTTTGGAAGAGATAAAAGATGAATCTAAAACTTTCAAAAATAATAAATCATTTGGTACAGATAACATTCCTCCTGAGGGTGTCAAATACAGCTCAACTAAAAATCTTTTTACTTTTCTAACTGTATTAATTTTCCTTATATGGCTTAATATTACAGTTCCAAAGTCTTGGCTCGAACTCAAAATAGTTTGTTTATACAAAAGGGGATTGAAATCTCTGGCTGCAAACTATCGCGCATTGTCCATCGGTTCGAATTTAAGTAAACTGATCCACGTATTATTTTAAATCGTTTGCAGAAAGCGTATGAATGTAATATGTCTGAAGCCCAATTCGGTTTTTGGAAAGGGCGTTCCACATGCAATGTCATTTTTATCATAAAGAATGTCATACAAAAACAATCTGGTCCACTTATTTTAATTTTTGTCGACCTTACTGCTGCGTATCATCACATCCCAAGGGATGTCTTGTTTCGAGTCCTCGAATTTAGAACTGGGGCAAAAATTCTTGTCAGCATTCTCAGAAAATTGTACGATGGAACCACAGCTTTTATTTCGGGTACCAAAGTCCATTTTGATTTACATATTGGTTGTTGCCGAGGGGGCTTAGAAAGTCCAACTTTATTCAATTATTATTTCGATTTTGTTTTGAAAGTCTGTGCAAAAGAGTTAGATCGTAAGTACCCTAATGGATGGGGCATACCATTTAATTATATAATTCCTGGTGAATGCACCAATAGGGAACAACGTCAAGAGAAAAAGATGCACGGAACAGAATTCATCAAATGGCTTTTGTATGCTGATGATCTCATTCTTTGTTGCCCTAATATGGATAAGGCTCAAGACATAATTAATATAATGAATAATGTGTGCAAACGTTTCGGTTTAAATATTTCCTTAAAAAAAACTAAGGTCATGCAGTTTAACACCGGTACCAACGATGTAACGATCTATGTTGGTAATACAGTTCTTGAGAATGTTTATGAATTTTGTTATCTTGAACATACAATCTTTAATGATGATAGGAATTCCACTACTTTCAGAATTGCAAAAACAACTGCAAAATTTCAGGGCTTGGTAATGTTTTCCGCGATCATGATATTTACTTTGGATCCGTAAAAAGTTGCTAGAGGCTTGTGTGAGACCCAGGCTAACATATGCATCCCAGTCCTGGAGACCTTCCGTAAATGAACTAAAAAAACTGGAGACGTGTTGGTGTGGTTTTCTCCGAAGGATGGTGAAAGGTTTCCGGAAAAATCCATTAGAAGATGACAACGACACTAATTTTTCTCTCGTCTATACTAATAACGATATTCTTCGTATAACTAAATGTCAACATCTGAGGGTTTTTATCAACCATCAATATCTAAAGTATATTGCCCATGTTTGTCGTCGTCCCAATACTAACCTGACTAAATAAAGCCTCTTTATGATACCAACAGCTAGCTATTATCGAGACCACTGGCTCAATATTTCTAAACTTTTAGGGGGCATTAGTATACAACAAGCCAAGCGAGAAACATAATCAAAGTCTGGTTTCTTCAGACTCCTCAATACAAATTATACATGTGAGGAGCTCTGACTCATTAAAGCTGAATGCTTACAATTGAGTACATACATACATACATACATACATACGTAAAAGTAGGCCATGTTCTGGATATGTTAAAACTTATAAAAGCAGGGGAGTCATTATATTACTGGGGGAGTCATTATTAACTATAAAAAACTGAATCCCGTGAGCAGGGGCGGATCTAGAAAATTTAGCACATACGGCAAATTTACTGGAATATAGTGATGTAGGAGGACCCACCGCGATTGGGTCCGACGCGCCAAAGAAAATTTTCAAAACCGATCTTTCCCGATTGGCTAAAAACGCATTTCCGCGCGGGCGAAATAGACATACCGCGCTTGCGAAAACCTCAGACACGCGGGTAAAAAACCAAACTTTGGCGACGATAAAAATTCGCGAAGTTTTTTGCATAAACTTTCGCGAATTGGAAAATTGAAAATATTTTGCGAGATAAACTTTCGCGAATGGTGACCTACTTTCTTTACTGTATGTAAAACAACACGTCTCATCGTTTATTTATATTTATATATGTTAAGGTTTTACAAAAGTGTAATAGGCATAAATCAGGGGCGTATCCAGGAATTTTCCGTGCTTGATCAGAAAATTATACAAAAGTGTGGACAGCACAGATATGTTTCTTATGACATGCGGACCGCGCATTAAATGTTAAGGGGCGCTTTCTAGATTGATCACTCAAGGGTTTCAAGAGAAAACAAATATAATATAGCAATACTGGTGACGTATTCTTGAACTCAACGTTATCATGTACAAATACATACAACCATCAAATAAAACGATTTGTCTCTTTTTTATCGCCTCTATATTTCAACGTTATATTAAAATAATCTAAAAAATATCATATAAACACGACATAACATTTTACAGACTGTCTGTTTTACTTAATATCAGAGCTCATCAGCATGACTAGGATATTATTTTAAACGGAAAGGCGGAGAAAGTAAGAAAAGATAGAAAGTCTGAGGAAAAAGCATATTTACACACACACACACACATATATATTACATACATATACATGGGATATTCAGGTCATGTAACATCTTCAGCCTTATGGACATAAGAACCCATGTCCTTTATCCTTAGCTGTTACAGAGTTCAAAATACAAAGTTGGTCTCTTGTGGGTTAACCCACTGTTTCTCCTCTTACTGGAGTTTGCGTTAGGAAGGACATCGGTCAAACATCTGCTTCAATAAACCATCAGCTAATTAAACAGCGTTTTGACAGACCAAAGATAAACCTAAACTGCATAATAAAGAACCTCAGACACCATTTTGACAATTATCAAGAGCCTCTTGCTTAACTAATAAAGAAAATATCAGTCTTGTTTTCAGACAGCAATATTCAATACAGAAAAAAACTGAATTAAAAACACCAGGATGGTTAACGAAAGCAGGATGATTAGAATAATACTTACTGTTTAAGAACAACTCTATTGAAGTCAAAGCTTGTAGATCTTCAACCAAGGGCTTGTTGCCAGTTAGAAGTGACAATATTGAACTGTAGAGACGATTTCCTGTGACTTGAGACCTAAATGAAAAAAAATATGAAGATAAGTTAAATAAAATAAATAAGAATAGTCAATCTGAGAATTGCACCAGTTAATAAACATTACAACCCTCATAAAATAAAGACTTTGACAAACTTTCATAGTAATGCTTTCAGGCTTGTATGATTAAATTTTAATTCTACTGTACAAGTTTTAGAATTTAACTGTTTTCAGAGAGACCAATAAAAATTGTTGTTTTTTTTAATTAATTTTGATCAAATAATGGCAAATATGTAATTTAGATTCAAGGATACTCATTAACTACACCATTCTTTAACAGATAGAATAAAACCAAACAACTATCTTTCAAAATTAATTATATAATATATTTTAAA
Organism: Candelabrum cocksii; assembly: GCA_963930725.1. Classification (NCBI taxonomy): domain Eukaryota; kingdom Metazoa; phylum Cnidaria; class Hydrozoa; order Anthoathecata; family Candelabridae; genus Candelabrum; species Candelabrum cocksii. Next base: position 6,636,850 of record OZ005669.1, read on the forward strand.
AATTCTTCAAAATTTGTTTGTTGTAAAAAACAGTTTTACACTTTGTATCTTATATTTTAAAAGTGTTCTGCTACGTAAATAGCTTTATTTTTGCATTTTCAAGAACCTTGTTTTAGACTTTGAGCCTGGCCATGTTTCTTAATTTTTGCTTGATCTCAGCTTAATGTTTCTTATATAAAAAAAATGCCTTCAGACTACTTTATGAAAATCTTCAGTATATTAAAGTAATTTAAACTTGTGTACACCAATCACGAAAGATTCATAATAATAAAACAACAAGAACTTTTGTCTTATAACCGTGCCTTTTTTACATAACCGTAATTATTGTTATTACATCATGATTGACAACACAGGCTTTTAGAAATGTTAAAAGCTATCAAGTTTTGATTTATCAAAACATATTGTTTTTTTGTGATAAATCTGATTGACAGGTTATTACATTCTTGCGCGGATTTCAGCCAATCAAATTACTTAGAAGTTGGAGGAAAACATTCCAATCTTTTGTTTTTCTTCCAACTGTAACATCACGCCAACCACAAGAATGTTATGTTTAATTAAAGTAGATTAAATTAGATCATATTTCTTTTCATTCAAGAAGTTCCATATTTAATTACGTTGATGGATCAAGCATGGTGCAATCAACATTCCTTATCAAATAAAACATAATATGTAGCTTAATTAACCTCACCTGATAGGCACATAAGTTCCACAAATGGATTGTGTAACACACCAACCAACTTCCAAACATTTGGAAATCTTCCCTTCCAAGAATTTCTGAAAATCAACACTACCAGAGAAATGTTGTTCGTTATTAAGATAACGGTTTAATTCATAAAAAATACATAAAAGTTCACTATTCTCAATGACACTGTTTGATAACAAAGCGCTAACTCTTTCTACACAACTAGCAGACGCCATGGTTGTAGTTAAAAAGAGGACAAGTGTGTTTCAATCTCTGCAGAAATTCGCCGTGTGGTGATTTTTACGGAAGACAACAGACTTAAACAAAAGAATCAAACAATAATAATAGACTTGAACAAAAGAAATAAACAATACCATCTCTCTTCCAGTGCCGTAACAAGTGTCCTTATACGGCATACGGCACTTGCAGATTCGGCAAAAACCTGAGGACAGACTATTTTCTATATCGTGAACTACGCCGAAAATTTTTTTTTCTTATCATACCATAGATAAGTTCCGAAATGCGCCGATTTTCTATCACACTGCTACCGTCATGAAGGATGGTTTTTGGGCGGTTTTTTTAAAAAGCCGGGGTAGGAAAAAGTAAGTAAGTATAATGAACAGATTATTGATAGACAGAAGTTTAAAAGCGACCTAAAAATAAAAATTCACTTTTTTTTTACCTTTTTGAAGCAGTGTGGAAAATATCATGATAATTATTGTTATACTTTGTTTTAAGGTTACACACGTACGGCACATGCCGGACGTGCCGTACCTTAGATCCGCCTCTGCGTGAGTCATTATTTACTAGTAAATAAAGACTGGGGAGTCATTATTCGTCATTACTAGTTAATAATGACTGGGCAGTGCAAATTTACGGGAGTCCTCATTTACTGTGACACCTGTACCACCACTATATGACGCAATCAACACTATATGTCGCACAATCAAAAAAATTTAAAAATTTAAAATTTGGATATAGTGGTTTGCGCATGCGTAAAGGTAAATTCAATATATTGAGCCCTACCGAAGGTTATATCAAACGAGACTTTGCATGTGAATAGCCCAATGATTGGGCTAACTGGATGGTAAAAGAAATTTGGAAAAAGTTACGGCAACCAAAAAAAGATTAAAAAATTTAATACGCATGCGCTTAATTCCCTGAATTCACAACATTTTTAAAATATAATTATACTATAAGCTAAAGCCATCATATAAGCATTATTTTCCACAAAGATTTACAGATATCATATTGCCTTAACGAAATATGCGCGAAATGGTACGGCGCATGCGTGTGCGATATCTGACAGTGATTTTGGACTTTTTGTCGATGAATCCTTGTCCTTAAGTTATAGGCAGAATGTGAAGGGATTCTGACCAGTAGTTAAGGAGATAGAAGAGGGCTCGACACCTTTTGCCATTTATTTTACTCTCGTAAAATAATGAAGATTATCACTCCAAATTTTTAATCGTGATTGAAAATTATCATATCTATCAGAATACGGTTACAAATCTCTCTCGTGAGCACTGGCGCATGCGTAACTTTAAATCGTCCATATATCGTTCTAAAACATATTTTTGTGTATGTACAGCTATGCTATTGTGTCACCGGTCAATGAACACAAAATTCCGATAATACTACGGTATTTAAGGGAGATAACACGTAACTAAGGAAAACAGGTCTCGAATGCGTATAAATTCCACCTTTTTAACTTTTTTCAAAATTTTATTCCAGAATATCTTACCAAAATTGATAATGCTTCTTGGTGCAAAATTTCAGATTCCCATGAGTATCTCGCTAATTCGGTTTTGCGTATGCGCAGCTCAAAAAACTTTTTTGACGATGAATTTTTGTCCTTTAGTTATCATTCACAACCGTCGTGCGCGTGCGTAAAACATTTACCTCTGTAATCTAATCTACTATAGGTTATATGACTTTAAACGCTACCGTAATAACGTTCTACGTCTATACACCATTTACATATATATTGTCATGTAAATGCTAATTTGTAACTAGATTATATATACATATATTGTACATGCCAATTTACAAAGCAAACGGACTATTTTAAACTTTGGCCCAAATTTGCCCAAATAAGGTATCAGGAGTAAAAATATCCAAATTCAATTTTCAATATTTTAAACTTCATTATCTGAGTTGTTTGTAACGTTAAGTACATATAGTGGCATTTTTGAAAAAATAATGATACTTTTTTTCGTTGCGACATATAGTGTTGAATTTTGAAACTTTATCTTTAACTTTTTAAACTTTATCATGGAGTTGTCGCACTGGTTAAAACATTTTAATACTACATCCAACTTGAACTCGATAGCCATGAAAACATTCATGATACTCCCAACTCTATTACTTCAGAAACCCTCGGAACGATCTAAAGCAAAAGACCACTCAGAATGTCTACTAAGGAGACTAAAACAATGGAAAAATGGAGAAATAGAAAATATTATTAAAGAAGTTCGCCACATTCAATCACGCTTTAACACAAATAAAAAAAGAAAACCGATGGATGACATCAGTCGAATCTTTGGAAAACTAGTAATGGAAGGAAAGATCTCAGCAGCCATGAAATTCCTTGATACCGAAAGCCATAATGGAGTCCTGCCCCTGTCGGAAAGTGTCTTAGATGAACTAAAATCAAAACATCCGTCATCCGCACTCATTCAGAAAAACACCCTACTAAATGGTCTTCTTGAAGAGATACCATCCTATCTCTTTGATTCCATTGACGAACAGAGTGTTTTGAAATCTGCTCTAAGAACAAAAAGGTCAGCTGGACCATCGGGTATGGATGCTGATCTTTATCGTCGAATATTGTGCTCAAAAAACTTTAGTGTCGCCGGAAACTCTTTACGCGAAGAGATAGCTATTTTTACACGAAATATATATACAAAAACATATGAACCATCATTAATTGAAAGTTACGTAGCCTCGCGACTTATACCTCTTGACAAAAAACCCGGTGAGCGTCCAATCGGAGTCGGTGAAGTTCTGAGACGTATAGTAGGCAAAATTATAAGCCAAACATTTAAAGAAGAAATATGCATTGCAGCAGGACCTCTCCAAACATGTGCAAGTCAAGGTGCTGGGGCGGAAGCAGCCATACACTCTATGCAACAGATCTTCGAGCTTGAGTCAACTGACGCAGTTTTTCTGATAGATGCTTCTAATGGTGTCATTCCTTTGCCTAGTTTTCTATTGAATGACACCAGCCATTCAGAATAATCACTTTTTAAAATATAAATTTTTTTTTCATTCTATATAGTTAATTTAGCATATTAGAAAAAAGTATGAAGTATTTAATTGTTATGTTTATATTTGTCACTTGTATTTGTATTATTTAAATTGTGTTATTCTGTTTGGTAAACAAAACATTTGATTTGATTTAATGCGTTTAATCGTATTAATCGAGCTGTAGGTCTTCATAATATCCGGTACTTATGTCCACCGATATCCTTATACGTCATTAACACATACCGAAAGTCTGCTCGTCTCTTTATATCTGGCGGAGGAGAAATTCAATCTGCTGAGGGAACTACACAAGGAGATCTTCTTGCTATGCCCTGGTATTCTCTCATTACAACTATGATCATTAATGAGTTAAGAACATGCCTTCCGCACCCTCAAAGTGTTAAACAGGTTTGGTTGGCGGATGATGCTGTCGGTGCTGGCACATTACAGTCGTTAAAAAATTGGTATGAAACTCTTGTTGAAGTCGGAAATAAATACGGCTATCATGTCAACGGCTCAAAATGCTGGCTAATTGTTAAATCGCCGACTGCAAAAGGCGAAGCTGAAAAATTGTTTAGCGGTAAAGTGAAAATAACGTGTGAAGGAAAGAGACATTTGGGAGCCGTTATCGGATCAAATTCATATAAAGAAGAGTACTGTAATGATATTGTTAGTGGGTGGGTGAAAGAACTAGAAACTCTTTGCAAAATTGCCGAAGTTCAACCACAAGCAGCCTATACAGTGTATACAAAAGGCTATAAATCTAAGTTTACGTACTTCTTACGCACTATAAACGGCTTCGAAAAATACGTCGAACCAGTCGATTCACTTATCAACGATAAGTTTATACTTACCATCTTTAGCTTCTATACTCCTTTAGAAGATTTCTATCGTTCAATATTTTCTCAACCTACGAGCGACGGAGGACTTGGCTTAAACATCTTAGCAGAAGAAGCAACTTTACAACACCAATCATCTTTGCTCGTGACAAAAATCCATGTACAATCGATTATCGACCAAGATCTTCAAATTAAAACTGAAGGCTCCCATGGTAACACTCTATCCAGCTTAAAATCAATGGATCGCTCTGCAAAAACCGAAAAACGGAAGGACAGCTTATTAACAGCTATGACAGTACTACCAACCGAAAAGAAGATTATAGTTCACCAAGCCACCGAAAAAGGAGTCAGCTCTTGGCTCCATGCGATTCCCATATCAGAACAAGACCTCGATTTAAACAAAGAAGAATTCAGTGATGCGCTTAGACTAAGGTATAACATTCCACTTAATAATCTTCCGTCATTTTGTGCCTGTGGAGACCAATTCGATATAAATCATGCACTATGCTGTAAAAAAGGCGGATTTATTTCAAGAAGACATGACAACCTCCAAGATTTGTTCACAATAGTATTAAATAAGGTATGTGTTGATGTTCAAAGCGAACCCCACTTGCTCCCTGTTACGAGGGAGAAGATGATGTTAAAAACCACGAATATCGAAGAAGGTGCTCGTCTTGACATCAAAGCGAAGGCGTTTTGGAGAAGAGGGCAAACTGCCTTTTACGATATTCGAGTAACTCACATTAACTCCAAAACAAATCATGGAAAACCAACATCAACAATATTCCATGAACACGAGCAGCAGAAGAAACGCGAATACCTCCAACGAGTCTTAGAGATTGAACATGCGAGTTTTACACCTCTAGTGTTTGGCACAAATGGTGAAACTGGAAAGGAATGTCAACGTTTTATAACAGAACTGGCTTCAAAACTAGCACAAAAGCAAAATGAAGAATATTCAACTGTAGTAGCGTGGTTGCGAATAAGACTCTCGATAGAAACTATCAGATCAGCTTTTTTGTGCGCACGTGGCTCACGTACTCCCTTTCGGCAAAGAAGCCAAGAACTAGCTGATGACTTCAGGCTAGATAATGTTGAAAGTAACATTATGTAACTAATCTAAAATGGGAACATTGCTGTGACTTTTTTAATTACACTATAAAATTTTAAAAATATTGTAAATTTTTTAATTATTTATTTTATGTCTATGAATAAAATTGGTTTTATTTTGAAACTTTTGTGACATATAGTGGGATTTATGAAAAAATATGATACTTTTTTTCGTTGCGACATATAATGTTGAGTTTGCGACATATAGTGGCGTTTGCGACATATAGTGGTGGTACAACACCGGCCTTAATATACCTTTTAACGGTTTCGCATTCGATTTAAAGTGACAGAATTCCAAAATGCGTTTAAAGCACCCATTTTTGATACAGAACACTTGAAATCAAGATCCGGATTTGTCCGTAAAATGTACATATATAAAAGCCGAAAATAAAATTTTTGAGCTAAATACGTAAACAAACAAAAAATTAAGAGGTGTTCCTAAGAAACATTGATATAGTAGATTCCGGCCAGAGAGACAGATAATATATCTTTTGCGAGTTAGCAACTTTAATAATGAAATCAGGGCTAGTTTCAGCAACTTCTTTTGTTTGTTTGATTCTAGAGTTGTCAATCATTTTATGAACGTCTTTTGTTAGGAATAGGTTTTACAGTGCAATTTGGAATGGGTCTATTAATATGTAAGAATTAAAAGTTGAGACAATACGAACAGCTCTACTACACATACAGTTGAATATCAATGTTTACGGCGTTTTTCCGTATAAGTTATATAAAGTATAAAAGGCAGTATAAAATATATTTTGCCAAAAAAAACACAAAAACAAACACAAAAATAAAAATGCTCGAACATACTATATATAATATATAATACAACTACAACCGCTACCCCGTGTCGATTATATACCATCCCGTGTCGATTATATACCACGCCGTGTCGATTATTTTATATTTGCCTTTTTTTGAATCTTGAGCTTGCTCCGAGCAGACGCGTTTTGGAAGCTCTTAGAAAATCGATCGTAAGTTCGCAATTTATTAAACCTTAGCATTACAGTTTGTTGGAAGCAACTGTCTCAGTCACCGAATCTTCAAATTGTTGACTATATCATTTTACACTCACGTATATTTGTGTTCGCATAGCTACATTTTGTGTGTTTCCATTCATTGAATCTTTCCGGGTTGTTGAGGACTTTCGGGAGCTTGGGTCGAAACCCCAGGGGACTGCCTCATTTCCCGAAAAAATAAGGTTTGAGTGTGGAACAACTTTTCTTTACCCTAGTACATTATTTAAATCATTTTATTTTTTTGTTCTACGATCTTGAATTTGCGCTTTTCTGCTCTTACAACCCGAATTTTCATAATTGCAAGACATTTGCACTTCAACATCCGTTTGCAATTATAAGTAATTGAAGGTATTTCACTTGTTGATCGAAAAGTTTAACGTTTGTCAGTTATTATGGCTCTTAACAAATCCAAAGATATTTGTCCCGGAAATAAGAACAATCCGTGTAAGATTAAAGTTGAAGACACCGATGACGCTATTGAATGCGACATGTGTAAATTTTGGTATCATATCAGTTGTCAATCATTATCACTATCGGCTTACCAAGCAATCGAAATGCATAAGTTATTTTGGGTATGTGATACCTGCCAAAAAATATGTATGAACATAGCAGAACCACCAGTTAATCGAATTATTGAGAAGTTGAATAAACTTGACAATAAAATTGATAAACTATCAATAAGCATTCTTGACGGACAACAAAAGATTTACTGCAACTATGCTGAGGCCACAAAGAACAACTCACAATCCGAGGAGGTGAACCAATTTAATTCATCAAAAATAATAAAAGAAACCATTAACGAGATAAACAAACAAGACCGGTCATTGAATCTCATTGTTCACAATTGTGTTGAGACTCAAGACCCTATTGCAGATTTCCTTAACGTTGCTCATAAAGGGTGTAATCTTAAACTTGAGAGAAACGTTATCAAAGATTGTAAACGGTTAGGTCCGCAAAACAACGACAAACCTCGGACGCTACTTGTATCACTGACAAATTCTGAGACAAAGAATCAAATTCTAAGAAATACAAGATTTCTAAAAAAATCATTACCTGGTACCTACATCAACCCAGATCGATCTAAAGAAGAACGTGATCAATTCAACGCAGCTCGAATAGAACAAAAAAATTTGATAAAAAGCGATGTCCGGGGGAATGGTTTTATCGGATTACGGGTCCACCTTGGAACCTAAAAGTTATTCGAGAGAAAAAAAGACCAAGGAAAGAATCTACTGGCATAAAAACTGCGCTCATTCAAAAGATTTAAAAATAGTTTATACTAACGTTGACTCATTGTTAAATAAAAGATCGGAACTTTTGCAGATTCTAAAAGAGCATAATCCTGATATCATCAGCTTGGTTGAAACATTACCTAAGAATAAAAAATTTGATGTCCTGGAAGCTGAAATCTCAATAGACAATTATAACCATTTTACCAACCACAACTCTACCTCCTGCCGTAGAGGTATTATAATATATGTTCGCAACGCAATTAACACTACCCAAACCAACATGGAAGTATCTTTCAGTGAAATGGTCAGTTGCATTGTCCGGTTAAAGGACCTAGATCTGCTTTTAAGTACCTTTTATCGATCGCCGAACAGCACTCCTGAAAATGTAACCTACTTCATACTCAATTATTAAATGACAGCCGAACATACCGAAACAAACTATTTTTGGGAGACTTTAACTACCCAGACATAGACTGGTCAACTGCCGACAATCCTCTCCCTAACTCATCCAAATCAGAAGTATTCATTGAACACATACGCAATTCTTATTTATACCAACATGTTTTTAAACCAACGCATATCCGACCTTTTCAAAATCCCACTACCATCGATCTAATATTCACTTCAGAAGAACGCATAATATCACCTATACAGCATCTTTCACCTATTGGTAAAAGTCATCATCAACTTCTGTATTTCAAACTATTTACGTCATTCACTGATACATCTACAACTGCTTCGAAATATTTTCTTTATTCAAAAGGAAATTACATAAAAATCAAAGATGGGCTAAATTCTTTAAACATTGACTATCTGGCGTCCTTAGATTCTATCGCTTCATGGAATTGGCTTCACCAGTCACTGCTTGTGTTAGTCAATAATAATATTCCAACCAAACCACACTCTCACAAAAAATCCTCAACATGGCTAAATATAGAAACAACTATGAAACTCAAAACAAAACAGCAAAAATATTCTGCCTATTTAAGATCTCCAAACAAGAACAGCTACCACGAATATGCAAAAGCAAGGAACCAAGCCAAAGCATCATGCAGAAAAGCAATAATACAATTTGAAAGGCAACTTGCTGATAATATAAAGGACAATCCTAAAACCTTTTTCTCGTATGTGAAAAGCAAACTAAAATCAAAATCTTCTTTTCCGGACATGTCATACAACGCGTCTACTGCAACAACCGACATAGAAAAAGCTCTTCAGTTCAACCAGTATTTTGCAAGCGTGTTCACAAACGACAATTCATCGAATATTCCTTCTTTCAAGCACTATCATTGTCTCACTCCATTTGCTGACAAACCTGACTTTTCGCCTGCTAACATAAAAATACATCTACTTCAATTAAAAACATGCAAATCTCCTGGTCCTGACCAACTACATCCTCGAGTACTCAAAGAATCTGCTACTGAACTTTCACATTTGCTCTCTATTATTTTTCAAAAGATCTTCGATTCGGGTAACATACCACAAATTTGGAAAAACGCAACCATAACGCCACTATTCAAAAAAGGAGATAAATCTATTGTGTCCAATTATAGACCAATTAGTCTCACGTGTGTAGTAACAAAAGTGTTCGAAAAAATTATTAAGGATCAGTTCTTCATCACTTCCGCGAAAACAACATGTTCACCCCAGTTCAACACGGGTTTCGTTCTAGTCATTCTTGTGTCACAAATCTGCTTTCAGTAATCGACTCTTGGACTAAAGCTCTAGACAAAGGAATTCCTATTGACAACATATACCTAGACTTTGCGAAAGCCTTTGACAGAGTACCTCACAAGCGTCTCCTAGTCAAACTCAAAGCATATGGCATCAAAGGAAAAACTTTCAATTGGATCGAAAACTTTCTTCGTAACCGCCGCCAAAGAGTCAGAGTCAACAATGACTTTTCAAACTGGAATGAGGTCCGAAGTGGCGTTCCACAAGGTACTGTATTAGCTGCATTACTGTTCATAATCTATGCCAATGACATTCCCCAGTCAATAACATCCCCTGCTGCCCTTTTTGCTGATGACACATAGGTGTATCTTCCATTGGATAATGCCACATCGCATTACCTACTTCAGAAAGACATCGACTCGCTAGTTTCTTGGGCAAAAAACTGGGGAATGTGCTTTAATATTGATAAATGTTCAGTCTTGCATCTTGGTCATAACAACAAGCTACATACGTATACCATGTGGGACCCGCTTGAAACAAAACGCGTCGTGATTAAACCAACGAAATGCGAGCGTGACTTGGAAGTTCAAGTTGATAGTTGCTTGAAATTCGCAATTCACATCACGACTCAAGTCAACAAATCAAATCGCATTCTTGGATTGATCAGACGCACTTTCGTTTACCTCGACACAAAAATGTTCACGAAGCTTTTCATAGCACTTGTTCGCCCGCATCTAGAATATTGTGGTACGGTTATTAACCCAAGGTTGCTGAAAGACAAAAGGCAAATTGAAAACGTTCTTCGTCGTTCTACAAAACTGTTGCCCGGTATGAAAAATCTATCTTACAAAAACCGCCTTGTACGCTTAGGTCTTCCAAGTATGAATTACCGTTTCATAAGAGGCGATTTAATAGAAGTTTACAAATGGTTTCACAACTTCTATTTCTGTGAAACCAAACTGTTCGACATCGAAGGAAGATCACTGACGAGGACGAGAGGTCATTCATATAAATTGAAAAAACAATTCTGCAGACTCGACTTCAGGAGGCAATTCTTTACGATGAGAGTTGTAGACAGTTGGAACAGCCTCCCTAACGAAGTTGTTACTGCGGAGTCACTGAACATTTTCAAAAATCGATTGGATTTGTTCTTGAGAAACAAAAGATATTTGTATGTTTGATTATTTATTTACGATTATTTGTTTGATTATGTCTTTCTATGAAGCGTTACCAGCGATTTTTCGATTTATTTTTATTTTCTATTATTATCAATTTTTTAATCTCTTCGCATTTTTATGCTTTTGCATGACTTTGCTTTGTTATAGGTTGACAGGCACAGTTTTATGCCTATACATTAAATTTTTGATGTAAACCTTATTTTATAACAATAATAATAATAATTATATACCACCCCGTGTTGATTATATACCACGCGTGTCGATTATATACCACCCCGTGTTGATTATATACCACGCGTGTCGATTATATACCACCCCGTGTTGATTATATACCACGCGTGTCGATTATATACCACCCCGTGTTGATTATATACCACGCGTGTCGATTATATACCACCCCGTGTTGATTATATACCACGCGTGTCGATTATATACCACCCCGTGTCGATTATATACCACCCCGTGTCGATTATATACCACCCCGTGTTGATTATATACCACGCGTGTCGATTATATACCACCCCGTGTTGATTATATACCACGCGTGTCGATTATATACCACCCCGTGTCGATTATATACCACCCCGTGTTGATTATATACCACCCCGTGTCGATTATATACCATCCCGTGTTGATTATATACCACGCGTGTCGATTATATACCACCCCGTGTCGATTATATACCACCCCGTGTCGATTATATACCACCCCGTGTCGATTATATACCATCCCGTGTTGATTATATACCACGCGTGTCGATTATATACCACCCCGTGTCGATTATATACCACCCCGTGTCGATTATATACCATCCCATGTCGATTATATACCATCCCATGTCGATTATATACCATCCCGTGTTGATTATATACCACCGCGTGTCGATTATATACCACCCATCAAGGCGGCGGTGTTGTTTGGCTGAAAGAGTCCATGTTTCAGATCCGTAGAGTAAAATGGGTTCGATTATTACCCGAAAAATTCTAGTTTTGATCTTACGTTCTTAAGTTTTGTTGCATGCAGTCCATGCACTTCTTTCACTTCCTTCACTTCCTATTAACATATTTTTCAGAGTTTATTATGTGTGATCCTAGATACTTGTAGTCTTCAACACATTTGAGAATGTTATTTCAAAGATTCTAAATTTCAATGTTGTTATGAATGTTAATGCGAATGCAATGTTGTTGCGAATGCATACACTCTGTTTTGGTTTCATTCAGACCAGCTCCAGTCTTGTACTGCTGCTGATTGAAGGTCAGATAACAGTGCCTGGGCGTTAATAAGGTCGTCTGACAAAAGGGCTATGTCGTCAGCAAAATCAGCATCAGTTATATGAAGAGAAGGATAACATGAGTTTCTTCTGGGCTGATACATGAGTCCATTTTGTTTCATAGTATCGACGGAAACTCGCATGATGTAATCGATTACAATGATGAAGAGAAATGGTGCAAGTGTATCACCTTGCGAGAATATCAAAAGGCTCTGTTTCGTCGTCCGGTGTCAGGACAGTGGAAGCGTGTGTTTATATACAGGGCTCTAATAGCTTCGATGATTTCTGTTGGAATGCCATAAAACCCTAAAATTTCAAACATTGTCTTGCCGGTTAACAGATTCAAAAGCCTCACTGAAGTCAACAAAAATGAGAGCTGCAGTTTTGTCGCAAAATGTGATTTCTTCAATTATCCTGCGCAGTGTGAGAATTTGTCCAAGAATGGCCCGGGCGGAAATCATTCTGGTTCTTACGAAACGTAGAATAGGCTCTATTTTTGGACGAAGACGATACAGGAGTAGTTTGTTATATATTTTCGCAGCTATAGGAAGAAATGAAATACCACGATAATTTGTTGGTAATGTCAAATCACCCTCTTGGGGAATGACGCTTGGGGAAACATGATTGGCAGATGCAATATTACATAAATCGAGAAGCAATTGGTAAAAGTAGAGTCTTTCCACAAATAGCTAGGATTTTGTCCGGACCAAGAACTTTGTTCTTTGTACTTTTCCGTTTTTCTCGACTAGCTCCTTTGGTTGTTGCTGGTGGTTTTGATACTTTCCCAGAAAGTTTGTTTACAGTTTTCCAGGCTGCTGAGTGCTGGTGATTGATATGAAGATAGGCAATATCATCTATTTTACATTTATGAATGCTACTTCCGCCTCAAGATATGCTTATCGAGGGATTTTTTGGCTGAGATGGATGAGAATGGTGAATAGATGAGATTTTCTTGAGATTTTCTCTAGCTTCTGTGACATTGGTATCTAAACTTAGTGGATTTTTCCGTGATTTTTGGGCTTTCTTGGAAGTGTCGATAGAGCAACTTCCTCGTTCGCTTTAATCAAATATTCATAGATCGAGTCAATGTTATCCGAATCGATTGAACACGCTTACTGCATACTGAGAAGATAGATTTGTATCGCGGGAGACTTTTTTCCAATCGATGCCTTTCATATGAACGTCAGGCGACTTTTTCGAGACTCTCAAGCTTGACTTTAGCAGAGACGATGCGATGATTGAAACCAATAGAGGAGAAAGATGAATATGCTCGACAATTGATGCTGTTCTATTATGTACCATGTTCTAGATACCATCCCGTGTTGATTAGATACCACCCCGTGAGAAATTCAAGATGCAAAGTTCTTTTGTATAATTTTAGACAATGTATGTATCAATCAGTTGACGGCAACGCGTCATTATGATAATCACTTTGATATGATCATTAAAGGCAAAGGGGCGATGCGAATCAATCGGCTGCAAGTTTTAATCAACGAAGAATTTCCAGAAAGCGAGTTTTTCACTCGATGAAATGGCCACAAATGACCCAATGTTTGATCACCTCAAAGATCAAATTTGGATGTTTACTTCTTACTACTTACTACTTACCTCCTGTTTGGTTATCATAATTAATGACATCAAGTCAAGGTTCAATGATACAACAGTTGGTGTGATGCTATTAAATGTTTATCACCAGTTAATTTAAGACCATAAGCAGGGCCATACCTACGGGGGGGGGGGGGAGGGATAAAGGATGTACTGCAGATAGGTTAACTGGATAACAAACGCTTCCACTCAAGACAGGTTATGACATGCATCATTGTGTTTACAAAAAAATAAAACGAAAAATCAATGATTACAAATGACGATAAAGTAGTTTACGGTATTGTTTTATCAGAAATAATAAATTCATTGGAAAAAGAGTCTTCAATCTTGAAAATTAACACCAAAACATACAAACGATAAAAACATACAAACGATACACCGGCAGCACAATAGATTTATAGTACTGTCTTCAACGTTGTGTCCGTTGTTAGTTCACTCAGTTTCAAGTGGTAAATTGCGATCAATCCTCAAACAAATTGCAACAAAAAAGCAAAGAAGTTCTTTTTGGTAGATTAAACTATGTTCAATAACATATCAAAAGCCTACGAAATCCAAGTAGTGGAAGATTCCGAATTTAGGGTATGAATTTGAGTACTAGCCCCATCAATTTTGCACATGGATTTTTCAAGGAAAAAGGCATATGTACGGAAGATACGATTTTATGATCTTTTGTTGTGGAATTGTAGAGTATCATAAAATAGGAGCAAATTCTCATGGTCAAAAGAATTTTGTGTTTGCAAAACAATTTATAGGAAATCAAGCTAAGGGGAAGAATTTGATTATTAAATATAGTTATGTATAAATATATAATTTGTTTATTCTAAATGTTTATTCATTGTGTCATTCATTTATGAATATCAAATTACGCTTTGATCTGAGGATTAGCAGACAAGGTTTCATTATATTGTTCATTTGATTTCAAAATTTAAAGCACAAACACATGACGGTTCTCAATAAGTTTTAGGAATACAACTAGTTTGCATGATGCAACTAAGAACTGTAGAGAACCAATTTTGGTGGTGTCACGTGACGCCAGAATGGTGGAGATGGAATAAATAAGACAAGTAAAGAACGAAATGACACGATTAATGTTACGGCTAGCCAATTACATAAAGCCACAGAACATAGCAGCAGTTGTAATAGAGCTGCAAAGCAGACCAGTAAACAATGTATCCAATCAGAGGTCCCGAAATTCATAATCGCAGAGCATTGTTTATTTTGTGGCGAAGGGGGCCCTTCAAATGGAAAAAGACAAATTTTCAACTTGTACCCGTGAGAACAATTAAATTTGCGAATACTCTTTCTGCAGTATGCAATGATAGAAATGATGACTGGGCAAGAGAAATTGCGAAAAGAATCGAATCAACGATTCACAGCTGCAGATGTATTATACCACCAAAAATGCAGCGTGGATTTTAGGACTTGTAAAGAAATCACTTCAGCATTTTTATGAAGCCAGGTAGGAAAAGCACCGGAAAAAGACAAAGCGTCGCCGTCCACTAGTAGAAGAGCGTATGAAGACTTTGAAAAAGCTATGGCATTCTTTGAGAAGAATGATTTTTGCTTTGCAACTGCAATACAAGAAATCCGAATGTACCAGCCTAAATGTTGCTAATTATATTCCAAATTTTTAGATGTTCCACTTGAAGGATTTCTTAGAACCTAATACAAGGGTAGTCGTTTTTCCAAGAAAATTGATATTTGGTTTCTGTTGCAATTTGGTTGAGGTTCCACCACAACTTGACTGGTCTGTGTTTGAAGGTATCCGCTACTTGGCATTTCTATTTATTGTTATCCAGGAAAAGTTTAGATTTCTTATAGTCTAAACATTCTTGACATTAAAAATCCATTTTGGAGTAATTACATTATTAACGAATATGAAATAAAACTTCAATAGTTTTGCAATAATCTCAATCTTCTAAATCTTTGTTTTAAAACAATTCATTTGAGCTGAGTTTCGAACGGTAGAACAATTTCACAGTTAGACATCTCATTCAAGAAATGATTGAAAAATAATTTTTAAAAGAGCAGTTTAAACTGATGTGCACGTTTCAGTTCGCAGCTGGCCCCAATACACCTGGTGTGCACAAAACATCCACAAGATGTGGCCCCGTTCATGCGCAGAAATGTAGAGACGAGAGAAAAGTTATACCCTTATGAAACTATTATCACCTAGATAAAGAGATCACATTCGAACATTCGGTGGTGTTCTGCGAATTAAAATAGAACTACTTGCATTCGTTCTGTGATATGCGAATGGGTAATAATGAAACGAAATGAAATTGCTCTCTCGTGTCCTTGTTGCTTTTGTTTGCATATGTTTATTACACGCTAAACACTATAGGCGGAGAAATCATCATCGCCATGGGAAATACGGTAAGGAAACTCTTTATACGTTGATATTTAGGTTAGTGGTGTTGCATTAAATTCCTTGTTGCTACCATCTTCTAATAATCATTTTTGTAGAGCATAATAGGACATCGGAAATGGAAAAGGAGATTATCTCGAGCACACGCTATATGCAGAAAATTCTTAACGTTATAGGCGATACAAATAAAAGATCCAGCATTAATAGAAGCTGGAGTCAGAATATCCCAGAGGATCCTTATGCGCCCACACGGAAAACAAAACCTTTCTCTCTCATCGTAACGACCGCCAAAAACCAAGGTAAAAACACAGCGAAGATACCGGATGATTTCATCAAAGAGAAAGCCGTCAATGTATTGGCTAGCGACGATGAAAGACCGAAATTTCATTGGGGAAAACATCATCCGCGTGCTAGTGTCATTAACCTGAGTGCATGGGGTCCAACTAAGAAAGGCTTACGGCATCGTAACCCTGGAATTCGCGTGTTGAGGCTACACGAAATCGACTTTGATAAACTGTTGAAAAACATACTTAAAAAGAACGAGAAACAAGTCAAAAAAAAGTACCCCGTTTTGCAAACATCTAAAGCGGATAGTAATATTAGCTCCGTTGTAAGTGGAAATATTACTGCGTTAGACAGTTTTGCAGAGAAAATTGATCACGAAGCGATGCGCCGAAGGAATACCACGTTTACAGATTTGTACGAGGAGAAAGAAACTGTAAATCCGAATGTCAGTGTTGTGCAAAAGCTGAACTCGAAACAGAACCAACACAATTTGAAGGAGATTGCGATAAACGGAAAGGAGGATTTTTACCTAACCAAAGCGCAGATTGATCCGTCGAGTAATCGAACATTTATTAACTCCGGCTTCATCCTTCCAGTTGTAAAGGAAAGTGATCTCTCAAACAACCTCAAGAACGCAACAGATGACTACGATACTACGTATTTCATCCAGCCTGTTCATGTGCCAAAACCTGCGAAGATCATAAAAAATCGAACAAGCGAAGGCTTTAATCGGAGTTTGGTTGACAATCAATCATCCAGGAAACAAAACAAAACTAAAGATTTTGTAAAAAGCTTGTCAGAAATGGACGACCCGTTTTCGAGAAGACTTAGGAAAACCTCTTTAAAACTATTTCCGGACGAAAGAATGGAAGACAAACAAAAAATAATAAAAAAAAACAAATCGGAAAATGTCTCGACAAAAGGAAAACATGTGACTCACTTCCAGAGTTTTGAAAGCGAGACAGATGTTCCAACTGCACGTTTGCTTCATAATAAGAAAGAGGACGAAAAAAAATTTAAAGATGATGTTTTAGCAGATGCCGAAAATGATGAAATTGGTCCCACAGATAAACAACGATTCCAACCAAAACCTCGAAATTCCCTCTTACTACATCACGAAAAAGGAGAACAAGAAAGTTTAGGTAGTGAAGAGAATGGTCATAATGTTCATTTCAAGAACGACACAAAGGAACATATGATATCAAACATAGCCGATTCACTTGAAATACTTGACAACACGCTAATGAAACGATATGGCGGAAAGAAAGGCGAACCCTTTGACGTGGACACGTTTGCAAGAAAATCACTCCAGTTCTCGCACTTGGATTCGAAGGAAGAAATAGCTAGGAGATTCACGAATTATACTCGCGAGGAAAACGATAACATGTTTTCGGGTGTGGAGAAAGCGGTAGGACGGATCAAGGAACGAGAAAACAACGTCGAGAAATCAACAGTTAGTTTGAAAACTGATTACAGCGCGAAGGAAAACCCCGCTGCGCGCAGAACTTTGGAAAATATAAAAATCCGACTTCGACAGTTGGAAAACAACACTATTTCGAATGGTTCCAGAAACATTGCACATGGAAATGAGAGCAGTGTTAAAGATAACCCAGGAGAAATAGCTAAAAACCTCACAAACTTTAGTGAACATGTTCTAAATTGGACTAACACAAAAACTATTTTAAACCATTCTAAGGTAAGTCAGTCTGAGCAGAATTATTCGATTAAAAAAACTAGACGTGGAAATTTGAACATAGAAAGGATTCAGGCAGTGACGAATGCCTTTCAACCGGACGACGAAAGTGCGGAGAACCAAGATATCTCTGGTTCCGCAGAAGGAAGCGGTATTCATGACCAGGGAAGATTATCTCATCATTCTATGGCTACAAGCGCATCAATAATGCAACAAAAACCCTATCAACACTATGAGTCATTCAACAAAACGGACGTCACGTTAGATTATAACAGAGATCAAATACCCGACCCTAGAAATTACAAGAAAAGTATTGTATATTCGATGCCTGCAATGAACGAGATGAAGAAATATCCAAGTTATCCAGGGGATGACGACCCTGTGAATGATTTGTATTATAGAGTGCAAGGGCTTGACTCAAAAGAGAGAAACTTAGTGGGTGGATTTCTTAAAAGTGAAAAGTTCGAAGAAGAATCGTTAAACAACATCGCACAACATCCTACTTCAAGAGGCCTCATATTTTCAGGTAATACTTTGTTCAAACAACTTCATTATTATATCTGTTTTATTATTGGTTTTTCTACAAGTGATTTTATCAAAATATTCCAGTTTATTTAAATTCAATCTTTCCAATCCATGTCAATGATATCTATAGGAGTTATTTTATCTAATTCTAAATTGAATTCCGCTTGCTTCCATTCAAGTTGCCGATATAAATCAAAATAAAACATCAGAGGATGAGGACCGATTGAACTTACTGCGGAAAATCAAAGAAAACCAAAGAGAACATTTGATGTTGTTTTTGTTGCAAAAAGCTATACGCAGAAGGAAGATGGAACGATTCAAGAAATTAAAGGACCGTCTACTCACGCTCCGACGGTTAGAAATATCCCGTCGCAAGTATGCGAATTCTCCAACGTCATCATACAATAATCCCACGATTGGGAACACGGCAGAGGAGAGAGATCTGGAGTATGAACGTTTTTATAACAACATTTTAAAGACCAGCGGACTTCTGTACGAGAACATGCTGGAAAAGAACGGCTATGTTCTTACACCAGCAAAAGGTCCATTATTGTGGATGAACGACCATCAGTCCAACACGCACAAGGTAAGAAAGCAATGTTGAATATACGTTAATGATGAACTGGAAATATATTTATTACATATTAACGGACTATTAATGTATTGCAGCAAAGTGGTATGTATCCCTTGACTTTCTTTTGTGTTCTCAGCATCCACATTTTCCTCCAACGCAATTCCAAGACGCTCTTTCCGATCGAACAACAATAGGCGGACGTTCCAACCTAAAAGCCATATTTGGATTGCTTAGTAACGGTTCAGAGAAAAAGGAAGATAGCGATGGTTTTCACAAGGCCTCAAAGCCAAAAAATACGTTCAAATTAAAACTACGAAGAACAGCAACGGGAGAAAAGCGACAAATGAAAGAAATTTTGTTTCAAGGCAAAGTCCACATTGCGCCAGGAAGCGAGAAAAACGTCAGGATTGTTCACGGGTTTCCTCCACCTGAAATTCAGGCAGCATTTCCAACCGTTCAGCTCATGGGAAATATAAAAACCAACAAACCTCCTGTAACACCTTTCATCCCCACCAAACAACCCGTATTGAGCGAGTATGACCTAACTCCCTTGAGCGGAGTTACTACCAAGAAAACTCCAACAGTTGGACACTTTCGAGAGTTGATAAAAACTACAGGCTTTCCGACCAACACTCAACCCCCTCATGTAATTGATTCCCCTGAGTTGAACCCATTAAACCAAGATGATTATTTCAGTAATGGAATGGTAAACGTAAGCGACAGAGGTGCCAAAGCATTAGACGGTGAAATAATTTTAGAGATCGATGGTAGCAACACAACGGAAACCAAAAAGTTGTCCACATCAAATGTTGGGTTCAAAGCAAAAGCCACCAACCTTACGCCTATTGTGACGGAAAAATCGAGAGAGAATTTAAACCGCACGGTGTACGAGAAGACCTACTTGAACAACACGAAGAACACAATGTTTACTGGGGTGGATATAGTTGAAGTGGACGGGCCAACAAACGGGACGATGAAAGAAATCCATAACGCAACGCATGGTTTTATTGAACCGAGCATTGGTAGTCTCGAACCACAACCGTACGCTGCTATTGAAGAAAATGATAATCAAATCGATTCTAGAAGGTTTGCCAATGAAAATAACATTTTAAGTAAACTAGGCGATTTTGTCACTTTTAACGAAACCAAAGAAAATCTTACAGAAAAAACAATTAGTAGCGTGATTCTACACACGCCACGGAACTTGCGATACGCTGGTGTTGCCGTGACTTCGCCCACATCGTTCTTCTACAAGCCAACAAGTCATACAAACCAACGCACTGCAGGGAAAAGAGGGATACAAAGCTTTTCAAGTTACACATTAAATGAAATGGCTGAGGATAGGAAACTGCAGATGATGAACGCGAGGAAAAAGAGCATATCGGAGAATGGTTTAGAGCCTTATGATACGTACACCATTATGTCACCGACAAAGGCTATTCTTTTACAACCCATACAGGCAACGAAAAACCAGGAAATGAATGAAGGTGTCTTTAGTAGAATTGAGGATTCGATCAGTATTCCAGTTGATCAATTTTTCGAAAAAAATCCTAGTCATCAATCCCTGCACGAACTTCCTCCTAGCTTTTTCAATGATGCAGCTGGTAATGAAGTTGTTACTGAAACCAGTCCTACGTCTCCCATAGAAGGTGCTACAGTTGTAACAGAAGTTCAAAAGCCTCTGGAAGACCAAAACAAACAGTTAATAAGTTATTATCATCTGAAACTGAAAACACCAGATGCTTATGTTCCAAACGGTGCGAACAAGAACTACTCAAAACATAAAAAAGAAATATCGAATCTATTTTACCCGACATCAGCGATAACAAAATCTCTGCAACTTATATCCCCGACTCCTCCATCGAAACGCTCCGACAAAAATGATTCGAAACACTTCGACAGCAGCGCAATTGTGTTTCCCCGACCACAGTCCTACTTCAAGTTTCGATCGCCAACAAAGTCGTGGAGTGAACGTCATAATGATGTAACTTATCCTGGGATCCATGTTAATCCACCAGCCGAGGTTTTAAAGCTAGCTCACCCCATCACGCATCCCACGCCACCCAAACCCTATTATCCGTCGTCGAAACCGGCCGAGAACAGAGTTTTTGCCTACCCACACACAGTGGATGAGTTGATACAGACAATTGACGATGGTCCATCTAACGTTTCCACGCAGCCCGTCATCATCGGAGAGACAATCATTGAACCGTTTCTCCCTCAAAACGCCAGCAACGCTTCCATGCAGGAAAAGGAAGAAACACTGAAACTGAAAGCCGTTGTCGAGTATAAGCCTACTACGACAACCGTCTCTCCGAACATTGATACTGAGTTAAACATGGATGATATGTACTGGACAGGTTAGTAGAGTACGAGATTTATACCAAAATTCCATAGAAAGCAGTGGCTGGTCCAGATAAATAGCTGAGGGTGCTCAAACACCTCTCAAACTTGCAAAAGTTTGTTTATTTTGCAACAAACTTTGCTGCTCATGGCTGTATTTCCTTTACCTTTGGCGAGGTAAGCGCCCTTTTATCAAAATCCCTAGATTTATTTTACGATAACTACTCATATTGGAATAATTGCTCATATTGCTTCATTTTGAATGCACTTTGTAAGTAAATTCTGTAAATAATAACTTTTTATGCCCGTAACTTTCTGGTTATTAGTCATTTAATGTTTAGGTTATTAGCCATTTCATTTTGAAAACTTTCCAGTTTTAAAGATTTTGGCTTGTCTTCTTTAGATTCTACCGAGGAAATTGAAAATGCTTGTAGGCAACAAAAAGGTAATTTCATGTCTTATAAAAAACTCAACTGTTTAAAACTAAGCATCAAAAATAAACGTCGACCATTCGAACTATTTTTATAACGAAACAATGTTGAAACCATCTTATAACAACTTCCATAAAGGAAGAAGGAAAGGAGGCCGTTATCTTCAAAGGTGTAAGTTCTAACATGGTGCCATCTCCAGAGTCTCAATGATAAAATAATTAAAAGTAATTATTAATTCGGTAATTAAAAAGTAATTTTAAAATAAAGAATAGGAATTAAAATAGAAATTTCAATTTCTGAATTTTTGTTTCAAGGATCGAAATAATCCTCTTCATGTATCAGCATTGTCTTACGGTCCTATTCATGGATCAACATTGTCTTGCCGTCCTCTTCATGTATCAACATTGTCTTACCGTCCTCTTCATGTATCAACATTGTCTTGCCGTCCTCTTCATGTATCAACATTGTCTTACCGTCCTCTTCATGTATCAACATTGTCTTGCCGTCCTCTTCATGTATCAGCATTGTCTTACCGTCCTCTTCATGTATCAACATTGTCTTGCCGTCCTCTTCATGTATCAACATTGTCTTACCGTCCTCTTCATGTATCAACATTGTCTTACCGTCCTCTTCATGTATCAGCATTGTCTTACCGTCCTCTTCATGTATCAACATTGTCTTACCGTCCTCTTCATGTATCAACATTGTCTTACCGTCCTCTTTATGTATCAACATTGTTTTACCGTCCTCTTCATGTATCAACATTGTCTTACGGTCCTCTTCATGGATCAGCATTGTCTTACCGTCCTCTTCATGTATCAACATTGTCTTACGGTCCTCTTCATGGATCAGCATTGTCTTACCGTCCTCTTCATGTATCAACATTGTCTTACGGTCCTCTTCATGGATCAGCATTGTCTTACCGTCCTCTTCATGTATCAACATTGTCTTACCGTCCTCTTCATGTATCAACATTGTCTTGCCGTCCTCTTCATGTATCAGCATTGTCTTACCGTCCACTTCATGTATCAACATTGTCTTACGGTCCTCTTCATGGATCAGCATTGTCTTACCGTCCTCTTCATGTATCAACATTGTCTTGCCGTCCTCTTCATGTATCAGCATTGTCTTACCGTCCTCTTCATGTATCAACATTGTCTTACCGTCCTCTTCATGTATCAACATTGTCTTGCCGTCCTCTTCATGTATCAGCATTGTCTTACGGTCCTCTTCATGGATCAACATTGTCTTGCCGTCCTCTTCATGTATCAACATTGTCTTACCGTCCTCTTCATGTATCAACATTGTCTTGCCGTCCTCTTCATGTATCAACATTGTCTTAAAGTCCTCTTCATGTATCAACATTGTCTTGCCGTCCTCTTCATGTATCAACATTGTCTTACCGTCCACTTCATGTATCAACATTGTCTTACCGTCCTCTTCATGGATCAGCATTGTCTTACCGTCCTCTTCATGTATCAGCATTGTCTTACGGTCCTCTTCATGGATCAGCATTGTCTTAATGTCCTCTTCATGTATCAGCATTGTCTTACCGTCCTCTTCATGTATCAACATTGTCTTGCCGTCCTCTTCATGTATCAGCATTGTCTTACGGTCCTCTTCATGGATCAACATTGTCTTGCCGTCCTCTTCATGTATCAACATTGTCTTACCGTCCTTTTCATGTATCAACATTGTCTTGCCGTCCTCTTCATGTATCAACATTGTCTTAAAGTCCTCTTCATGTATCAACATTGTCTTGCCGTCCTCTTCATGTATCAACATTGTCTTACCGTCCACTTCATGTATCAACATTGTCTTACCGTCCTCTTCATGGATCAGCATTGTCTTACCGTCCTCTTCATGTATCAGCATTGTCTTACGGTCCTCTTCATGGATCAGCATTGTCTTAATGTCCTCTTCATGTATCAACATTGTCTTGTTCTACCTTGGTATCTTATATTCAATCCTTTACGTTCCTTCTTCTTTAACGAGTGTTTGAAATACATCGTGAAAGAGTTCTTATAACTCCACAAAGAATTAAAAACGCAACAACAAAAATTGACTCGAAACTTTTTCTGGGGAGATAATCGGAATAAGGGCGGCTTAAATCAACAGCTTTTCGATAATTGTAAAAGGTTTCGTTGTTTTAGGAACAAACCTTGTTGTGAACATTCTCGCGTTTGGAGATTCCTTGACACGCGGCTACTATAACCGCGGCAAAAATCATCACCCATACACAATGAAGTTGCAATACCTCCTGAACAAGATGGACGAAAAAAGGTGTTTTATTGTGGACAACGAAGGAAGAGATGGGGAGATCGCATTCGGTGAAATGCCGAAAAGAATGGAGGAAATATTCACCAGCTCAAGTACTTGATTTTATCTAATGTGCTTCACTTTTAACTACTTTCAAGATTTTATGTGTAACAAGTTATTCAATACAATAAAGTTATACAATCATAAGTTCAATTACATGTGTTTATGTTCCACACGGTTGGTTTTTACGTGGAACTATCGATTTTGACAAGGTCGACACAAAAGAAAAAAAACTTAAGTTTGAAAGTTTAAATACGCGTTTTGACTTCATGTTTAGAGAAGAAGTTCGACTGGGTTATCATATTAGGCGGAACGAACGACATTTACAACAAAAAGCACGCCGGTCACCATAGCGCCAAAGAACTAACGCAAAACATTCTCTCTATACACAACATAGCGCGTCATCATAACGCTAAGACCGTGGTTGTGACTATTCCCGAGGTTTTCTGTGAGTCCAGCGAAATGTGCTCAGACATGAAGCAGATGAGAGAGATCTTAAATAAAAATTTACGCAACTACGCCCTCGATCATCAAAACGACGTTATTTTATGCGATCTTGCCGACATGCTTTCCAAGTACAAGACATTCGGAAACCACAAATTAATGGCTCAGTTTTTCGAGGGAGGGTTGCATTTGAAACCACGCGGATATGAGACAATGGCAAGATTGATTTTCGAATCTCTCAAACCGATTTTAGACAGATGAACGTCTTTCAATTTTCTTTACTTTTTTGTAAAATGTCAAATTTTTTAAACTGAAACGATAAAAAGTTGTAATATTTGTAAATAATAATATAATTTCTATGTGCATGTTTTATGTTGAAATTATCGATTCCTTCCATTTACATCAGGGGTCGGCAACCTACGGCCCGCAAGCCAGATCCGGCCCGCCAGCTGTTTTAATCCGGCCCGCGAACACTTGCGTACTCCAGCACGCTATTCGGCCCGCGACGCAGTAAAACTTGATAAATAAGTAAATTTACGTTCTGCTTGATAGAATAATGTTTAATTGCTTTAGTGCACACGTTATGACGTGATAAATTAATATTGCGATAACAATACAAGTCACCGGTATTGGCGCATGTGTGTACCGTAACTTCAAAAGCTAGTTCCACTGCTTGGTGTTGCTCAAGGTAGGATACCCCTAAAAATATTAGTTTTATAAAGAAAATATATCTGCAACCCTATTTTCGCCCTTCGGCCGCTCAGCCCATGGATGTTGGGAAACGCGTATGTCCGGCCTGCCGGCGGTTTTAAATTTGCTTTACTGGCCCGCAACATTGAAAGGTTGCCGACCCCTGATTTACATAGGCTGCAATAATATTATAATATTAACGCAATTTGCTGCATTTTCCCTAAAAAAATATTTAAAATCTATGTTTAAAAACAATGAAATCTTCTTCATGAGAATGAACGATTTTAAAATGTAGAGATTACTGAACAAGACCTGGACTTTCGGTTAAGATGTTTAATACATATGTACCATATTTCATGACTCCGGGGCTTTTGAATAACAGTTTTAGAGTTTTGTCGGTAAATTAATTAGTTTAATCATTAAGCACACACACATAATATATATCAAATAAGCTCATGATGATGAGAAAGTCTGTAACAGCAGCAATTAGATAGAATTATATTACAAAAAACGTGCCTGATTGACCGGACGTTCAATTAAAATCGCCTTTATAAAAGAAATTAAAATTGCGTTTGTTACATTGTCCCTCAAGAGATGAGAACCAGGCTTGCCCAACCAAAATTTTCGAAATTATAACTTTCATATATAGTATACATATTATACATACATTTTCTTGCCAAAACATTCGATTGCTATCAAGTAATGAAAACATAAAAACTGTACCAGTTGTCACATTTTAAAAATGGCAGCGGTGCAGTCTTCTAAACAAAATCTTGTTTGCTTAACTCTTGTAAACAAATACAAGGCTTTAAAAGAAATTGATTAGAAAGCTGTATTTCTACAGCATAGAAATATGGTGTTGCTAAAAACACAGTTTTTATGGTCAAAAAAGAAAGTTGAAATATTCGAAGTGGAATAATAATTCGATAAGTGGAACTTTTTTTTCGATTCCATGGAGGTTCCACTTATTGAGCGTATACTGTAGTTTCTGGTTAATACGCATTATGTTAACATAATAACCAAGCAATTTTACAGTGAAAATAAGGAGTAGGCCTTAAACAGTTAGCACATGGCCGTAGGAAACGGGGCTTACTTTTTAAGGATTTTTAAAATACTCGACAACTGCGGTAGTTATGTACTCACTACTATAATAAGATGAATTGCCCGTCTTGAGAATCTAATGAACAAAACCAGCAATAATCACGTGAGGTAATTTGTGGCTTAATCATAATAAATTATTGTGGTTTTCTGGTTAGAATTGTTGCGCGTGTTTCTTGTTGCTCGCTTTGTGGGTCGCGCGTTTTAATAGTCTGAATAGATTAACAGTTATTTACAATAGCTAGGAATCAGTTTTGTGTAACCCTAACTCTAGCCCAATACTTTTGGCCGCTCCACCTTCTGAAACCTTCCTACGGCCTTGTAGCATGTGTGTCAATGTCAAAGGGACATGACTTAATAATATTGGATTTAAATGTTTTTAAATATCACTTTTAGTATATTGTAGATCCTGCATTTCAGAATATTTGTGATATATTTTCACCAAAATTCGTGTTCCTTCCTCACAAAATTTTTTTTACTTTTAGATTTACTCCCAATATCAATTGTTTATATAGTTCCATATCATTAGCTTCGTTTGGAAGCAGCATGTTTGCATGTTTGTTAATGAATTGCGCTTACTGACATTCATTGAATTGTTTTGAAACACAAGCGCTTTTCTAGCTCACATTCAGTCTTTAAATCAATTTTTGATAGTAACCAACAAAACTTTCCATCAATTCATACCCTTTTTGTCAATTTTCTTTCACAAATTTTAGCACTTAATTCTAATGATCAAACGTATATCATCTAGAATAATCAGGGAGTTTTTATGTGTATTGGCACTTTCATCTGTAATCAAAAACCCATCCAATGTTTTTATCCTGATATTAGTGAAGATTTCATCATCATCATGGCGATTGATTCATTTTCAACTTTTCAATTTCGCCACCTATTTCTTGTAGTAATAACCTGATTTTTTATGTTCAGCTACACATTTCGTAGACACGTATTTTGTAGTTCCCCCGTTTTCTCTCTTGCAAAAGTTTAGCATGAGATTGCTGGATTGACTTTTATGCGTTTTTTTTCTTAACGATATTCCTTTTCTCTTCGAAAATCGAACAAACGATTGAGAATTTGAAATCTTCCACGGGGTAAAGATTTTTTAAATTTTGACGTTCACGGAGAGACAACCATTATCTTTTTCTCATTTGAATAACAGTGCCGTAACCTCCGGGGGGGGGGGGGCAGTGGGTCTAGTCCCCCCCCCCAAAAAAAAAAAAATTGAAACTGGTTGAAGCCTGTAGTTCTTAGAATTTGCGAAATTACTGGAAATTGCAAACTTTTTACCCTATTTGACTATACTATTTCTTTTGAATACTTATTGTTTTTCCCTAGAAGATAGTCTTAATGTTTCAAAATACATATTTTTCATGGTTTCCCCTTTTAAATGAAGTTTTTCAAGAGAGCCGTTTTAGCCATTCTAGAGGGTGAGAATTCTAAAAAATTTCTTGGCACCTCGGCCCTAACCATGCTGGGCCCTCCTTAGTTACTAAACATTTTGGCCCCCAATATCACATTGATGGTTACGGCACTGAATAAGATATTCTTGCAGGTCCCATTGTCGAAAATTCAACTTTAGAAGAAACGCACTACACAAAAACGAAATAAATACAGTTCAAATGAAACAATTACCTTTTTTGAATCGAACGTTTCTGATAAATCGAAAGCCTTTTTTTCTTTGGTAGAATTCACTTTCTTTTGAAAAAAAGCAAAAAAAGTAAACAAGATCGACCGTCACATCTTTTTGTTTTGCAAAACTTAATTCGAGAATTATAAAGGACACCATTTAATTATTATTTTTTTACCATCGCTTTCCCACAAACATCATTGTAGAAACAATTTAAGGTATGATAGGTTTTCTCAAGTGTTTCCGTTTTTGATTTATTGGAGTTTCTTGGTATCGGGCTGGGCACCCACAAATATACGCTAATTTTTATTTTTACTGGCACCTAAGTTTTTGAAAGTGCAATAACTTTTGGAAGGCTACTCCGATTTTCATGAACCTTTCGCAATGCTGGAATGGCATAAAGCAATCGGTACATTTATTTATTTTTTTTTATTTGAAAAATATTTATACAGGATAGCCAATTCAGCTAAATATATAAAATATAAAAACTGTTATCCTATTATTGGGTCCTGTTAAAAGTTAAAATAAGGTCATTAAAATGTACAATATATAATAAATAATGTAAAATAGTATAAAAGACGAGGTTAAATAAATTGAATCAAAGTTATAAAGGTGGCTGCCAAAAAGTCTAAAAAGAAAGAAAAAAGAATAGCAAACGGCATAGTACAATAGTAGCTATGATAGGTACTGAATGGTTGGTGGTCGAAAATCGATGTATCGAATCAAATTTAAACGCATTGGAGTAATTGATGTAAAATGATATGATAAGAATAAAATAAAATTAATAAAATACTAGAACATATATTCATTTAATCTCGACTTAAACTCACTATGATCAACTATGTAAAGGGAGCTCATTATATAAAACACCTCCCTGGAAGAAAAAACCTTTTTTCGTACATTCCAATTTCACTTTAGGCAATCTATTTGAGTTTCCATTGATTCTAGTGTCAAAGCCATGTATCATCTTAGTGAAATAATTACCCGAACACTTCATGTAGAAAATCGTTTTTCAAACACTTATAAACAATGACATGTGATTTTTTGAGTATTGTAGCCAGAATAGCAGGACGTTTTAGGTTAATGTTCGTATGTTTAGATTTAACAACATGAGGTTGGCACGCATGAACAAACGATTAACTTTATTCTTCTGGGTATTGTTCAGATTTAAGTTTGTAATTCCGCAGTAGGTCAACGTTGGTACGACCATGCTGATGTATATCAATTTGGCCGAGTAGATTGATAAGTATGGTCGGACTTTAGCAAGAAGATAAAGTCGGCCACTACATTTCTTATACTTCTTATTAAAATCTTCGTTCATCGAAAGAGTTGAGTCTAAATAAACGCCGAGATAGTTATAAGATTTAGTGAAATTGATTTCTACATCTTTTAAAAACACCTCCAGATTCGAAACGCGTGATAGACGAATCGAGGTGCCGAATAACATCGCTTCAGTTTTACCATTTTTCAGGTTTAATAGTAGGTCGTTTTCGTCAAACCAAAATGAAAGGTGATGTAAATCACTACACAGTTTATTTTCAATTACAGTGAAATTATCGCTTGCAACATAAATAACAGTATCATCAGCGTATTTAATGATTCTGCTGTGTTTGAGGACTTCCGTGATGTCATTGAGTTCAATCAGAAACAAAAGAGGCCCAAGAATCAAACCTTGGGGAACTCCTTTAGTAATGGGATACGCATCAGAGATGGCGTCATCGTACCATACAACTTGTTTACGATTAAAAAGGTAGTCTGAAAACCAATCAAATGAGTTTCCTTCAATGCCGTATGCTGGGGGTTTAGACAGTAGACTGGCGTGACTGACAGTGTCGAATGCTTTGGATACGTCTATAAACACAGCTCCTACTAGCTGACCGTTAGCTATATCTCGTTTGATGTGTTATCGATGAAGTAGGTGACAGCAGTCTCAGTTGATCGTTCTGAGCGGAATCCGAATTGTTGATTGCACAGAAGATCGTTTACTTCGAGATAGATCATAAGCTGTCTGTGAACAAGACGCTTAAAATATATAACAGGAAGTACTGATATCGGTTTGTAATTATCAAGTTTGGCAGAGTTTCTGGATTTGAAGACAGGAACGATTTTGCCAACTTTCCAGTCATTCGGCACACAACCGTATTTTAGTGACATGTTAAAGATCATGGTTAACGGATCTATTAAACATATTATCTATTAAGATCTATTATCTTTTATAAGGTTAGATGGCAAATTATCGAGTCCTGGAGCTTTTTTACGCTTAAGTTTCCGGAGTTCTACTTCGACGGAACTGTTGGTAATTTCTTCGAATATATATAAACCGTTTATCCGTTCTCAATTTGAAGATAGGTGGTTTCTTCCAGACAAAATAGTCCATGAGATAAGGGAAAATTCATAATCATTTTGGGGACCAAGCATATTATATACCGTTGGAAAGGAAATTTTATGTAGAAAACGAATCTTGATGTTAGCAAGCCCACTTCGGTGATAGTAAGACACAAGGCTCCTTCAGGGGTCCCTACTACGTTCATGTGAGAAAATGCGATTTTTTTACAACTTTTGAATCATTTTTTTTATCAATTAAGATATATTTTAAACCATTTATGTTTATGAAATATGGTTGTCTAATGTGGTTAGAGTGTCTTAGAAAAAATAACCCTAAAAAATGCTGACGTCATCAAAAATTTTGCTGACGTCTTCAAAAATAATGAAAAACATAAAAATTACCATATTTACCATAAATGTGAAAGCTTTGTTTTAATAATATCATGTTCAGATCATCTATATTTCATCAGACTTTGATATTTAAGAAAGCACATTAAAATCATTTTAAAGTACACATTGAGCATGTCATCACTTTACCTTCTCTTTGGCAATATATACTGTACCTAACCTTGTTGATTGATAGTCTTTCATCAGATGATCTGTTTCCATACATTTGACACACAAACATCTCTAAAGATGATACCAGTTCATCTTCAATATGCATATGTGTTTGAAAGAATAGCGCAAACAGCTGAGATATCTTTTTCGTCTTTCTTAATGCGAGATGGTGATAGATCTTTGTGTTTGTACTTCTGTTGTTTATAGTGGAGATGCTAATGAAATACTTCTCTTAAATAAGCTCGATATTTTGCATTGATTTCCCACCTCTGTACTGCTCCTCCTCATCATCATCATCAATCACAAATTTTCTCCAATCACTTCGGTTTTGAGCCATGTCAACTACAGCCTTTGGTTGTAACATGCTGTCGGTATCCCCCAATAGCTTTTGGATGTAGGTCAGGTATGATGTTTTTTTGTCGGCCTGACCGCCTTCTCCCATGTGTAGGTGTATAAGGAGCATACAATCTACATGGCTCTTCCTAGGGCATCCTTAGTATATGGCCAAGAAATTTAAGCTGACGCAGCCTCACCCGATTTATCAACGGCTCAGTGTTCGTAATATTGTAGATTCTGACATTTGGAACATGGTCAATGCGCTTGATGTTAAGCATGACTCTATAGCATGATGTTGCGAAAGCGTTAATTTTACTCTCCATATTGCTTGTTAGCACTCATGATTCGCAGCCGTACAACAATAAAGTCACACATGTTGTGTCAAACAGTATGACCTTCATATCAACAGGGACAATTGGACTTCTCCATATGCGTTTCATCTTCCAGAATGCAGACCGGGCTAGGGCCTTTCGTCTGGTTAGATCTTTGTAACTCGATGCCATTATACAACCAGGATATTTAAAGTCGGAGACATGGTTAATGCACTTGCCGTAAACTTGAAGAGTTGGCTCCGAGCTACAGTTAACAGTCATATACTCCGTCTTGGGCACACTGATAACAAGACCCAGGTTTTTAGCTGCGGCTGCTGTTCTAGTTAGCTGTGACTGTGCTCTGGGGATTGAAGATTCCAGCAAGGCAATATCGTCAGCAAAATCCAGGTCATTTAGGACTTTAGCTGGGTGTCTCCTGGATTGCCGTGGATGTGTCACCACACCTGAGTCAGTATCTTCAATTGCCTTTTGCAGCATGTAGTCAATTAACACGATGAACAGAAAAGAGGCCAAAACATCTCCCTGCAATACTCCTGTTGTAACTTGGAATGGCTCAGAGATGTTTCCATCCACTATGACAACGCTTTTGGAATTGGTGTACAGAACACTAATGGCCTTCACCAATTTGTCTGGAATGCCGAAGTGACGAAGAACAGAAAACATGACCTCTCTATTGATGGAGTCAAAGGCTTTCTTGAAATCGATGAAGGTGATGGTAAGTGAGAGTTAGTAACTCTGGAAAGCCTCCATGATTCGTCTCATTCGTCTCCTACGTTTGTTGGGAAGCCAGTTGTCCCACCAGGTGTTTTGTATCTCTATTCAGTGTCATCTCGATCACCTTATCAGTTTCTGTTCTGCTGAATTTACCATCACTACTCAACTGTGCTGCAAAATTGCCAGCAATAAACTCAGCATAAATTTCTGGAAAATCATCTTCTAGTGTTGTCATTTCACAAAACATTGCTGTCAGGTATCTTGCATAGTTGATATTGTCATGGGCAAACGTATATGGAATTATGTTGCTTATACACATCATTAACAAATGCACTTGCATGTTTGGCGTGTAATAGCATCCTCGTATCTGCTTAATTGATAAAACAAAATGATTCAAAAGTTGTAAAAAATGGGCTTTACCATTTTGCGCTCCAAGCCACTCCAGGCCACTCCAAGCCACTCCAACCTACTCCAGGCCACTCCAACCCACTCCAACCCACTCCAGGCCACTCCAACCCACTCCAGGCCACTCCAAGCCACTCCAAGCCACTCCAATCCACTCCAACCCACTTCAGGCCACTCCAACCTATTTCAGGCAACTCCAAGCCACTCCAAGCCACTCCAACCCACTCCAGGCCACTCCAACCGACTCCAACCCACTCCAAGTCACTCCACCCCACTCCAACCAACTCCAAGCCACTCCAACCCACTCCAATCTACTCCAACCCACTCCAACCCACTCCAACCCACTCTAACCAACTCTAACCAACTCCAGCCCACAAAACCCACTCCAAGCTACAAAACCCCCTAGGACAAATCCCCCTTCGGACAAAAACCCCCATTTTTTTATAGAGTAGGACAAAACACTTCTTATTTTTAAATAATTATATAGTCAAGGCACCTAAAATCTACGCAAAGTCCTGGAAAAAATAACCGACAAATTTCACAATGAAAAATAATTATTAAATTGTTTGGGCAAATTTGGGCCCAAATTTTAAAATATTTTGTTTGCTTTAAAAATTGGTAGGTTTGCTAATTAAATGATGCTGATTTCAGACCAAGTACCGGAATTTGGATATTTTCACCCTAATACCTTCTTTTTGGGCAAATTTGGGCCCAAAGTTTAAAATATTCCATTTGTT
The DNA here is from genome assembly GCA_963930725.1 of Candelabrum cocksii. NCBI lineage: Eukaryota > Metazoa > Cnidaria > Hydrozoa > Anthoathecata > Candelabridae > Candelabrum > Candelabrum cocksii. Next base: position 6,670,509 of record OZ005669.1, read on the forward strand.
TTGAAAATTGGTAGGTTTGCTAATTAAATGATGCTGATTTCAAACCAAGTACCGGAATTTGGATATTTTCACCCCTAATACCTTCTTTTTGGGCAAATTTGGGTCCAAAGTTTAAAATATTCCATTTTTTTTTAAAAAATGGTAGGTTTACTAATTAGAGGATGCAGATTTCAAATCAAGTACCAGAATTTGGATATGTAAAATGTAAAACAATATTGTTTCGAACCGTCATTTTCGAATCGACAATTTCGATACTTCTGTTCACCAGATTACATATATATGGTCATGTAAATGGTAATTTTTAACTAGATTATATATACATATTGTATATGTCAATTTTCAAAGCGAACGGACTATTTTAAACTTTGGATCCAAATTTGCCCAAATAAGGTATTAGGGGTGAAAATATACAATTTCTGGTACTTGGTATAAAATCAGCATCATTTAATTAGTCAACCTGCCTATTTTTAAACCAAACGGAATACTTAAACTTTGGGCTCAAATTTGCCCAAATAAGGTATTAGTGGTGAAAATATCCAAATTCTGGTACTTGGTCTGAAATCAGCATCATTTAATTAGTAAACCTACTAATTTTCAAAGCAAACAGAATATTTTAAACTTTGGGCTCAAATTTGCCCAAATAAGGTATTAGGGCTGAAAATATCCAAATTCTGGTACTTGATTTGAAATCAAGATCCTCTAATTAGTCAACCTACCCATTTTCAAACCAAACGGAATATTTTGTGACCTGGAGTGGCCTGGAGTGGCTTGGAGTGGCTTGGAGTGTGCCTGGAGTGGCCTGGAGTGGGTGGGAGTGGCCTGGAGTGGGTTGGAGTTGTTTGGAATGGGTTGAAGTGTGTTAGAGTGGCCTGGAGTGGCTTGGAATAGCCTGGAGTGGGTTGAAGTGGGTTGGAGTGGCCAGTAGTGGGTTGGAGTGGCCTGGAATATGTTGGAGTGGCCTGGAGTAGCTTGGAGTGGAGTGGGTTGGAGTGGGTTGGAGTGGGTTGAAGTGGGTTGGAGTGGCCTGTAGTGGGTTGGAGTGGCTTGGAGTGGCCTGGAGTGGGCTGGAGTGGCTTGGAGTGGCTTGGAGCGCAAAATGGTAAAGCCCGTAAAAAATCGCATTTTCTCACATGAACGTAGTAGGGCCTCCTGAAGAAGCCTTTATTGTGTTTTACTATGACCGAAGTGGGCTTGCTAACATCAAGATTCGTTTTCTACATAAAATTTCCTTTCCAACGGTATATAATATGCTTGGTCCCCAAAATGATCAAGATTTTCGAAAATATGGCCCTAATCTCATGGACTAAAATCGAAAACAGAATTGTATTTAATTAGGAGTGAATGGGCTACAGTACAGAAGAAATTTCCAAAACCCTTAACAATGGATTCAGACAAAGATGTAATTTTACCGCACGACAGTTAATTTCACACTGCAGATCAGGAGTTAACCATGGAGTAACCTTCGAACTAATCCTCTTCGTAACCATGGGAGCGTGTTTGTCGAAGTAGTGCGATAAGATTGCTTTCATTGCTATACACGCGGAATTTGGGTTGCTACTATTATAAACAGTGGACGACCAATCGGCATTAATAAGTAAATGTTTAGATTAGCTGGGTTATATGAGCGGTAGTTTCGACACTTGATAGACATTGGAGAGATGCTCATATAGTATTTCTGTTGTTAAAGTTAATATTAAACCAGGCGGATAAAGGATGCCTAAAGAGGGGAAAAACTCCAAAAATAAATTGAACGGATAACAAGGAACTTAGCTGTGTGATTAACGTTTTAATTATACAACGTACGTCGTCACAATAATTTCTCCATCCGTGAAATGCTGAGACAAACTTAATTAAAACCAGCATTAAAACCAGCATGGTTGATCGAAGTTACCGAAGGTTACAAAATATCATTTTTCTCATTTTGTTTCTATATTTCACTACTCAAGCTCGCTTGAAAGTAGAGCGCTTGAACCCTCCAACGAGCTGCATATTTATCTGACCCAGCGTTGGTGCGCATTCACCCGCAGTATAGATGTTTTCCTCGGTTTGGTTTAGCCTCTGGACTGGCCTTCTTCACTGTAATAGTAGAGATGGTTTCAGGTGACTCTGGTCCATGGAGACATTCAGGTCACCGCCAAATCAATCGGTCGCATTTTATACGTCAGGACATTGAATGTTAGCATGTGGAGAGAGAGCCGGCAACAACTTGAGTAGTGATTAACAAACACATGGCAAGGAGACATAAAAATGCGGCGAGGGACAATGAAAAAAATAAAATATGTCTACGCCAAAACGTATACGAAACAGTAAAAATCGTATTTGCGTAGGCAACAATTTTAATAATGAAAAGACTGGCGTTTGAAGTCAATTGAAAAGTAAATTAACAAAAAGAGATACAGACGCCTAGAAAATATTACGCGAAAATAGCTTGGCGCAAGACAATAGGTATTAGAGTTGCAAAAACACGATTTGCTCTTAAGTCTTTTTTCCGTATAACACATTTACTCATAAAGAAGAATTGTGCTCATACACAAAATTTTAAGGACTTAGTTGAGCTCGTTGGACAACGTGGCGGTAAAGATGTACAATCACATCATCTCCTTGCCCCTAGCAATCTAATCTATATCTCACCAGAAATAGTCAGGTGGCTTAGCGACATTTTTCAAGGCTACGTTACCAGGCGGATAAATTTTGTACAAAGGCACTTTAAACCCTACTGATTAATACTAGAAAGGGAGCCGCCATGAAAAAATTTTGCAAAAAAAGATGGCTGCCAAAATATATACATTTGTATGGGATAAATGTTATATATGGTCCAGAGGCGTACGCAGGAAATATTTAACGTACGGCAAATTTTGGTTACGAAAGAAAGTAAGACCGCGCGGTGTAGTAAAAGCCGTAAGCTTTTCCCGAGCAACTTGCTGCGAGCTTCCACAGCTGGCGGTTTTAGGAGGGCGCTGTGAGCCCATCTAGGACTATTTAGCTCGCCCCTTAATATATAAAATTGTGATTGTTCTCAGAGACAGATTTAGACACAGTTGTGCGATATACCAAAAAATTGGAGAATCAAAGTTTTAAGAAATATCGAGGTTGTTGTGATGCAATAGAAGAAGATCGTGAATCTGCCTCTGCTTCTGTATTAAAAATTAGGGTTTGAAATACATTTTTAAAAAATCTGTATCAGAATTGGAATATAAAGAAAAACAAAAATTTTTTTCTTTTTACAAAAACAATATTATTCGTCTTCTTCACCATCGCTCACGTCCAAAAAAGGTGACTTGGACAGAATCTCAAATATATTGATGACTGGTACTGATTCTTCCGCTTGTTTCGAGCTATCTTCTTCTTCTCACCCTTCTTCTTCAAAACTGTCGCCTGCCAGTGTATATCCAGGGCATCCATCACCTTTGGTGTGACGTAAACAGCAGCCATACTAGGAAAATAAACATGACAATCCTTGCAGATTCGTTAAAGTGAAGATTATGAGCTGTGTATTTTTGTAAATATACATTAAAGTACTGCGTACGTACTTTATGGTCAAGGAAGCAGAAGAAGTGATGCACAATTTATTAGATAATTACACTGTTGTTAATATGGAAGATGTTGTGCTTGCTGGTACGGAATGAAAGTTGATTCCAGTATTACCTCAGAAGACGGTCTCTTTGTTGATTTTATGGCATGCAAAATCAACGGCACAAAATGATTAGCCTTAAAAGATTGAGTCTCTTTAGCTAACTGGCAGAAAAGAACATTAAAAATTTCAAATGAAGAAGAAGAATCTTCATAAAATGACCTAGGAATGACATACTGGTTTAATAATGCTTTAACTTTGGCTTCACCAAAGTCAGGATAATGACAAGAAATTCTTTTACCAATAACTGAAGCCAAAGCTAAAATACAAATGAAAGTTGACCACTGGCCTTTGTTAAGCATAACATAACTCTCTTTTCTTATAAGATAGCACCTTGTAAATTACTCTTAAATGTTTCGTCTGATAATCACATAAAAAGTAAAGAATTCTGAAAAGAAAACATTTCACGATTAAAAAAATATACCATACTTTAAAACACGGATGGTCAGAATAAAATTTGGCATGTAGAACAATTCCATACAACATAAAGTACACAGATCTTCACTCAAACTTGAGTTTTCAACAAGTAGCAAAAATACAGAGCTAAACAAACAATCTCCATTTGTTTGGGAACTAAAAAATAAAAAAATAGAATAAGGCCAACCTTTTGAAAAGTTATGTAGTGTATACAGTGTACACGAAATAAACATAAACATGCCACGTCACAGAATTTTAAAGCGAAAAGCAGTTAACGTAAATGTAGTCAGGGAGCTAGTGGGCAAAAAAAGTTGGCAGAGGGGGGACCAAAAATTTATGGTTGGAATTGGTAGGTTATAACCCTCTGAGTACAAAATCACTTGTCAGCCAATTTTAAATTAGCAAAATAGTCGTCACAGGCCTTAATTGTGCTTTGATGACGTCACAATACAAATGAAAATTAAAAATCTTTAAAAATGAAAATTTTTACCTTTACCTTTACTTTCAATCGTAACGAAATAATGTGCAAAATTACTTTGAGACGTCACAGTTTTTTACCAAAATACTAAATTTAAACAGTTTGTGCTACATCTACAGCTCCTTCTGTAAAATCAGAAAGCTCTGTTTGAACAAAAAATTGTAGAAAAAAATTATATACGACTTAGGTAGTAAACTATCAAATCGTTAAAGATTGTAGTAATCCATACACGGTGTTTTTTAAAAGAACATTTAAATTTGACAAAAACCTTCGAACATACTTAATTTTTATTAAATAAATTGTTTTTGATAAGGATTACGAAAGATTGGTCGCAATTTAAAGCAAGCCTTAAATGTTCTCAGCTTTATGTTGAGGCCTTATATCCTTATAAAATGCGTGTAATATACAATCAATATATATATATATATATATATATATATATATATAACTCAAACCCCTGATAACTCAAACTCTTGTTAACTCGAACTGTTTTACTCGGTCCCTTGGGGGTTCGAGTTATCGGGATTATACTGTATACATATATCTTAAAAAACATTAATAATATAAAAATATGACGGAAAAGTTAATCATCCCGGTCGGACTCGGATTCGCAGGATAACTCTGAGTCGAAACTATCGTCACTATCATTATTACATCTTTCCGGGAACGCACACAGGTCCGTACATTGAAGTCCATGTGAAACACAAGCACATGCGTAAGTTTTGCACATGGACTTCTTACATGAGCAAAAAACTAGTTGAAGGACATCCTCTGGTGCGGCAGGTAATACATTTTCGATTACACTAAACACAATGCCCTCTCCAAAAAGTGATTTCTTTAATAGGATGTACTACCCACATTTTTGCTTCTTAATTGTCACTAAAACGAACAAACTTATGAATCGCATCTCTTTTCATTGAATTTCTAATGGAATGTATTCTTTACATATATTATCTGACAAAACAGTATTTTCGTTAGGCAAAACTTGCATTAAAAAAATAATTTCATGCTTTTCTAAAAAGGGCACTTTCTTTAAAAAGAGGGGGGAGGGTCGACCGCACCCAACGATCCCCCCACGGTACGCTCCTGTACTTTGATAAAGCTTTTAAAACCATTTGAAAACATTGCCACCCATTCTATAAAACGCGCACCTTATATTCTATAAAATGCGCAAAGCAAAGCATGGTCGACGAGAGAGCTGTTTGATCGTTTTATTAAAGAAACATACATAGAGGGGGATCACAAGAAGAGCATTTAGAAGAAATTAGTACGCGCGAAAACTGGTACTTATAACTATTTGTAAAGAAATTTCTGGTAAATTCCTAGCTGAATCAATAAATAACATGGCTGGCTAACAAAGAGACCTCATTTTAGTACACCAATCTCACTACCACACTGGGTATGAGACCCATAAAGTCACAAAACAACTTAGAATTCTTCCATAGAATGAGTAACTGATTTGGGTGCGCGTTCTATAGAATGGGCGGCAATCTATAGATTGGCGCACATTCTTTGAATTCCTAGATTGCGTTGCGCATTCTATAGATTGCGTAAGTCCGTAGAAAGCGCTGAACATTTATTTTATTTATTTATGAATGTTTAAAAAGGATATTTACATTTCAGTTTAAAAATAAACTGCTATCAATATGTGTCCTTTAACAAAAAATATTAAGAAAATAATAAATGTTAAAAACGCTAGGAATATAAACTATACAACAAGATCAAACGTTTTATAAACAACTGATCATAAAATCATTTGTCCATTTGCCGTTTTACCCTGGTTTTAAAACTTTTGCTACTTCTAACATCCCTTGGAAGGGAGTTGAATAATTTCGTTCCCATAAAATAGAATCCATGCTCAGCAAATTCAAGCTTAACCCGAGGAACTTTCAACAAAGAATTTTGGTTTCTTGTATTCACACTGTGTGTGTTGATGGTAAAATAGTTTTCGAAAACAGTACACACATTTCCATCAAGGCATTTCTTTACCAGCAAAACGGCATGTTTGTCAAACTCATTCTTTAGGCTACCAGAATTTTGTTTCAATATCGAAGATGCTCGTGAATCTATAGATGACAATTTTGCGAGTTGAGTCTTTGTTAACATTAAATTAACGATGTAATTGTACTTCAATGCGGTAACGATAATACACTGATAAATTGCAAATGCAGCTTTTATGGTCAGCATTGATTTAAGCTTTCTCAAAAGTTCAATTTTCGACGATTACCTTTTTATATTTTCGATCAAAGTCATTTGCGAGATTCAAATGGTTATCTAATTCTGTTCCGAGGTACGTGTAGGATGTAGTACAGTTAATTTCTGTACCACTACAAAACAATCTGAGATTCCTCGATTCAGGTGGTATCAATGACAGTCTTTTTGATGTACCCAACAGCATACGCTCCGTTTTCCCCTTTTTCAAATTGATAATGAGATCATTTTCAAATAGGTATGTGGATATCGATTTTATATCTTCATTTAGCATCTGTTCGATTTCGTGTCCAGTTTTTCCGTGAAGGTAGATAACAGTGTCGTCTGCAAATTGAATGACTTCACTGTGACGCAGACATTTTTCGAAGTCATCAAAAAATATCAAAAATAAAAGAGGTCCCAAAATGGAACCTTGTGAGTGGAACCCCACATGTCAAGTAGTTTGGGTCCGATAGATCTTGACCTAGTTTTACAATTTGCGATCTTTCAAATAAGTAGTCTGTAAATCAACGAAGGGCTAGTCCCCTGATCCCATACAATTTCATCTTGTCAAGTAGACTGTCATGCCCTAGCGTGTCGAAAGCTTTCGATAGGTCGATGAATACTGCTCCTGTGATGAAACCTTTGTCAGCAGACTTTCTAACTGTATCTACAAACAGGGTTGTCGCTAGCTCAGTTGAACGATGTCGTCTATATCCGAACTGCTTTTCCGATAGCAGTTTGTTGTTTTCGAGATAGTCAATCAACTGACGGTGAACCGATTTTTCCAGAATTTTCGAGATGACTGGCAGAATCGAAATTGGTCTGTAATTGTTTATATCTACCTTTGATCCACTCTTGTGCAATGGTATTACTAGAGCGTTTTCCCATTCTTTTGGTACTTGACCGATGCGGAGAGAGAGATTTATAATGTACGATATCGGCTTAGCGATTTCAGATGCCACATCTTTTAACATCCCTGGAGAAAAGTTATCGATTCCAGTAGATTTATTTCGTTTTAGCTTTTTAAGTTCTCTTTCTACAAAGATCGTTGAAACATATGTACCTCAATGATCTGACAATTTCTGGAGCTTTGAATCGTTAGGAAAATTAAAATTATGAATAAAACAGACACTTTCTTGTTCAATATTCTCAGGTTGGGAGAGCCTTAACCTTTTTGGACCAGTCGCCATTTCACCATTTACTATCAAACATATTTGCGTCCGTTTTCTTTACATGATATTCCTGCCGATTAAATTCGAAGATGAAACGTTCGAAATCACTATCAGGGGTTATACAAAAGAAAACATTGATATTTTAGCCGTTGAAATTTATTTCCAAAGTAATTATTTTCATTTACCAAGCTTAAATTTTGTTTATAAAAGAATAAAACGAGAAAAATACTGAAATAAACTTGAACAACATTTATTTACACAGAAATGTAAATAATATTTTACCCCCGGTTTTAAAAACAGTTTTTTAAAACAAGATGGTGGATTGGATGTTTGCGTTGTGATGCGATGTTGATGTTAAATATTTGTAGTCAGGGCGCTATGGCACAAAAAAATTGGATGGGAAGTGGGCAAATTCTTTTACTTCCAGAACGTTTCCCTAGCCTACTCTGATGTGGAAAATATTTACTGGCAGTCATAAAATTCTTTGTGTCACATTTCCGGGAGAATTTAAGGATAATGACGGCATAGGGTGAGCGGAACTTTTTTAAAAGGGCGTTACTTAAAAATAAATTACATAAATGTCTTTATTTTTAAAAAGTAAGATAGGAATGTAGCATTTAGAAAGGTTAGAAATAACTAGAACAATAGCTAGAGACGTTTTATGTTATTATGACGTCATTCTAACATTTTGAGAAAATTCGCATTAATTAAGGTAATAACAGTGTTGAAACTCTTTTCTTTTTTTCTTTTATTATAATATAACACACACACATATATTTAAAATTAATTAATTAAAAAATATTCTGAAATAATATATGGTATGATATTAGCCTATTTTTCACTTTTACGCCTCTTTAATTTAATTTAAAAGCAGAGTGGCCTAAGCGTTGCTCTCAGAATCAAGAGGTCCCTGGTTCGACTCTCACTTGGGTCGAATTTTGCCACATCTCTGGAAGTACTGCACTCTGTTTGTTTCTCGGCGAAGTGTCTTATTCTAGAGTTGCTAGGATTTGTTTCATGTCTTTTTCGGGTTAAGAACTGAGATAGGGTATGACCTTATATAGCATCATTTCCAATACACAGGACTCTGTCATAAGCTCTGCAGTCATAGCAGTCATAGCCTCTATATAGGTTCTGCCTCTCCTCTGTATTTCCTTTCTAAAAAAATAATTATTTATTTATATATTACTTTTTACGTTAGTTCTTCTTTACCTTCTGTTTTGATTTTTCCTTTTTTTATATACAAAACTCTCGACATAAATATAAAATATAGTGCTACAATGTGCTATTTAAAATAATAAATAAGGTACTACAAACGCAACCACATAAATCAGTAAAACAGAGGCCATGTATTTTACACACACATTGATTTCCACATTTTGAATTTTTGCAGTTGCAGCAAACTAGCGCTAGAATTTCATCTGATGCTTGCTCTCGTAGCATCCAATCCATGTCAAGTTTACCGTCGACCAGTTTCCAGTCATAACATTCTGGCGAGGGTATGTCGGGATAATTCTGTAAGGATTTGTTAATTACAGCAGTGACATACGATGTTCGCTTAATGTGGCAAAGCAAAGCAAACTCTTTCGTTGATTTCATTAATTTGATTGTTTTGAGCTTTCCAAGGCCATGAAACGCATTTGTTGAATCATTTCCAGTAAAGGCGTGAAGAGATGGTAATGCAGCACAACAGTTGACTCCGAGTTCCAATGCAATATTACGAATATCGAAAATCCGTTTTTGTTTACCAACACCAACTTTGACCATCATTCTTATGTTGATTTTGTAGTCGAAATACAGGGCAAAGATTGCAATATCACTCTCAACAGTTGATACGCAAGCTTCTTTTATTCCTTGACTTGCTGCATGCGCACAACAAGGAAAGACTTTCGTGTCGGCTTCTCTTTGATCAGTTCTAAGTTCTACATTTTCAGTACATGCTACGTTACCATTAACAACTTTAAGGGTGAAGAACTTGGACTCGACGTTCACGAAGATATTTTCGTTCGAGATTAAATGAACGAAGCGAGATTCATGAGACCAATCTTTCAATTTGGCAGTCATCACAATCTATCTGAACTCATTCAATTTTGTGTAAGAACTTTTTCTTGCGTAAAGGATACATAAAAAATTTGATAAAAAAGTGTAGTTTCTACAATGGAAAATACGTTTGTTAGATACAAAAAATATCGCCCATTAAAGTGAGTATCTCCCATTTGAGTGTGCATTGAACTCGCAGGCGCTCGCAAATCGCAAACCGCATGCGATTTGCGTTTGGAGTGGAAATGGGCCTTAACGAGTACAAAGAAGTGCACGCTTCACTTACCAGATCTATTTCTTTTCCGAACAGAAGATTGAGATGAAGTTTGAACAGCATCGGCCTCATCCGTATCTTCAATTTCACTATAAGAATCCTTTGATATTTTGAATTTTTTAAAGGATTTTGAATGCGTATTACACAATCATAGCACTTTTGATGAAATTGGAGTGCATTATGTACCCTGTAGGACGGTGTTAACGACGGTATCTCCTCTTAGCTCACTATATATACAAAACGCAAAGTAAATCCGTAAATTGAATTAATATAAAGATAAAGAATTAAAAGAAAAAAATCCTGAATGAATTTGTAAAAAAGAGCAAAACCTCATATTAAAAAAAATCAATTTCTGAAAAAATCTGTTTATATATCAATTTGAAAACATTTTCATATACTTTAAAGGAAGAAATTGTTGCGGGAAGAACAAGTTGCGGGTAGAAAATGTTGCGAGCAAATTTTCGCAACTTTCGCGACACCTTTCTGTGTACATTGAGGTATGAAAATATTAAGGTCTGGTCCGTAGAAACTGCTTATAAGAAAATCCGTCCGATTTTTTAAATAATCCGTAGTAGGCTGTATTAATTTTAGAATAAATTGATTGTCCAAACGCTAAGTTGCTTGGAACGACAAGAAAAATTATCGTAAGTTCAACTTCACTCGCAACATTTTATGTACGCAACTTTTTATGAATGTCCTGTCTCGCAACATTTAATGTACGCAACTTTTTCTTCCGGCAACAATTTCTTCCTTTAAAGTATTCCCGCGCATAGTTTTCTGACACTCTCCTACGAGGATACTTTCTCATGTTCAAAACGGGGGTCCATACTTTATTATTATGTATTTAAAAAGGATTTTATGCGATAACATGAATATTTAATTTCCAATAAGTTTAAATTAAATTATTTCGGTATTTTATATTTTTTAAAAATATTTCTAATTGATGTTAAATGAATATTTTTGTTCTTCATCTTATTTACTATATAATACCCCCATAGAATAAGTAGACATTTTGTTCGATATTCGTAAACAAGAAAGAAAATGGCGGATTGTAATGGCAAGTTTTGAAAGGAAATTTGTTTATACAAAATTGGGAATTGTTGGTCCTGCAAAAGAAATTAGAGTGGCCAGTAAAGATATTTCAGTTTGTTAATCTTATATCAATGTTTTTAGCAACTTTTTAAATTGCCCACACGACATGTAAATACTTTCAAATATATGGAGCCATAGCGCCCTGACGCAGTAAATATCATCCTATCTGAGGGGTACATATTTTCCACAAGAAGTAACTTGTGGTATGCACCATTCAACTTCCAAACATCTGGAGATCTTTCCATCATCAACCAAATTATGAACATCAGAAGATGACAAAAAGTTTCTTCTGAAAGTTCCTATGCAACTCATCAAAAATACTTGATATTTCACTTTTGTCATTCGTACTACTGTTAGATAACAAGCAATGGACTCTCTCTACACAACCGGTCGGAGCCATTACTTATGTAGAAAGAGATCGATGGAACAAGATCAATCCACAAACAAGAAAAAAGCAAACCCTGGGCAGCCAATTTCAGTAGAAGTATAAAACCCTCAGCAGCCAAATAACTAATGCCGGAGGCCGACAACAGCTGACTGCAGCAAGAACAACACAAACGAAATCAAACTAAATGTGGACAAGATTGGCATTCGGCGCCTGCCGAACCGGCAGATTCCTGGGAGAAAATTTTGCTTTAAAACGCTTCACAGGCTAGACGGACTGAATTATCAAGTCTAAAACAACAGCAAAATCAACCGTTGTTTGGGGTATACAATTGTCGTGCGGAAGGATTTTTCTGAAAACAAAACGCGCGCCGAATACATATAAACCAAGAATACAACTTGCGTTATTGTTGAAATTCATATAATATAAAATTTTCATACGTTCACGTTTTGCCAGTTTTTTTACCTACGGCACATGCTGAAGTTGCCGTACCCTAGGCACGCCCCTGTGGTCAAGCGTACGATGGGTAGAACGACATAAGTGGTGGAAGGGCGACTCTCCCCCCTCTCACTAATTTTGTAGTGCATACTCAAGCTCGCATGTCCGCTGAGCTCTCCTTTTCATGAAAATTACGAAAAAAGTACGTCAAAGACAAATTTGGTGATAATAATCCACCTACCGTTCGTTGTAGTAAAGTACTTATTCTCTGGTCTCTAATAGACGTCCCCCCACTAATTGATTTTGGGAAAATTTTCCACCCCGGATGAACATTAAAACGATTATTTGTTATCATTCTAAACCGAACTGTTAAATAACAACTGAACTGAACAAAGTGAAAAGTACATGTTTACCAGCGCGATAGCGTGCTCCCGTGTTTAAACGTGCGAGCGCAGCACCGATAAAAATAAAAATAAACGGGCCCTGTGCTCCTTAATTTTTAATTCTTTAATATTTCATCATTTTTGATATAAAACATGTTCTAAGCCTCTATTAAAAAAGAAAATCTAAAAAAAATCATTATATAATTTTTGACTTCCAAACTTTGACTTTCCTCCAAACAAAGCTGTTTATGTTACATCTGCTCGGTCTGTAATTTTTACCACTTCCAATGCAATGGTGAATTGCAACCATGAGGAAGCAGACACCAGGATTTTTCTTCATGTATTACATGGACTCTGTCAGGGCATGAAAAGTGTCAAAATGTCAAAGACACAGATATTGTCGTCATCCTTACTGGTGCATTCTTCGAGTTATCTCACGCTCAACCTCTGGTGGACATTTGGGTTGCATTTGGCATGGGCAAGAATTACAGATTCTACGGCATCAACACAATCTATTCCAACCTCGCCAAGCAAATGTCACAAAGCTTTATCTGTTTTCCACGCCCTAACCGGTTGTGACACCACATCCGCCTTCAAGAGAAAGGGTAAGAAGTCAGCTTGGCAGGCATGGCAAGCATATAAAGAAGCAACAGAGACATTAGAGCACCTTGCCAGTCAACCTTATCAACACCTGGATCCAGACTCTGACCATTTAAAGAAGATCGAACGACTGATTGTTGTATTGTATGATAGAACCAGCCCCTTGACTTCAGTCAATGAGATAAGATCTGTGGAAAGGATACCACCACCACAGAACGCACTTTTCCAGCATGTGCAGCGAGCAGTGTACCAAGCTGGAATATGGACATGTACACAGACGCAGCAAGTTGTGCCTTCTCCACAAGCTTTTGGTTGGACCACGGAGTCAACTTCATGGATCCAGTATGGATAACTATCCTCGAAGTCTCCAAAGCATGTAGCCAGCTTATCAAATGTTCGTGTAAAGGAAACTGCTCGAACTGCAAGTGTGGTAAAGCCAATATCATCTGTTCACCTCTTTGCAATTGTAAATGCAATGAACGATGAGGTGTTACTTTTTGTAAAAGCTATACAAGTATAGCTTGTTAATTTTTGTTATGTCACACATTTTTTCGTATGTATTGAATGTTTTGCCTCATAACTTTCATTCATAGCCAACAATGCATAAAACACTTCAACATTAGTGGCGGCCATTTTGTTTTTTTGCAAGTGGGTTAAACTTTTTTGGATGGCCCCCTTCTAATATTAATTAGTACATGATTAGTGAACCACATGCAAAATTTGGTGCTCTTATCCGCCTTTTATCCGCGGACGGTAATTTCACTAAGCCACCTGTCTAAAATAGACAATCTGTAAACAATTCTCGAGCAGCTCCTCTGATAACATAAGATTTCATTGAAGATACCTTAAGGGAAGAAATTTTAAGAAAATTTTGCGATTGACAGGTCTAAAAACTGCGAATTTCGCGGAATTTATTTTAGCGGATAAGGTAATATATATGAATTTCGTGGCATTAATTTTCGCGGTGGGTTTAGGGGAATATTTAGTACGATATATTTGTAAGAACTTCCCCTCGGACCATTTTCCTGGTCCCTTGGAGGTTCGAGTTATCGGAAGTGCACTGTATTTTCTTATATTTTTAATTGCATGTTAAGTGACACTAAAAAAAATTCGCGGAATAAATTTTTGCGGATAAGGCATTTTCATTAAGTTTCGCGGAATTTAATTTCGCGATTTGGGGCCAAAATTTCAAAAAAAAAGTTTCTTCCCGCGAAAATTTCTTTCCTTAAGGTAGTGGCTGAGGGTGTCAGTTAGGATAGATGTGGGGAGATAGTTTGTCATATCATCATTTGGGCCACATTTGTGTAACGGTATGCCTCTCCGTATATGCTACTGTTCATAAATATCTACAAGGAATTTGCTCTAGAAAGTTTTTCTGAATTAATGATTGTAAAGGAGTTTCTACATCTTCTATTCTTAGGATTTCCTTTATAGTTTTCTAAAATTTAACAGCATTTTACTTTCCGTACACACGCAACACATCCATGGTCGCTTATAGTGCTGTTACTGTAGTTTTCCATATTGCTGACATTAAATCCGCGTTTTTCCTCTCTTCCTCTAACCATTTTTAAAAATTGCGGTAATGATTTCGAAGTTTTCTTTTGAAAATCAGTTAACTACTAACTACATATAACTTTTGAACAAAATGCGAAAATATGTGTTCGTAAAATTATAGCTTTTCATTGATTCGCGAAATTTTCCCTATTCATCAATTTGCGAAATCGTTGATTTTCTTGACTAGCGAAAATTAATGATCTTTAAGGTAGTAATATTTTTTTGTGTTATATTACGCATCCACTTTTTAATGTGTTTGGATCTTTTACAGCATTCCATCCACTACAAGTTTATCATTGTACTCTTCTTTCAGCGTTTACTTCTGTAAGCAGTTCTATATGTTAGGCATTAGGTGCATGAAACCTCGAGCTACAAATTTCTTTTTGTTACCCGAAACTTTTAAATCTCAAAGCTAACTTTTTTAACTACTCACTACTCTTAACGTTTCGATTATTTCATAAAATACATACTTTTAGTAAAATTAATTAAGTTTTGATTCTCGCTCTGTGTATTACAACCCAGGCCCCTAAACGTTTGATTGTGCGTAAGCAGTCTAATTGGTGTAGTTGGCTAATTTTTTATATTAGTACTGTAGAATTTTGAGTCAACCTTAAAAATTTATATAAAGACATCTTATATACACCGTTGGAAAGCTTAGAATCTCAGGATTGAGGAAATGAATCGTATCATTTTTTTAGGCTGGGCAAAATATTTTACATACCGGAATAGGCACAACCTAAATATCACCTAAATCGAACACTTTCAACAAATTTAAGTGGTATTGTTAATCTAATAGAATATATTACAGATAACTCCTAAATAATTTTCTCAAAACAAAGTCAATCACTACCGTGAAGGAGAAGGTGGCCTTAATGCTACTGGCACCTTTGCACGCGAAATGAAACATTGAAATGTTTAATGAGATGACGTCAACTGAGGAAAAAAAAATATGCCTGAAAGGATGGCAAATAGCAGGCATCAAGGACGCGGTGGAAAAAGGTTTATCTAAACTACCCTGCCTCGACCCATTTGAAAACATTGATCTTATGTTAGGAGAAAATGCATCTCGTGAGATGATTAATACGCACGAAGAAGGATCTAAGTACGTAGATGAAATTGGAAATGAGAGCGAAAGCGATGAGTGGGTTGAGGAAAATGAAGAGTACAACAGAATCATATTTGTAACTTTTGATGACGAAGAAAACCTTTAATTTGTAAACTAGGTATAAAAATATGGTATATGACAAGAAAAACGTTTATATGCATAAAAAATGCTCTACTTGTAAAGTGTTTTAATGTTTATTTCCCTTAGTATGATAGGCCTCTGAGTTTACAAAATCTTTTATTTTTTCCGATTCGCAAAAATAAATCCTCGCGAAAAATTTGAAAACCTCTGATTCGCGAAAATTTTGAAAACTTCTGATTCGCGAAAATAAGTCCTCGCAAAATACGATTTCTTTCGACTCGCGAAAATAAGTCCTCGCAAAAATTAATCCACTTAAGGTATACGGTGGCCGACAAGGGCAAAAAATGTTAGTTTCCTATTTTTCGGTAAATCTTTATTTTTTTGATAAAATCTTTATTTTTTTGGGATAACCTTTATTTTGTTGGGAAAATCCTTAATTTTTTGGTAAAATGTTCGTTTCTTTTTTCTGGTAAAATGTTCGTTTCTTTTTTCTGGTAAAATGTTCGTTTCATTTTTCTGGAAAATGTTGATGTTTCGGAAAATGTTTATTTTCAAAGTAGAACGTTTGTTTCATTTTTCTGGAAAAAAGCTTCATTTTTTGGAAAAATGTTTGTTTCGTTTTTCTTAGAAATTTTTTTTTTCTAAACTTTTTAAAACATTTTAGTTCTATGAAACACTGCCATCGCGGCGCCATTTTTTGTTAAGATAAGTTACAAGCTAGCACTTACAGATTTAGCCAAAAGCTGTAATATCCTTTCGCCTGAATTTTGATCGTTAAGATTTTACTATTAGTGCATCGCAACATTTCTCACGACCTTATTAATTGAAAAAACAACTTTCGTTCGAATCATATGAGTTGTATCTAGGAAAATCATAACACTTGGAACCTCGCTGGAATAAAATCGGCATGAAAACGAGACAAAATTAATTCATGCTCATTTTCAAAAGAATAATCATCACGTGTATGCTCTTCTATTTCTTCCTAATCGGTCGGATCAAAGTTTTGTATATGATTTTGTTTGTGATAATTTTCGGGGGAAAAATACAACACATCTGGACGCCCAGAAGCAGTTGCATACCTAGAACTTCTGATCAAGTGGCAGTTCCAGTACTCTTTAATTTCATCTAAATCACTCTGTAGTATTTTGCTAAAACAATAGCGAAAACATGCTAATTGAAACTCGTTACTTCTCTGAAGAATTCGATAATGAAAGAACTCCGATGTCGACGGTATTGGGACCACCAGCTTTCTATTCTTTGATTGGCATTGGAAGGTCCGTAGATGCGAGATTTTATCCCTAAAAAGTTATCGTTATGATTTCTCCTCAGAAAGCTTTGAATAGCAGCAACACCTACATTTTCACTTCCACAGTCAGAGCGAACACGCTTCGGTAATCCAATAAGATTAATTACTGTTTCAAGAAATAAGCTCGCGACGTACTTGGGATTATTATTCGATGATAGCACTTTCAACCACAAAATCCGCGACTAAACCCATCAATGCATCCATGAATTGGAAAACCGTAGGGTTTCAGTTTATCATAACCGTCGATGTGCTAAGTTTCGTTAGGTCTAGCACTGAAATAATGTCTACGTGATAATCTTCGTCGTCTACGAGCATTACAACCCTCTGGATCGATTCTTTTTAACCTTCACATTACTAAATCCCTAGGGACATATAAACCATGAAATAAATGTAGACGATACCACATTGTGCAATATCCACTACCGGAAGAAGGACCCTGAAGTTCTTCGTCAATAGCTGTATCAACTTGAGAAGCGATTTTTTCGGTGACATTTGATGTCCGTCTCAATCCGTAGAGACAAAGACGGGTTAAGTGTTCGTAGAGAAATTTTCCAATTATGATGATGAAAAAAACCTGCTCGATTTCGGAATAATAATATCCCTTCCTGAAATACCATGTTATGATGTATTCTTCTGTTGAACACGGAATTTTTTTGCCGCAATGAAAGCAAAGATTATAAACAATAGATATTACAGTGGAACAATACAAACAAGTTCTTTGATTCCAGTCCGGTGGAAGTTCCATGGTCACAAACTTTTAATTTTCATCTAAAAATAAAAAGATCTGACATTAGGGATCGCACAAGACGGGGGTAACGCTACAAGACCAGACACAATATATAAAACAGCCATTATATTGATTACAGGGTTTTTTTAAAATCAAGTTAATCTTTGTAATTAGATTAAATTAGACTCTATAATTTACTAATTTGGGTCTGTAAAATACACATTTAACAGGTACTCAGACCAAGAATATTTAGTTTACAATTTTGCAAATACAAATAAATATCTATCAGCCCGCCGAAAAAGACGTACCAATTATTTTTCTAATTTGAGATATTAAATTTTAAAGCTTTGCTGACTTTACCCCCGGATTTACTGTTTGTCCCGCTAAATTGAAAGAAATGGTCATTTTCTGTTCTAAAAAAGGTGTAAAATTGACTATACAAGGCCATATCTCGAGAACCACTTATCCAATCGAGACAAACGACACCTCTTTTTCCTCTCTGCTATACCTCTATACAATGGTAATTTTTGTATTTTGCATTAAATTTCCCCCTTATACAGGGCCTCTGGAAAATAACTATTACCGAACAATAGATTAACAAAAGAGAACAAACTTTGTTACTACTTTGAAAGGAATGTTGATAGTTTTTTTCCAGATACCTTGTATACATATATGAATGAGATTCCAGGTAGAAAAAACAATGACTTAAAAACATCTAAATGACGTGAACATAATATGAACAAGTTTGCTAGCGTGATAATATAAAGAAAAAAATAATAATAAAAATCAAATTTTCATGTAAATGAGAACAAAAAACTTTCTCTGTTATTCAAGATGTTGCTTAGCTCTTGTGCTAATTCATTATAGTTTGGATATGAATCAGAGTTCCATCATAGGCACACAAGTTCGGACAACGGGGGCTCTAGGTTTTTGATCATGTATGAACACTAGTTGAATTCGCTCGTTTGGCATCATATCTCCTTCAGTGAAAAACTGCAAGAACTTTTTCATCTCTCCAGGACTTAATGACTTTATGTAACGACACAGATGATCAAACACAGTATTTTCTTGATCATTTTTAGCAGACCAGCTAAAACACTTTACAATTTTATTTGTAGTAGGTTTCCGATCATTATAAAATGAGATAACACCATTGACACTTTTGAACTCATCTGACAGTTTTTTTGAAAATTGGCAAGCAAAACAATTTGCGAAATATCGGGGTCGCTGCACGATCTCTTGATATGTCAATTCTAAAAAAATTTGACAACTGAAGAGGAAAGTAACCAATCCTTAGTCCATATAATAGAATACGTGCAATAGCCTCCCAATGGGTCTTTGACATATCATGACGAATGATGGGCACCTTTTCTTGACAACCATTTGTGTTAGCTGGTAAAAATTGCGCAAAAAAGTGCAAAACACTTCTTTTACCATGCTAATCCCCTTTCCTTCCTCCTCCGCACCTCTGGGATCAATTAGGGTCACTTTCAAATCATATCCCAATATATATATCTTCATCTTTGAAAAGGTCAATGAGCTCTCTATACAATGACAGGCAATGCAATGTCATAAATTTAGAAACCAGAACCTTATTATAGCTATCTAAAAAGTAAACAACAATAAATAGAAAAAAATGTTTCATGAAAATACAATTCTTGGAAGAGCAAAAAAGAATTAATAAGCCAAATATTGATAACAATAATAACATTTAGTGCTTTTCTTAAAATAAGTACCTAATCAGCTTTAACATTCAGATTTTGAGTTTTTCCGAAAATATTCTGCAGTTTTCAAAAATGAATGGCGATAAATATTTCAATCATTCAACTGCATAGAATCAATGGAACTAGGGTACACATCCATGAAATTTCATAGAAAATCATCAATCTATGAAATCAAATTCCTGTAAAATGTATTGCTATAAAACAACTCACCATCCAGGCTTGAATTTGCTTGCTCATCATGGTCATTTTTTGTTTGTTTGCTGACACAATTCTCTAGCAGAATGCAGCATCCTGAATGCATCTGAGGCAATCATCAATAAATGTGTGTGGAAGAACAAACAGGGCAAATCTTCCGCTGTCCCACTCTATAGAAGAGATGAAAAGTTTTTTCTCGACTTTTTATGCCTTAGAGTAACAAGAGTTCTTTATAACAGATATATTGCTATCACAGCACTTTAAGTATGGAAGAGAAATTGATCTTGAATATCATCATTATTATTATTATCATCGTTCATATTTTGACATGTTATCTATGTCAGTAAAATCTTACAATTAATATATAATATACTGGTATCAATGAGAGACCTGTTTAAATGAATTTAAATAACTACCAATAGTGTTACAAACGCCTACCAGCAATAGACAATTCCGATAATACCACCACGGCTATTGATTGAATTAAAGATACGCAACCTAGCAACTGGCTAATATTAGAAACCATTTTTCTCAATTATTTCTACTGTTAGTAACTGGGAAATCCTTTCATTTAGATTATTAGATAAATATTGAGGAATGGTTTCTACTCTCGAGAGTTGCTAGGTTGCATATATAATCTTTCATTCATTGTCTGCGCTATTATCAGAATTATCTATTGTCCTCGAAGTGTTGTACTGTACTGAAGATTTTTGTCACAATTACTTGATTCTTTGTTCTTGAGCACTAGTGTAGTGTAGCTAAAAGTAAAGGAAATCATTAGTACGAATACCAATCGTCTGAGCTTCTCAAAAGCTGCTAGCATTAGATTGTAATATCCCCAATCTGCGTGACATCCACTGAGTGGGATTCTTGATCCAGTCTTTTGTCTCAGTTCTCCGTCTTCGGCATATCGAAGAACAGAAATAGAAATAGTAATATCCTCAGATGTTTTATGCCTTTTTGACTTTGATGGTTGGAAACGACTTGTTCGATCTTTTTTCTTTTCTTTCATAAAATCTGTAAGGGTCGATGGGTTAGAATTTGACGACCTAGGCAAGGTTTCTTCCTTTGCTACTTTTTCACCACATCCAGAACACAATCTTTGGTTTGTTTAACATTGTTGACTACAATTTGTGCAATAATACATTATATTAGATAATATATACAACCTAAACAAAAATGGCAGCATTGTAAATACATCACTTTAAAATCTTGTCCTTCAATCGTTCCCACACATGCCATACCTGTTTACATTACACTTAGCTATACACTGTTTCTAGAGTTTGTAATGAGCCAGCAGCAGATGTGTATCTGCATATATAGTGTATGGTTATCCCCTCGCCCCAGTCTGCAGATTGTGGAAAACACGCACCTGAAATAAATGTGTGAAAAAAGTTAATGCGCACCTGAGAACAATAGGTTGTGTTATGAGAAAATGTTGGGTCACCTCGCGCGAAGCGCATACTTTTTTTGAACTGGGGGTATGGGGAAATTGGAAAATTTTTTGTAATACAGCGACAGATGAGCTAAAAGTGCAAAGAAATTGTACTTTGTCCTTTTTTGTTATAATCTGCTATATTCAGTTTGTGTTATATTGAATATTGTCAAAATTAGTGGTGCACATTTTTGCGCACCTGCACTTGAAAATTTATGATTTAAGGAATCTTCGTACGTACATAGTTAAAAAAATAAATACATCATATCATATCATAATGAACCATGTCGTGCCTGCTACCTGCACGGTTAGCAGACGAAATCATCCACCAAAATGAGGCGGCCGGGAATCGTAAAATATGACGTCATAGCATTCTGAAATCGGTTCCGTGAAAATTAATCAATATGTTTGAGTTGGTGATGCTAGATTTCTTTCCGAACATAGAGTCAAATACCTATCTGGGAGACCATCTCTACTCTACATTTTTTTACTTTTCTTTCTTTCAGAGAGATGATTGAATGTGAAAGTTGCTTAAACTGGTTTCACAAGATGTGTTCCAACAGAGGTTTTAAATGATGAAAACGAAAAATGGTAGTGTGATGATTGTTCCAAAAAAAATGAAGAATAAAAATTGTAAAGTTAAATTTAATAACAGAGTAGATAATATCATGGCCTACTTAAATACACGGCCTGATATTACGCATTTTGAAGAAAAAAATAGAAGGCCGGCGTACGATTTGGCATCATGTTTTAGTTTAAGAATGGCGTTTTTGACATTAACTTATCAATATTTAAAAATGTTTTATGGAGATTTATTTTATGGGGATGGGGATATTGAAAAATTATTTATTCATTATTTGGTTGTGAAGTGCAATCACTGATCATGATGTGTATTTAAAATTAAAATTTAGAAGCTAGAGATATTAATTAATTTTTAGCGCCTATTATTTGGTAAAAGGTACCTAGGTACTTATTTAATCTAACCAAACTTTTAATCTATATATTATCATTGTTATTCAGTTATATATAAACCATACACCTATGCATATATTGATATTGCGACCTGTAAAAACGGTATTTGTAGCTAGTTTTATTGAAAAATAAAATAGTCAGAGATGAAAAACTTCTTCAAGAAATATGTTATGATCTAAATATATAGCTAGCTATTTAATATAATTCTTTATGAAATAATCAGCTAACTATATTCTAACTAATAATTATATATATATATATATATATATATATATGCTTTACTATAATATAGCTAAATAATAAATGAAATGGTGAATAAATGTTGCGTTGTAAATTGTCGATCGAATTATTTGACAGAAGAGAAGTCAACTGCTGTACTATTCTTCCCAACCGATGAAGATCTGAGGAAACGCTGGGTCAAATTTATAAACAGAAAGGATTGGCAACCTTCTTCATATTCAGTTGTTTGCGTCAATCATTTTGAAAGCAAGTAATTGAGTAAAGGCGATCAGCGTACCCGTTTAAATAAAAAGTTGAAACCTGTTCCAACAATTTACCCATCATTATACAGCAGCAATACAATAAAAATCAATGCGAAACCATCATTAAATTCCACAATATCTTTGCCTTGAAAATCACCTATTAAACGACATCTCAGAAAAGATGGATTCAATGAGTGTAAATTAAGTGATGTTATCAAGGATTTCACCTCTGTTGATCAATGTTTATGTCCAGTTGATTATGCTTGTACTAAATATAATGATCATGTTGTTTATTATAAAACTGTAACAAATGACATGTCGGTTCCTGAAATTACTGAATGTATCAGAGTTGACAAAAACTTGCATGTTAAGCTATACTACAAAGGATCACAAATCCCTCTTCCGCAATGGTTTCGGCATGGTCAAGATTGTGTGTTGTCGCATAAAAGTATGCTTGAAAATTTACCATATGTAGTGAAAGCTTTTCCTGAAAGAAAGATAGAAGGAGGATGGTTGAAAAATGAAATTCTCAAGTGTGTTCATATTTTGCATTAATATGGATTTAATGTGCGTGGTGTGTGATAATCATGCAACTAATGTTTCAGCACACAGTAAATTATTAGCTACCAGTCACGGTGAGGATGATTTCATAACTCTCTTTGGAAATAATAGTTATTTGTTTTACGACTCAGTTTACCTTATAAAGAATATTCAAAATAATTTGTTGAATAATTAGAGGTTCTTGTTTCCACCATACCGATTTGATGGATTTTATGATGAAATTAATGTCAGTGGAGGTGAGACATCATGAAAATTATTGCATGATACTCATGAGAAAGATAAAAAAACTTGATGGCAATTTACGAAAGGCACCAAACCTTTCTGCAAAGGTTTTATATCCTGGAAATTGCAAACAAAGTGTGTCAGTTGCACTTGCAATATTTCATGAAACAACTTCTACTGCCATCAAGTCATATTTTCCAGATCGTAGTGATGCAGCTGAATTTTTGAATTTAATTAATATTTGGTGGACCATATTAAACTCCAAGAACCAATTTTCCTCTAATAACCGATTGGGAAATGCTGCTATACAAGGTGATAATAAGCCTAGATTCTTAAGGGCAATGGCAGATTGGATTGAACAGTGGCAGATTGAACGAATTTCACACCATGAAAAATTTACTTTAACATCGCAGACTAGTTCTGCATTTAAACGTACACTTCGATGCCATGCATCATTAATTAAAGATCTGTTGAACGAGAAAGAATACAAGTTTGTTTTAACTGCTAGATTGCAAAGTGACCCTTTGGAAAGGAGGTTTGGTCAATATCGCCAAATGAGTGGTGGAAGATTTTTGGTTGCGTTGAAAGATGTGTATTGTTCAGAAAGAATACTAAAAATTAAAAGTTTGTTGAAGGAAGATATTAATATTGACGAAAATGTAAAAGTTGATATGACTAACAGTGAGCTACTTGAAAGATTTTCATTAAGTATACAAAGCGCAAATAACAGTACTGATAACATTTCATTATGTGAAGACAGCAGAGAAGTTAGTGTGCACATAGCAGGTTATGTTGCAAAAAAGCTAAATAAACATTTTCGTGACTGTTGCAGTATGATGTTAATAGGTAATTTATCTCCAGAATGTTCTGATAGCCACTACTTGCAATTATTATCAAGGGATGGATTAACAATTTATTCACTCAGCCTAATAGTCCGGGCATATTGGGGGGAATACACCACCTTGAACTATAATTTTGTCCATATGGATTTTTTGGTTCATAAGACCCTCCTGATAAAGAATTTCGATGGTTTTCAGGCTGGTTAGGTGGCACAAAAAATTTCTGGCCCCTAAAGTGACCCTAGGTGACAAAAAAACGTTCGAAAATTTGAGCATATTGGCGAAAACAAAATCGGCTATAACTCTCTAAATAATTAAGATTAACTAAAGAAACTTTCTAGAAATGTTGACTAGTAGATATGAAATGTGAACATAATAAAATTTTTTGCTGACGTCATCATTTTTTGCTGAAGTCAGTAGTTTTTCAATAAAATTACCATATTTTTCAATAAAATAACTAGATACTGAAGCATATTTTAGTATGGGAACCACCAGCTGTAAAATAAATTGTGCATAGACTTTAATTTAGGTTCCTAATACACTCATGATAAAGATTGGCCATATTTTTTGGGTGGATTAGGTAGCAAAAAACATTTCTAGCACAATAAAGACGGAGGCAGATATACGCAAAATGCATATAGCATACTGCATAAAACATATTTATTTAAATATCTCATTGACATTAGGTGCTAAGTACTTGAAATTTTTACCAATGACAGATGATGACAGAACAAGTCTAAATATAAATTATCAGTTAGGCTACCTGTTTGGTTGGTATTTTACAGAACAAAACATAAAATCTGCAATGACTTGAGATCAAATTTTCTGGTCTGTATAATACAAGCTTTTAATTAGACTTTTATCTATAATTCAACATGGAAGACATTGCACTGTCAATATCTAATTAAATTTTCAAATGTTTTTTTTGTTTTGTTATGGAAATTGGTTGGACTACTGATGTTAATATTGTTTCAATTTCTTTTCGATATGTTCTTCGATTTTTATTTTATATATGTAGATATAGTTAAATAAAAAGAAAGATGGAATGCATTGTGCATTATGATAACCAAGCAAACTACAGTATCTTGAAGAAGGTGTCAGTTATTAATATTGAACGTATTCTTTTGGCTAACTAAAAGAGGTTACAAATTGGTGGTGCACAACATCACAGTCAATGCGATCAAATCCCAAGCATCTTGGATCTAGAAACCCATGGGGTCCATTTGGAACCTTGTTATAAGCGGTAAGATGGTTCTTATTTTCTTCACCTACGTGTATTGTTTTTAAAAGAAAATTCAATAGAAATTAAAAGTGATAAATAGAAAGTCTTCGATCTTACGTATGGTATGACATTGTTTCAAAGGAAATCTTAATTTCTCCCAGATTTACATCTATCCTTGGGAACAAAAAATTTAAAGCAGAAAAACCTGTTCAGTCTCGTCAATCAGATCGATTATCATCACCATTGCCGTCACCACGATCATTAGCATGGGTTTACCCCAAGGAATGTAATCTGTGTTCCAAATTCAGGGTTCAGAAAAATAGTAAGAAGTACGAACCTTATAAAATAACAACTCATACTGCTGAAAACACAATCAAAGCTGCTGCGAAAGTAAAAGATGAAAAACTTTACAGTGACATTAAAGACCTGGACCTTATTGCGAAGGAGTTCAAGGTTCACAAGCACTGCTATCAGCAATATACCAATGGGTACGGTCATGGCTTTCGTTCCCGCGAAGCCAATATTGATAAAGATGGAGCCACGGGACAGACAGAAGGTAAATATGATATTGGAAAGTTTGAGGAGGTGAAAGAGTTCGTAATGGATGAATTTCTTGGTTTGGGAAAAGCTGTTTCCCTAAATGTCTTACATGAAATCTTGACTTGCAGTCGGTGATAGCAGATATAGAAATAAGCTTAAAATTAAACTGAAAAATCATTTTAAAGAACAAATTTCATTTGTTGTCCTAACAAAAAAGACAGCTGAAGTCGTCATCCCAACCGAATGCCTTGATGGTACTTTTCTAAATCATTGTTGAACAAGAACCCTCAAAACCGCAGCCAATTATCTTAGAGACAACATATTGAATACGTTTATTGAGCTTCCGAAAATAAAGTGGCCACTGTCATTAGAAGAGCTGTCAGAACCTAACAGAAGTCCACCCCGATCACTTTATACATTCCTAGAAACGTTGATAAACCAATCAAATCATCATTTAATTCCACCAACTAATTTAGCACGTCTTGTAGAATCATTTGCCCATGATATAGCTTTTGCGGTGACACGTGGAAAGTATATACAACGAAAGCATTTCTTATTGGGTCAAGGCATACATAATCTTACAGGCAGTAGAAAAGTGATAGACGTTCTTCATAAGCTTGGACATTGCATCTCGTACAACACAGTGTGTGAAATTGAAACGGCTCAAGCAGAATGCGCCTTAGAAGCAGCAAAGCGATCTAGTATACTCAAACTAAGACCTTCAGGCGATGAGACAGTTTTCACACATTTTTGGGTAGATAATTTTGATATCAAGGTTGAGCGATTGAAAGGTGGGGGTTCCATAAATACTACACACTTAATGGCGTTTCAGGAAGATCGAAACCATGGAAGAAACACAGCGACAATAACAGTACCACGTAGAAAGAGTCGTAAACTGTTTTACGAAGATGTAAACATAGAAATGAGACCCGTTGATGAAAAAAAAGAACCAGAAAAGAAAAAAGTTGGAAGCCAGTCTTACTACCAAGAAAAGGTATCTTTGTTCAATAAATTACACTTTGTATGGGTCTACGCCCGCAAACAAAACTATTTTGATCAAGTGATTCCAATATTCAAAGGCTGGACACTTAACATTCGTTCCAGTTATCAGACAGGCGTGATCAAGAAAACAGTTGAAACCTATCTTCCTCCACTAACGACAAAAGTCACAGAATTCTCGACGATCCAAAAATACATAACATACCTTCAAGGTTTGGCAGCTGACGTTAACATGCCTTATGTCAATATTACCCTCGATGTTGGTGCCGCTATCAATGCTTATAAGACTGTCTGGAGCATACCAGAACAGTACAAAAATGTTATCATACATCTCGGGAGCTTTCACTTTCTTAAAGAAAACTTTCAGGTATGTAGCGGTCTTCATTGCTGATTTATTTTAAACAGTTTAAATTTGTTGATCCAATTGTATTCATAAGGCTTGGTACATAGATCTATTAAGCTTCCAATTTGTCTAGGTTTTAATGAAGATAAATAATTATTCATAGAGTTATTCTCTGTTTCCATAGATCCTTGGCTCTCTAGTTACTGGTGCAGGTTTTGAGGATGCTGTTTACCAGTCTGGCCTGTGTACTTCTGGTAGTCTTCAGGGTGTCATTGCAGGGTCGCACTATAACAGAGCTTGGTCTGTGCACTTGGTATTTTTTGAGGCGCTCGAACGACTACTCTTGACACGATTTCTGGTGGAAAAAAAACCTCGGATTCCAGTTTGATTAAAGAATTACTGTGTGGACACCAACTCTACAACAATTGATAAAGATTTCATGAAGAATTCTTCAAAAATTCTGGAAGAGTATAAGGAATTTCGCAAGCAAGTCTCAACTGGCGCTATTGGGAAAACGGCACAATTCTGGATGATATATCTAAACCAAATGCGGACGCAAATGTTAGCATTGACAGCTGTCCAGGAAAATGATTTGGAAATGTTGATCTGTTCATGAAAGTCATTCATACCATTCTATTTAACGATGAATAAAATGAATTATGCAAGGTAATCAGTTTTATATCCAATATCGTTAGCTATATATCTACCGAAATACACCATTGCAAAACAACTTATAACGTACGACTAAACAACTAGGTTCAGTGACACTTGATAAGTGTTACGTTGTATTTGTATATTCTTTCTGTATAACTTTCTAGATACGGAAGTTATTATGTACATGTCTTGATGAACATAGATGAACATTATCCAGGAATGAAGGAGTATCTACAGCTTGGTGGAATATCAGCACAACCTCAAACTAGTCATTCTGTCAGAACAGCAACAGACCAGCGTGGGGAACAAACTATAAATAAAGACGCTAAAACAACTGGTAATTCTTCTAAAACTTCTGAAACTTAGATAGAACTTCTCTCCTTCGATTAGAGCAGAAAAAGAACATCTATAGGAGTTGTATGGGAATCAAATACCTTTGCACTTGTGTATCATGAGAAACATTCTCTGAATAATTCAGATAATTTATTGTATTTAGGTGGTGTAAAAGCTTTTGCAAGTTCCGATGCAAACGTTCTCAAGTGGTGTTTGAACCGTCCATCGCAATCAAATCTTCTAAAGTAACTGAAAACTTTTGTTGGACTAGATTATTCAACTGAGTGTTACAAGCCTTTGCGTCTTTGTGAAATATCTAGATCAGAAAAAAAAGGTGGCAAATCTGATAGAAGTTCTCGAAAATGAATACCTCAACCCTTAGAGCCGATGTTACGAGCATGGTTGGCAGGCAGATGGCACCATACACTGGATTACGGAGCCTTATCCAGATGACATTTGTGATTTGTTAGAGCACGATATCGGTGAAACGGACGGTGAAGACAGTGACATTTATGAAAGTGAGGTGGAAAGTGACGAGGATGATATTTAGAATGATTATGTTACTTTTTTAAGTTATCAAGGCCTAATGAATTTTAAAAGATGTATTGCTGTTTGCATAATATGGGGGACTTTTTTGTTAGATTTGTTTTGTTATCATCTGTCATTGGTAAAAATTTCAAGTACTTACCACCTAATGTCAATGAGATATTTAAATAAATATGCTTTATGCAGTATGCTATATGTATTTTGTGTATATCTGCCCCGTCTTTATTGTGTTAGAAATGTTTTTTGCAAGCTAATCCACCCAAAACATATGGCCAATCTTTATCATGAGTGTATTAGGAACCTAAATTAAAGTCTAAGCACAATTTATTTTACAGTTGGTGGTTCCCATACTAAAATACGCTTCAGTATCTGGTTATTTTATTGAAAAATATGGTAATTTTATTGAAAAACTGCTGACTTCAGCAAAAAATGATGACGTCAGCAAAAAATTTTATTATGTTCACATTTCATATCTACTAGTCAACATTTCTAGAAAGTTTCTTTAGTTAATCTTAATTATTTAGAGAGTTATAGCCGATTTTGTTTTCGCCAATATGCTCAAATTTTCGAACGTTTTTTTGTCACCTAGGGTCACTTTAGGGGCCAGAAATTTTTTTTGCCACCTAACCAGCCTGAAAACCATCGAAATTCTTCATCAGGAGGGTCTTATGAACCAAAAAATCCATATGGACAAAATTATGGTTTAAGGTGGTGTATTCCCCCCAATATGCCCGGACTAATACTCTGTAAGAAAGAGGTCTATAAATATATCATACGACGTGCTTGGATTATTTGACGAATAAACATTTTCCCAGTTTACCGTTTTCAAAGATTCCTTAAACAAGATTATGTTATCATAACGATGTTTCTTTTGAAAACTTTTGTTTTTCTGTCTTTTTTCTTTATTACTTAAGTTGATTGCACAATAAACCGCAAAATGGTCAGAACTCAGAAACGTCACATTTAATTACACCAGAGTTTATTTTCGGAATAATATTAGTGTTGCAAAATATGTTGTCTATCAAAGTGGCAGATGCTCTTGTTACCCGCGTGGGGCGATTAATAGTTGGCGACATTGCATTTTGAATGAAGGTGTTTAGGAATGTGGTAGTAATTTCGTCGTTACATAGGATATTAAGGTTAAAGTCGCCAAGGAGGAAAATGCGCTGAATATCGATGAATGAAAGAAAGGGTTTTAGAGATTGACTGGGTGGTCTATAAACCGAACATATAAAAATGTTCTTGCGAGCCGGGAAAATAACTTCTAAAGTGTAAAATTCGAAGAACACATTGCTTTGTGATATATCGTACCGGATTTTATAAGATAATTTGTTAAGGATAAACACATATACCTCCCCCAGATTTCTGTTTTCTTGGAAAAGAGAGAAGTGTATAATCCTTTAGATAAAATTTTGAGTCATTTGAAGTGTCAGTATTGCACCAAGCCTCGGTCAAACATGATGGCAATTTGATAACAATTCTTTAAATTTTCAAAAATTTTATAGATGGATCTAATGTTTAAGTGTAGGATCGAGAATTGCGAGCTTAAATTTGGTATAGAGTGAACTTCATGATAATAACAACTTAAATGTTCATTCACTGAGTTCAGATCGTTACAGTTTATGAGGAAATTAAAAAATTTTTGCTGGTTAAATTTCAAGGTTTCAAAACTAGTGGTTTCCATTTTTAAAAAGAAAATATACTTTTGCTGTAATTAAATAAGTCATGTCTATTTATTAACTTGACTTACTTCCTACTTGTTTACCCAATTTGGTGGAGATTTTGTGATCAGCTTGTCGTAACGCACAACCGCAAAATGACCACCGTCGCGTAATCTTTTCTTGGTGATTTCTAGTTCGCTCCGCTTACGTGTTGTTTCTTCAGAAAAGTCTTGGTTTATAAAGACTTTTCTCTTCGATCCAAGTCGCTCTTCTCTCGCTTTCTTGATAATTTTCTCTCTCGTTTGATAATTTAGAAATTTCGCTATTATAGTTCTAGGCCGCCCTTCACTCCGATTTTCCAGATTTCCCACTCGATGCGCTCGTTCAATGGCAAACTCGTCAAGCTTTATGTTAAGCTTATTTTCTAGAACATTTTTAACTTTCATTTCGCTCTCCTCCCAAGATTCATTTTTATTTTCAACAATTCCATCAAACCTTAAATTGTTTCTTCTGCTCCTGTCCTCTAAATACGTTATTTTTTGTTTAAGATCTTTCACTTGTCCTTGCGGATTGTACAATTCTGTGATCTTGTGTTCAACTTTGGTTATCTTTTCTTTTAACTCATTATTACCTCTTGAACAAGTCTCTTCTATGAAGTTTATCGATTTTTTTAGCTCCCGTACGTCCTTGACTGCTTCCTCTATCTTTTTGTCTTGTTTATCGACTATCATGTTGATAAAATCCATCATTGTACTTTCGAGAAACTTTCGCGAATCAAGGCATTCGCGAATAGATTCTATGAGCGAGTATAAACTTTCGCGAATAGACCAATGAAAAATATGTCTGAAGAATTAAAACTCTCAACCTGAAGTTTGATTGAAGAATAATAATAATAAAACAAAGAAGAATAAGATTGCTAACACTAATATAAAATTAAGATAGCGAGGTGCAAAGACAACAGGGTGCTGTTTCAAAAGCAGGAAAGAAACAAACTTGACGAAGGAAATGTTCCTGATGAAGCAATATGCATTGACTAGGACACAATAAAACTTTTACCAGTAATAATAGTTGTTGTTGCTATATCGGACCCTTGTTCATAAGATCATGAGTATTAACCCTTTGTAAAAATGATGGCTAAGAATACAAAGAGCACTCGTGTTGAATTCAGTTACTACTTGGTTCTTATTAGCATTTGAAAAATATTAAAGTATAGGACGACGGTTTATTCGCCGACGAATAAGAAATAAAAAAATATTTTTTTCGGCGATTTCGCAAGGATAAACTTCGGCGAATGCAAAATATTGTAAAATTCGCGGGATAAACTTTCGCTAATGCTTAAAATTGTAAAATTCGCGGAAAAATACCTACGTGTGAATGATGTATGAAGAACTTTAGGCGAGATCTGCAATGGTTTTAAAAAAACAGGAGCAAGTTATTTTTTACTTTCCTTTATAATAAAAGTAGAATAAATTATCCTCATATATAATGAATTACACATAAATGAAAATAAATCGAATAAAAAACTTATGCATCGTGTTCAATAAATTTAAAAGATCGTTGTAATTACGAAGACAAAACTCATTTCTTTTTCTCTTCTTTCGGGTAAGGAATTGTCAAAACTGCAATCCCGAAGTCTTCGCTGATTTCCTTGCAAAGGCACACACAGTACGATAAGAAATTGATAGCAGTGAAGACCTACAAGTGAAGTTTGAAGTGTAAGAAATACACAAGTGCATTATACGCCATGTCATTGCAAATTTTAACTGATATATTGCGGAACCGTTGTTATAATAATACACTGTTCGCGCCTGCAATATTTATTCGAATTCCACAAATACAGACCGCGATAAATAGAAAAAGTTTCATGACCAAGATTATTTATAAATACCGTCTCCAGAACCTATATAGAAAATGACATAAAATTCTTATACGCAATGAAATTCAATAATTCGAAATGAGAAAATAAAAATTGTTATAAATAAGTTAAAAGGGTTTTACCCCCTGGAAGTTAATTTTAATTAGCGCGTAATCGCTAGCTAACTTTGCTGTTGTAACTAATTTTTAAGTTGAAAGATGGGTAGAAATTGTTATGTTACTAACTGTAACGGGAATTATGATATTAACAATCATGTGAAAATGTTTTGATTGCCTAAAAAGAAAGATGAACGAGAATATTGGTTATCTGTAATATCACGAGACAATATTCCAGATAACAAAAACACTGTTGTATGTGAAAGGCACTGGCCAGAGAAATATGAGAAAGTTATTATGGAAAGGAAAGACCAAGAAATTCGCCATCAATTTTCTTGTGTAAAAGCAAGCCAGATCCCAACCAAACCTCCTTCAAAACACACAACTCTAAAATCACATGCTTCAACTAGAAATGTTTTTCGGGATGAAATTGATCACTTTGAAGAACAAGACATTATTAAGGATCTTCCGTCTTTTTATGGAATTATTTCAACTGGAGATTATGCCTGTCATCTGAGGACTTTTCATACGAAGCGTTTCATCATGGTGCTAAATGTGTTATATCTACATTGTCATCCAACCGAATAACAAAAATAAATCGTTGGTCTAATATTGAAGAAACATTAATGTTTCTAAATGCTACAGAAGTAAGCTTTAAAAAAGGTTGCGCACCAACAGGTTTTGTCTATGAGTGTGTCTCAGTTGGGAAAAAAAAGGTATACTGTCGTTCCATTGTCAGGGCTTTTCACTATTTTTGTCTATCCAGAGCATGCTATCTGCAATCAAGAGAAGACTTTCAGATGCCCAGCATAAGTGCTCTGACTCGTCTCACTTCTTCCGTTAAAACTGTTGATGTCATGAAATATATAAACACTGTTTTCACAAACTTAACTGATATTTGACAAAGAAGATGCATCTTGATACTAACAAGCCTGACTAATCATTCTGGAGCAGTAAAAATGAGTGGCGACGAGATTAAGAAAATGAGATTAAAAGGTATGTTGCAAAATGGTTGGATATTAAAAAATTACATAATTTTGAATCTGGTCAGCTAGTGAAGATGTCAAAGCTATCTGATGTCAAAGCTATCTGATGTAGCTGTTTATCCCAAACCAACTGAACGTCAGAAAATCTC
Source organism: Candelabrum cocksii (assembly GCA_963930725.1). NCBI lineage: Eukaryota > Metazoa > Cnidaria > Hydrozoa > Anthoathecata > Candelabridae > Candelabrum > Candelabrum cocksii. Next base: position 6,704,219 of record OZ005669.1, read on the forward strand.
TTTCTGTTTGCATGTTTTCAATGAGGTAACCATATCTGCCTTATAGTCCAGTCGCATTAGGTGAAAAAAGGGGTCAACCCGGAATAAATTTGAATACTTACATATTTAGTATCATTAGAAGCGCAATTTTATGTAGATTAACATACTAAAAACCTCCCTTAATAACTTTTGGGAAAAATGTTTTATCGCGGTTTCAGTAGACACCCCTATAATGAGCTTTTTGACAGTTACTTTTTTTATTTTGCTTAATTTTCTTGCAAAATGAAATGACTCTAGTAGACATATTTTTCATCTGTTTAATTTCCGATGTAATTTATGAACACCAAAGGGGAAATTGCAGTGCAACCTTTTATTTCTATTGTTATAGGTACCAGCACCCCCGAGAGTGTTTTTCAACGAAAATGATTTTAACGAGTTCGTTAATACATTATACAACAAAGTTTTGTTGTATAATGTCGAAGTGAGAATTCACATACAAAAAACTACCTGTTGTTAGTAAAAGCAAGAAACAGACCGGATAGTGTTGAGAGCTGTAAAGATTATTAACCAACGAGGTTATTGAAAATTGCGAAAAAGAAAAAGATTGGCTACCCTACTATCTCAGACTCGTATACAGAAAATCATTGAATATAGTGAGAAAATAAAAGATACTGTGTTTACAGAATACCATGTATGAAAAAATGATTGTTTTCCGTGTGAGAAACCGTGCGCTATCGACGTAAGACATTTAAATCGCAGTCATCAAGTCACGGTTTTAGATGTATGTTCCAAACGAGATGATGATTGGGGACTTGAAGTCCAAAGAAAAGCTCTAGGTTGTCATGATTTTGTTGCTGTAGAAGCTCATTATCATGAAGCATGCTCCCGTAACTTCGCTTTAGGGAGAGCTAAGATAGACAGCTCTCAGCAATCTGCAGCAATGTGAATAGATACTTAGAAAGAGACTATAAAACATTACAAAGAGGTACATAATAAAATGGTTGAGATGGCTGGATCGATAGATAACGTTTACAGTGTGAAATGGTTGAAGCAGAAGTTAAAAGTACCGAGAACATATACTTTTTACTAAAATACAAATGGAAAGAATAATGTGGTATGTTTCAGGAACATGATTGATTACCTGATCAATGATAAGTGGTATTCATATCGAAAGAAAAATAGTACACAAGAAACAGACCGGATAGTGTTGAGAGCTGTAAAGATTATTAACCAACGAGGTTATTGAAAATTGCGAAAAAGAAAAAGATTGGCTACCCTACTATCTCAGACTCGTCCTTGAGAGCATCATAAAATATTCACGGAAGCAAACATTGACCAAGCTATTGCGCTGTTCGCCCACGTTCATCAGTTCCACCAATATTGTTTGGAGTTGGAGTGCAGCTTGGTCATGTATTTGGTTCAAAATGGATCGTAAGCGAATTGTCTACAAGTACAGACAACGTAAATCGATACAAGCAAGCAGTTGTTGAAAATGAAGATGTGACTGACATCATCAAGAACATTCCTGGTTCATTTACCCAGTGGTCTGGGGATAATATAGATCATAATCTTCTGACGGGCATGGAGCACTCCATGCTATGGGGATAGTAGCGTCAACCACCTCTAAACATAATGCTGGGCTTCCGATGAGTAAAATTTTACGACAGAGCCGAAAAGCTGTTGGCGATGTAACTAAAGGCAAAGGAATCTGTTATACAATATACTGCACCTGAAGTGACTGGATTGTCCCAAATAAAGTTCAAACCAGTATTGCAGCTACAACATCCATATGTAGTCCCGTTAGACACATCATTGGATGCACTTTGGCACGTATCTTTATTTTTCAACAACCAAAGTCGACCAAACTGGTCAGGATACATGTCCAAACAGTTAGATTTATTAAAGAACATTCAAAACTCATCAATATTGATACCTCAGTTGTAATTGTTATGTCTCAAAGAAATACACGAAAGTGAGTCTTTTTTGTCTTCTCAAAAATGTAACGTGTACATTAAAAAACTCGTCATAATTTACACACCCCTCCGTTCTCCCCGGTCCGCATCCTCGTGACACGTCGACTTAACACACGATATCGGCCACCGGTACTCCGGTACAAAAATAACAACAAACATGACTGCACAGTCAAATGAAAATGTAACAGTAACATTTGACCAACCCTTATGGTTAAAAGCTACAGAGATTGCTACAGCTAAGTCAATGAAGGTTCTAATACTCGATGGTTTTCACTTAATGATGAGTTTTTAATGAAGTGTTGGGACTGTGATGAATGGGTCAGAAATGTCAGAAATTCTACAAGATATACGCTCCTAAAGCGAGTTTTAGCAAAAATAAGTTACCCCAGGTTTGTGTTCTTTCACCCCCTGTAATGTTATTTATATTGTGATCTTTTATCCCCCAGGATGTTATTTAATTTAATTCGTGTTCAAGAATGTATTTAACACAACTCAAGCATTCTCTACGTTGAAAACTTAAAATAAATAGGTTTTTCTATATAAAATATCAATTTTTGCCCCCGGATTTGTGTTTTTTACCCCCAGGAGGTAGGATTAAGCCTAATTTTGGTTACTAGTAAATATATTTTACTTCTTATATGCAATATATAGGTCTTACTTACTTTTTCTAGGTTGGAAGGAAGCATTTTTCAAATAAGCCGAAAATGTGGTAAAAAAGGGTAAAATCAGCTCTTCACCAGAAATTACGTAAAAAAATTCTCCAGAACCTATTAAGGGAGGCTTTTAGTATTCTAATCTAAATAGAATTGCGCTTCTAATGGTACCAAATATGTAATTATTCAAATTTATTTATTTTAAGTTTTTTGTCAACATATCATTTTTTTGTCTGTCTGTGTTGTCCTCCTTCAGCACACTAGGTGCCATGGAGTTGCGCCAGTGAATCGAGATCCAATGAACGCCGCAAAAACAAATTTCTCCTGCGTCATCTTCTTTGCCTGCTCCGAAGAAACACCCAACATCTTTGAAATATTGATCCAGGGATCTCGGTGGTATGGTCTCTTGGATTTTGCAAATAGCATTTTCTTCGTCATCATGCTGTTATCACATCTGCATATGTGTCCAATATATTTGAGATATTGGGCCCAGACAACATTGTACAAGCAGTTCGTCTTGGTGATCGAGATTATATCTGTATTTCTATATTTAAAACGATACTCCCCTTCCACATTTCCTGCGGGCTGATGGTGTCTTGCTCACCCTCCTTTCACAAGATGTCTTAAGAACATGTGCTTTCCAGCTTCTTGAGGTCTTTTTCATGAACATACAGCGATTGAGTTCCATAGATGAGTCGCGATCTTACACACGCCTCTAGAATCTTACGCCGTGTTCCCATGTTGATATTGTGGTCTCAGAACACATTGCCCATTTCATGAAATTTTCCAACTGCTTTGGAGATGCATAGATGATGAGTATGACGTATATCAGATGGTTATCACACGGTTCTTGATCTGACCTAAGTACGTGAACTCACTAACGTTTTCTATGACATTTCCACCAATTGAGAATAACGATGGTAACTCTGCTAATTCGCTGTTGTTGAAGACTTGTGTTTTGGTTTTCTTAAAGGATATTGTAAGACCGAATCGCTTACATAATTGATTATATTCAAGATCTTCTCGGCCTCAGTAATATTCTTACAGAACAAAACCAAGTCATCAGCATATAAAATCCATCGAATGATCTCTACCCCTCTCAATGGTACTGTAGCTCTATGTTTACGATTTGAGCATTGGTGTGGTATGTTGAATTCGAATTCGATTCTCCATCCATTTGGGAACTGTTTGTCAATTTCGTCGGCTGCTACTTTGAGCACGTAATCAAAGTGGTAATTGAAGATACACGGGGATTCCTGGCCTCCTTGTCTACAACCAACTAATACGTTGAATTTCTCCTTCATACCAAGTATTGAGGCTGTTGTTCCCTCGTACATTTTATGGAGAATTGTAATGAGGTGGTAAGCTCCTGTTCTGAGTCTGAGAACTCTAAACAGAAAGTCTCTTGGTATATGATCGTATGCTGCTGTGAGGTCTATATAAACAGTAATGAGAGTTCCTTCGTATTTGTCAATAACTGTCCTAAAGATGAAGATTGCATCAGTGGTAGACCGGTTCCGTCGAAATCCAAATTGTGCCTCACTAATGTGACTTTCATATGCCTCTTTTAGTCTGTTGATAATAACTTTAAAAAATATCCGACTCATGTTGGCACCAATTGATAAATCTCGATAGTTCTTGGCATCACTCATTACAACCTTTGTTGAAAAGACATGTGATAGACGAGTGCAACCATGCTATAGGGACTGCAACTCGGGTCCATATGAGTCTAAACAAAGCCAAGAGGACATTCATGAAGTGTTCACTAAAGTTGTATTTAACACCTTCCGTCTTCATCTTATCGGTACCCGAGCTCTTGTTGTTCTTCAAGGTTTTGTTCACTTTTTCTAGTTCATCTTTGTCTAGTGGATCTTCTTTGATGCTTATCTTTGGGTCATCAAATTGTGGGTATTCTGAAGGGTTTTCTAGTTCTAGTGGTACTACTAGAGCAGGAGTTTTTGTTTCAAAGTGTTCCTGGAAGTGATCTTTTAATTTGTTTAAAAGTTTGTTTGTTTAATTTGTTCATTTTGTTTATTTGTTGAAAAATTGTTTTTAATATTGAAATACATATGCTATAATATTTGTTAACTATATATATATCTTACAGAGGGAATCATAGCGTTCTTAAGTTTGGAAATCACATTCTGGAAAATTGTAAATGTTCATGGACCATTTTGAAATTGTGGGTACAGCTGACGACAAAAATAAGCGCGAGAGACTCAACAACAAATTGAAATCAAAATCTGTAGCCAATTTTTGTGTAAGGGCTCAGGCCCGTAGACAGGGGTGGGGCGGTAGCCAGCCCCGCCTTTGAGATCAAATCTTGCGAACAGGAACGTTACCCGAATCTTTTCGTGCTCTTTAAAATCGATTGCACGTTGCCTGTCACATCTTGCGAGTGTGAACGAAGCTTTTCTACTAAGCGCAGATTGCGAACCTGGCTGCGATCATCGATGACTACGAGGCGGTTGAATTCTTTGGCAATAATGAACATACATCGGGATCACATAGTTAATTACGAAGAGGTCGTTCGACAATTTTTAACAATGCATCCAAGGAGATACCACAGTAGCAACTTAGTTTTTGAGATGAATTCCTCGTAATATTTATATTTTGTTCGCTGTAGAAAACCGCGGGTTTCGTCTGGGAAATTATTGAAAATCTAGCGAATTGTCATTTTACAAAATTTCCTGCAGGGAAAGCCAGGAAAAAATGATGAAATAGACAGCATATATTTGACGAAGATATACTAGGAAGTGCATTTTCCTCTCGCAAAATGCAACCAAGGTGCGCGTCACTGGGAAGAGGGCAGGGGAGGGGAGACCTCGTATTTAAAATTACGCCCCACCCTTTGAAAATCCTGGCTACGGGCCTGGGGCTCATCAAAAATCAACTAAAACGAATATGAAGATTGCTTCGTTGAAGAACAAATACCTTGAAATAGTTTATCTATAGTAGTTTGTTTTTGAAATGTAATTCTGGAAGTTATTTGATAAAATTAACACGTGGTACACATTTCAGATGTAAACATTAGGATATTACTTAAAGATGCGCGACATGTTTGTGTAGCTGCTTCATGAAAAACAATAAATTACACATTGGCATGTTGTATCACCAGGCAAGTGAGCCCTCCTCTATTCATCTCACATAAATAATCACCGTATTTCTCAACATAAATGTAGGTGTCATTGACCTCATCATCCTTTCCTTCTATATAACCAGCAATATAGATCAGTGTCAGAAGTTTTCTGTTGTAAATGCACTGATCAACAAATAATTTTTTCTTCTTCCTGCATTGAGAACTGACTTAGCGTAACTTTGGGGTGCTGAATCCGAATCTGGGCTCAGATTTCCTCGATCACATCACGTTTTATTCCAATCTGCATGGACCGTATTGGTGGATTACACAAAAAGTGCTCATTCCCTTACGAGTTCAGCACCACATAATCATGAAAAAAAAACAGCTTGAAAAGCATAGTTCGTAAAATGCAATAAAAACAGGAATATTTGATGGGCCTCAGATCAAAACGTTGCTCAAGGACCACCACTTCGTGACCACTATGACTGCCATTGAGGCGCGTGCATGGAATCTTGGTAATAAGAAAGCTGACAATTTTAGTGAGATGGTGCAGGAGCTTCTCCTCAGTCTGCACGAACTTGGGTGTAGGATGAGCATTAAAGTGCACTATTTGCACAGCCACACAAACGAGTTTCCAGAGAACCTTGGAGACGTAAGTGAGGAGCAGAGCGAGCGTTTCCATTAGGACATCAAAGTGATGGAAGATCGTGACTAAGATCGATGGAACTGCAACATGATGGCAGATTACTGCTTGGGTTTGATGAGAGATGTCCCCCGTGTAGTTCATAAGAGATCAGCTTCAAAAAGAAAATTTATGATGTCTTAAAGTGATTGAGTTGGTACCAAGATATGTTTCGTATTTTTACAGTACTACATATCGTTTTAGTGACAATATTACGTTTTCTTGCATTTCTGTAAGAAACAGACATAACTAAGAAAATCTTAGTTTTTCAGTGGTAGTAGTTTTGGCAATGCATTCTTAGAGGAATAGCTGCCTTCCATTGCTCAGGTCATTCCATGTATGGGTGCATATTCAACACGTCTCATTCTGTTGAGAATCTTAATCTGAAGGTCGTTTGGACTTTGGAATCGTCGTTGAATGCATGGCAGGACAAGAGCTTTTCCAAGTTCATATGTAAACCTGAAATTTGTAAACTTGATGTTGTTGTCTTAGAGGATCGTTTTAGCATTGGTTCTGCTAGTATCCAATGCAAAAGCAAGTGCATTCAAAGGCCATCTCTTCGATTTTATTCTGATCGAATGATATGTTGACAATAGATTAACAACGTCAACTCCACCTTTCGTATGATCATATGATCATCTGGAAAACTGGCTTTTCCATTTTAAAAATCTTCTTGGACATCCTGCAACTCTACCTGAAAATAAATGGCTCCCAAAAGTTCAACAGGCGAGTATATCATTGCAGAACTAATTTCTGTTCTGGAAAGTACAAGAAACAAAGCTCTTAGTCCGGACAAAATCCCAGCTATTTTGTGGAAAGACCCTATTTTTCACCAACTGCTTTTCGATTTATGTAATTTTGCATCATTAGAGGATCGTTATAGCATTGGTTCTGCTAGTATCCAATGCAAAAGCAAGTGCATTCAAAGGCCATCTCTTCGATTTTATTCTGATCGAATGATATGTTGACAATAGATTAACAACGTCAACTCCACCTTTCGTATGATCATATGATCATCTGGAAAACTGGCTTTTCCATTTTAAAAATCTTCTTGGACATCCTGCAACTCTACCTGAAAATAAATGGCTCCCAAAAGTTCAACAGGCGAGTATATCATTGCAGAACTAATTTCTGTTCTGGAAAGTACAAGAAACAAAGCTCTTAGTTCGGACAAAATCCCAGCTATTTTGTGGAAAGACCCTATTTTTCACCAACTGCTTCTCGATTTATGTAATTTTGCATCTGCCAATCATGTTTCCCCAAGCATCTGGTTGCGTTCACAAATCATACCCATTCCCAAAAAGGGTGATTTGACATTACCAACAAATTATCGTGGTATTTCATTGCTTCCTATAGCTGTAAAAATATATAACAAACTACTCCTGAATCGCCTCATTAACGCGTCACGCGTCAAAGCATGTTTTGAGTAACACTGGTCATACTTTTAATTGGAAAGTTATTTCTAATGCACCAGGAGATTCTCGTAAAAGAAAAATATTAGAAGCTTTTTATGTTGTAAAACAAAGACCCAGCATTAATGACCAACTGGATATTAGATTTTTACGACTTTTTAGAAATGGTGTAACATAGCTCCCATGAGATTTTGTGTAAATAATGTTTTGAATTATGATTTCTTTTACGATCTACATACTATTTATGCAACGTTTTAGTTTTTTAGTGTACATATTTTTTATGCACCTGATGATGTACAGACGTACGAAAAGCTTTGTGCTATTTTAATTGAAAAAATAAATATATTGTTTTAAAGAAAACTTTAAATCATTAAACTGCATCTTATATTTAAAAAAAAATGAGGATGTTTGTCAGATGCTTCAAGGAACTTCTTCAGAAAACCTTTCAGTAACTGGTCAAATGGCGACATTAGTGTATCCAAGAATGTTATTTAGCATTTCATCGGTGAAGAACAGTCTAAATGATTCCATTGGCGTTTGTACATATTTGGCAGCACCTCTTTTTCAAAATGTTTTCTGAGCCCCTCGGTCGAAAATTTCCGGGATCCGTGTTCCAAGTTATTTTCATAGTTTTCTTTGCATCAGTGTAAGTAAAGCTAAGGTCAGGTTGTGCTGGTACATCAACATAATTGTTTTCGTCAAGAACTTCATCTAAATTCCTGAACTTTTGCATTCTCACAACTGCAGCTATAGTACCAATAAAATATCTAATTTTTGTTTTAGTTTAATAAAAAGTAATTAATTATTATTTTAACTAATTAAATAAAATAATGTTTGTTAAATAATTAAATTGTCTTATGTACCAACAAACAAATGCAAGTTATTCTCTATTTACCGTATTTTCTCGATTAAACGCCCCCTCTTAAATAAACGCCCCTATCGATTAAACGCCCCTTAAAAATGTTTGATTTTTTGAATAAACGCCCCTCTTAAATAAACGCCCCTTTCGATTAAACGCCCCCTTGAAATGTTTGAAAGCTGTCAATTTTATCAGACAAAGATCAGGGGAATCCTTTCACTTCGCTGTCTGACGCAGAGGACGCTGCCAAAGAAATGAACATGATTGACAGTGATGGTGATGACGACATTCTTGATGTTTGACTTATGTTATTATTTTGATTTATAAACAGAAAATGTAAAACGTTGCAGCTCAATTTTCATTTTTCTCAATAAACGCCCCTAAACGCCTCTCTCGATTAAACGCCCCATTAAAATGTTTGATTTTTAAATAAACGCCCGGGCGTTTATTCGAGAAAATACGGTAAGAAGTGATGAGTGCATAGCAAGTATAATAATAATATCCAACTATATATAATTATATATAATATTAAACTTACTAAAGCAAGAGCGAGTATATGATGCTCCGGAACGTTCACATTAACCATTTGTAACAAACCTCCCACACCAAAATAAATGTACATTGCAAGAAATATCGGCCCTATCATGCACATATCCAACATGTCCAGTGCACTCTTTGACATGCTCGCAACCTAAGGAATAAGAATCATTATTAAGAAAAATGAGAAAAAAAATATCTTTGTCTGTTGTTTTGGTAGTACAAAGTTACAAACTTTGTTGAAAAAGAAAAACCAGCTTTCTTAAAAGGTTATACTTTGGTATGAGTAGTTAGTTCCTTTACAATAAAAAACAATTATTTTTAATAATAATGATTTTGTTGACAATATATATATATATATATATATATATATATATATATATATATATATATATATATATATATATATATATATATATATATATATATATATATATATATATATATATATATATACTTCCAATATAACTTACAATTAAGTTACAAGTGAGTTTAGAAGCAGCTGTACCAAACATCATCATGAACAGAATTGGATGTTGAATGAACAAAAGTTCACTGTTATGTTTAAATACGTAAAATGCACACGTCATCACTATACCGAGAGGAACGATGGGTGAAAGAACGCTGGTTTGCTGCAGTGGAAAGTTGTAAATACAAATAAAAAAAAAAGACAACAAATGTTAAATAAACCTCCAATTACATTTCATTAAAAATGAAGTCAAATCTTTTATTAAAAATTTGTATTTAGTATTTTAATGTTTAATTTTTTACCATGCAACCCTCTTTAAAGGGGGCACACACGCACGCGAAACAAATAATGCTGAATGTATGATTATCACTAAATACTAATAACGACATACTGATATAATGACTTACAGCAACAGTAGTACCATTCTTCCCTACACCACCACGGAGAATTCTATTGAAAGCTTTACAGCAGTAACACAACGTTGAAAATCCCAAAGCAATAACAATACACTTTGAAATGGCCAGGTGATAGGGTAGGAATGAAACCTAATATTATAGATAACTTTCAATAAATAGGTTCATTCGAAACAAAATCATCAAAATGAAAAAGTTCACCAATTTTAGATTTGGCTCATCATCATCATCGTTAAGATCCATTTCCATAATTATTAATCATACAATTGTGTAGGTTTAATTATTTAATGGAACAAATGTATTTACATCTGGATGCCCTTCCTAACGTCAACTCCAGTAAGAGGGAAAACAGTGGTGAGCAAGATACCAACTTTGCATATTAAACTCTGTGGCAGCAGTACATAAAGGCCATGGGTGCTTATGTCCATGAGGTCAATGATGTTACATACCCGGATTATAGCTGGTTCCTAAGTTCTTTGAGTTTGAAACTTTGCTGACTCAAAGCTTTTTGAGTCAAAGAAATTCATGAAACTTTGTAGGAGACCATTTTGAAGGGGAAGGAACTCTTCTCATTCTACAGCCTGTTTGTAATTCCAAATCTAAAATTTGTGGTGAACTGGTCTGGATGATTTGGTGAGTGAATATATGGACGATATGAAAAATAATGATATTTTCGGTACTATAGAGATACATTTTCATATGTAAACCCTTATCTTATTTTTAAGACATGAAAAAATGGCCCTATTTCTCCATTTTCACCTTCTGCATCTGATTCCCAAATATATCTTTTTTATTTTCATGAAATAATCATATTTATATATATATAGTTGCTCATGGTCATATCTGTGCAATACTGATTTGCTTAATAATTCACAAAAGAGAAAAAAGTGATAGTAAAATTGAAACCGTTTTGTAGCTTTGTATATCCAACAAATATAAAGAAAATAAATAGAAATAGAAAAGGATTAATTTTTTGCACTTGACACTCACCTCTTGTAGGAAGAACGATGGTGTCAAAAATCCCACAACAACAAACATTGCAATGGCTTGTAGCTGAAGTTCTGTGACATCATATCTATACAATATACTCTCTTTTAATGGGTTACCATACTGTCACTTATTTCAATTATTAATTCAAAATTTGTGTTGAGGGGTCATTAAGAACATTGCACAAAGTATTTGTCTGCTTATTGCCAATAATTGATCACCAGCAGCAGAAATTTAAATCAGATAATTATTTTATGCATTGCATTGTAAAGTTTTGTATCAAAAATCAATGCTAAAATTCCTAGCAAATAATTAGATAAAGTTAGCAAAATGGTCTATCTTAATCCCATGATGGCTATTGTCAGCTCTACACACAGGCTAACATTCAGTACCCTGACTGAAATAAAATGTGAGTGAACAATTTGGCAGTGACCTGAATGTCTCCATGAGCCTGAGTCAACTGGGTGGAATGCTGCAGCTTGTTGGAGAGTAGAAGTAAAAGTGATCTACTTTCAGACTAGCTCAACTGTAACATGGAAACAAATTTAGGAAAAAGATATTTCGTCATCGACCATCATCATTATCGGCTTAAGTTCCGTTTTCTATGTTAGCATCACCAATTTGATCTAGACTGTGTTAGGTCTAAACTCAAATTCCTCTGTAGCAAATCTGTCCCATCACCTTGGTCTTCCTCTAGGCTACGCACCAGAAATCATTAAGTCTCTACACTGCCTTGCCCAATTATCCTCTGCATTCTCTCCAAGTGGCCCAACCAGCTCAGCTTCTTGATGTTAATACTAACTTTAAAATGCTATGTACAGGCTTCATCCTAACTCTAACCTGAATTGACAAAACTCTACTAGTTAACAGAGGAAGTAATTCTCTAAATTTTTTCCAAACAGAACGTACCCTACAAATAACATTACTTTCACTATCCTACCCAACATATCACCAAAGAAACAAAGGTTTTCAACAATCCCTAATGAGTCACTGCTGTACATATCACTGAAGCTGGAAACACTAAGTTGTCTATAATCTCATCTTTGCAACACTTACAAACAAACTGAATGTCGGCTCTTAACCTTCCTACAATACCATGGGCACTGCATTTCCTATGTACCCAATGTTTACCAAATGTAAAAAGTCATGTAAAAATCGAGTTACTAACAACACCTTTCCTGCAAACTCTACAACACCACTTCCCAACTTCAAGACCACTCTTGGCTTCACTGCTGCATTTACTCTCAACCTTTTCTCTTCTACTCCTTTCTTCCACTTTCCAAAATATACTAATTAACTCTTCCATAGGCTCTGCTATGAGAACCAAGTCGCCTGCATGCAATAACTCCCAAAGACACCCTGTTCTGAACTCAATTGACAATGCTTCCAAAACCAAAATACTGAACCCTGATGTACACCAACATTCACACTAAATTCCTCACTTAGTGAAACATTGACCTTATCACAACTTCCATGGTCCTCAAATATTTCAGATGATTTTAATAGTCAGTCTAAATAATTGTAAAAAAAAATCAAAAAAATATTAACAATTATCAAACATATTAATGTCATCAATGATTCTGTTTCTTTGTTGATAAAAACTTTTTTTTATCTTCAAGATTTACTGAGGAAATCTCAAATGAATCAGTGTGTTATTCACTTTTTCCTGAGGATAAGTATTATCTAATTTAAGATTTAAATTCTCTTATTTATGACAGCTTTAAAGGATTACTCAACATTATTTTGGCAGCTCATGTAACCAAAAGGAAGCAGTATTCTGATGTTGGTTTTATTTTTAAATTTATTATTTTCCTAGGAATTACTACACAAGCATATAAAACCATTCCATCTTACACAATGGAATCATTATTAGCTGTATACAGGAGTTCCCTGTGCAACAGAAACAAGTCAGGGCGGAGGAGTTCCTCTTTCGCGAATTTTTGACAACTGACAACAGAAAATTGAGAACTAAAATGTAAAATGTGTGTTACATATTGCCCATTTAACAAAACATTTAACAACAAAATCTCACATCGCTAATCACCATGCTTCCATAAGCAAACATATTGAGAGGCAGTCTCCATGGCCACCAAAGGATAAAAATCTATCAGCATTAGAATATGATTTTCAAAGGAACTGTTCCACTATTTCGACAGTATTTTGTTTTTGGTATTCAGTGACATTTACTTTAATTTTGGTTCAAATTTATTACACCCCCATAATGCCTTAGAAAGGAATTCAATTTTAGTTTCAAACAATTCATTATTTGCAGTTTTACATAAAATGTCTTCCGTCTGTGACAGAAAATCCTTTTTTCGCCCTGACTTGTTTCTGTTGCAGGGAACTTTGATTCCATTGCCAGGCCTAATTATAGGCGCCGGACGTCGCACATTGTCCGGCGATAAAAAGATTTTGTCCAACGAAACATAAACCCTGTCGGACATTTTGTCCGGCGACACTCAAGTTAAATTACGTAATCTATATTTACGTAATATATTGTTTCTTGATGTAAACTATATGCAATGTCTGAGTTGCTAGCTGCCATGCTCCAAGATCGTTCTTTAAAAAAAGAAAGTACTTTAATAAAGAAACTATATCATGGTTTGTGTAAAAGGGAATACATTGTATAACATTTAGAGAATAGAAATGAGTTTTGTTTCAGTTTGTAGTATAACAGTTTAGATTTTACTAGTTTATATTTAAAATGAACGCTTGCGTGGCTTGTCAGAAAACTACAAAATACCATTGCATTTCTTCTTCTTGCAATGAGTTTATTTGTAATGTTTGTTCACTTCCTACTGAGGAAGACACCTATGGATACAATGAATCTTTGAATCTCTATATGGTGTCCAAATGTAAAGCATGGTAGGTCTGATTTCGTCAATTGAGATTTTGCAAACAAAACTATTTCATTTTTGACTTCCAAAACAACTAATCAGATCGATAGATCTTTGGTTAAGTTCAGCAGAAAGGCAACCAAACCAAAAAACCCGTAAAGAATACAACCAACCGGTTGGGAAGAAAAGGAAAGTTGCGTCAATAAGCTCAGGCGTCTTCATTTGCGAGTTTTAAGAGACACAAATCGTCAACTATTGAAACCTTTGTTTTAGTTTCGAGTTGTATTAGTCCTTTTGTTGTGTTGTTTTATTAGTTTATTAATAAAGAGACTTCTTTGCATTTTTAATGTAAAAAAATAAATCGAAAAAGTATTTTTGCGTCGTTCCGATCCTAACAAGTAATGCGTTACAAATAAATTGTTCTAATTTTGTGACATTTCCACACCACTGGAGTCTCCAGTATAAGAATTAGTAATGTGCAGCAAAATAAAAAAAATAATCTATAATTATAATGTATCATACCATTGTAAACATACAGTTAATATAGGAGCAAAATGTACAACAGAGAGTCATAAACATATGACAAAAATATGAATTGTCCGACGATTTTATATTTCTTCCGGACATTCTGTCCTGTGACAAATATTTCCTTATAATAAGGCCTGATTGTTTAAAATGAAATGGTTTTATACACTTGTAGTAATTGACAGTTTGTTTAGATTTTGTTGATTTTGAAAATAAGAAAGAGAGAAAGTCCTCAAACAAATACAAATTTTATTTTGAATTTCATCACATGGCATGGATGACAATGGTTCATCATGAAACTGCAATCAAATATTTTATTTCTAATTAAGATTTTTTGTTTACAAATGTTTGCATTTCTGAACTGTAATGAACTCCAATTTTATATACTTCATTGGGAATAAAGGCACAAAAATCTTTAAAACAACCTTAATCAAAATGTAGTATCAAGAAGGAAAAAGAAGAAATAAAACATTGAAAAGGATTCCCTCATAAAAATTGTTTTCTTAATTTTTATTTCTTTTGTTTAACCTATGAAAATATCTTATATTATTTATAAAAGTTAAAAAGAATATATAATATAAAAACAGTACAGTAGCCTGAAAGAAGCCTGACATTTAATGTAAATGTAAATCCAAAAATTGTGCATTAAAACTTACTTTCCAAATATTAGTCGTCCAGAACAATATGTTTGCCAATGTGCGACATAAAAAACAGCGATGTTGTTGACGAAGGAGAAAAACAGGAAGTTTGGGAAACTTCCCAATGAAATAGCACAAGCAGAACATAAACTGAGAACTAAATTTGACACGCTGTCACATCCATGATCAAATAATTCTCCTAAAGGTGATGAAGTGCCAGTTCTTCTTGCTTGCTTTCCATCAATGGCATCAAGAGTTTGATAGATAAATAAACCAATGGCGGTACAGAAGAAATAGATGGGAGGAATCTGAAAGAAATTTCAAAAGTAAATTACAGCACGTCCTTCATTAGCAATAACATACTGAAGGCTTTAAGCAAAACCATGCTTTGCAACTGCATTTTCATCAGCAGAAATATTGCCGAAAGATCATATAAAAATATTAAAATGTACAGCATATCATTTTCAGAGATATTTCCTTATCTTGATGAGTTGAACTACTTCAGCTCGCCTGTAAATGGAGTGCTTGAAGTGCTTGCAAATCTCTGAACCAGGATTAGTGCTCAATCACCTGCAGTATAGATGTTTTCTGTGGTTTGGTCAAGTCTCCAGGCTGGCCTTCTCCACTGTATTAGTAGAGAAAGTGCCAGGTGACATTCAGATTCCTATCAAACCACCAGTTGCGTTATATATGCCCAGCGCATTGAATGGTGGCAAGTGGAGAAAGAGTCGTCATTAATTTTAGTAAAACAAAACAACAGTGCTTTTTATTATTCATCACCTAATTGCGGTTTTACAAACTTTTTCTTGCTTTAAATAAAATTATATAAAATCTTTATTATATCAGACATATATTTCAAAAAACTCTATGACCACACAAGAATGACCAACATAACATTGTGGGAATGATTCAATGAAAATGAAAAGTTTTAATTTGTTTATATTTTCACTTTTTCAATCTTGTTTTTTAGATTATTTCATATTAGCACCATTTTGTGGAAGCCAATTCTGAAATATGTAACTATGCATTCAAGAATGTTGATGTGAAATTTAATACTATACTCACATCATTTGATTTTGCTTGCATAGAGCACAAAATGACTGACACTGAAGTCGTTATATTTATCAAAAGTCCAGTAAGGGTAATCAAGTTAGGAGCAATCCAGAGAGGAACTTTTGAAACAACTGCATTCCACCATGGTTGAAGCAGAAAATCAGTGCATGTTCTTCCTTCGGATGCATACTTGTGTTGTTTTAACTGCTGCAACTGTGATTGTGTCAGTATAGGCATTATTCTTTTCCCTCAAAAAATTATATATATATATTATAATTAAGTTAGTTTTAGTTAACTTCTAGTTGTGGCTTATTGTATACAAAATTTAACAATAGAATAGCAGGTAATGATTTTAAGCAGTTTTGGCTCTAACCGTTTTCCCTATAGAAGATTCAGTGACAGTGAATAAGAAAATATACAGGCTGGGGAGCGTTGTAAGCGCAGTGGGACAGGGCCCTGTTGGGTAATATGGAAAAACAAACATTATTAATAAGACTTAATTGTGTGGTCATGTGGCTTTTATTACCTAAAGTAACAAGAAAATCACAGAAACAGAAAACTAGTTAATAAACAGTGAAATTCATTTGCTCCAAAACAATATATATAATATTTTATACAGGAACAAGATTGAATATTTTTGCCTTATAAATTTACGGGCCCGCATAAAAAATTGCTTGGAATAATTAGTGAATTACAATTAGGTATATAATATATATATTATAATATAACTTTACTCAGTATAAACTTGATGCAAAACACATATTTTCTCATCATTATATCAATAAGAACAATTTGATCAAATTAAATCAATGTACCACTTATCTTTTACGGTATCACAATGTTCCTTCATTCTTCAAGTCGGAAAGTCACGTGACAAAACTTTGCGATTAGCAGCCATTATGGTTTGGGGGAAAACAAATACCACACGCTAGCTAATTGTAACAGTATTTAATGTGAGAAGAGACTATCAGCATGACTTCCATGTATGAATATTTTGATGATTTGGATGAAATTTCGAAAAAAAGATATAAAGAAAAATTAGCTTTAGTTGGTAAGTTAAGGTCTTACAATATTAATCTTATTTATTTTTACTGTTTTAAATTGTTTTTTTTTTCTAGGATTGCAACAATGTCCTTACAAATTCCCTGCAGATATCTGGATTGACGATCCCATTGAATGGCCTCCAGTTAACTATATCCAGTTATTTCATTATCTTATTAAGACTCCAAGTAAGTTTTCATTAATTCCATTCACCATGTGTGTTGTTTAGTTTATATTTACAACATAAATACTATTTTTAGGAATCTATATTCCAGAGGCCATGGAAAAGTTTAAGTCTCTTGACGCTTGGAAATTCTTCAGCTCTGGCTGGGTTCAGGGAACGTTATATTACAGACAGAAAAATGAGGATGTGTTCATTTTCAGGTCAGATGTCCGACCATCTTTTAGAACAACTGATGAATGTCATAAGTCGTGGATTGCTATTAAGTCAGATGGTACGGTGTTGGCTGGTCACTGCAATTGCATGGCAGGGTAAGTTAATTTTATCTAGATGAATGTACTGGTATTTTTTGCTGTTTGAAACAAATTTTTAAATCAACAAATCTTTCCATTTTTAGACTTGGTGAGACATGCTCTCATGTAGGTGCAATGCTTTACAAAATCGAAGCTGCTGTCAGATTAGGATTAACGTCTTCCACTCCTACCGAGCAAGCATGTCAATGGAATCAGACTTTTGTCCGGAACATCAAAGGTTGTCCAGTGGCAGGAATTTCAATATATTCTGACGAAGCTAAAGAAAAACTGAATGCTGATAGTAATACACAAACAAATGCAACAATGGAGCCGACAAAAGAGCAAAAACTAGATTTCCCTAAGGCTATGCATTCTGTTCAGCCAAAGTGTGTTGGACTAAGCCTGTTTTCAGAGTATAGTGAGGAATTCATTTGCAAGGAACAACTGCCAGACAAACTACCACAATCTCTGAGAGCTTTACCAATCACAAGAGAATGATGATGATGTTATTAACAGTCTTATTCTACGTGATGCTGATGTGGCATACATTGAGGAAGTTACCAGGGCTCAGCACCTTTCACAATTTTAGTATGAACAACGAGCCGGTAGAATTACCGGATCTATAATTGGAGATGTGTTTACAACGTCATTAGAAAAGACTAACGTTAATTTAATTAAAAGGGTTTGCTCTTTTCAAAGAACTGATATTAGGGCACCAGCCTTAAATTGGGGGCGACAACATGAAAAATATGGTATTAAATTTTTCAGAAAGATATTGTGTGGTTACCCTACATGAGAAAGAACGCTTAACGATATTGTGCCAATTCATGACAATCTGCAAATTGAAAGGGTTGGTCTTTGTGTCTCTAAAGATAAAACATGGTATGGTGCCTCGCCCGATAGTTTTCTGTTTTGTTTGTGTTGTGGCTACGGGGTTTTGGAGATAAAGTGCCCTTATTCTTTTAAAGACAAATCCCTATCTGCAGAAATTGAAACTGGTAAATTTTACATTGGTAAGGGACACTCTGGATATTATCTAAACAGCACCCATAAATATTATTCACAGGTACAACATGCTGTTAGTGGGCTATCTTACTGCTATTTTGTTGTATGGACTCCAAATGAATGTGTGATTGTTTGTGTTGAGAAAAATGATTCATTTATAGCTGAAATGTATAAACATTGTGATAAATTTGATGAATTGAAAACTAGACAATTAGAAAAACCTACTACTGATACTTCCAGCAAAGATGACCAAGAAACATTTGGAAAACAAAATTATTGCATTGATGATTGTGAATGTGCTGGACAAGTAGATAATATGGTGGGCTGTGACAGGTGTGATAATTGGTTTCACCCAGTGTGTATTGGACTTAAACGCTTACCGAAAAGTAAAACATGGTACTGCAAGAAATGCTTGGGAAAGTAAATATATAAAACATGTATGTAGTTTTTAATGTTTGTATATTATTTCTCTGAATCTTTGCTAAATACAATGCTAGGTCCTAAATTAGTCAATGCTGCACACTACAGTTACAATCCTATCACAATTAGTCAATATACTATTTACAGATTCCTCTCTTATATTTTTGAGAATTTTCAATGGTATTATTCCCTTTAAAATAGTATGTATAACGATTTTTCATCAATCCTATAACTCGTTCTATGTGTATACGGACAGCAGCAATCTTTCTCGATGTTTCCGCCTCCTTGGCTGACAATTGCTTTTTTCCTCGTGTAAAAGCAGGTATCATAAGTACACTACAACTGGCAACTGCAAAGTCATCTTCTAGGGTAAAGCCCTGGTCAGCCAGAATTTGGTCCCCAGGCAGATGTTTTCTAGCAAAACCAGACTCCCGTGTTATTTGTAAGTCCGATGCTCTTCCCCCATAACATCTAGATAAGAAATTTATTGCACCATGAGGTGAACAAGAAATTAGGACCTTTATTGTGCAATGCTTCTTATACTGGCTATAAAGTTGAGCTTGGTTTGGGGACCAATGTTTTCTTTTGTTTGCAATACCAGATTCGTCGATTGAACAACGATGTACAGCATTTATCCATTTTTTTCTCAACGATTCTTTGGATGGAAAGCAATAAAATTTAATTTCAGGGTTCTTAGATTTATTAGAAATGCAACCAGGTACACAACAATTCTTAGGCATCCTGCACGCTAGCTAGCTAGTCATCAAGCAAACTGAATGTTTTCCCCCAAACCATAATGGCTTCCGTTTCAGCGTGAATGTGTGACGTCAAGGCGACTTGAAGAATTGCAAAAAGTTATGTTTCAGATCAGTACCAAAACGAAACGTCAATCGAATATACAAAAGCACAAAAAAGGAGAGTTTGATTTTAATGAGAATGGTTTTCACATCATTTCAATTTGTTCAGATATTGGCAACTAAACTAAACAGGGTCCCAGATTACCTAACGGACTAAGATGGCCTAACCGACTAACGGGCAGACAAACTCGTTGTATTTTCAAATTCATCCAAAAAATCGTTTAAACAGTCAAAGTTCGGCCAAATTTTATGTGATTTTATTCAATATTTTAAGCTTCGCTTCGCAAAATATTTCCTCCAATGCAGATGTTGAGCAAGTGATGAGGCGCAAATCAAAAAGTAGAATATAGAAGTAGAAGTTTGTTGTATAAATCAGCCAGAGAAAAATTTGATGAAAATCTTAGTCCTTCGAATTATTCTTTACTAATGATGAAATGCAACGAATCGACGAATTATGCGCGACAAAAAGGAAATCATACGTTTATGGTCCGTAAAGTAAAGTGGTTTTAAGATATAAAATCTGCCGCCCGGTGGGAACCATATATAAGAGAATTCAAAAATTTTTTAAATTTGCTTCTCACCTTGTCTGATATTTGAGATTATATTGATGTATTCGTTGAAAAGAGAAGCTATGGGTGGAATGTTTTTCCACCAAAAGTTTCCCTGATTAATCTAGCAATGATGAAGTGTAATTTTTGAATTTATTTGAAATAGTACATGTAATCGAACAGGTAAAGATTAATTTGTACGAGTTACTTCTGAAATGTGATTTTCGAGTATTGACATGTTGGCAAAAAAGTAATAAGAAAATTATGGCAGCGACTTTAATGTCCGTCAACTTTCTGTCTAGAGTTTTAGTGTCTTCGATATCTTCAAACCTTACATATTTAGATGAGTAAAAGTCAAAGTTCTTGTTAGAAGAGCAATTTCAGATTGAAAACTGCTTCGGTATATATTAGTCTAGTAGCCAAAGGGGGTTATCGTGCAACCTCCGGAGGTAAACTTCTATTGGACATTTCTAGATCTTAAACTTGACGTAGATTACGAAATTGATGTGAACAGCTCGAAAAAGTGTCCCATGTGCCATTTTAAGGGATGTTTTTATGCAAATAAGAATTATTTCACCTAAAAAGGGTTTCTACCGCGGAGGCTCAATGATGATGTTTGTGGTTTTTTGTAGCAAAAATTCCTTTCCGTTACGTGTAAATATGCAAATTACTGCCACCATTACGTGCGTATTTTGGCCCAATCTCGCTAGATGTTAACAAGAAATGCTTCTACCTCCCTTATTACAACGAGTATGTTAACGATATTTGTGTAATGAGCGAGACATTCTTTACTGTAGATAAGTCACGATGACATTTTAACAGTTGTCTCTGCAACTTATGGGCATAATTGACTAAGGACGTTTGTTACACTATGATCAAATAAGATATAATTCTTTCTACACACCTTTTTTTTATAAGCATGAGGGAAAATCGGCTCCAGCCTCATTTATGCTTAGCATTTTAACAATTTCAGGCTCAATTTAAATTTGAGTAAAAATAGATTTAAATTTCTATTTGAATTTATTGATGCATTGATTCTTGAACCACTTTAACTGAACTATTTAACAATGATTGAACTTGATATGGACTATGATAAACGTTAAAGAATTGTTATAAAAATACTTATTTTTAGTTCTTAATCTTATTTTTATGTAATAATAGAAAGAACGTACATGCTTAAGGTATGTTTAATTTTTTTGATAATTTCAGCATCAATATGCGTAAAGCCGTTATGCTTTATAAAAAAAAAGATGTAGCTATATATATCTTCTTAATCTTAATGTTGAACACGGTACGTTTACGCCACTTGTTTTCACTGCAACCGGCGGAACAGCACCTGAGTGTATGAAATTTCACCAACATCTAGCAGACAGAATCTCAATAAATACCGGGAATCGCTATGAAAAGATACTTACTTGGATTCGATGTAAACTATCATTTTTTAATCATGAGATCAGCTCTGTTATGTTTAAGAGGAAGCAGGACGATTAAATGTGAGTTGTTGTCATCAGTGGTTTTACTTTAGCTTGTGACCAGTTAAAACTTGATAATTAACTTATTATGTTTTTTTATTGTACATTTTATAATACGTTTTTACAATTTTTTACGATTTTATAAGAATTTTATACGGGAATTTGTGTTGGTTGAAATTATTTAAATTATTTATTTTATATAATATATGATGACATCGTGGTGTGAATATTTTTATTGGATTTTATTGTATATTTTAATGTGGATATATATCTTCTTTTGTTACTCGCGATCAATTTTCAAAATTGAAGGAGGCGCAAGTACGCTTCGAATGTATATACAATTCTAACTATTTTATCTATTTTAATTTCGCAGAGTTGAAAAATATAAGCAAACATGTCTAAAAGGAAAAGATGCGCTGAAAATACTGATCCACCTATGCGCTTCCCGCCTACGTGTATTACACATATCAGCCCTCAGTGATTATGGTCTTTTCACACCAATCAATAAGCGCTGTAGCTCAGTTGATAATAAAGTTCTTCGGCTCACAAACCAAACCGGGCTGGTTCGAATCCTATCTCCGGCAAATTTTTATTTCTGAGTTACAGTTGAGTTCCTGAGCGAAACTTATTGCGTAATGCAAGCCCAGCTTAAATAGGTTAGTTGTCCGGTTGACGCAAACAGCCGTCTTAAGTACGCTAGGACTAACCAAAAGGACACACAAGGATAACAGTATTTCATATAGCTACTAGAGTGTAAATATCCTATATAAAAATTCGAAATAATAATAATAGAGTAAAAGGAAATTCCGCAGAAAAGCGTGATTTCCGACTTACCCAACCGTTTGATTCCCCGTATCGGATGAAAGTAGTCTGCAATCAGATCTCGTCAACACCAGAAGCAGGTGGTACTCGACAAAGTCGCTCCCCTCGTAGATGTTCCTCGGGACTCAATTTCCCACCAGTTTGTATTTTCTGCGAGAAGCTAGTGATCAAAGAATTAAAGGACGGTAGACAGAATCGAATTCTCAAAGCTTACAAAGAGTCGAAAGAATCACCGTGATCTCCAACAACGGACGACCTTGAGATGAGTACTTGAGACCTGCCTACAAACCTTGATAGGTTTCTTAAAATGGTTCTTGCCGGATCCAAAGACCAGGGGGAATAGAATGTGTAGTATATTTAATTGGCTGGGGAATGTGTCGTGCTGTAACAGATGGGAAATGAAAGTTACCAAAACATTTATTACTCTGTATATGGACTGTTAGGCAACTATTTAGAAACAAGTAACTTACGGTAATATTAAACCGGCTTGGACATTCCGAAAATTATGATTTTGGGTTAGAGTTAGAAACTGCACTCACAATGATGAGGTATCCCTACATCTCACGACCCACATTGTGACGGGATATGGACGCTGTTTTTCATTGCGAATGAGATATTTTGAATAAAACCACCATAATTGTTCATGGCACAAATAACGTCAACAGCGTCGGAGGAATCATGATTCAGGAATATTATTATTATTATTATTAACAATGTTTTTACAGAACTGCTATAAATGCTTGTCCTGCTCAAAAAATAAAATTAAAAATAAATAAAAAAAAAACTATTAGTATCATATACACTGATAAAAATCAACGGTTAAATAGTTGTAAATGTAAAATTAAACTGCGCAGATAGAAATTGAACCGGAAAATATAGAACAAACTAAAAGAAAATCGACATATACGCATATTAAAGAGTATAAAGTTGAAATCAAATTGTGACATCAGAATCAAAATTGTTCAGAAAAATTGGAAATGAAAGGTCAACATACTCAACACCAAAGATAAAGTATACCTATCTATTCCAAAACCCCTAGAAAAATTGTATTAATAATTGTCAGAAAAATGAGCCTTTAACATGTTAGTAAATTTATTAAAATCACTAATATTACGAATATCAACTGGTAAGCTTTTATATGCTTTTGTACCACTAAACTACTTCTTCGCACAAGACAGTTTAACCTTAATTTATTAATTTAATAATTTCATTGGTAATTTCACTGAAATTTGATTGTTCTTGGTGTTAACAGTGTGGTTCGTGAGTTCAAAACAATTCTTCCAGTTGTTGCAGACAGTTCCATCAAGACATTTACGAACAAACTTACAACATCGAAGAAGAATTTCCGACTCAATTTTCTTGACTGGTTTCCCATCGGCGATGATGGAAGCAGATCTCCTTGTGATGGAATCCAGAAGTTTGATTTGTCCATTTGTTTTTTCGAGGTCTACTGTCGAACTGTACGTCATCAGAGGAACAATCATCATTTGGTAGATCAAACGACGTGTTGTTGGAGTCATGTACTCGCGCATTCGTTCAAGTAATCGTAGCCTGGTGCTGGCACTTTTGTAGCACTTTTGAAAATGTTGACCAAAGTTCAGTGTATTGTCGATCAGTACACCGAGGTTTTTTATGTATTGACTTAAGACACAACAGAATATCTGTATTTCACAACGAGGTCGTTACTACTTTTCCTGAGTCGCTTTGCTGTCCCAACGATCATTACTTCTGTTTTACCTTTCTTAAGATTAATGATTAGTTCGTTTTGGTCAAAGTTGTTGTAGATACCGAGAATCCGTTGGAACTAACCCTGCCGATCATAGACAAGTCGTGATTACGTAGTCATAAAGTCAATACACCAAAAACTCTCCCGCCGTTAAATTTTACTTGCGTCGGTCCCCATTTTCCAGAAGGGACAGTGTTCATACCCCCGGCAGAAAACAACTTGGCCTATGCTTTAAATGCACAAGAATACTACATTTGACTATTCACTTGAATTATTGGGAGTGGGTGCTAAACACAATAGACAACATTACGACTTCAAAGATCTTAAATGACATTTCTGACGGTGGAGGGGAAAGCTATCAGTATATCATTTCGAACGGCAAGGCTAGCTATATCGAGAGTTATAGTTCTTTATGATGGGCCATCTGAGGTACATATTTTGCTAGCATAGCTTGTGATAGCATATCTTCTACAAGCACCCTTTGGATGACGATGACGATTTAGGGTTAATATCGGAAGGTAATCGCACCATGTTGTTTTCTTCTAGGTTGAGGTGCATGAGATTTTAACAATCTTCAGCAACCAGGAAGAGACGGTCACGCAAGTGGTTCTGCATCTTCATTTCGCTGCTGATGTCAAATAGAAAAACGCCATGGTAAGGACCCTGATAAATATATATTTGTAATTCTGGTCTTTCACGTAATGTTGAAGATAAATCAAGAGATCCCTTAAATCGAACATCGACCTTGCACTTCTAACTCCAAGCAAGTCTGCCTTAACGCTGCATATTCAGCGAGTTAATTACCGCGTCGTCCTTTACAAAAAGACAAATCAGGCTGTCACGGGGACACCAAAGCCATTCGAGGAGGGCAAGGGATAGGTAAAAGATAAAGCAGAGTAACTTGAGCCGGTATGGTCGTATTGTCCTGCTCTTCCGACCAAGTTGGTTAATATTCTAGATATTGTTTGCAACGAATAGGAAGACGACGACAGCCTAGACGAGTGCGAAGTCGACTTCGAATTGAGACAACTGCCAACACTGTTAAAATGTTGTCGTGACTTACCTACAGTAAAGAATGTCTCGCTCGTTACACAAATATGGAGGAGGTAGAAGCATTTCTTGTTAACATCTAGCGAGATTTGGCCAAAATACGCATTTTGGGTAATGGTGGCTGTAATTTGCATATTTACACGTAACGGAAAGGAATCTTCGTTACATAAAACACCAACGCCCTCATTGACCCTGTTATTAGGGAGGTAGAAACCCTATTTCAGGTGCAATAATAAAGTTTAGTTGGGACAATGCCAAAACTGGAATTTCACGTAATGGCGGCTCTTATTTGCTTAAAAACATCCCTTAAAATGGCACATGGGAAACTTTTTCGAGCTGTTCACATCATTTTTATAATCTACGTCAACTTTAAAATCTATGCCCATTAGAAGTTTACCTCTGGGAGTTGCACGATAAAACCCTTTGACTTTCTGTGGCTTTTTACACAAAAGTAGCCTTTAAGGCTTTTTTTCTTCATTTCTTCATTGAGCAACTACAACAGAAAAAATCGTATGGAGATTACTCTACGACTGATTGAATCGAGATTGCCCTTTAAGAAGTATGAGATCAAGTTTATACAGCGCATTTTGAGCGCCGTGAATTAAAAATTAAGTCGATCAAGAATCACGAAAATCATTAATAATCCTTTTTGACTGGGGGGGGGATTCGCAAGTATTGCGCATGCGTTGTTAATAGACTGCCAGAAACAAGACACAAATTTCAAAGATTTCATCAAGAATGTAACCTTGGTAATGGATGCAAAAATTTTGTTTGAAACGCTTTTCATCGAAAGTATTCCAGACCATTTCCCACCAACCCCTAAGCCTTGACAGACGCTTACACATTCTGGAATTTGGCCTCCGGATTATCATCTCTTCCAAACAGACCATCAACACAAGCTGTGAAGATAATAACATCGCTCTATTCCATCTTCGATATATTGCACGCTTATCAACTTGATAGCGTACGGGAAAAGATTTCCTATCTCTTTTTCAACAATGATTTGCCATCGCATCTACGTTTCTTCAACATTGCTTGTTTGATTGGTTCGCTGCCGCGCTGGTCTTGTTTTGGTTGAAATTACAACGAATCCAAGAAATCACTAATAATAATATAATTCTTGAAGAAATAACCTCGATTGCATGATATATTTGTTGAACATCAAATTGAACATCAATGAAGGAGTCATTGTAGTTAGACAAAAACAGCTATGATGAGATATAATATCAATTGCAGTAACATAAATAAAGTCAACAGCAAATGGAAATATTTTTAATAACATGTTTTGCTGTCTTACATCAACTTAAGACAGTATTTAAGGGTTTTATTGATGATACGACGTGTGACGTATGAACGTCAATCATACGTCACACGTTTTATATTTTTAGTTGTTGTAATTGATTATTTAGAACGATTATCATATGAAACCTCTAGGAAGCATTTGAACAGAGCATTATTTTGCAAGAATGATGAACATTTCTTTAAGAAGTCATTTTACTTTAGTCAAAGACCATCATCATCATTGTTCTGCGCGTTGATAAACGACACCGAACTTGTTGCAAAATACTGAAAAATTTATACTGTACTGTTATATATTAATCAACGCTCCTATCTTCTAATGTCAGAAAATTGGCGGCACCTTCAGCTATTCGATCAGGGTACAATGGATCTGATTCTTCAAAGTAGTACTGTATTTCATAATGAATTGAAGTATAAAGTCAAAAGACTGATATTCACAAAACGTTTTAGTCCGAATAGGTGCTGACCGTAACAGCTTGAAAATGAAAAAACGCGTCTAGGGCGCCTAATCGGTAATTTACGATATTTACGTTATTTATATTAGTTACGTTAGTTACATGTCCCAAGAACATTCGTATGATGAATCTAAGACTAAAAACATAATTATAGATGATACTGCGTTTTAAAATATGAAACATTTTGAAACAAAAACTATATCGATTCTCTCAATTTCTTATTTAAAACAAAAACAAAACATAAAAAGATGCTCCATACAAATAGGAAATACAAAATGTGCGGCACCATAATTATATGTACAAGATAAAATTTTATAGCAAATAATTTACAGCATTTCATCTACTTCAGTTTATCAGAGTCGATTAAAGTTAGTGTAGCTATATTTTCCTAAAAATCTGTTATTTTATTGCGCAAACATTTATGATAATGTTTCAATGCTACAGTATAATCCCGTTAACTCGAACTCTCAAGGGACCGAGTCAAATAGTATAACGCATATTCGAGATATCGAGAGTTTTTATGAGGAATCTTTAGGTAAGGGTAAAAACAGTTATAGTCAATTCGAGTTTGACTTAACAGAGTTGAAGTTGTCGGGATTGTACTGTATTAACAAGCTAACATGTTAAGGATTCATCGCTGTTAAACGTTCAATAAGTTTTTGCAAGTGAGCCTTTTGCATTCGTAGATTGTGGCTATCTTGAGCGCTAGATTCGATTGTCTTACTTGCTTGTGGGCGTTTATTTGTCTGGTCTTTTGATTGGTGCATAATACGATACTCCAACGACCGTAACTGAGATAGAGGTAAGATACAGATATAAAATACAGAAATAGTACATGCTTCACCTACTTGATTCTCTAATCTACCAGTGTAGTTGTTCAAAGTGTCTTTTGCGTCGTTTAACTCCGTCTCGAGCTTAATCTTATCTTTCTCCAGTCGCTTGACTCTATCAACTTCTTCGTGTATATTGCTTTTCTCGATGTTGTTGTTACTTTTTGTTATGCCATACTGTAGATACTGTCGCCTGTCTAATTTTGAAACAAGAAAGTTTTCTGTTATTTTTAAAAAGGAATATTAACATCAGACTGCATAGTTTTGTGTATTTCTTTCACTAAGAACATCTAACCTTGGTTTGGTAGAGCAGAAGCCAACACTTGAGAGAATTGTTTGGTTACACCCACCATACCGTCGTGATCTCCCTGAAATAAGTATGATGACGAGAAATCGTCGGAGGCTTGTTTTCTCACCGCAGCTAGCGTTTGACTTGCGTGTTGCAGTTTTGCTTTAAGCTCTTGAATTTCCAGTTCGAGTTTCAGCTTAGAGTCCTCTGTCTCATGCTTCACCTTTACGCACTACAAAATGAATTCAAACACATAATTAATAGTGTATAAAATCTTTCAATGATTGTGTATCAATTTGAAAGTTGACCATGTTACGTTTTTTATTTCGTTCTCTTTCTCTTCTTTCAAAACGGAAACTTTGTTTTTCTCCTCGGTCAACATTTCTCTCAAATTTGAAGAAATCTCCTTCTCTCTTTCCAAGGCGTCCTCGTATCTTTCTATTTGTCTCTCCTGGTCTCTGATCTGCCGCTCGAGTAAAGTGTTCGCGTGGGTCAAGTCCTTCATCTCGCACTTCAAATCTTCGATTTGTGTTGTTAGTCGCTCTTTCGTGTATTTCAGTTTGAAGATACGCTCGTTTTGATCGGCTGGAGGGAGGATAACAGGCTGCACCGGCGTGTGAGGTGTTATTGGTAAGGGGGAAGGGGCTGACAGAAACCCTTCCGATGACGGTGGATACATTCCCTGCAAAACCAACACAGTGGAATTATAGCATAACAGACTGATACATAATTAAACTCACTATATTTTGGGGCTGTAATACAGTGCTGTTAGGTATTGGTGGAACACTCGCCATTTTCAATTTTAAAAATTCGTCCTGCATGTTCACAACTCGATTTTCTAGCAGCTTCAACGATTTGTCGAGTCGGTTCTTTTCTGTCAATAGGCTGTCGTATTTCTCTTGCGACTGAATGAGTATGTAAAGATATATTTGAGTAGTTACACTCTATTTAAAGATTTACATGTTTTAAATAAGTATTTTTTTCTTGTTGATTAGTGTAAAACAAACCATTTCTGTTAACTAAATAAATTTAATTTCATTCCAATAAATAAACGGCTTTTCAAAACTATGCTTTCAATTGAATTGTCAGTATTCATAATTGGAATAATATGAATGTTCTTACTTGATCAAGAGCCATTTTAGCAGCATCTTCAATATTCTTTCTATCTCTCATATCCTGAAATAATTTTTCAATAAAAGAAACCACGCTTGTTTTTGTTGTTGGTTTTTACAATACCTTTTTAACCATCGTCATATCTACTTCGGTACTTAATAAACTGCTTACCTTTTCTTTCTGTTGGAGGTCGTCTCTTAACTGCTCGAGTTTTTTCCGTTCCATGACACTCGGCTCGTTCTTGGTATCTTCTTTTACAGGAGAATTTAAAGAGTTTTGTTGTTGCTGCTGCATTAGACTCATGATTAATGAAGGATAGTCTGCTTGCACTCTCTCGCTCTCTCGTTTCATCTCGACGACTGTCTTCAACTCCTCCACAGCGTTTCGCAATCTCTCAACTTCTTCTTGCCCTTCTTCCTTGAGGTTTTTTAGCACGTGGTTGTTGTCTTCTAGCGCCTTTACCTTCAATTTCAAACCTTCGTTTTCACGGGTCAGCTCCAAAACATTACTGTCGTACTTGCTCTCTTGCATACGCTCCATGCGCATGCGCTCCTCCTCGCTTAATCTTCTTGTGACGTCATCAAAGCGCTTCTGTTGATCGGTCAGGGACTGCTGCAGTTGTTTCGTTCGCAGCCTTCTTTCGATTTCCTTTTCAATATCTTCACGGCTTCGATCGAAATCGCGCTCCAATCTACATTTCTCTTCGCACAAGCGCTTGTCCAGCTCTTCTTTCTGACGGTTGATGCGTTCCTTAAGCTTCTCTTTTTCCATCTCAAGTTTTTCTTCGAGGGCCAAACTGTCCTTTTTGAACTTATCCTTTAAGTTGTCTTTGTACCCGTTGAGTATGCGGTCAAAATCGTCCCGTAACGAGAGTGGCAAGTCGTTGCGCGTTTTGTAGGAAACCATCAGCGGTTCAGTGGCCACTTCCTTCTCAATAATCCTAACCTCTGGCGCTGGTGCTGGTTGCTTTTTCAGCCTCTCAATCTCCTCTTTGAGCCGATTGATCTCCTCTTTCAGCATACTGTTTATGGCTTGAATGTTGAGCTTTTCAGTAGCTGCCACTCTTTCCACCTCCTCCCTGTGATAAGTTTCCTTGCGTAATGACAAATCTGCCGTTTCAAATCGACGCTGGAATTCGCGCTCCGATTCAATCTGTCAGGAAAATCAAAATATAGATTTAACTGATAAAATAATGTTAACAAACAAAGAAAGCAATTATTAATACTATAATTTAAAACCTTAAAGAAAGAAGAACTATTATTGATTTGTTCAACTAAAAATAACTTTCATAATTGCAAAAATTATAATGAAATAATAATTGTAGTTGTAAACGATTTTCAACCTTTCCTTCCTTGAATTTCCTCTCCATTTCGAAAAGCTCTTTATCCTGTTTCGTTTCCATCCCTTCAATTTGTCGCTCGTATTTCTTTTCGAGATCTTTCTTCGCTATTTCGTACTTCGCTCCCATGTTCTTTATTTCCTCTTCGTAATCTTTCTTTTCTGCCAGCTTCTGAACCGCAAGTTTATCTTCGTATTCATTTCTTATTTTCAGTTTATAGTTCTCCACATCCTTATTCGTGTTTTGTCGAAACTCGTGTTTTTCACTCTCCACATCTTTGTGAACAGCTTGTAGTCGACCTTCGAACATTATATTCATCTCCCTTCGCTCTTCTTCGAAGTTGCGCGTCATCTTTGCAATCTCCTGAGCAAAAGCCTGGTGCATCTCAGTTCGCTCCTTCTCGAACTGAATTTCGAGATCTTCCCGCTCTTCTTTCACAAGATCTTCCCACTCCATTTTCTTCTCTTTAAAAGCTTGCAGTAAGTTTTGTATTTTTGTTGCGTACTCATCCTCGATGTTTTCCCGCTCTCTTATTACGATCTGAAATAGTTCCTCCTTTATGACATTCCCGCGCGACTGGTCGTTGCTTAAGAACAGGTTCCCTCGAGTAGTCTCGTTATTCATCAACATTGCACTCCTGTCTGCAGCGGGACTGGAGAGCCTCATGGAAATTGGAGGGATCATGTCGAAGTCCAGATCTGTCAACTCGAAGGTTTTAGGTATACGAGGTGGTTTACGTTTAGTGGGGGTGGGCGAAGGGTTTGCCGCCATGAGGCTAAATATAAAATACAAAAATAAAACAAGCGACCCAACCCTAACCCTAACCTATGTTTATATTGAATCGGAAAGTTAATATAATTCTACAAAGCAATAAGTGAGAAAGGATTACATGAAACTTACAATGATTTCACGACTCTATCTAACTATATTTTACAAACCCTTTAACCTCTTTGCAGCATTTTGTTCGTTTTTACTTTTTGCATCAACCTCTTATTGAGCATTAGACGAGCAAGCGTCTTTTGACAAGGCTTTCAATCAGAAAATTCATTTGGTCTTCACCGTGAAAAGAGCTGTTAAAATATTTATTCTCGCGATGGGGGCGCGTTTTTTTCTTCGGTTATTACAAACGGATTCTCAGGTCAATAAAAGGAATCAATTTCTTTCATTTTGAATCTTTTGATTCTTTGGTAAATATATAGATATTTTCATTTATTTAAGAATAATAAGAACTTATTTTCGCATTTTACGGTTTACAATATAAAATATATGAAAGTTCTGCTTTATTTCCATATATAACTTATAAAAATCTACAAATATCAAATACATATAACAAAACGGTAAGAAAGTTTCTAAAACTGAGATTTACATTTCGTGCAAGCAAACGCTGTTTTGGCAATAACCACGCCTTGCCATTTGTCACAGACATTGTCCTTTTTAGAGAAAGGTAGCTATTGACAGCTTATTGCGTATAACAAACCACCATGGGATGTTATCCAAACAACTTCAAAGATTGAATTGGCTAAACTTGGTATAAGCAACATCCAGCAAGTAAGTCCCTCAGTCATTTTGTGATAGTTAAGCACATTGACAAGTCGCATCTTCAGCGTCTGGTTTGTCCGTTCAATAATATACGTTTGTTCCATTTTTGTCCAAAAATAATTAAGAAAACATGATGTCTTTGAATAATAGATACATGTATTTTTTTAAAATAAGTACTTGTAATATTTAATTACATTGCTGGCCAAAACGCAATAATACCTGACAAGACTTATTCAAACAAAGCGATGTTTAAGCTTGAATGAAGCTGGAAGAACTGAATTTGCAATAATGGGAAGTGGACTTGCCGCGCTTCGGTCCTCCAAAGGAACATGACACATTCTGTAGTTTGTGTGCAATAACCCCCAAAACCCACTGTTGTGGCAGCAGTCTACCTTGCCGTTACTTTCTTCTCGTGACTCTCATCCACATCCATATCAGGCCCACCGATTGTGATAGGATTTTGAATGAGAGTGCAAACATCTCCTAAATAATTGTTGAAGTTCACAGTAGTGTCATATAATGTCATATAATGTCTTTATGTTTTGCTTTTGGTTCCCTAAAAAAACTCTTTTAAATTTTTGAGAACTTGTTAAGCATTTGTGTATCGTTGTTCTTTTCCCGTATCATTTAAGCCATAGTTATATACATATATACTAAACCAACCCAACGTCAAAGTATAATTGGAAATAATATGGGATAGCCACATCTACATACAAATGCCTGCACATATTTAAATGCGGTTGGTAGCCGACCTGAAAGCATTGTAAATTTTGTAGTTCATCCCTTTTCATATGTTTTGTTAGAAGTGTACGTCTTTTTATTTAAGAAACAAGTCAGACCAGGCAGGCTCAATGTTTCTTATTTTTTGGTCATTTGAGCGTCCATGTTTCTTAATTGTTTCTTAAGATTGATAATAAGATTAGATTCTGAAGAAAATGCAGACAAAAGGTATGGGGTTGATAATTTCGCAGCATCTGATAGGCGAATTTTGATAACGCACTGGGTAGGAGAAGACTCTTTTTGACTCAAAATATGAAACATTTAGACGTCAAATGTTCGAAAAAACTGGTTGTCTTCTAACAGCGTATGGTTCTGGCGACCACTTAGTAAAACCTGAAGGCCTACCTAATTACAAAGTCCCACCCACTTACAATGATAGAACCCACTGCACATTTTACAGTTTCTTCTGTTCCAGAGGTGAGATTCAAGTTGACGACGGTAAATGCCGTCATATTTAAAGCGATGATGAAGAAAATGGCATGCTTGTTGAGGAGGGAATTGAATATGTTGGAAACATTTTTGAAGATTGACTCTGGAGATTGTTTTTTGCTTTGTTTTGACTTTATAGACGTAAATGGGGTCTAAAACGATTCGAATGTTTGATATTTACATGTGTGAGAGACCTTAAATGATTCGAATGCCATTCAAACAAAACGTAAACACAATCCTAACGTTTTGAAATTTTACAATCATGGCGTCTCTGTTGCTGGGACAAAACGACGAGCAGAAAACAATTCCTGCAAAATTAACTACAAAGCTTTCAAAGAGTTTATCAACGTTTTAGAAGATCTTGACATTTTTTTAAATTTTGGGGAAGCAATGATGAAGTCAATTAAGGACTTTTAAAAATCACAATATGTATTCAAAAAGATTTCCTTTGTACAAGAAAGCAAAGTGTGATTTCTGATTTCTTTTCAAAAGAATAAATTGTAATGCTAAAATATTTTTTTTTGAGTCCTTTATTAACCTACAAGGTAGAGATTTTACCCTGAACGAAGAAAGATTTAGTTTCCATTCCATATAAGAGAGAAAAATTATGCTAAATTTCTAAACTGTCTATTACTCGAACGATTTCTGATTCCCCGTGTGTGTTCGAGTTATAGAGAGTCCACTGTATATATATACTACCTTATCGGGGAAAACTTCGTCGGGGAAATTTTTTGTCAGGGAAAATTTTAGTCGGGGAAAATTTTCGTCAAACGCCGAAAATTTCGTCACTATTACCCGACGAAAATTTTTCCCACGTTGAAAAAAAATACCGTTTTTAGAAAATACTAGACGTGATATAATTTTACTGTATATATTTTATTCGCTATCAGAATCATCTATCGTAATAGGTATTTCTCCAGATAAATGAGATACCATGGTTGGTAAATCCATTTCAGTCTCGTCATTGCTATCGTCTCGAGAATCTTCTTCTTGCTTGAGGTTAACAACATCAAAATCAATTTCAGTTTCATCAGCTTCATCCTCTTCACTGACAAGATTCCCAGCAAAGTCATAAGAATAGAAATTGTCTACAAACTCTTCCATAGCATCAAAAATCCACTTCGTATCACACTTAAACTTGAGCGAAAGCGGGACTTTAAGCCCACCAGAAGGAATCGGAGAAGCTTTGTAGTTGAGTGATTTCAATTTTCCGCTTATTCTTTCTCCTTCTTCCTTTATGAAAAAATAGACATACCTTGAAATTTCACGTGGAATGTGACCAACAGTTTTCCAACCAACAAAATATTCATGCTTTGCTTTAATTGCACATGAGTATGGATCCTTTGCTATAGATCTTGGATTTGTCTCAACTTCCACTTTGATTTCGTCACCGACCTTTGCATTTGACCAACTTGTTTCCTTATAGACATGGTAGCCTCTGGATGCAATGATACTATCAAAAGAGTAGGCCATTTTTTCAGCCGTGTACATATACAGCACGTTGTGATTCCGTTAAACAGTTTTCCAACAATATTTTATATTTCGAATGTTTCAATATTCGAAAATGCGGTGTAAACATGTTCACTTTTAAAAATGGCGTCAAAACCCGTTTGATGAAAAACGATAAAAACGTTTTTAAAATATTTCATTTGTACTGAAACTTTTTCTAAGGGTTTTAAGTCAGAAAAAGAAATATATGGTTATGTCCAAAAATTTTAACTGTTTTTTTTTATAAACTAACCCATTTGCTAATTTCGTATTTTTGACTTTTTCGAAATCGGTAGTTCGTCGGGTAAAATTATTCGTCGGGGAAATTTTTCGTCGAGGAAAATTTTAGTCGGGGAAAATTTTTGTCAAACGCCGAAAATTTCGTCACTATTACCCGACGAAGTTTTCCCCGATAAGGTATATAAAATACTGCTATAATTAGACCACCGGATATACGGGTTATCTGTAGCTAAAAAAATTAGGAGGTCTGTTTTTCGAAAAGTTAAAACAAAATATTTGCCTCGTTTAACCATACTTGTGTTACAAATCCCCAAAAGTCAATTTCATGTATATACCGTTATTTAGTAAAAGTTCAATTTTAATTCTATTTAAAAGGTATGGCTATGTATAAAAGTATTGAGAATTAAAAAATGGTAGATAAAGGTTCAGTAGTTTGTTGTAGTAAGCACTGAAAGAAAGCATTCCGAAGTGTTAACTGGCGTAACGTCTGATCCTCAAAAGCATGTTTAGGGTAGTCAACTTAGAGGTCAACCTGGACAAAATTGGTAAAAAAATGATTTTGGTATATACCATTAGAAGCGCAATTTTATGTAATCTTACCAGAAAAAGGCACCAAATTTGGTTTGGGCAAAAAATGTTATATAGATTTTTGTAAAGGGTTGATTATTAGAAACGGTTTTATCATTTTGAAAATCAATTACACTTTTTATAAGAACCAGGTAATTTTTGAGGTTCAGTGTTCTTATTTTGTGCTTGTGAAAATTATCATTTTTATGAAGTTTATGAATGGTTTTCTTGACAATCTACATATTGTTATTGTGTTATTGAAGACATAGATGATGTAGAACTTGATTAAAAAAAGGTTCTGTAATTGTTATGGAGTTTTAATTTGGTAAAATTCTTCTTTTTCACCTTAAAACCTGTTGAGACATGGCATCCAGCAAAGTATTGTTTCTTAAATTGTTCTTAATTTTTGGGCAATCTTACAGTCAGTTTTTTTATAACATATGTTCTTACAAAAAAAAGTGTATTATCTAAAGACACTATTTCAAATATTGAACAATTCCTCAAAAATATTTTTGTCGACATCGCTGGCAGTGTCACTGTCATCGTCAAATTCCATTGCCATAGCGTTGTTGCACCCGTTTCCATGCACAATGCACTCATACATTTTATGCCATGACGTCTACAAGGACATGCGTTGCCACATGGACTTCTACTTCGCGTACCACAGTTGCAACGGATGACACTAAGGATATTTTTCTGGTGCTGGTTCCTTAAAGACAAGATGGAATTATATCAGAGTATAATTTCAGATATCTCCAATGAAAATGATTATAGAGGCAAAAACAATTTTTCGAAATGAAGCAAAAAGTGAATACATGGACGCTTGCTTACCTTGTCAGTCATAATAGGTGTCAAAGTATTGCCTTCTCTCTTCCACCCCCATTCAGTTTCTTCTACTTGTATATATGTCCATTGTAAAATCTGAAGGTGGACTCGAAAGGAATGCTACGTCACAGCACTCTCTGTTGGTGGGAGGTTTTCTGGTTGAACTCCTCTCTTTGATGATGTTGTCATTTGCATATACTTCTGCTTTCGAAACAATGCAAGTAATCCATTCTCAATGTAGCCTTCTGAAAATAATGAAGAGTAAGACCACTGAGCACAAGAAAAGTATATAATGTATAATTTTGAGCACATCTTTACACTGCAAATGCGGAATTAACTAATTAGATTAATTACCGCAATTATTCCCATTCCATGTAAAGTATCTTTGCCATCAAGGGTGCACAAGTTGTGGTCGACGTTGTCCGCTACCCACTGTGTGAAAGTCCCACCAAGGATCTTTTCAACGCCGTTTTCTTCATTCGTGATAACAAAGTGCTTGAAACGAGTTACCTCAGTTGGACTGATTGAAAATCCTAACTTGAACAATTCATTGATGAGCCACTTTGAACCAAACATATGACCAACTCGATGCCTAGTCCGAAGAGTAAGGGTGGAATGTACGATTTTGGTTTCACAGCCTTGGTGATTGCCTGTCCAAAGGATGACTGCTTTAATTAATCTGATATCAACTCTTTTAAAATCGGACAGAGGATCTGAACCAAACTGTTGTCGTGGTATTTTATTTCATCTTTTGAGGGATATTCATCAACTTCAAATTGTTGCGCTTTTATTTCTACTTGGCTGCAGTTTTAATTAACCTTTCGCACTCGCTAGTGTGTTGCTTCTCTTTTTCAGCAAACGATTTTTAATGATAAAGTTAGCGACGTCCCTGAAGCATACTAGATTGGGTTTTGCTTCAGCTGGGCCAATTATTATATCTTTAGCATAACGGAGCTCTAATTACCTTTTCATCTGCTTCATAGAATTACACTTCCTCGGTACCATGTTGTTGTTGGAGACATTTCATTTTCAAACCACGGACAAAGTTTTTCAAAATGTTCTAACAATGTTGCGACCAGCCTGTCCTGAATCTGCGGATTCCCTGGGAAAGTAAAACAACAGAACTCGTAGGATGTAGTAAATAAATCAATTAATATGAATGTAAAGAACACACAAAGAGAGAAAGAAAGACATAGCGAAAAATCAAATTTCAATATGACTTTTTTACAGTTTTTACATGTTGCACCTTTATGTAAAGTGAGAGCAAGGACGTCGAGAGCCAACACCAGAGGTGCTTTACGGGCCTTATAAAAACCAGGATAGTACTCTATTTTGGTTTTTAGAAAGGTCGGAGATGATCTCAGGAACAATAATAAAACATTGATTTCGCTTTTTATATGTTACATCTTTGGCGTCTGAAACACAACTACCTTTTTAATCTGACTACAAAAAAACCTTTACAACTGAGGCCACGAGGCCCATATAACACGTGACCCGAAAACATAATGGCTCACAAAATTCCTTATATAGAAAACGTCAATCATATAATGTTCTAGAAACTTCTCTTTTTACACTCCCCCTAAAATTTGCTTCATGCAAATTTTTCACGTAAACGTCTCAGTTCTTGGCCAGCAAATGCGGCTTTCCTCTTGGATCTTGTATTCCCTAGGCTAAACTCACTACCACCTACGGATTCGTTTCGCGCGCAACTTTCTTTAGATTCTGAAATGGGCTGAATCAATGGAACCAACTTCTGCAACGGACGACTACACCATGTTCGTTGACCAGCTTTGGAAGATGTTGTAAGTCTGGCACCGCGGCAATGTCCATCACGACCAACCACTAGTTTCTCGACACGACCCAATCGCCAACGATTACGAGGCAGCAATTCTTCTTTTAGCAACACGATATCACCAACAGATAATTGATGACCAGCACATACAGCTCCCTTGCGATGAAGATTCGCTTGCTTCAAATCACCAAGATAGCATGTATAAAAACGTTTCCAAAAATGTTCGATCAGTGTTGAGAGATATTTGACACGCTTTGAAGGTTGAGAAGTGTCCCTTTTCGCACGTCCACTTTGGTTGTTCTTTGAAAGAATATTTCTCCCATATATCAGATGAAACGGAGTAAGAGGCGAATCCAAATCGTCTTCGTTTAGATACGTTAGAGGACGAGAGTTGATTGTGCCCTCAACTTCACATAGGATAGTTAAAAGTTCTTCATAACTCAGTAACGCTTTTCCCAAGATTTTTCGTAACGTGGATTTGACATTACGGACGAGTCTCTCGTAAAACCCACCCCACCATGGGGCAGAAGCCAAAATGAACTCTTGATTCACACCTTTAGATACAAAAAAATGTCTGACTTCTTTGGAGCGAAATGTTTTGGCATTGTCATGGACTACCAAATCAGGATATCCTTTCCTGGCAAAAAATCGAGTAACAGCACGCAAAAACGATTCATTACCCAAATCAGGCACTAATTCGAGATGCAACGCTCTACTAGTCGCGCAAGTGAGTAGCAAAATATAAACCTTAAGGGAAGAGTCTTTACAACATTTTTCCTTTATATACAATGGGCCAGCGAAGTCTAATCCGGTATGTTGAAAAGCAAAGTCACAGTTCAGTCGAAATGATGGTAGATCTGGCGTAGGAGGGGGAAGAAAAGTTCTCGCATTGAATCGTTTGCACAAAACACATCGTCGAATCACATTCTGCACAGTTTTTCTTCCTTTTGTTATCCAAAACTTCTCCCGTATACGTGAAAGCGTTGTTTCCATACCATGATGGAGCGTTTCTTCATGCGCGTCACGGATGATTAATTCAGTTAGTTGACTTTCGCCGCGAAGAAGTGTAGGATACTTATTTTCGTATGTTAGATTAGCATTTGAAAAACGTCCACGTAGTCGCAAAACTCCTATGTCTTCAAATAGCTTTAGCGACTTCTTGACCTTTTCAAAGTTTTTGCTCTTTTTGATTTCAACTTGAGACTTGACTTGGCTTTTGAGATTGTTAACAAAGCGATACGCGTACCCCACTATTGCAATCAACCTTTTCAAAGAGCCATAGCGAGCAATCTCTATTATGTTGAACAAAGATTTTTGGTTTTCATTTTCAACAATAGAAGCTAGAGTAAACGATTCGACAACACTTCTTTTCTCCTCTTTTTTCACTTCCTCCCACAAAGACTTATTTTCGGCTTCAAAAAATTTAAATTCAATAGAGGAATGTAAAAGAAACTCCGGCCCATTCTTCCAAGATTCTGAAAACAATTCAAAAGGGCGTGTCGGAAAATCAGCAGGATTCTCAACACCACTCACGTGCAACCATTTATCCCTATCGACAACTTTCCGAATCTTCACAACTCTATTCTCTACCCATGGCTTCCAACACTTCTTCTTCCCTTTCATCCAACACAACGCTATTTCAGAATCTGACCAGCAATACACATCATTTACCTCAACCCTCCCCCGAAAAGCTGATTGGCATTCCTTTAAAAGATCAGTTAGTAAGAGACAACCTAAAAGTTCGAGCTTAGGAATAGATAGAGACTTTATAGGAGCAACTTTAGTCTTGGCACAAAGAAAATTTACAAAAACTCCATTTGCAGTGACAAGATGTAAAAACACGACAACACAATACACCTCAGACGAGCTATCACTAAAACCATGCAGTTCAACATGTTCAACATTTGAATGAAAAACAAAGCTCTCAAGACGCACCAAGTCTAAATTCTTTAAAAGAGTTAAAAAGTCAACCCAATAGACTTTCAAGTCCTCGGAAACTTCATCATCCCAATCGAACTTGTTCTTGCATAACAATTGAAACAAAACCTTTACACGCGCTGTCACAGGAGAAATAAAACCAACAGGATCATAAAACGACGCAGACACACTTAAAATATTTCTTTTCGTCAATCTTAAGCCATCACACATATCCAAGAAATTCTTAAAATCAAAAACAAACTCATCACTTACAATATCCCAATCTACACCTAAAACTTGCTTACACCTTGAGAATTCACTATCTCCATTAAAAATTCGCCACAAATCACTATCATTCGTCACCCATTTTCTTAATTCTAGACCTGCTTCATCCATGACTTCCGTTGCTCTAGCTCGAAAAAACTGTCCTTCTTCAACGTTGTGAACTCCAGAAACAAGATCATCAACATAAAAATCCTCCAAAAGTTTGGACACTAATTTCATATCCGACAACATATACTTTTCTAAATGTTGTTTTATGGTACCGTTCAACAAAAATGGGCTACTTGTAAGTCCGAAAACAACTCTCAAAAACCTGTAAACAACTATCTTAGGATCTTCCGACTCAAAATCAAACCATGAAAATGTCAAGAAATCTTAAAAACTTCAACATTCAAAAAGGCTTTCTTAATATCTGCTAAAATAGCAATCCTATTCAAACGAAATCTTAATAAAACATCAAACACCTTAGATATTAAATTAGGACCAGAATAAAGACACTCATTCAGGGAGGGACCATTTACACCACATGATGCATCAAAAACAGCTCTAATCTTTGTTGTTTCTCTATGTTCTTTCACAACTGGTCTGTGAGGCAAGTAATGGACCTTTCCTATTTCAGCAGAAATTTCATCTTCTGGTACTCTTTCGATGATCTTTTCTTTCTCATATTCTTCGAAAACTTCCTTATATCTTGGCAAAACATCACTATTTTCTAGTCTTTTCACTAGCGAAACTAACCTCTTTTTCGACGTGACAAAATTGTCAGGCAGGGTATCATGGTTCGGTTTGAAAGCCTTGGGTCCAATGTTCTCAACTTCCCAAAAACGTTCTAAAGACTGTCTCAAATCATCAGTTTCTCTCTCTTGAACTACACATCAAAATATCGACTCTAGATTTCACATTTGTTACTTTTCGACACTGCGAGAAAGAATGTCCTTCTTTCAGACAGAAAACACATTTTCTTTCGTCATCTCTTTCTGTACTAACATTCAAGTTGAAAGCAGTCGACTTTTCTTGAAGGGAATGGGAGGAAACCCTTAAAAGACTAACACAATTTTCACTGGCCTGAATCTCACTATTCATATACTGGAGAAGAAGATCTAAAGTCCATATATCACTACCAAAACGTCTAGAAATTTGGATGACTAAATCATCTGGCAAACGTTCCTTTAAAATCGGTATCAACAAACTTCCATATGTAGCCGTTTCTACATTCATAGATCGTAAATTCCTTACACAATTCTCTATGTCATTTGACAACTTTCTCAAACCATAGATATCTGCCATACTCTTAACTTTACCTAACTTCAAAAGAGACTCCATATAAGCCGATATCAACACTTGAGGATTACCATACCTACCTCTCAGTAGCTCCAATGCTTCTTTATAATTTGCCCCCGTCAGGGACAAACCCGAAACAACGGCTAAGGCTTGGTTTGCTAAATACCTTTTCAAATAAATAAACTTATCGATGTCACTCAACCCCTCGTTCTCGTGGACTGTTTTCAAAAACTGTTCTTCAAAACTACGCCATTGCAAAACATCTCCTTTGAAAACATTTAACTCTAGCCTTGGCAACTTACATGATTTAGTTAACGACAAACTGGAACTTGTCCTTTCACTATCTTGTCTAGATTCTTTGACCGCTTCAAGACGAAATTTTCCAATCTTAAGTTGAAGAGAAGGAAGTAACGCGTGTGTAGGTTCTAACACTTTAACACTTTCTATGGTATCCTGCGCAACAGCTTCCGCTTTTAATGAATTAGCAATTTCATCATCTAAATTGCCTAAGTTCTCGATGTTGATCTCTAGTCTACTTTTCAAACCCATCAACTTTGCCTCGGTAGATGATATTTCTTGTAGCGCACCTTTTGTCTCGTCTATCACT
The DNA here is from genome assembly GCA_963930725.1 of Candelabrum cocksii. NCBI lineage: Eukaryota > Metazoa > Cnidaria > Hydrozoa > Anthoathecata > Candelabridae > Candelabrum > Candelabrum cocksii. The sequence continues at coordinate 6,746,802 of OZ005669.1, forward strand.
TGACTCAAGGTTGTTCTCAAAGCACTACGTCTAGCTTGTTTTCTAGCTAAAGCCATTTCTCAGAAAATATCAAAATTCCACACACATAAAATCTTAAGAACTCACAAAATTATTCAAACACCACGCGCCTTTTAAACACTATACTTGAACTTTCAAGTTCAAAAACGAAAACAATTCTCAAAAACGAATGTCACTTCACGCTTCATTAAATCTCAAAAACACATCGATGAAGACCGAAGTACAAACACTGCGACAATAACAGATAAGAAAAAAAAAATTTAAAAAAGATCTTCCACAGTAGCAGACTCGTAAAATATCCTTGAGAGTTAAATTTTATTTAAAAGGGCTCTGAAGGGAGCGATTAAACAGCCAAGACCTTCCCCGTTAACATAAGCACTGAGAAGAAGAATATAACAGAACTTTGCCCACTATAACTCCAAGAAAAAAGAAGAAAACTCAAGTAGGAACACGTAATCACCTGCTACTTTCTTCAACACCGATGGCAATGCTAAATATCTTCTTCTGTAACTTTTTCACTCGTGGGTTCGTTCACGTCCCTCATCGGGCGCCATATAAAAACCAGGATAGTACTCTCTTTTGGTTCTTAGAAAGGTCGAAGATGATCTAAGGAACAATAATAAAACATTGATTTCGCTTGTTATATGTTACATCTTTGGCGTCTGAAACACAACTACCTTTTTAATCTGACTACAAAAAAACCTTTACAACTGAGGCCACGAGGCCCATATAACACGTGACCCGAAAACATAATGGCTCACAAAATTCCTTATATAGAAAACGTCAATCATATAATGTTCTAGAAACTTCTCTTTTTACAGGCCTTGCAGCTTGCAAATAAATCTATAATATTTTCAAGATCGAGCGTGTCCTAGCTAAGGGGGCTTCAACTGCAAGGTCCCTAAACTTGTTTGTCTTCCTTGACACATGGTCGATCTCAACACATTTTTTACCCTTGCCAATGTGTTGAATGAACGCTCGCCCTGTGAAACTGTGACAGGTAACGTTAGAAATATTTTGAGAAAGACACAGACATTTGGGAACAAATTACTGAGTTTTAAAGTGTGTAAATTTTGCAATAATTTAAACATATCTGAATTAGCAAACCTTAAATAGATGGTCTTGATCTGTGGAAAATGTAGTAAGAGGTCCATAAATCATCTTGAACACAGATTTAGCACAATACATCCTTTCATTTAGTCTCGTGGTACATTGGGGTTTTGAAGGCAAATTTAGAAACTCAAAATAGTCGGTTTGTTAAATAGGCCAAAATATTCTTAAATGAACATTATAGAACTGCTATCACAGCTTTTAATGTTTCTTATATTATGTTCTTTCAAAATGTATTGACCAAACTAACTTACCTTCCACGTCCCGCCCTAACCCTGGGGAATTCGGGGAATTAGGACTTCAGGGAATTAGGACTCCGCAGTCATAAATTACTAAGGATTTTTGACTTGGGATTCTTAATACAATAGTGAATTAGGAATGCGTTAGTCAAATAGGACTACTACTCCACTAAAAATTTCATATTGAAGTCTCTGGTGAATTATGACTTTTGTTGTAAGTAACCAATTTTGATAAGATGTACAAAAAGACTACAGCCAAACTACGTATGTTATATTCACTCCGAAAATACTTAGACAAGTTCTCAAAAATCAAAGTTGACAAGGGAATGATTTCTGCCTTGCGTCACATACAACTGTACGATTAATTTGAACCTGTCCCAGACACAAAAACAAAAATTACAAACAATTGACAGGCTAGTAGCAAAAGTGATTGGCGAGGATGAAACTTTGATCGAAAACAAAATAAAGAAACATTCGGTAATATTAGTTCTTAAATGTATCGAAAAAGAAACCTGCGAATACTTCAAGGAGTATTTCAAGATCCACTCCTACGGCAGAGTAACGCGAAACAATGGATGTTCTTTGCAAATTCTAAATACAAAACTAAAATATGCCAAATGTGTTTTTTCTCCATGGGAGCAACGCTTTATAACGAATTATCAACCGACGTACGAAAAGCCGAAAATTATAGTATTTTTAAAAAACATGTTACTAATTTATTATGTGTAAAATAAAATTGTTTTAATATCTCCATTAGTATTTTTAGCTTTTTACCTAAACTCGAATTTTAAACCTTTTTGTCTTTTTTCCCTTTTTCGTTTTTTGCTCTTCACTCCAGTAGTCAAGGCGCTATGGCTCCATATATTTGAAAGTATTTACATGTCGTGTGGGCAATTTAAAAAGTAGCTAAAAACATTCATATCAGATTAACAAACTGAAATATCTTTACTGGCCACTCTAATTTCTTTTGCAGGACCAACAATTCCCAATTTTGTATAAACAAATTTCCTTTCAAAACTTGCCATTACAATCCGCCATTTTCTTTCTTGTTTACGAATATCGAACAAAATGTCTATTTATTTTATGGGGGTATTATATAGTAAATAAGATGAAGAACAAAAATATTCATTTAACAATAATTAGAAATATTTTTAAAAAATATAAAATACCGAAATAATTTAATTTAAACTTATTAAAAATTAAATATTTATATTATTGGTTAAAATCCTTTTTAAATACATAATAATAAAGTATGAACCCCCGTTTTTATCTAAACATGAGAAAAGTATCCGCGTATGAGAGTATCAGGAAACTATACGCGGGAATTTATGAAAATGTTTTCAAGTTGATATACCGTATTTCCTCTAATAAGAGACCCCCCTCAAATACTAGACCCTCTTCTAATTGTAGCCCCATCATGGAGGTCTATTGTAGAGATAAAAGACCCCCTCAAATACTAGCTCTCTTCTAATTGTAGACCCCTTTCACGATAAGGCCAAATTAATAGTTGACCCGTCTTATATTAAAAACAGTATAATTTAGGCCGTTGATTTGCAGAGTCATTGACTTAGGAGTAGGGGTAGGAAAATACAATTTAACTCAAGTGAAAGAGCTATTCTGCATACAATACGATAAATTACAGAATCATTGGGTCAATAAAATAGTCTTTTTCATTTGTTAATTCAAAGTACGAGAAACGCTCTTTAAGTTCCTTTATTTCATCGTGCATAATTCTCATAACTTGGCGTTCTTTCTCACTCATACCGGCAGTAACAATGTACAGACACGGGACTACAAGTCTTATTTCCCGTTTTCTTTTTCCTGTAACCTTTCCTTTCACTCGTTATCTTCGTGCGCCTTCAAGAAGTAAAAATGAAGTCTAGACAGCTCGATTGCGACATGACCAACTAGCACTTCATTCATGTAAACACCAACGCCATGAGCATCGTGAAGTTTGGATTCTGCACGAAAATCCTCTTTGCACGACAAAAGTTCTCCTTTTGAACATTCCACGATAGTCTAGAAATGCTTGGATGAACGAGGAGCTCACCCAAAAGTGAGTTAAACAGGTTTTGGGAGCGTTTGCTTTCAATCGACGGTTTTTAGCTTGGGATTCGTTTGAATGCCATATTGTAGAAATTATCAAATCAGACTTGAATAAAATCAAAATAGACCAAGCTGCAATTTCCAGTGGTTGTACCAAAAATTTACAACCGACTTTGTTGGAACAATCCTTTCAAAGTTAAATGTATCGAAGAATATGACAACTGGTTAGCTAATGGAGAGCACGAACGTACCGAAGCTGGAAATCTGCGCCCGCCTCGAAGAAGAGAGGTTTTGAAATGGATTTTATTATCGTGAGAAAGTATATCAAAGCAAATCATTGTAGATTCCTTTAAATACTGTGCACTGAAACTACCGGCGGATGACACAGATGGTGATAAAATCAACTGCTTCAAAGCCGGCCAACCATGCGAGCAGGGTGCAGCTAGACTCAAAGCTTGACTTGACTTCCTTCATCCAATGCCAGTAGACGCAGGTGAAACGTGAACAAATTCCGATTGCCAGAGCTCTCGATCAGCCATTGCAGCCATCAGCTCTGTTCCTGCCAGACCAGTTTCCTCCTCAACAATGGATTTCAGTGTTACACATGAACGTCCAACTCTCCTTTTCGCGTCTGGAGTCCAAAGTAGGAGCTTTCCTGCTGGTTCATCACGGCGACTAACATGACCGGCAAGTGCTAGACGTCTCTGTCTCACAATATTGGACACAAGAGGTAGGAAACCATACAATGACTTGTTTGTTGGGTGACTTTTCCAGAAGATATTGTAGGCTAGTCGAATAGTCGAAGCATTCTTGTATATGTACCATCGAGACGTTTTCGGCGCGACACATTTAGCTTCCATGACTCTGAGCCGTACAGAAGGATTGACTCTATGCAGGCTTTGAAGACCTTGGTCTTAGTTTCTTTCTTGATTGGGGATTTCAATATTTTCTCTAAAGAAGAAGAAGTGCATTCCATGCTAGCGCTATCCTAACATTCATATCATGTCCGCTTTCGGAATAGCCTCTCAGGTATTTGAAGTCATCAACGCATTCAATTTCAGATCCACCTGGCGAAAACAACGGTGCGTTAGAAGATCGATTCAGATGCATGTACTTTGTTTTTGGAGCATTGAGATATAGGCCAACGTCCTGACAAGCTTACGCGACGCGTTTCAGGAGATCTTGAGCAGATTCAACACAATCCCCGAGGAGTGCAATGTCGTCAGCATAGTCCAAGTCAGCTAGCATTTCAGCAGGGTGTCTACTGCTACGACGTTGTTTCAGTGTAAGGCCATCACTACTGGTGATTGATGTGCGAAGCGCATAATTGTAAACAATTATGAATAAGAAAGGAGCAAGCGGATCTCCTTGAAGAACGCCAGTGTCTATCTTAAATGCATCTGTATCTTTTTCTGGCGTGATCACTACAGCGGAAGTGTCTTTGTACATCACATGGATTGTGTTGACAACATTTGTAGGAATTCCGTTGCCTGCCAGAATTTCAATCATTCGGACGCGATTGATGGAGTCGAAGGCCTTACGGAAATCGATGAAAGTTATGACAGCCTCCTTCTTGTGGTTTTTCAGTTCCTCAACAATTCGTCGCAGAGCCTGAATGTGGGATGTGGTTGACCGTTCCTTATGGACTTAATCCATTCTGGTTCGGACGCAGAACTTTATCGATGACAGGTCTAATTCTGTTAAGCTGACAGCGATTATAGATCTTGGCTGCTACCTGCTAAGTGAAATTCCTCTGTAGTTGTCTGTTTTGGAGAGATCACCTTTCTTCGGTATTGGTGTTAGGCCAGATATGTCCAATTATTTTGGACGATTTCCATGGAATGTCTGGTTACAGAAATACAGCAGACTCTTTTTCACTTTCGGCATTTTCCAAAACTCTGGTGGTAATTCGTCAAGACCGGGTGCCTTTCCGTTTCTCCTGGACTCAAAGAGTAACTAGGAATTCTAGAGGAACCGAACCTTGGCAATCCTTTCAAACTTACTGATGATGCGGACGTCCACAACTCTGCGCCAGAAGAACTGAACTAAGACTGCAGAGCCTATGACTCGGCAGAGTCCTGTGTATTAGAAATGATGTTATATAAGGTCGTACCCTATCTCAGTTTGTAACCCGGAAACATGAAACAAATCCTAGAAACTTTAGAATAAACCACTTCACCGAGAAACAAACTGTGTGTGTGTGTGTGTGTGTGTGTGTGTGTGTGTGTGTGTGTGTGTGTGTGTGTGTGTGTGTGTGTGTGTGTGTGTGTGTGTGTGTGTGTGTGTGTGTGTGTGTGTGTGTGTGTGTGTGTGTGTGTGTGTGTGTGTGTGTGTGTGTGTGTGTGTGTGTGTGTGTGTGTGTGTGTGTGTGTGTGTGTGTGTGTGTGTGTGTGTGTGTGTGTGTGTGTGTGTGTGTGTGTGTGTGTGTGTGTGTGTGTATCTCAAAATGATAGAATGACGTCATAATAACATAAAACGTCTCTAGCTCTTGTTCTAGTTATTTCTGACCTTTCTAAATGCTACATTCCTATCTTACTTTTTAAAAATAAAGACATTTATGTAATATATTTTTAAGTAACGCCCTTTTAAAAAAGTTCCGCCCACCCTATGCCGTCATTACCCTTACTTAAACTCTCCCGGAAATGTGACACAAAGAATTTTATGACTGCCAGTAAATATTTTCCACATCAGAGTAGGATAGGGAAACGTTCTGACAGTAAAAGACTTTGCCCACATCCCATCCAATTTTTTTGTGCCATAGCGCCCTGACTATAGATTTTTACTGTGTTGATTGAAATTAAACCTACAATCGAAGAAATGTCAAATACTTGGATTTGGAATTGAATTTTCTTTGATGCAACAAACTAATATTTCTTGTTTCTTTGTTTAGCTAGCTACGGATATAAGTATTTAGCTAACTAGCTGCGGATATAAGTATTTAGCTATAGCTAGCTGCGGATATAAGTATTTAGCTATAGCCAGCTTCGGATATAACAGTTTTTAGCTAGCTAGCAGCTACAATTTTTAACAACAATTTTTTCCAACATCGGTTTTGTTTTAAAATTAAATTAAATTTTCTTATGATAATTTTTTGTAACAAAACAATGTTCCAATTAGTGTGATTCAATCAACTTGCTAAAATGAGGTTCAGGTACTGCCATGTAACTAAATTTATTTACTCCAAAACATTTATAAAACAAAGAGCTCTACCTCTAAACAAAAAGAAGAGCTAAGTCTAGTCCCTAAAATGGTATCAAAAGTTCTCTCAAAAATGAAAGCAAAGGAAGCTACTGGCCCCTCAGGCATCAGTATTGAATTGACGCTGGCCGGTGGAGAAGATAACTTCATGCAATCACTCATCTCATGAATTGTGTTGTGACAGAAAGTAGAATCTCAAATGATTGGAGCTTATCATTCATCATTAATTTCTTTAAAGGCAAAGGTGATGCATATATGTAACGAGGGAACTAGCGTTGCCTTAAACTCCTCAATCAAATTTTGAAGGTCATGGAACGGATTCTTGAAAAAATCAACTCAAGTTGTTATCGACTCCATGCAGTTTGGTTTCAGACGCGGCCAAAAAGTTTCTTAGTAAACATAAAGACCTCTATCTTATTTTTGTCAACCTCGAGAAAGTGTTTGATCGTGTCCTCGGAAGGTTCTTTGGTGGGCTAGGAGAAAGCTTGGAATAGAAGAATGGCTAATCAAAACTGTTGAAGCCATGTATTCAAACGCCAGATCCAGTGTTCAAGTCCATGCAGTATATATAACAGAAGTATAGCCCAAGGTGGATAAGTTCTGCAAGAATGTTGGATAAAATACCTTCTAATGAACTGATAGTGAGACTCCGCCTTGTTGGAGTAGTAGATGCATTGCAATTGGACAGATTATGTTGTTTCGGGCAGCTACAACGCATGAACGCAGAACAACTGGAAATGGTGGTTGTTATGTGTTATTTAATCTGAGCAATGCAGTTTGGGTAATCAAGACTTACCATAATCAAGGATAAGACATTGACTAGTTTTCCTTCTTGTAAAGAAACTATTTTTACAAGAACACTGAATGTTTTATCAGTTTTCAAGTCATTTGACTACATATATATAATATAATTTCTATATTAATTATCATTTCTAGAATGTAAATTTTCTCTTTCCATTTATTTCCATTTCTTGTGCATGGTATGTACCATGACACATGTGCACTACTATAACAGGCCAGTGTATACTGTATAGTGCACCCATAAAGGACTTAACATAGTATACACCAAATATATGTCAATCATTTTACTGAAAATGAAATGAGATACACTTTCGTTGTTGTCAGATAATAAATCAATCTATTAAATGACATGAGGTTAATGATGTAAACAAGAAGAAAATTCCATTTAGTTTCATTATTTACTTTCGTACAAGAATTCACACCTGTAATAAACTTTAATTTTTATGTAAATATTTCAGCGTTAGCAGATCAACAAAGAGCAATCCCATAAAAGCTGTTTTATGTCAAGACGAGACTAATCATTTTTAAAAAGTGTTCATGGATAAAACTATTAGTAAGAAAGATGGTTATCTAAAACTAACTAAAAAATTAAGTACTTTATTGTATATAGTGATAAAGAAACAGATGCTTTAAGTGAAGTGCTTATTACCGAATCACGAAATGAATTCATTATTGTGTATTGTGTGTTATGAGTACAACTTTTATATTTTATTCAAGTTATGTAAGTTGAATGCATTTTTATTTTTTATTAAGGGTTTGGCTTTTTTTCTGCTTTAAAGGGAACTTTAAAGCAGCTGATTTGTTCTTGGAATACAAAGGTGAGGTTACGCCTAGAAAGACTGGAAATCAACAGCATATTGGTTATGCTGCAAACGATATTGGATGTTTTATCTATGATATTGAATTTCATGGCAAAAAATTGAGGATTGTTTCAGTTATCTTGTCGTGGTTCACATGCTTAATTTAAGTGCAGTGCCATTTATACATGGACTGACTTGAAAACAAATACCTTCCTTTTTTGAAAAAATAAAACTTCAAGCATGAAATATTGTTGTTTTAAATTTTTACACCTCAAATCCTAGGTCCCTAAAATCCCGTCCACCACGTATTCTCAATGCCTTTGAGAAATTTCTACAAAACGCAATTGTTAAATATGTTGTTTTTTTTTGTTTTTTTGTTTTTGTTTTTTTAAATTAAATTAAATTTCATTGTTAGTACATATTAGACTAAAATGAAATTTTCGATTTTTTTTAATTATGACGTCATCAAAGAAAATTGTTTACAAAAGTTTGTTGTTTGAATTTTACATGATCGAGTTACAAGTCATGAAGATGGTAGTGATATCGACTTCGTTATTGAAGAAATATCTCATGATGTAAGCTGAAACTTACGGTCAGAAGATTCTTCAAAACGCACAGTTGGTGATGTAAAACGCATTTTGGTTGCAGTTGGTGCTACCGACAGCTTCACGACCTTTGTTGACGTTTTTTTAACTCTTTAAACAGAGATTATATTGAATCTGTGAAAAAGCCAGGTATGCTAACGTATGTGATCCAGTCACACTATTGTGACCTTAACTAACGTAAGTGACTCTGTCACACTATTGGGACCGTCACTGACGTAAGTGACCCAGACACACAATTTGGACCGTCACTCGCGTACATGAGCCAGTCACACTATTAGGACCGTGACTATTACGTTAGTTATGGTCTCAATAGTGTGCTTAAGTCACTTACCTGAAAGACGGTCTCAATAGTGTGACTGAGTCACTTACTAGTGTGTTTGAGTCACTTACGTTAGTTAAGGTCTCAATAGTGTTACTGAGTCAGTTACGTTAGTTAAGGTCACAATAGTGTGATTGAGTCACTTACGTTTGGTAAGGTCACAATAGTGTGACTGAGTCACATACGTGAGTGAAGGTCACAATAGCGTGTTTGAGTCACTTACCTGCGTGACGGTCCCAATAGTGTGACTGAGTTACTTGAACGTTAGTTAAGGTCAAAATAGTGGGACTAAGTCACTTACGCCAGTTAAGGTCACAATAGTGTGATTAAGTCACTTACGTTAATTAAGGGCACAATAGTGTGACTGAGTCACTTACGTTAGTTACTTACACACTTTTGTGGTCACACTATTGTAACCGTAACTAACGTTACTTAATGGGGCTCATGAGGAAAAAACTGAAATTCATATCAAAATTTCCTTGTCGAGATTTGATTAAGAGGGGTTAATTAAGCCAAAAAAAGTCAATTTTTTAAATTATGAATAATTAATGAGATTCTACTGGTGTTTTAGTGCTTAACATGAGCAAAAAATAACAAATCTTTAGACACAAAAAACTCGTGACAGATTTATGATATCTAAACAAAATTTTACAAGTTTTATCTACATATACATATCTTGGTCATGAGTTTTTTTCAGAATCCATACTTATCTAGTTTGAAAGTTATAGCCTGAAACCACACTTCACAACTAATTTCAAAAGATGAAGCTGAGCAGTAATCACAGTGAAAAAACTCACGCCCTAGTAGCTTATTATGTGAACAGCTCCTCAAAATTTGAAAGAGATTGCTCTACAAGTTCATGAGATATGTCCGTCCGAGTCAAGCCAATTACTGGGAAAAACTAGAAAATGAACAAAATAAAAACAACTTGACATAAACAATAAAATACCATGGGAAAAACAGCCTAAAATCCTCCTTTTCCATAGCTTTTTCCGCCCTCTTTCTCTATTTCCTTGTCCAAAAGCCCTTTGTGGATTGCTTTGAACTTTTTCCGTTGTTCCTTAAATTCCTCGGTCGACTTCCTCTTTGCATTTCTGACGCTGATAATATTTCCAGATTTGGAACCGTCATTGACATTGAAGCATGTACCAGGTTGAATGTTCATTTTATCAAGCACTTTCTTTATTCCAAATAAACCATCATTATACTGCAGTATGGCACTGTTCACTCCCATTTCTAATGTGGACTTTTCAACATATACTCTTTTAGGACATTTGATCCAAATCACGTTGTTGATGGACTTATTGGCGTATTGGGTTTTTCCGTGTACACATTTGATGAGAAGTTCATCTTTTGACAAATCTTGAAATATTGGCTTCAAAATAGGAAACATCCACTCTGGAAGATTTACACTTTGCTTTGCATTCTTTTCCTTCTTGTACTTGCACCAAGAATCTTCCCCTGGAGGGCAGTATACATGTCTATAATATCGGAAATAGCTGTACAATGATGCAATATCGCTGTAATCCTTTTCTTCATCCCATAAACTTTCTCCTTCCTACTTTGACATTATGTCTTATAGCTCTACCATAATAGTTAGTTCTAGAGTGTTTAACTTTTTTGGTAAGTTTGCCTCGGCCTGCTAATGGTGTTTTTGTGGCATCAGCTATACATGTTTTGTTAGGTTAGCGAACGATAACACTGGCCAAAATGATATTTTTTATTTGAAGCTAAAACTCGTTTCCAGGTCTCCAAATATTTAACATAAATTTAAAAACACAAATCGCACAAATCAAAACAAAACAACAGGACTGCCAGGAGCTAGCTGCAGGAACATCATCGACATTGGTATAAAGTCTGCAAGTCTGAAGGAAGTCTACGATATGTGAGTTTCTCAAAGCAAGAATACATCTATATTTATCTTTTATTTACCAGATCATATAAATACTGTATATACACGTTTTTTATAAAGAATTGAGTATATATATATATATATATATATATATATATATATATATATATTTATATATATATATATATATATATATATATATATATATATATATATATATATATATATATTTATATATATATATATATATATATATATACTTCTCTTTCAACCTAAAGGTGACATTATACAAAATATGTACCTTAGGGTGACTCTCCTTGCTTTTGAATTTTTTTGGAAAAAATTCCTGAAAGCAGTTTAAAGAAGGCACTTTACCGTCATTTTTCTTATCAAAAGTCATAATAATATCGAATGTGTAAAATTATTTCATTTATACATATTTAGTGTACCCTTAACGTTTTTTGTATATATACTTGTCACCCTAACGAAAATGTTTCACTCGATGTTTTCAACTACCAACTATCGCCATTTTTCCCGCGCGCGGGCTTATCTAGCGCATGCGTTTGGCTGGCTGGTATAGATTTTTCAAATACTCTCTGCGCGATGAAATTTTGTATATTCACATTAAAAAATTGTCCAATTCAAACTTTATCCAATTCAAACCCAGACTTCTTTTCCAATACTTCCAAATGTTTGTAAAAAGAAGACTAGGGACTAAAGAGCATAGCACATGGCAATATATTTGAAATATATTTCTGAACAAGACAGCTATTTACAAAAATATGAAGTGTCGCCTTGACGCATTGAATTAGATACATCGGAAATATATAATCAAGTTATTAAAACGATAATAGCAAGTTGTTGATGTTTGTATAAGAAATAGAAATTTATGTGTGTGTGGTTGAAAGGTGGAGGAACCAGACAGTATTCGATTATTATACCTTACGACGACAGAAATGTTGAAAATCGCGCTTCAAAACGCTAAGGTGACACAAAAAAGTCACCTTAAGGAAAACGTCACCCTAAAGTATATTTTCAAAGAAAATAATGTCGCCTTAAAGTTCAATGAGTAATATATATATATATATATATATATATATATATATATATATATATATATATATATATTGGCATTTATATATATATATATATATATATATAATGTACCTATATAGCTTCCTTTATAAACATATTCACTCAGACCACACAATAATTATTGGTGGCGATTTTAACATTCCGCATGTAAACTGGTCTACATTATTCCCAACTGCGAAATCAACAAAAGATATTAAACTGATGCTAAAAACCATCAACCAATTTACTGATAACCTCTCCCTTATACAAATCATAAACAAACCTACCCATAAAGATGGTAATACTCTGGATCTGATTTTTACAAATTATCCCGAAATCATTCACACTATATCTTACGAAAGACCATTACTAAGTATTTCTCATCACATGATCTTGAAAGTATCAACAAAAATCAAACTAAAAATTTCAAAAACATCTTTTATAAAAAATGACAAAAACAAAACAAAAAACATTTTATCGTTCAAGGACCTAAACTTTCATTACAAAGACATTAACTGGCTTCTTATAACCTATGAATTCAACAAAATTGATTGGAATAAAAAATTTCTTAATAAATCACTTGAAGAAATGCTAGAAATATTTCTTGAAACCTGCTTCAACGTTTGCAAAATAATTATACCTGCCAAAGCAAATTCAAATCCCAACAAAAAATCTAAGTGGCAAGCATCACGGTACAATCTACTTCGACGAAGAAGACGTATAAACAAACGTCTTCAGAATAAACTTTCCCCTTCCATAACGAAAAAACTCCAAGACGAACTAATTCAAATCGAAGTTTCCCTACAAAAATTGTACAAAGAAGTCGAGATCTCAAACGAACAAAAAGCAGTAGAATGTATCAAGATGAATCCGAAATACTTCTACTCCTTCGTCAAAAACAAATCAAAACTAAAGCCTAGTATTGGACCATTGCTTATAGCTGACGGGGAGCACACAGACAACCCAAATACAATGGCAGAACTTCTCTCTGATCAATTTAAAAAGGTCTTTAGTAAACCATTTCAAAACCCACCAACATACATACAAAAAACCAATAACCTTATTGAAGATATAAAATTTACGCAAGAAGAACTGATATCTGTGATCAACGAACTATCGCCCCATTCTTTCTCTGGTCCAGATGAATTTCCAGCATTGCTTCTCAAGAACTGCTGCCAACCGCTCTCCACTCCACTTTACATGTTCTGGAGAAAATCATTAAATGATCAGTATATTCCACCAAAGTTAAAGCACGCCATAATAACACCCATTCATAAAGGTGGATGCCAAGGTTCAGGGGAAAACTACCGCCCAATTGCACTTACGTCGCACATCATAAAGGTTTTTGAAAAGATTGTGCGTAAAAACATAGTCAGTCATCTTGAAGCCAATCGGCTCTTCAACGACAACCAGCACGGTTTCCGCAAGGGCAGGTCATGTATTAGCCAGCTCCTACTCCAATACGACACAATACTTGCTGAACTAGAAAACAATTCTAATGTTGATGTTGTGTATTTGGACTTCTCCAAGGCTTTCGACAAGGTCGATTTCAACATTATTCTTTGTAAAATGGAATCTCTAGGAATATCTGGCAAAATAATAAAATGGATAAGGTCATTCTTAAATCATCGCACTCAAACTACAATAGTCAATGGTTCAATGTCCAAGCCAACCAAAGTAACCTCAGGCGTACCACAGGGAAGTGTGTTAGGTCCAAACTGTTTCCTCATCCTAGTTATTGACATTGATGATGACATTGAATTCTCAACAGTCAAACTCTTTGCAGATGATAGCCGACTCTTCAAATCAATAAACAACAGTGAAGATGTTAACAAGCTACAAAACGATCTGTACAAAGTATACGATTGGGCTAAACAGAACAACATGTTCTTTAATGACAAAAAGTTTGTTCTGTTACATTATGGTCACAACAAAGATCTCATGAAAGAAATGCACTACTTCTCCAGCTCAAATGACATTATCAAAGAAGAAGATCAAGTTCTAGACCTTGGAGTGATAGTCTCAACCACAGCAGAATTTACTTTAAATATTAATAAGATAATTCAAAAAGCCTCTATGAAAGCTGCTTGGGTATTACGTTCCTTTTACAGCAGAGATCAATTTGTAATGCTAACCTTATGGAAGTCTCTAATAATCCCACATCTCGAATACTGCTGCCAGCTTTGGTCTCCCTTCAAAAAGGGTCAAATCCAACGATTGGAATCGATCCAATGGAGCTTCATTCGGAAGATAAACACGCAGCAAGGGAAAAACTATTGGGAATCCTTACAAAACCTCAAACTATATTCCCTCGAACGTAGACGTGAAGGGTACATTATTATATATGTGTGGAAGGTACTTGAGAATATTGTACCCAACACAAGTGAAAGCCAATCCACAAAAATCGAATGTACTACATCAAAGAGACATGGTCGAAAATGCATTATCAAGTTAAGCACATCGTCATCATGTAAACTAAAGTCATTGCGTTATAACAGCATTTCATTCAAGGGTCCCTCAATCTTTAACGTGTTACCAAAAGACATTAGGGAAATCACAAACTGTTCTGTTGCCTGTTTTAAAGCCCAACTTGACAGATACCTACTTACAGTACCTGACGAACCGCTGTTAATAGGCTATACTGCTTTTAGACGAGCTGACTCAAACAGTCTCGTCAATATGTCTAAATTGAACTGCTAGCTGCTCCTTATAAATTTTCGCTCAAAAGGCGGCAAACGAAAAGATGGCCACCTTGACATCATCAAGTGTCGAAAGCCTACAAAAGGTTACAAAAGGAAAGGATATAAACTAGCTAACAGTCTTTCCACACTCACTAAATCGGCATTGAGTTGGACTTTTGGGATTTTATGCTGCATTGGTTCATAAAGTTTTCAACAGACATCTGCACCAGTCAGTAGTTATACAGCGACGACAAAACCATTTTACATTTCTATTCCGCATTGCCTCATTTGAAACCCTCTCACACATCCGATGGAACCACTCCAAGCATCTTTCACATTCAATCATCTGTCTGTAATTTAAATGATTTACAGTGATTTAATTTGATTTAAGATGGAAAAAACTAAATTTAGTGCACAAGAAGTAGGTCCGGAAATTAATCAAGTTTTTTATTATTATCGGTTACCGTACTGCTACTTTATTTATTCGCGGAAAGAACCACAAGCAGTAGGCATATAACGCTCTAGTTAGATATAGATATGTATAAATTCTAGGGTTTAAACTCTTAATATATATATATATATATATATATATATATATATATATATATATATATATATATATATATATATATATATATATATATATATATATATATATATATATATATATATATATATATAGTTGATAAAGAAAAGATTCAATAATTTATTTTCCAGAACTTAAAGTTTCATGCCCGTTCTGGACAATCTTCAGCTAGAAATAAATTGTCAATACAAAAAACCGTTAAAAATATAAATACGACACTAGCATGTTTTCATTATTTGCGTCACAATCGTTTACGTGTTATCATCAGGATTGTGGAGCATTAGGAGATGTTTTCGTCGATGGCGGCATTTAGCAATTATCTCAGTTCTTTTATTGAGAAGATTTCTCCCAGGATAATTGACTATTTCAAATTTTTCTTTTAAACACAGTGAGCAATATTTCGATTCTGGGCTGTAAGGTTTTGCTTTTTTAACGATTCTCCAGGTGACAGTGGGAGTGCCGTTTAATTCTTTTATTATTATTTTTTATAAGTTGATATTTCATAGTTGCGAACACGTTGCAAGGCTTCTTCATACGCGTCACAAATGAAAACAAATTTTAAAAGAAACATACTACAACTATTAACTCAATCAAAATTTGTTCTTCTTACCGTTGCTGTTATTTAGGTCGTTTCCAGTCAACAAACTTTCGTCACGTTCTTCAAAATCGCTATTTTCCAAGTCAGAAGAACAATATTCATTATAAAAAAGCTCATTTACACTCATGTTGTTTGCAAAATTTCAATCCAGCGTGTTTTGGAATTATGTTATCATAATCGCGCGGTTTTAAAATTATTTTTAAATAATGCATGCAACCACGGAAATTTATTGCATAAATTACGGATAAGTTATAGTAAAAAAAATATCATTCTGGCCGGTGTTTTCGTTCGCTAACCTGTTTGTTATGCCACTGAATTTCTTCCAGATACGTCCGAAATCTCCCTCAAGAAAGCAAAGTCGACTTTATACCAAACACTCAAAGTTTGAGTGCCTAAAATTGGACCAAGATATTTTGTTTATTGTTGCTAAGGCGTTGCTAGGGAATTATTTTTTATATGTGATGTAAAAAATCGAAATATCTCAACAAAAAATTGATTTTTTCGCATTATTTTTTGCTAGATTGTCACTAGATTGTACAGGGTGAACTTACGCCCAAAATCTCATTTTCCTTTTTTTTTAAAAAATACGCCATTTTTTTCCTCATGAGCCCCCTTAAGGTCACAATAGTGTGATTGAGTCACTTACGTGAGTGACGGTCACAATAGTGTATTTGAGTCACTTACGTTAGTTAAGGTCTCAATAGTGTGACTGAGTCACTTACGTTAGTTGAGGTCACAATAGTGTGATTGAGTTACTTACACGAGTGACGGTCCCAATAGAGTGACTGAGTCAGTACGTTAGTTGCGGTCACAATAGTGTGACTGAGTCACTGACGTTAGTAATGGTCACAATAGTGTGACTGAGTCACTCACGTTAGTTAAGGTCATAATAGTGTGACTGAGTCACTTACGTTTGTTAAGGTCACAATAGTGTGACTGAGTCACGCACGTTAGTTAAGGTCTCAATATGTTACTGAGTCAGTTACGTTACTTAAGGTCACAATAGTGTTACTGAGTCACATACGTGAGTGACGGTCACAATAGTGCGACTGAGTCACTTACGTTAGTTAAGGTCTCAATAGTGTGACTGAGTCACTTACGTTAGTTAAGGTCACAATCGTGTTACTGAGTCAGTTACGTTACTAAAGGTTACAAAAGTGTGATTGAGTCACTTACGTTTGGTAAGGTCACAATAGTTTGACTGAGTCACATACGTGAGTAACGGTCACAATAGTGTATTTGAGTCACTTACCTGAGTGACGGTCTCAATAGTGTGACTGAGTCACTTACGTTAGTTAAGGTCACATTAGTGGGACTGAGTCTCGTACGTGAGTGACGGTCTCAATAGTGTGAATGGTTCACTTACCTTAGTTAAGGTCACAATAGTGTGACTGAATCAGTTACGTTAGTTACGGTCTAAATAGTGTGACTGAGTGACTTACGTTAGTTATGGTTACAATAGTGTTACTGAGTCAGTTACGTTACTTAAGGTCACAATAGTGTGACTGAGTCACTTACGTTAGTAAATTTGTGACTGGCTCCTCGAACGCTATTCAAACTCGACTTTTAATCAATGCACTTACCAACAGTTGCCGGGGATTACCGGTCCTGCCATATCGCTCACGTTAGTTAAGGTCTCAATAGTGTTACTGAGTCTGTTACGTTAATTAACGTCACAATAGTGTGTTTGAGTCACTTTCCTGAGTGACGGTCTCAATAGTGTCACTAAGTCAGTTACGTTAGTTAAGGTCTCAATAGTGTTACTGAGTCACTAACGTTAGTTAAGGTCACAATAGTGTGACTGAATCACTCACGTTAGTTAAGGTCTCAATAGTGTTACTGAGTCAGTTACGTTACTTAAGCTCACAATAGTGTGACTGAGTCACTTACGTTAGTAAAGGTAATAATAGTGTGACTGGGTTACTCACGTTAGTTAAGGTCACAATAGTGCTACTGAGTCACTCACGTTAGTCAGGGTCATAATAGTCTGATTGAGTTACTTACGCGAGTGACGGTCCCAATAGTGTGAGTGACGGTCACAATAGTGTGACTGAGTCACTTACGTTACTTAAGTTCACAATAGTGCGACTGAGTCACTCACGTTAGTTAAGGTCACAATAGTTTGATTGAGTCACTTACCTGAGTGACGGTTTCAATAGTGTTACTGAGTCAGTTACGTTAGTTATGGTCACAATAGTGCGACTTGGAAACTTACGTCAGTGACGGTCCCAATAGTGTGATTGAGTCACTTGATTATGTTTTTTACCATTTGTATTTTTAACCGTAATTCATTACTACCTTTCTCAACCAATCACTCTATTGGTTCGTAGTTTAAAAATTCTCGTTTAAGCATCTCATTCATTTACTTTAGTGCAGAAACTTTCGCGGGCATTAACTTTCGCGTGTCAAAAAAATCGCGAAGTATTTGACAAAAACTTTTGCGTCTAGCGATCTTTGAAACAAATTCGCGGAGAAACTTTCGCGAATTTAAAATAAGGTTCGTATTCGCGTGAAAAAACTTTCGCGAGTGGGCAAAATCCAAGAAAACTATTTATTCGTTAAATCACATTTATGGTCTTTACCGTAATCAAAAATGTATAAAATATACAAGTTTAGGCTAAGTAAATTTAATTATTTGCCTCTTCCCATTCTGAGACATCTGTGACTAATCTGTGACAACTGTGACATCACAATTTGTTAAGAGATGGCTATCATCAGATTGCTCAACATCATTAATCAGGATCGGATCAATATCTTGGAAAGGATCGATCAAGCATTTTGCTTGAACCGAGTTCTATTTATTGTACAATGGAGTGTTTTTCTTTCTTCGCGAATAATTGAATGTTTTTATTTTCGAACTTAGATACAAAAACAACAGTTTCTTATTGTTTTGAAAATAACATCTTTTATCATTGTTACTACAAATCTCCTTCATCAATATGGAAAAACATACATTTACTGCCGTTGTAAGAGGATATCATTACTATCGAAGATTTTGGCAACCAAAAGAGAACGAAAAACTTATTTGTCTTGACGAGTCTGGAAATGCCTTCGATATAGATTTGCTATAAAGACAGTGAGCGAAAATGGAGAAACTGTTGAACACTTGCCAAAAGAGATTTCAAGAATAACAAAGTATTTCTTAGATCGAGGTGCGTCTATGTATTGCACGCTTTCTTCAGAACGTTATCGCCGTTCTCCCTTAGTACAAGGAGGACTTGAAATAGAATGTCAAGCTGTGATCAAAACACGAGCTACTATTCCTCAAGCGATATTAACATCACGTTATTCAGATCTAGTTAAGTATCTCTACACGGAACCAACAGAAGACAAAGCGGTTGGAAATCTGTTCAATTTCGTCATGACGTTGCCGCTTACAGTCGTTACACCGCAAGCCCCCGGCAAAGGGAGGAAAAAGTCTGCATCCACAAGCACTACTGTTTCAAATAATCGGGACATCCGAGAAATGCTCGCAGCTCCAAAGAAGAAAAAAACACCAAGTGTAATTGTATTTGACGACGATTAAAATAAAGAAAAATCATTACTTTTGAAAATTGTCCCGTTTTTATGATTTTTTTAAGGTGAGAAAACTTTCGCGATTTGAAAAAAATCCATGTTTTTGCGTGAAAAGACTTTCGCGTTTTGATGATTTAGAATTTCCAAAGGCATAAACTTTCGCGAAAATGACTAAAAATAGCGAAAAACGCAAAAGTTGATGCCCGCGAAAGTTTCTGCCCCTAAAGTATTACCTGAGATTAATTTATTCCTTTTTTCGAAGTTCTGCGTAGATAGCCAAATTTTGACATATAAATGTAGAGAAAATCAAAAAAACAACTGAAAAAACTCATCCGTCTTTCGGATTTTTAAAATAGCGCGCGTTTGAAAAAAATCTTGATAACAAAAAATTATTAAATGACCACTTATTCTGATGTTGGCAATTTATTATTCCGGAACCGATCCATTTTTTTCAAGTACTTTCCACACTAACATTTTCGAGAATAAATGGCCACTTATTATCAAGATACATTTCCTAATAATGAATAGTAATAAATATGTATTGTACTATATTATACGTAATGTATTGTTGTTTAATCACATACTAGCTGCTTTATTTGGTGCAAACAGAGTCAGAAGTGTGTGGAATAGTGTGCTTTTGATGATGCTGAGAAAGCTGATTGCTTTAACAACTTTTTACTCATTAGTGTTTCTACAATTTAAGATTTATCCATCGTCCCCTCATTTTCACTCCCTCAAACAATAACACCGCTATCGGATGAAATCGACATATCATCAAACATCATCAATGATTATCTCTCCCAGCTTAAAACGTTCAAATCCCCAGGTTCAGATCTTATACACACCAGAGTACTTAAAGAAACTAGGCAAGAAATTGCAACTCCTCTGTCTATCATCTTTAATAAGTCATGTCGAGAGTGCTCTTTACATCAGATATGGAAAGATGCAAATATAACTCCTCTATTTTAAAAAGGAAATCGAACTCTCGCTAGCAATTTCAGACCAATCAGCCTTAAATCTACCATTGTGGAAGTCTTTGAAAAAATCATCAAAGATCATTCATTTACTGCGCCACCTTCAAAGTGATAATCCGTTATCTCCATATCAACACGGTTTCCTTGCTGATCGTGATGGCAAGATGATGGCATCCCTAACTTTGCTAAAGCATTCGACATTGTTCCACATCAACGGTTACTAATGAAGTTTAAAGCGTATGGAATAAAAGGAAAAATTTAGCCTGGATTAGGGACATTCTTTCTGGCTGAAGGCAAAGCATTGTAGTGAATAAAGTGTTTTCTGGCTGGCAACATGTTGTGGATGATGCTCCACAAAGACCCATTTTAGCTGCATTTCTTTCCATCATCCACTCTGTAGGAACTGGATACACTGTTGTGTTGTTATATATCTATATATTAAAGTAATTGAAATAGAAAGACGACATTGTTTATGTGGTTTTCATAATCAAGATGCCAGCAATCGCTTGCTCGATCGATGGATGTACATACATTACTGATGATGTTGACGCTGCCGTTGCTGCTGCTCTGCTTATTGTTCATAACAACGCACATGTAAATATCCCCCAGGCAGCAGCCAAACAGAGGGCACCAAAAATTCATCGGCCCACTATCTCGAGAGGATCTACTGAGGAGAATTGGAACTCCTTTGGTGCCAGATGGTATATGTTTTGACAGGGTACTGTTCTTGATGCTACAGAAGTTTGTCAACAACTTTTAAGCTGCTGCGATGATGATCTCAGGACTGCGATGATGATCTCAGGACTATCCGTTGAGGAGGAAAAAATGGAAGTTCTTGGTTGGCAGAGACGAGGAGTTCGAACATGTCTACGATCTCAGTATACAAGAAGAGCAATTCTGTTGGGGGTGTCAAGAGTTCTAGTGGTGCGAGTAGATCTTGTAAGGACTGTTCTACGAGAATTAAAAAATCCGTTTGGAGCCGGCGCCAGAGAAAGATGGTAGAGAAGAACTTCTGCTCCACTTGTTGGTCCAAGAAAATGCAACTTAAGAAATCCAAGGAAGTTGATTCTGTTGATGATTTTAATGACGCTGGAGCTATCGCTATAGGGAGTGTTTGCACCAAATCCACTACATCCAAGCCATTACATCATATGCTGTTTGATAGCCTTAATGGATGGGAAAGGGCAAAGTCAATGCACCATCCCACTCTCGTCCTAACCATTATTGTAGAGAGTAAAGATTACGAGCCAATTAATCGAAAGACTCCATCTATCAAGCCCTCTACTATCTCTGTAGTGACGGATACTGGGGCACAATCCTGCTTGTGGGGACTTCAGAGTTTTCTCGATTTTGGTTTCACGAAGGCAGATCTTATTCCAGTGAAACAAACTTTGTATGCAGCCAATAAAAATGAAATTGTGGTCTCGGGAGCTATCCTCTTGCAACTTTCGGGAGTGAGTAATGAAGGCCAAGAGTGTGCAGCAGCTGTCATGACGTATGTCAGCCCATCAACTAACCGCTTCTACTTATCTCGCGACGCGTTGGTCTAACTCAGTGTTTTCCCTCAAAGATTCCCCCAACTTGGCGCTGTTGTATATCAGTCTTCCATCCAAAACCGACAAGACTTGTGTGGATGCTTGAAACGTTCGAAACCCCCATCACCCCCACAGATGCTACCATTTGAGTGCACTCCAGAAAACAACTAAAAAATGTGTGTCTGGCTCCTCGAACGCTATTCAAACTCGACTTTTAATCAATGCACTCACCAACAGCTGCCGGGGATTACCGGTCCTGCCATATAGCTCCACGTAGACAAAGACGCCACACCACGTGCTGTGTATCCTCCTGCATCTGTACCTCTGTATTGGCAGGAATTAGTGGAAGAGCAATTAAATAATGATGTTGCTTTGGGCGTTCTGGAGAAGGTCCCAATCGGTGAACCGACCCGATGGTGCCATAGGATGGTCATCACGCCGAAAGCTGATGGTACCCCCAGACGAACTGTTGACCTTTCCCCACTAAATATGTTTTGTCTCCGCGAAACCCACCACGTCCAACCGCCCTACCAACAGGCCAAAAAAGTCCCCCCACAGACATGGAGTCAGTGACAGATGCCTGGAATGGCTTTCATTCCGTCCCGATCCGTGGGGAGGACCGCCATTATACAAACTTCATCACCCCTTAGGGACGATACCGGTATAAGGTGGCACCACAAGGCTTCTCGGCGAGTGGTGATGGTTACGCTAGGAGGTTCGATGAGATTATTACTGACGTGCAGAGAAAAACAAAATGTGTAGATGATACCCTCATGTGGGATGAATCGCTGGAAGATCATTGGTGGAGAATGATTAACTTTCTCACGTTGCTTGGAAATAATGGTGTCATACTCAACAAACAGAAGTTTCAGTTTGCCCAAAAATCGGTTAACTTTGAAGGGTTTCAGATCACTGAACATTGCCGAAGTTTATCGATTCTATCTTGAAATTCCCTACTCCATCCAAATTGACTGACGCGAGGTCGTGGTTTGGCCTGGTCAATCAAGTGGCACATTATGACAAACTCTCACCTGTCATGGAGCCATTCAGGGACTTGCTTAGTCCAAAGATAAAATTTGAATGGACAACTGAGCTTAATACTGCTTTTGAACTGTCCAAAACCCATATAGTTGATTCTATTCGTACAGGAGTTAAAATATACGATCCGTGCCGCCACACGTGCTTTCAGCCACACTGGTCCAAGACCGGGATAGGGTTCTTCCTTTCTCAAATGCATTGTAGCTGCAAGCAATACACCAATGTGCTGTAAGGACGGATGGAGAATCACTGCAGCGGGTTCACATTTTCTCAAGCTAGCTGAATCAAGATATGCCCCCGTCGAAGGTTAGGCACTTGCTATCGCTTGGTCACTAGAACAAACGAAGTACTTTACACAGGGATGCGACAAACTTATCGGCATCACAGATCACAAGCCCCTTGTTAAGCTGTTTGGGGATCGAACACTAGAAGAGATTACTAATCCTCGTCTATTCCATCTAAAACAGCGAACTCTTATGTGGCGATTTACTGTTCAGCATTGTCCCGGAAAAGATAATTTCTTTGCTGATGCCACATCTCGATACCCTGTAAGCAACGCTTTTGAAGGTGCTGAAACCTCCAGCATGCTAGCGCTTGACTGTATCCGCATCTACGAGGATGAGGACGAAATCGATCTGTCATTAATCGCAGCCAACAGTGTTCAAACATTCAGAGCAATTACATGGGACATTGTTAAACGGGCAACGCTGAGCGACGGTGATTTCCGCGACCTCACCCAGCTTATAACGAACGGATTTCCCGACAGTAAATCTTCACTAGCAGCTAACCTTTCAGGCTTTTTGAATCACCGCGAGGATCTTCATATTATCAATGACGTAATCATGATACTTAACCGTGTCGTAGTGCCAACACCTCTTCGCCAGGAGATCCTCCAGTCCTTACACGCCGCATACCAAGGAGTTACTGCTATGGCAGATCGCGCGAGAGATGCTGTATACTGGCCTGGTATCATCAAAGATATCGAATCCATTCGTTCCAGCTGTTTTGAATGCAATCAGATTGCACCATCTCAAGCAAAATTACCACCAATTCAACCGCACATGCCTACAACTCCATTTGAAGCTGTCGCATGTGACTATTTCTTCCACAAAGGATATTGCTATTTTGTTGCTGCGAATCGGCTATTCGGATGGACTGAACAGACGCGGATTCGACCTGGTACCGACAGTTCTGGTGCTAAGGGTCTCTGCTAGGCTCTTTGACATCTTTGTGCAACATTTGGTGTACCTGTTGAAATATCGAGCGACGGAGGTCCCGAATTCGTTGCTGGTGAGACTAAAGCCTTTTTAGAAAAGTGGGGAGTTCGCCATCGACTATCGTCCAGCCATTTGCCATCCTCTAATGGAAGAGCAGAATTTGCTGTCAAATCATCGAAGCGTTTACTGATGGACAATATCGATAACAATGGTGATCTCAATAACGATAAGATTGTTCGTGCTCTACTCATGAAACGCAATACCCCTGATCCAGGGTGCCATCTATCACCAGCCGAAGTTCTGTTTGGCCATAAACTTCGGGATTCCCTCCCTTTCATTCGAAAAGAAACAGATATGTTTACAAACGCGCAGATTTCTGACCATTGGAGGAAGGCTTGGCTATCCAAAGAAGAATCCATGAAAACACGCTATGTAAAGACGCTAGAGAAGCTACAAGAGCACTCCCGCCCTGTCCTACTACTCCAGATAGGCGACCAGGTGATGATTCAGAATCAGACAGGCCAATTTCCCACACGGTGGGATCGTAGCGGCGTTGTTACCGATGTTAGAGAGAATGACCAGTACGTTGTGAAGGTTGCTGGTACTGGACGAGTCACCCTGCGAAATCGAAGGTTCTCGAGGAAATACGAGGCCCACCTGCTCCATGGATCTCCAGCGATACCAGGCACACGGCCTGCTTTGTCTCAGACAATTGACTCTCATCCAGTGGTTCCCGCATCATCACCAGTACCCTTGCCTCCTACACCGGGGATTTCCTCGGACGAAACGCAACGTTGCGGTATCTCGTCGGACCTGGACATAACTTTGGCTACCAAGATTCCACTACCGGTACAAGAGACCCCCTCAAGCGCCACCGAGAAGACTATTGGTCATCCAGATGACGCATCACTGCCACAAAAATCGAGTAGGATCCGCAAGGAGAAACAATTTTACGACCCTGATACAGGGGGCTACGTTGCCCAACACCCATAGACAATACTTTATTTAAACATTGAACCTGTCCAGCTTTCCTCGATTACTAATGACTTGTAATCTGGGAGGAGATGTAGGAACTGGATACACTGTTGTGTTGTTATATATCTATATATTGAAGTAATTAAAATAGACAAACGACATTGTTTACACTCCAATGATATTCCCAACATAATTTGTTCCATCACTGCACTATTTGCTGACGACACCAAAGTTTATCATCTTTTATCCGATGCTATCTCTCATTATCAACTGCTGAAATGATATTGACATCTTAGTGTCATGTCTTTGACATGGGCAATGTATTTTAACATTAACAAATGTTTCGTTCTTCATCTTTGGGTCAAAAACAAACACCATACTTACACTGTGTATGATCCTACCTATGAGTCGAAAACAGTGATTCTTAAATCAACAAAATGTGAAAGATACCTTGGTGTGCATGTCAACAACGAACTAAAGTTCTCGCAACACATCACGACTCAAGTCAATAAATCCAATCGAATATTTGGGATGATAGGGAGAACCTTTACCTATTTAGATGTCGACTCATTTAAAAAGTTGTCTATGGCATTAGTACGGCTTCATTTCGAGCTCTGTGGAACTCTCCAGAAACTGCTCAAAGACAAGCGTCAAATTGAAAATGTGCTTTGTCGTGCCTCCAAAATGATTCCGGGGTTAAAACAACTGCCATATGAACAGCGTCTTCGTCGCTTAAATCTACCGAGCATGCACTATCGGTTCTTGAGAGGAGATTAAATCGAAGCTTATAAATGATTCCATAACTATTATAAATGCGTGGCAAGACTGTTCAACGCCACAAATCTTTTTTTGACTATTAAGATAAATACCAATCAGTTAAGATAATGCCAGAAAGACCAGCCAATATATTATGCTGTAGTGTACATAGATATTAAAAAGAACAGAACAATATACATTATGTAAAGTATATATATTTATATATGATTTGATATTGACAAGAGGTCACACGTACAAATTGAGAAAGGAATTTTGTCGGTTAGATGTATGTAAACAATTCTTTACGATGAGAGTCGTTGACAGATGGGACAGCTTCCCAGACTAGTCTAGTCGTGAGATAGGGTCCACGTGCACCCCCTGTACTTGTTTATGAGACCAATTTTTTTAAACTCCTAAGCATGTCTATTAAACAAAAAAAGATGTTAACATGGTAAACTTTTTTTTTTTTTTTTTTTTATTGTAGTTGCTCAGAACAAGGCCCTAAAGGCCACTTGAGTGTAAAGAGCTAGAAAAGTTACAGGAAAAGTGACGCAGTTTTCAGATATCGATGAACGTTTGATTTGAACAGTTGAAGGTTATAGACCGATGGAAAGCATGTAGAAGGAAGGGAGTTCCAAAGTCTGGATGTTCGCGGGAAAAAACTGTTCTTATAGAAATCCCTGTGACAGTTTGGAATGCAAACAGTCCATTGATGAGAAGATGACGAAAACCTAGTTGTACGGTGAAAAATTCTGGGAGAAGGTGTAAGAGATGATAGTTCGCTTGAACAACGTCCATAAAAAAACTTGTAAAAAAGACAAAGAGAAGCTACGTTTCGCCGGTGTGATAGGGAGTCCAGTTTCGAAGATAAGTTTGCGCCGATTGCGTTGCAAACACGCCGTTGAACACGGTCTAACAAGTTCAAGCAATTCGCAGGAGCACCTGCCCAAATGTGGCAGCTGTATTCCATACAAGGACGTATTGACGATTTGTACAGGTAAAGGATACACTCAGGGGTGAGGTAACTCATTTCTCGTAAAAGAGAACCAACCTTCATGGCAGCTGATTTTGCAATGGTTTCAATGTATGAACGCCATGAGAGATCGCTTGTAAATATGAGACCAAGAAGGCGAAATGAATTGTTTTCAGGCAAATGAGAACCATTCATCAAAATTGGAGGTAAATATGCTTGCTTAAAATGATTAATGGAAAGAAGACTAGTTTTAGATGGATTGAAATTAACCAGCCAATTCTTACCCCATTCAACTACCGAATTGAGATCTTTATTGAAAACAGAGGCCAAATTAACCTTATCACAATCATCTGATTTATCAAGACAGGAATACAATGTGGAATCGTCAGCGTAAATAATGGTTTTGGATGATAAATTGTCTGGGAGATCGTTTATGTAGAGTAGGAACAGGGTTGGTCCGAGAACTGATCCTTGTGGAACACCAGCATTGATGGAAAAAGTTGAAGATGAATGACCACTAAGGACAACTTTGAATCTACGGTTGGAAAGGAAGGAAGAGATAATTTTGAAAAAGGAACCTTTTAAACCATATGCTTTTAGTTTATGCAATAGACCCAGATGCCAGACTTTATCAAATGCCTTGGAGATGTCAAGAGCAACTGCTCGCGCTTCACCGGAAACATCAAGGGCACGATAAAAACGTTCAGTTATAACTGTCAAAACATCAGCAGTGGAACGACCAGAACGAAACCCGTACTGGGAATCATAAAACAAATTATTTTTTTCAATAAATTCCACTAAGGTCTGGTTAAGTAAAGTCTCAAAAACTTTGCTTAAAATGGAAATGAGACTAATCGGTCTATAATTTCTAGGATTAGAACGGTCACCACAATTTTTAAAAATTGGAATAACAGAGGCAAATTTCCAGGATGAAGGAAAACAAGATTCATCCAAACACTTTTTGTAAACAGCACACAAAACAGGAGATAACTCGGTAGAACATTTCTGAAGAACAATTACAGGAATTCCATCAGGTCCTGTAGCTTTAGTAGAATCCATTTTGGAAATTATCTTGGAAACGTTATCCGGAGATATAAAGCAATCCTGTAATGTCTGGTCAGTTTTGGAGGTGAAATATGGGAGATCGTGTCCAGAATCATCGAGGGTAGAATGAGAACTGAAGAGTTTAGCAAATAGTTCAACTTTATCCTTAGATAAATTAATGACTTCAGGACCATTGAATAGTGGAGGTACAGATGATTTAGAATTGGAATTGCCCCGGACATTTTTAATGATACGCCGAAATTTACATGAACCTATTTTTATTGAATTGATATGATCTTTAGTTCTTTCAGCAAAAACAGTTTTTGCTTTACGAACAACATATTTACAGTTATTGCGAGAGACAATAAACAATTTTCTGTTAAGATCAGTCGGATGACGTCGGTAGCAATGAAAGAAATGATTACGATGGGCTATGGCTGCAGCACATGCTGGTGAAAACCAAGAGGAAGAATGAGGCTTTATCTGATATTTCCTTGAAGGAACGAATAATCTTATTGCTTCAGATATTATTGAAGTAGTTTCATTAACACAATCATCAGCTGAGTTGGAAAGAATTTCCTTCCAAGGGACAGACTGAATGTGTGCTTGAAATTTTTGCCAATCCGCAAAATCATATCTAAAATAGGTTCTATGCATGGGATGCTCATGAGAAACTTGTCTATTGAAGTTAACTTTGACCGATATAACAACATGGTCAGAACGACCTAAAGGAGCGCCATGAGATAATTTACAGATGTCCGGGTTAGAGGTTAAAAATAAATCCAACAAGGAAGGCGATTGACTGGATTGATCAGGAATGCGGGTTGGAAAATCAACTAATTGCGAGAGAGACTGAGATACTGCAAAGTTATAGGTTTCAACACCAGAGCTACTTGTTCCGTTAGAGAATTTTAGCCATTGTTTATGGTGAATGTTAAAGTCACCAAATACAAAGATGTTGTTTGAGCAATGTTTAAGAATAGCTGAAGAAAACTATCAGCCGGGGTTCGTTTGGTGGCCATTTTGGAATCGCGTCGACTGCTACTTCGAAATAATAATAATGATTCATATTTTAAGTGGATAACCCAGAAAACCCAGACCACGAGAAAGTTCTGTAGTTGTTTCCACTGGGGTCCACTGGTGGAAAGTACATTTTCGTAACTTATTATTCGACCGCTAGTCTACCAAATTTCCCTCACAAGGCTTTGGTTAACCCGTGGTAAGTTTTTCAGGCACTTCCCAAAGGTGCCGCGCGCTCAAGAAATTCTAGTTTTGAACATTTAAATAAGTTTGAAAGAATGGGAGATATTTGTTTATTTATTAGCTGTAATATTGCAGTTGGGATACTATTAGGACCTGAGGTTTTATTTTTAGACAATTTTGCAATTAAAGAAAAGACTTCATCGCTAGTAGTTGGAGAAATGACTATACTATTTAAAGTAAAAGGTGTTTAAGAAATTTATTAAAATTTGTGTGCGAGGAGTGGATTGACGACTGTATATTACCAGCAATGGATGTGAAGAAGTTGTTAAAGGCGTTGCAAATTTGTAAAGGATTTGTGATGACTGAATCTTAATTAGATAAACTTGTCGGTAGTGTTGATTTTTTTTTACTAATGTTCATCAAATTATTAATTCCTTTCCACGTCTGACGTAGGTTTGAGTTATTCTTTCTAAAATAAGCTTCAAAATGATTTTTTACTTTGTTTAATTAGTGAAACAATTAGATTTCTATACAACTTAAATTGTTTGTTTAAAGCTTCCTTTCTGTTAGGATCTTTAGCTCTTATATATTTATTTTTAATCAGGTTGCGCTTTTTTATCGAGACTCTAATGCCTTTGGTTATCCAAGGTTTAAGTAGTCTATTAAAACATTTCTTGGTAACTTAATTTAGAGGAGAATGACTATCTAATAAAGAATTGAAACTATTTAAAAATAAATTAAATGAACGATTAACATTTTGCTCGTCAATTTCGATAACGTTTTCGCTGTTTGTTGATTTAAAGTCTTCACAAAATTTGGCTGTATTCATTTTTTGAAATTCCGTTTAATTATATTATGTTGTTTAGACTTGACTTTGTTTACATTTTGATGAATAAGAAATTGGGGCAGATGATCTGATATTGAAGAAGTGAGATTTCCAGAAATTATATGATCTGAAGTAGAATTAGTGAAAATGTTATCAATGATTGTACTTGAGGTGTTTGTTATTCGCGTGGGAAGGGTAATTGTAGGCGATAAATTGTTAGAAGATAATAAGTCAAAATAATTTGAAATGCTGTTGTTGTTATTACATACAAGTAAATTTATATTAAAGTCGCCAAGTAAGAAAACACTTTTGTTCTCTTTGATAATTTTTGTAGCAAAGAAAGCATATAATCGTTTTTAAATTCATTTAGTCCATAGCTGAATGTTTATATATACATCCCACTATAATATTTGTTTCTCTGCACTCAATTTCAATAAAAGTTGATTCGAGTAATTTGCTTTTGTACATAGGTAGATCATTACGGGTTTTATAGAGAAGTTTTTCCGAGATATATAAAAGTGTTCCCCCACAAGTGGATTCCGTTGGAGTATATTCAGTTACGTATCCGTCAATGTCTATATTTATTAAAGGAGAGGAATCAGTTATAATTCTTGATTCAGATATCCCTATAATTTCAAAATTCGATTTTAATAAAGATAAAAGAATGTTTAGCTCTTCAAATTGCGCAGATAAAGATGCTATATTCATGTGCAAAAAAGAAAAATCATTTTTGTTACTTGTTAAATAATAAATAAATTAAAAATAGATAAATTAAAATCCTCTATATCGTAGTATTTACAGTTAATGTTAATGTCAGTATCGTCTTCAGATTTAAAATAATTTTGTGAGGAGATAAAAGAGTTCATATCTTTAATTAATTTTTGTTATCTGGAGATTGTAAGCAGGTAGATAGCTCAACATCATTAAGAGCTGAGAAAGGGAAAATTTCCGAAGTACATAGAATACAAAACCATGACATAGAAGAAGCTTGAACATTGATATAGTCAATATCACTTAATCGGTTGCATTTTTTATGTATCCATTTATTGCAGATGTCGCACTGAATCGAATGGTGAAAAGGACTAACCTTCTTATTGCGAATACCACAATTATCCATGTTAATTATTAACAGTAGCTATTAATGAATTCGTTCTATGGTGTAAATAACATCTAACTAATCCTAATTAAAATGTAGTGAGATAACAACAAAAACAAGAAAAATAGAACACGATAGAAAATTGAATAAAACACACACAGAAAAAAGAAAACAAAATTCATACCATTAAAATTAAAGATTTTGGTTTAATGAATCGCCAAATTCGTCAATAAGATTGCCAGGATGACGCATGACTCGATAACGGCTTTCTTCAGTCTTCCGATAGCAAATCAACCCACGGCGAACCCAGAATGAAAATATGCGCTTGTTCTTAAACAGACCTTTCAGTTTTCCGTATAAAAATCGATAATGAGGACAAAGACTTTCATTAATGAAAATCTTTGATCTCGTATTATTAGTAAAATTTTCAATATTAATGTCTTTTATTTTTTTCCTTTCTTTCAGGACTGATTCGGCGCTTTTTCTGTTAAGAAATTTAACAATTACTCTGGTTTTATTTTTGAGTCTGTGACAAGCTAGGATGGCGTCGCTTGTTAGGTTAACCCCTATCTTGGCGAATAGGGATAACCATTTTTCTTCTAGGGCCTCGTCATTTATATCTTCAGAGAGTCCTACCAGTTCAACAGTGTCACGTCGAGTATACTGCTGAAGTTGGAAGTGCTCTCTTTCCAGCTCAAGAATAGATCGATTTGAACTTTGAACTGACAAGACGTGTTTTTGTGAGTGGTCGTTGTATTAATTTAAGTGTGGTTATTTAAAGGTGGTTATTTTTCAGAGATTTACACAGAATTGGTATTAATACTTTGGAGGTTCGTGTTGCAGTTTGCTGTGTATTTTTACCAGTATTTTTGGTAATATATTTTTGATCTTGGCTGGAATTTAATCTTCTTTTTAACCGATTAACGTTCAAATTCTCCTAACCCACTGTTATCAACAACTTTTAATCACTCCCTTATTACTAATTAAATAGTAATTTGTGTTAAATCCATTAAATTCATTACTCATTCTCCCTTGCAGTGCTTTTTTTCTTTTTTAGATTACAACGCCCGACTGCTTGCCACCGGGCGAAGTTTTCCATTAAAGAAATTTTTATTGCAAATTATACAAAATTCCTGATAGCGGGGAAATGATGTAATTCCTGGAAAGCTGGTTTTGTTGCAGAGTCAGTATTTTACACTTTTTGACTTTCCATTCTCTCCAATCACATTAACCTTGCATCAATGACAAGGATGAATGACTTTAAGGATCAGTTCGTGAAATTCGAGAAACATTTCTTAGATATCTCATCGAAAGTAAGCAACATTGAGACTTTTATGACTGACAAACTGGGAGAAATCAATAAAAGC
Organism: Candelabrum cocksii; assembly: GCA_963930725.1. Lineage (NCBI taxonomy): Eukaryota > Metazoa > Cnidaria > Hydrozoa > Anthoathecata > Candelabridae > Candelabrum > Candelabrum cocksii. The sequence goes on from OZ005669.1 coordinate 6,779,249, forward strand.
GTCTCCCATATAAAAGACGTCGTGATTAAAAATCTTGTGGAGGAGAACAGACGTTTAAGAAAACGAGTTGATAACTTGGAGGAAGATCAAGTGTATCTTGAAAAAGAAATTTATAATCTTGAGTTATAACCGCAGGAACAACATCGTGGTTGACGGCATTCCTGACTCCGTGAAAGACGAACATCTGGAGGGGGCGGTGATTGAGATTTTCGAGGCGATGGATGTTACGATCGACGAGCGCGATATTAAGGCGTGTCATCGCATTGGGAGATCGTCTCCCTAGAAATCAATTATTAGATTTGTTAACAGGAAAGTCGTCACGAAAGCTTTTCAAAACAGGAGGAAGCTAAAGGATTTTAAATCACCAAGACTAGGCCCTAAAGGGACGAAGATATTTATTAGAGAAAATCTTTGTCCTTATTTTGAAAAGCTTTCATATTATTGCCGATTATTAAAAAGGTCAAATTTAATAAACGACACTTTTCGTCTTAACGGGAAAGTTTATATAAAACGAACCATGAACGAGAAAAGGATTGTGGTAGACCATCTTAACACCTTGGTCAATTTATATCCTGATTTTGATTTTTGTGCTTGATATAAATTTTCATTAATCATTATAAAACTTCTGCATAAAAACAAAACCAGCAATTAACTTAAAACTAAAACTAAAAGTAATATTATCGTAAGATTTTTTTTCTTTTACTTTTTTCATGAAACATCATCTATGCAAGAAATGCTGCTTAACTGTTAAAAACAATCATAAAGTGGTTGTTTGCAAAATTTGTAACCAAATATTTCATAAAAAATGTCTAAATTTGTCCGCTAAGCAATTCCAAAGCTTCAATTCCACTGAAAATTCATATTTCTGTTTGATTTGTATTTCTGACAATCTACCATTCTGCCAAGTTCCAAATGACAACGAGCTGAGCAAAAATCACAAGCAATTTGCTAGGGAATGCAATAATCTACTTGAAACACCTTTTGATACTGATAGCCACCCAACATCAATAAATTCAAAATATTATGATATTGATGATTTCAATAAAATTCCATTAAAAAATCCATTTTCAGTTTTTCATATAAACCTTGCATCATTGAACAAACACATTGCAGATTTAGAAAATTGTTTATCACTAATTAAAAATAAACCTGATGTCATTGGCATCTGTGAACATAAATTAAAAAAAAAATCGAAATTACCAGGTACCATACCTGGCTATAAATTTATTTATAATTTTACAGAAAGTACTCATGGGGGAACTGGGTTTTTTATCTCTACTTCATTACCACATATCATAAGAAATGATTTACTCATCTCAAAACCATCCGAGCTGGAATCAACTTTTCTAGAAATTAATCACTTCAATAAAAAAACAATATTAGGCTGCATATATAAGCATCCTCATATGCCTATCAATGTGTTTGTCGTAGATTTTCTAACCCCCCTGCTGAATAAAATATCATGTGAAAACAAAATTTGTATGTTTATGGGTGATTTCAATATCAATCTTCTAAATATTTCTATCCTTAACTCAATAAATAATTTTTATCTAACAATGTGTTCAAATTTTTTCTCTCCTTACATACTTCATCCAACAAGAATTAATCAATCCTCTAAAACTCTTATTGATAACATATTTATAAACAGCCTTGATCTCAATCATTTTGCTGGTAACCTTACAATTGAAATTTCAGATCATCTCATTCAATTTGTTGTTATTGATAATTTGTATAAGAAATCTCGACCAAAACCTGATATAAAATTTGTTAGAAACTATAAATGTTTTCACAAGGAGGAATTTGAGGAGGAATTAGTGGCGATAAATTGGGATTTTGTTTTTAATACAAATACTGTTAATAAAAACTTTGAAGACTTTTTTTATACAATGGAAACCTTGCTTGATGAACATGCTCCATTTAGAAGATTAACAAAAAGAGAAATTAATTTAAAAGGTAAACCCTGGATAACAAACGACATTAAACGTGAAATGAGAAACCGTGACAAATTGTTAAAAAAATTTATTACATCGAAAGATGTAACTGCAAAGGAATTTCTGTATCTTTCTTATAAAAGTCTAAGAAACAAAATTGTTCATGAAATAAGGTTTAAAAAAAAAACAATATTATGATTCTTTTTTTAAGGAAAACAGTCATTGTACTAAGAAAATTTGGGAAGGCATAAATTCTTTATCTTCATTTAAAAAGATCAAACAAACGAATCCAACTATGTTAATAAACCGTAAAGAAAAGATAACCTCTCAAGATAAAATGGCCGAATTATTTAACAACTTTTTTATTAATGTTGGTCCAAATATATCCATAAAAAATCCGTAAATCTACACATTCAAATCAGATATTTTCAATTAATAACAAATTAAATTCTATGTATCTTGAACCTACAAACCTGTCTGAAGTAGAAAATATTATTAAAAATATAGACACTAAAAAATCAATTGGCCCAAATAGCCTTCCCATTGTTCTCATTAAACAAAGTGCTACTTTATTTGCCAAACCTCTCTCAATGCTAGTAAATCAATCCTTTAATGAAGGAGTTTTTCCAGATTTATTAAAATCAGCAGAGGTCATTCCTGTCTTTAAAAGAGGCGATGACAAACTTTGCTCCAATTACAGACCTATTTCTCTACTTTCAATATTTAGTAAAATTTTTGAAAAATGTATGTACACAAGACTATACAATTATTTAGAAAAGTATGAAATACTTTATAAATTACAATTTGGATTTAGAAACAAAATGTCTACAAGTCATGAATTAATCAGTTTAATTGAAAAAATTAAAAAAAATCTTGACTGTGGGAAATATGCTTGTGGTGTGTTTATAGATTTGGAAAAAGCTTTCGATACTGTTAACCATGAAATATTAATTAATAAACTTTACAATTACGGAATAAGAGGTGTTGCTAATAGTTGGTTTAAGTCCTTTTTAACTAATAGAAATCAATTTGTCAGGTTGTCAAATTGTAAATCCTCCTCCTTAACAGTCCAATGTGGGGTACCCCAGGGATCCACATTAGGACCTTTGCTTTTCTTAATTTTTATTAATGATCTTCATAAAGTTTTAAAAAAATCTGTTGTGCATCATTTTGCCGATAATACTAACATTTTATTTTGTAGCAAAAATCTAAAGACAATAGAAACAATAATGAACTACGAACTTAAACTTTTGGTTCAGTGGTTAAATTTTAATAAACTCTCTCTAAATTCAAAGAAAACTGAATTGATTTTATTTAGACCACAGAGGAGTGCTAAATGCTCTATTAGTATCAAAATAAATGGATTTAAACTAACTATGAAACCTTCTGTATGTTACTTGGGAGTATATATTGATGAGCATTTAAACTGGAATATACATACAAGAATGTTATGTAAAAAGTTATCTCAAACGTGTGGATAATATCAAAGCTACTTCATTTTTTACCAACTAAAAACCTATTTCTATTATACTATGCTCTTTTTTACTCTCATCTAACATACGGTAGTTTAGCCTGGCAATTTACATCTAAAAAAAACCTTGATCAAATTTACAAACTTCAAAAAAAATCTTAAGAATCATTACATTTTCAAATTATGATACCCCGTCAACTCCTATATTCCTTAAATATGGGGTTTGTAAAATCAAAGATGTCTTAACTTTGCAAGTTTTAAAATTTTTGTATGGCTATTTTCTAAAAGGTTTCCCCGATGGACTTAAGAGTATCTTTGCTTTAACCAAATCTGTACACAACCATAGTACCCGCTCAGTTAATAAGTTTTTTATTCCTAAAAAAATAACTACTAAATATGGTTTGTTGTCGCTTCATTATCAAGGTCCTTACTTATGGAACTTATTCTTGGATAAACTGAATTTGACTGATCATAAAACTAATAATTCCCTCACAAACTCTATTAAACAGCATTTCTTACAAAATTACAATTAATTCGAGTATTTTTCAAAATTTAATATTTTCACTTTTTCACTATTTCGCTATTTTATTTTAATATGAATAGATGTCTTTTGTGTATGGGAAAAGGATTTTCTTTTTAGTTTTGTTTCTTGTTTATTCTTTTATGGTGGCTACTTTTTAAATTACTTTTTCAAGTATTAGGTATGTCTCCTTGTTAACTACAGTCTTCGTTAATATTTTTGTATATATTGGGTTTATTTGTAACGGTAAATGTTCCCGTTATTTGTACCAATTATATTTTATATGGATTATATTACTGTAGTTGACAAAATAAATGAATAATAATAATAATAATAATAATAATAATAATAATAATAATAATAATAATAATAATAATAATAATAATAATAATAATAATAATAATAATAATAATAATAATAATAATAATAATAATAATAATAATAATAATAATAATAATAATAATAATAATAATAATAATAATAATAATAATAATAATAATAATAATAATAATAATAATAATAATAATAATAATAATAATAATAATAATAGTAATAATAATAATAATAATAATAATAATAATAATAATAATAATAATAATAATAATAATAATAATAATAATAATAATAATAATAATAATAATAATAATAATAATAATAATAATCATAATAATCATAATAATAATAATAATAATAATACTTTCAGCAACAGAACAATCGTTAGTAGACGCGTTATTTGTGTTTATTTTGTCCACAGCGTTCTGGAGGTTTTCAACAGACAACGTCAAATTCTTCACTTGTAACTGAAGAGTAGCAACTGTTTCTTTTAGAAATAAGTTTTCTTTCTTCATTGACGACGATTCTATTTGAAGTTTGGGGTAATGAGAAACGAGGTCAGCTTTACTGAATTTATTAAGTTGTTCAGCGTTTAAAGACATATTTTGTTTAAGAAGAAAAAATTTACACCATAGAACTTTAACTAAATTAGCAAATCAGCATGAATGTATTATAAAAAAAATGATTCGATAAAAATGTTTTATGTTAGGACAAATATTGCAAGAAAAGGCGTGTGAATATCTTTAGAGAGTAGAAGTACTCCGTCCGGTGGCAAGCAGTCAGACGTTAAAATCTACTCTCGTTGGAATATGGAACGAAAAGAATCAGCGATGGAGTGCAATGAATAATGATAAATAATTTATTCCATCACAACTAAGAATCAATAAAATATACACGCGATGTCGTATACTAGATAAAATATATATATATATAATAAAAATTTAAAAAGATATATATAAATTTTAAAACCATTTTTATTCATAGACAAAAATAAAATAATAAAATATTTAAAATGTAGAGTTGATTTCGAAACTAAAGTCGAACTTCGTCATGACTTAAACTTATGTCACTGTTTATAGATGTTAATTTGTCAGCTCGGAGTGTTCTGCTTCCCCTGATGCATAATAGTGCTGAACGGAGAACCAAAAACGACAACTTGCATCTGATGAAAGTCAAAACCTTGACGTATTGTTCTGAAGTTTTAGCAGCAATTAATTCGGCTAGATAAGCGTGATAAGCGGAACATTCAGTACCGGTACCCCCGAGAAGTGTGAAAATTAATGGGGTAAAGGTACCATGTTCAATGTCCATGACACGCTGGTTATAGTTGCGTTTTTTCTCTTGCTCGTGTTTTCGTAGGATGTTTTCAATAGCAACATCTTTAGCAGAATCGCAACTAGCATTAGTGACCCGAACGTCAAAGTAAGCATTTTGGCCACGTCTCCAAAACCCTCTGGCCCTTATGTCCAGCCTTGCTTCGTCACCTTTAATAGTGCTTTTTGGTAACTCTTCACCTGTTATTGGTTGCAGCGGCGGCTCTAACTCAACGTCGGTGCACACTTTTTTAAGTAGATTCGCTTCAAAATCTCGAATTTCGTTGTGTCTGCTTATTACGAAACCTCCTCGCTTGCAATTCAAAGCATGGTTTGCGTTAAACTTTTCTCCGCAAGGACAATGGGAAGGCAGTGCGTCCATGGTTCGATTAAATCGAAGGCAGAGTGCATCTCGGAACTCCCCCTTGTTTAGGTTGAAACCGTGTTCAGCAAGAGGAAGAACACTTAGCCAATTGGAAGCCCCTTGTCGCTTTGTTTGTTGAATGACTCTCAATGTTTCGGGTGTAAGTGTGTTCTCCACGTCTTTAATTTTCGTTTTAAGGATTACTTCCTTGGTTTTATTGATATCGCGTTTCAATGATTTTATTTCTTCAGCGTCTGGTAAAGAGTTACCTTGTAATGCCATAATCGCTATAAGTGGAGCAGTGACTGATCTCGAGTAACCATATTCGATAGGTGCTTTTTCAGTAAAATTTGGAATACCTAAACCGCCATGTTTTATCGGTAATCTAAATAGTTTCATATCTTGTTCTGTTATTGTAGAACCAAATATTGATGGAAGAAGTTTTGAAAATATTGCGTCATCAAGGGGTGTTATAAATTTCTCCATTCCTTCAATTGTTCGTAGAAAATAAGTCATGCGGTGTTGTTCACCATGAATAAAGGCCGAAAATGCGGCATGTGGCTGAGTTTTCGCGAATTCAGAGAGTCTTTCGATCTCCTTACACCACTCGTTGACTTTGTTCGATACATATTCAGCTTTAAATGATTTGCTACCAATCGACGCACCAAGATGTCGCTTCCCTTCTGTGGTAAAATTTATATCACTATCTTGGAATAGTGTCTTTGCTCGGTCTAGATTATTTGGATCCTTAATTATCAACCATGATTTTCCGGCATTGACATGGTACCCAAATTTTTTACCTTCCGTTATAACCGTATCCCACCATGATTTCAGATTTGACAATCGACCAGCTCCAGTGGCATCATCGGCAAGCCACACCTGTTTTACATTCGATGCTTTAGTTCTTAACACATTGAGCAGAACTGTCGTACCTAGGCCATAAAATGACATCGCTAGATTGTCACCTTGGGTGGTGCCCTCCTGGGAAGACAACTCTTGACCTCCTGCAATTATAAGACGGGAGGGTATGCGATAAGTGTTGATAAGTATAATCGAGAAAGGAGGACAAATAAATCTAATGTTGTGAAGAGCGACTTGTCGGTTGAGCGTGTTAAATGCGTTGCTAGCGTCTACAAGGATAACGCCATCGGTGTCATCGGCATCAAAAACGTCTTTCATAGTATGGATAGCTGCTTCAGAACCTCCCTTCAGGCCAGTTGATGCTTGCAAAGGGCCAGCTGCGTCTTGTATCTCTGGGTTTAGCACCCAACCTATGGCCTTCCCAACAATTCGTCTCAGTATCTCTCCTATGCCAATGGGTCTTATACCCGGGTTTTTGTTGAGCGGGATGAGTCTGCAAGCAACGTATGCTTCTAAACAGGTGGGATCGATGGGTATAGTTGCGACAATCCGAGCAAATACGGCAATATGTTCTCTTAATGTTTTGCCTTCCGCTTTAAAATTGTTACTACAAAGTATACGCCTGTATTGCTCCGCGTCAAACTGAGATGGTCCAGCGGCACCCTTTGTTAGCTTCGCTGCCAATCTAATGGTATCCTCATCAATACTATCGAAATAACTTCTGTTTATTGGTTGTAGTGGACCATTCAGCAAGGTATTTGGTTGAATAGGCGCTGGGGTAGGGTGTTTGATTTTCAATTCTTTGACTACTTCCTCTGACGTCTCAAGAATCCCATTATCGCTTTCTTCAGACAAGAACTTGAGTGCTGCATTGATTTTACCTTTTAAGATAAGGCCAGAAAATATTCGAGCTGTATCTTCTTTACTTCTACGTTTTGAATTGAGTAATTTTCGCTGAATGATATCTCCTTCCTTTATTGATTGGTCTATTTTTCCAGTATCCCAAAGGTCTAATCGTTCCTCTAGCTTTTGTATGTGGTCTTTTGATTTACTCATCCTGGATGGTTTTTGGAGTAACAGGCTAGGAAGTAGCATGAAAACTTTCAGAGAAATACTTTGCAGGTTTGTATTCCTGTTAAATTGTTCCAGCCAAAAAGATAATAGTTTTATAAATCTCTTTCCTTGTTTACCAGTTGGAACCAGAAACACATTTTTTCTCCAAGTTAATATGCGCGAGTAAGCTTTGTCGATAAGGCTAAAAAGTTCTTGACCTTTTAAACCATTATGTGATGAGGTCACATTACCTACTGGTTCAAAATCTGGTAAGTTAGGTGAATCAAGATGATCAGTTGTAACATCTTTAAGAATCGGCGTTGGTGGTAGAATTCGAGGTGTTTTTGGAGTGTTGGTTAATGTAGAAAAGGATTGAGTTATGTTAGCTGGTGTACTTGGTTGGTGTGTATCATTTGGTATCGGTCTTTTTGGGCACTTTTGCATATGGCGGCATATTCCTGCTGCAGTTCGTAGTTCATATTTGCAATATGAGCATGCATGCATTTTTTCTGATGTATCAATAAACTGACCAGAAGAAGTCCGTCCGGTGGCAAGTAGACGGGCGTTAAAATCAGAACAAATATATTCACAACAGTAATAAGATGTACGCAAAAAGTCTGATTGTTGACATTGATCTAGGGTAAAGTAGGTTTATGTTATAAGGCAAGGTGTATTAATACAGTTATATACAACTGTAGAATAGTTTGATAATTACTCGGGTGCAATAAGGATGGAGAGCCACAAAAGAATTTTCTAATTAGAGATAATTATGAACGGAAGTTCACCGTAAAAAGGATTTTAATTGGTAGATAATTTCTTGGTAATTGCGCTCAGCAGTTGTAAGGGAAAATATATTGATAAGTGAAATATGGCGTAATAATGATATTGAAAAGTATAGGTTTCCCACACTCAAAAATCCTATTTCTTCGGGATATGAGGCAGTCCCCTGGGGTTACAACCCAAGCTTCCGAAAATCCTCAACAACCCGGAAAATGATTGATGTTGAAAACTTGTAGATTTGAGGGATGTGAAAAACCGCAACAAGGAACAAACGGTAGAAACAAAGACAAGGATAGCTGCAATGTGAAGCGTCCTATGTCAAATGTCTTATCTAAAAGATAAGATAGAAAGCGCAAATAAACACTCACAAAATCCTCAATACTCTGAATCCTCAATACTCTGAACCACAAAAGCACGTCCTTACACCAGCGATGGAGATCAGCCAACTTGGAGTGCAATGAATTGATTGTAAAAGCGGAAGATTTTTTTTAAAGAGAGAAAACGGAAGTTTTTTCAGACTTCAGAAAATAAGCGAATTGAATAAAATTCCACTGAAAATCTTCAAACTCAACCTCAAACCTCAAAGCTAACCTCCTTGAGACTCATGTTCATCTGTAAACTGCAAGAAAATGGCTACCCAAATCCGGAATATTGGAGCGAAAAGCTGCTACAGCTCCTGCAGAAGCATTCTATCAGTGAGCTAATGAGCTTCACCAAAGTCCCTTCCAAGGGTTGCATTGCGTTACAGTCCCTAATATACAACAAATCTACGACCGGTGAAGATGCTGTGGTGTGTGCTTACAGACTTGGCTCCACAGACAAGTTCTCCGATGTGGGTCTTCTTTTCCGGGAACTAATCCTCAAAGCCTAAAAGGAATCGAAACCACTGCCATGGCCTCCAACAGCTAACGCTATGGAGGTCACTTCTGATAAGCTTCTACCTGATGAGTTGACAACATTCCTGAACCTGGTGTTCTCAGGCAGGCGGAAGGCTAGTGAAATGTGTTAGAAGACTCAGGTTGGTCGATTAATGTTGCACACAAAATAACTATGTTGCAAAAGGGCAAAACTGTTTACAATATTTATCCAACATCTTTGTATTAGTTGTAATATTGTATTTGTATTATTCATTAGTAGACAACTTGGCGAGGAATGGTCAGTCAAAGAGGAT